>OX123182.2:91857626-93092902 GCA_944739405.2 Euclidia mi
CAAAACTTTTCTTTTTACCTAGGCTTCTATAAAATATAATTGTTAGTGAAATCATTACACTATAAAACAACCGTAATTTTAAAATAACTTTTATGTCTACACATGTTCAGGTCAAAAATGGCCATTCTTCTTTATTTGTTAGCTGAAATGTTTCTTAATTAATGAAATAAAAACTAAACGAAAGGATCACTTAGTAAAAATACAATGGCGATATCACAAATCTGTATATTGGATTGCATCGTACAGTTTTGCAGCCACAATTAACCATTCTCTTTAAACCAACATTTCGCTCAACAGCTAAGCCCAGCGTATCAATCCAGTTGCACAGTCAACCTGCGTCCGCCAGTAACTTCCGCTTGACGCAGACTAGTGGCAACCGCGGCATCACCATCCCGCCCCCGCAGAGGAAGCCGCCGCCCATTGACGATGATGACTTTCCAGCGCTGGGACTCGCCAGAGACGACCATCCTAGTATTGGCGCTGGAACTGTGCAGGCGCCTAAGGTGAGGACTTATTAATACCGGAATGTATAGGATTTCTATCCGTTACTCTTTTGGTATAACTATAAACATAAAGATTAAGGGCCTGTGCAAACCACGTCTTTTAAACGCGCCGTCGACGCGCGTTTCAGAAACGCGCGTCGACGGCGCGCTTTTATCCTACAGAGCAGTTTGTTGTCGTTTATATCGATACAAACGCGCCGCACCGGCGCGTCTGTATCGATACACACACGCGTTAGTATAGCGTTTGCTCAGATTATTATAACAAAAGGCAGATGGAGCGCATTCATCAAAGTGAGGCACGTTGACAGCTATGTGTGCGTGACATTTGGCGACTGCACTGTACGGACACGAGCGTCTATGTGCGTGTAAAGTTGCCAGATTATTAATAATCTCCCACTCATCATCATCAGCCTTTAACAGTCCACGGCTGGACTAAGACCCTCCTTTGAAAGGAGGAATACTATATACCATACAATACTACTATACCACCCTGGCCAAACGGGTTGGTGTAAGGTTTGTATCAAGTTTTCTTCTCTTACAGTGCTGTTCTCTGCATACATAATATGCTCCCTCCGTCGGCTCTTACGACACCCATGGGATGATATGGGGTGGTGACATTCCTTATTCTTAATCCGTCACCCAATCTCCCACTATTTTGCACATAGTTTTGTAATGTTTTTATGGAACTTATATACTGACATTAGTTTGCGGTCTTGAATAATTTACTGTATAACTGTAATAGATTTCATTACGTATAATATTCATGCACCGGAGACAGTGAACATTAATGAAAGCGACGTACACTATACAGGTGAATATAGATCAATTCTCTCACCCTTGTAAAGGTATTCATGAACCGGCGAAATTTTGTCAAGTACATAATCAAGAATAAATATCATGATTTGTAGACAACACTAATTTTACTATTAAAAAAAAAGTATTAGAAGCGCAAACTCATGGATATGATTGTTTATTCTGACCATTCCAACGTACGGTTCTCAAACCTGGTCACCTACCCAGCTTCACAGGTCACGCCTAGGGGTCTGCCAGAGAGCCATAGAGCGCTGCATCCTGGATCTTAAACTTAAAGACAGGATAAGGAACACCGAGCTGCGTTCTAGAACAGGCATCAAAGACGTGGGAAGAAAGGCTGCCAGTCTCAAATGGAACTGGGCGAGCAGCGTCAAAGAGTATCAACACTGTGGGTACCAGAGGATAGACGACGTCGCCGAGGCCGGCCACGAAAAAGGTGGCGAAATGACCTAGACGCCTACTATAAGAGCAGGAGTGGGACAACGTAAGCTATTAAAAAAAATGAATGCTGCAATCAATTATTTCTGTTTCTACACATTAAGTACATGAATATTTAGATCGTATAGGGATCGAACCCAAAACAATGTATACATATTGGAAAGCCTATAACAATTAGGCATGAGACCGATATATCAAAACGAATCTGAAATCCGACTGCAGTCAGAAATCGTATCGTATCGATATTCCAATATGAAAAAACCGATTTTAGAAAACGCAAAACAATACCACAATAACGCAAACAATCTAATCCGAACCAAATGGTGCAAGCGCAACCAAACTACAAAGTAAATCTAAAGCTTACGTTTTCGATAGTTTTCATATTCATTCGTTCTCTTTCACTCTACCAAACGACTAATTAGTTAGAATGAGAGAGAGCTAATTTTATTTCTTTTCTTACTAACTTAGTGATCCGTTGAAAGAGTGATAGAGATGAAGCGAATTGTCGCCAAGCAAGCGAATCATTTTGGATTTTGGCGGTTTTATGAATTGCAGATTGAATAGAAAAAATAAAACTAAATATCGAGGCGATAATATGTAGGTAATTCAGATTGCAACTATTTAATGTTTATTTTGAAAATTGCTAATAGTTATTAGGTATTTATATTTGGAGAGGTTTATTTGACTTGAATCTCATGCTTAAAATACAATAAGATTTCGATTGTTTGCGTTTGTCGTACGCTACGCTTTTCAACATCGGCTACTGAAAACGATTTCAAAAATCGATTTGAAAATTTGAAATCGGATTTTTATCGGTTTGCGTAAAAAGCCGAAAACGCCCATGGCTAATAACAATATTTGCTAATAAAGATTATCTAAAATATACTTTTATAATATGTTAATATATTTTTCATTAACATGACAATTCTTATTGCATATTACATAAATCAATTGACAAGTACATTTTCCATAATACAGGGAAAACGGCGTCGACGTAAACTGGCAACACACTTACACTTTTTTGCAGAAATATGAATTTTATCGAAATCAAATTATGAAACAGTCAAATAATCCATAGATAATTGTGAAAAGATATTCTATCTTTCTGTTTTTGCTTTTGGAAACAACTTTTACAATGTTTAAAAACGCATGACGGCATTTTATGAATCTAAAAGTTGAGATGATCGGGGCGCATGAACTGTACGATACTTCGTTTCGCACTGAGCCGGATTTGTATTCGCTTTTCAATTTGTATTTGCTTTAGTGACCTCACGCAACTGTTCCGCGCGCTCCATCTGATTCTTGTTTTATAATCTGAGAGCGTCTGTATCGTGACACACGCGCGTGTGCATCGCGTCTGTATCGATACACACGCGCGTTTGAATTTATACAGGTGTGCAAAGGTTTACAGGCTGGTCTGACTTGCGTGCGTATCGCGTCTGTATCGCTACAAACGCGCGTCGACGGCGCGTTTAAAAAACGTGGTTTGCATAGGCCCTAAGTATTGGGTCAAAAGTAGGTACTCCAAATGATAAATCAAAACCTTTTTATATGTTTCCAGGTAACTCTCATTAATAGTCAAGAGATGAAAGCGCTGAAGAGCCAACAATCGAATTCCCAGCCCAAGAAGGCGTCATTAAATGCCGAGGCGTTCCCAGCGCTGTCGTCGACCTCGACGCCCATCGCGCCGCCGCAGTGGATCACCGTCAAGTCCAAAGATAAACAGAGACCCGCGAAGCCTGAGCCGCCCCCGCAGCCGAGGGAACCGGCCTTCAATCCCGTCGCCGACTTCCCCACTCTGCCTGTAAACCATACGAAACCCAAACAGAAAAAACAGCAGCAGCAGGCGCCATCCCCAGCCCCGCCCCCACAAAACACAAACGACAACGCAAAACTTAGCAAAAAAGAGAAAAAGAAACAAAATAGTAAAAAGGAGAACAACCTAGACGAGCTGTACCACGTCAACGGCACCAACGACAAGAGGCTGCTGAGGGAGTCGTACGCCTCCGTCAACATGAACAGCGCGCCGACCGTGGAGAGCGGCAAGAAAATTAAGACCGTGGAGAACCTGGCGGCCGGCACCGGCGGCACCGACAAGAACAAGAACGGGGGCACCGGCGACTTCAACCTCGCGTCGAAGGACTACCCGCCGCTCAGCTCGAGGAGCGAGAACACCCTGCCGCCGAAGAAGCTGGCGAACGGCAGCGTGCCGCCCGGGTTCAAGGCGCGGCCGGCGTGCGACGGCATGACGTTCACCAACTCGTCCGGCCAGACGTTCCCGGCGCCGCCGCACGCGTATCTGCCGCCGCCCGACTTCGAGGTGCGCAACCGCGCGCTCGTCAAGAAGTTCGCGGCCGCGCTCGGCGCCGCCCCCGCCGTCGACGAGTTCAAGGCGGCGTCGCGCGCCTTCCGCGACTCTCACATCGGCGCCGCACAGTTCCTGGAGCACTGCGGCGCGGCGCTGGGCGCGCACTTCGACCAGGTGTTCCCCGAGCTGGTGGCGCTGCTGCCCGACATCGCCAAGCAGCAGGAGCTGGTGCGCGCGCGCCCCGCGACACAAGACCAGCTGACCGTGTGCGCCACGTGCGGCCAGCTGCTCGCGCCACAGGACCTCGAGCCGCACGCGCATGCGCACTGGCCCGCGCTCGCGCCGCGGTAGACCCCACCCCTCACGTGTTCATACAGCCGCGTACTCTCATCGATGTATGTACGTGTACACGTTAGCGCTGACTATATTTGGAGTTTATTGTACCTATGTTTGTATATACATAGTTATTTTAATAAATGAGTGTTAGGATTGTAGCGAGCGTATATTATGCGCCCCGACGTTACGTGTGTGACCACAATTTCGTTTACGCTAGCCTTGATTAGTTTGACTGTGCATTGTTATGTGATCATATTAAATCCACAGTATCGCTATTATTACATTGAAATGTGATTTTGTAAAATGTAAATGTTATAAGATGTAAAATATATTGTTTCAAAGTTAAATTTTATTATATTTTTGTACTTCGAGCGACGACTTCTTTTAGTTTTGTGTAAAATATTTTTGTTAAACACGAATGTTACTGGTTTTATTGTAATCCCTGTGCTAAATTATAATTGAGACGTTTTAATGACTTACAATTTTATTATACTGCTTTCCCATGTACACTTAAAGTCTCACATACCAAGTATTGATTGAAATAGATCAAGCAAAATATAAGAGCCATGTGTTTGAAGTATTATTTATCAATGTGTAGCGTACTTCAGTTATGCTATTCGTACTGTTTCAAACACATATCATAGTGTTAAATCTACAAGTAACAGTTGACATAAATTAGATTAGGTACCCAAATATATTTGTAGGGATCCTGCCGTTTTGCCGAAAAGATTTTGCCAAAATTTCATTACCCAAACAAATTTTAGCAACCTTATTTTATACCATTGCAATATTTCGAATTCGATTTTAGTACGCATATTTTTATTTGGTCAAATTTTTACTTGGCAAAATATTACAAAGTATAATGTCATTGTGGTATTTGGTCTTTAATCATATGATTTATTACAACAAACAATCTTCAGACAATAATCGTTTGGTGATATTAGTTTATTTATGGAAGTAGTTAGAGTAGGTTAATTATTAAAAAACCGGCCAAGTGCGTGTCGGGCCACGTGTAATGTAGGGTTCCGTAGTTGCCCATAATGGCCATTATTGATAATAACTTCTGTTTCACATGGGACTAAATACGGGCATCTTTAAGATTTAGCCAGCGCTCCCAATGTAAACTCACAGAAATAGGTATTTATAAGTTAACCGACGATTACTCGTAAACTAGTGATGTCTACTTAGCCGTGATAGTTTTCCTTTTAAATTCGTTATGTGAACTACATTTATGATTTTTTTCACCTCTTCCAAATTAATAGTTTAGCCGGCAGAGGGGGAGGGGGACACTTGAGTCTAACAATTTTTTTTCACTTCAAAGCTTGATATTTGACAAACCAATCACTTGATCGAAAAATGATTTGAGCAAACTAATAATATTTTTTTTAAATCCTATCCAATGATACCCCACACAATGGAGTACTCATCAAAAAAAAATCAATCCCACTATATACGAGTATGTAGGGGAGATACCCTAAAAAAATATTTTCCTAAATTTTATTCTACAGTTTTGTTGCAATATTGTATGTCTTTATTCATGTCAAATATCAGCTTTCTAGCACCAGGCGGACGGACATGACGAAACTATAAGGGTTCCTTGCGGACTACGGAACCCTAAAAATGGTTAGGCTAGGTTAGACCTGTGACCTCCTACGCACGAGCCGAGCGAACGTAGCGAACGGTGCCGCGACGGTGCCGCGATAGCGGCCGACGAGTGCCAGAAACGCCTTGCATTAATAGAAAAAAATATTATTTTTAGTAGGTTACCCGGAACTGAACTATTTAGATAAGGATAATTATTGATTTCGCTTAAAAACTGTTTTCCAACTGAAATATTTGACTAAATAAAAAATGTTAAAAGTACTAGTTGGTAAACAAGTTATAGTTTAAACGTTTTCCCAAACATTAGGTTTGCGTTACAATTTTTTGTGAATAGATTTTTTGCTAAGTAACAATTTGGCAAATGAAATTGTGCGAAAAATTTTTTGGGAAGTCATTTGTCAAATTCCTTTCGGTCAAACAAGGGAGACCCATATTTTTATCCATCCGAGATACAAGCTTATTAATTCAAAATTTCAGAGTATAATCGACTGTCGACACGTCGTCGTAGAACACAGCGGTGTTCATATCTCAAATTATTTATTTTAACGCAGTTAACATTAACCGCTAAATAAACATGTTTGATTTCAGAATACAACTGCAAGTGATTCTTATAATTTTGTTTTTCTGAACCCATGTTAAAAATTGGTGTGATTTTTTTTTACATAACTTGTTACCACTTAATAAAAGGTTTTTTCTACACAAAGCCTCAGAATGAAGTAAATCAGAAAACGGAATACTAGGTACCTTATTTGGAAATCCGCATAGCCCGACATTGGTCTTATGTTCTAGCGAAACTGGAGTGAACGCGCAGAAATCCAATTTTAAGTCATAGCGCAGGATTAATAATAACACAAGTGTTATAAGAAACAAGTTTCTAACAATAAATTAATCTATTTTGGTGGCTTTACTTCGGCTGCACGTATACAAACGCTAAGTTCAAGGTACCGGCCTTGAAATCGTCTCTCATAACACTCATGAAGCTAATCTATAGTCAAGTTGATAGAGAGCTGATAAAATAAATATTGGACATCTTTAAGTGTTGCAGATCTGATAATAGATAGCTTTAGGGAGCCTTATAAATATGATTATGGAGACCGGTTATCTATTGTGAAACAGACGAGATGAAGATCAAGTTACTTATATTTTGGTAAGTGTTTTCATATTTTTTGCGAAATGCTAGATCATTAGTAAGTACATGCTATTGACATGCATTTCAAATCTCTATCCTATCCCACATACATTAATAAATTAGACTTTGCCCGTAATACGCTTAAAACTTCCTCAGGATTCCTGAGGAAACAGGGATCTGTGATTTCTGACTCAGGGATCACACTATTTATAAAGGTGCTCGTTATATTACATAGCAGAAAAAAAACGCCGTTTACAAAATATAACAGAAGCAGTATGCTATTTCTTTTCACTCCAATCTGCTATGCTATCCGTTTTTAATATATTTTTTTTATATTTTGACGAAGGTTACTTGAGTATAGACAAGTAACGCCATCTATGCAAAAATGCGATATTAATACAATCTGATGGCATATGGTAAAATGATCTTACCTGTTAGTTCTCTTGCGTCGCCACAAGATGTCATCGTGTCTTGTATATTTATATTAATCAACTTTTGCACCATTAAAATAAGAGCGAAAATCAATTGTATACTGATTACATACTGTCATGTCATGTTGCTCGCTCTTTCTTTCGCACAGTTTGAGATTTGCTATCTCTATCAAATGTAGCAAAACGAAAAAGCGCAAGTGCTAAAAAAGCGCAGGCGCAGATAAAAAGCATTTCAAAAGCGCAGTTCGTTTTCGGTTCTGCTGTCAGCGTGCTGTGTTACTTTGTGTTATAGCTCTCGCGCATTTCGTTTTGAACTTTTGAATGTTTATCTTTATGTCTGTTATGTCGCGTGTACATACTAACATACATACATGGTCAAACATTATTAGTTACTTGTAAATATTTAGTTTAAGTGTAATATAGTTAATCAATACAAAATAATAGTTGTAAATATGCCTAGTTGGACAAGTGTGGAACCATTTTGATGTTTGTTGTACGAAGTTGTGGGCAAAAGCTAGTTTCTATATAAATCAAAATCCGCGCTAGATCCAACGAAAGAACACTCCGTTACATATCTGATATCTGTTTCACGAAAATAAAAAGCATGCAGTTAAAACGCTAAAAACATAACGAAATCGAACGCTGATTTTTGCTACAATGTGTGTTACTAATATATTATAGCATAAAAAATAGTCTGCGCTTAATTTATAGCATAACGTTGAAACGCGTTTTTGGTTTATAGCCGTTGTGAACATGCCTAACTATTTATTGATGAAAGCCATACTTATACAAATCCGTTCGGCAGTTTTTGAGTTAATCGCGTTCGTATTCGTACAGACAGGACAAAAAGGGGACTCTAGTAACCTTGGTATAGTCGTGGCTGACACTAAAGGCCATTTTCAATATTCAATCCATACATGGATTTTGAGATTCGTCGTGTTTGACATATTTTGTATGGAGCTTATGTCAAAAACGAATCTAAAATCTACAGATCTATCTATAGTTCGAATATTGAATTCCGTAGTACCTAAGTCGGTCGTGGTCAAGTGAATGGCTCCTCCTGATGAATAAGATTTAATAAAATTTTCTCATATTTGCATAGGTAGCCGGTCCGTGTTAGTTTTTATAAACAACTAAATATAAACAATATATTAAGAGTTTTACATAAACTTAAAAATCATGTAGAGTATTTTTTTTAAATTATCTAGAATTTAGTGGTGCGAGTCGAAAGATCCGTTCAATCGCAGTAAACTATGAACCGGCGCTAAAGATCAATTTTTGTAATATAAAGATAATATTCTTATGAGCTTGTACACACCACGTCTTTACACTTAGCAACTAAATCTTTTATGAGCTATTTCAATACATTTATGGCTAGCGGCGCGAAAACGAAAGTGATGGAATACCTACCTATAATTCATATATAATCATGTAGGTATTTTAGGTATCTAAGGCTGCTAAGGCTATAATACCGCATTTACACATGCGTGTTCGTCATTCGCCTCGACACTCCACGAATATTCGTCGAAACATTCGTATACGAATGCTGTCGCGAACTACTGTTCACACATTCGTGGAGTGAATCATTTGAAATTCGCACACGAACATGGAGGACGTGAAAATAAGCGCAGCGTGCGCGCTACATTTAATGAAATTATATAATTATTTAGATATCCTGCGTAAAAAAGTAAAAAAAAAGCTATCGTCACAGTCGATTTCTTTCTTGAGCATGTAAATTATTAAATTACTTTGAGAATTACTCATATAAATAATATTTTTTTTTTTTATTCATAGACTCACGCCTGTATCCCCGAAGGGGTAGGCAGAGGTGTAATATTACACCCACATTTCACCATGAATTTTTAGGTCCCACGTAAGAGGGGGCTCCGTGCTGCTACTGAGAATTTCCTAACGGAAAAACCCAATAACACTTTGCCAGACCCGGGAATCGAACCCGAGACCTCCCAATCCCACGCGCACATTTATGCCGCGAGACCAACGGGGCAGTCATATCTTAAAAGATATATAAAACAAAATTGATTATCAACAAACATAGTAAACTATGTTTGTTGATAATCAATTTTGTTTTAGCCAAAGTATGATTTTTTTATATTTAATGTGCTTAATGTCAACCCCATTCTAGCAGAAGCACCGTTTATCTTTCTGATGTTTTGGGTTCCAAATGAGCTCTTCTTTTTTTAAATAGTTCAAGGAATTCTATAATTCGCGCTTCACTCCATTCCATTTCGACAACACGTCCTGTTGGGTCGGGCGCTAGCTGTCAACTGAATGCAGACGAATGTGTAAACCACATGAGTAAATAAACCGAACAGAGAGACAGCTTCTTAAGAGCTTGTAAATTTGTTACCTATTTTGGTAGGGTTGTCACAATAGGTTAAGACAAATCGCTTGTTCGGTATACGATAGATTCTGGATTGGACAGATTCGTGATTTGGCAGATTCCCAACTCGACAGATTCGTGGATTGGGCAGATTCTTGGACTCGACGGATTCGCTATACGGCAGAAGTACAGCTGTTGTAAATAAAATAGCGAGTGGTACCAAAAAAGGCATGCACCTGAAACTTTTAAAAGTACGGAATAAAAATATCATACATTTGTTACCAAGGACACGACGTGACGACGTGATTTATTTGACATTCCCAACGATACCACTAATCGTGTTGAATATTTTCTGGTAATATGATCTATTTTGCTAATAAACATAGGAATTTCCTTTAGCTATTATGGCCACTAGTTTTACCACGGGGATAGGTATCTAAAATAAGTTTAAAAAGAAATTGTGTAAGACAAATGAACGTCTACAAAACAAATGACTATAAAATGATCAACCATCGATAGGGCTTACAAAAAACACGTGCATGCGATTTTCGACCTTATTGACAATTCATGACAGACTTTTATTTGGTATTTTCTTGCTTTCTGACATTGATACGTTATTAAAATTGTAAATTCTGAGTTACGTCAATAAGGTCGAAAATCGCATGCACCTGTTTTTTGTAATCCCTATCGATGGCTGATCACTTTCTGATAGTCATTGGTTTTGTAAACATTAATTGCTTTTACACAATTTCACAACTAATGAGTTGTTAAGTATTTCGTTGCCAACATTGACAATATTTATTTCAATATCGAAATATTCGCGAAACTTTTGCTCGAGCAATTCAACAAATGCGACAAAATTATCAGGAGTTATACCTAATTAAAAAACCCATTTGTACGTTACCATTGTAAGAATCTTTATAATGATTTAATTATTTCATCAAGTATTATTCATACACACAGAACAATAAACAACCATTATTAATAATAAAACACCACTTTTTTACATTAAAATATTAAAACTTGCAACGTACAAAACAAACAACGTGCGTCGTAATAACCCTAAGATTGTCAACTGCCTGTGCCCACGTAAACCGGTTCTTTCCACTCTCGCCGCGTACACGACAAGCGGCCAGTGGTCACGCACACATAAGCCGCGTGCTCGTAGTAGTGCAACCGATTCGCGCTGTTGTATGAAGTTGTATCTCTGTTCCGTTTATCTACTCATGTGGTGTAAACAGTAAGTTCGTGTTCGCCATTCGTGCCCTTTGATTCGTGTCCGAAAAACCGCTCTCAACGCGAACACGCGAATCACGAATCGAATCACGAGGCGAATAACGAATGTAGTGTTTACACATGCGTGTTCGTTATTTGCCTCGTCATTCGCCTCGTTATTCGCACGAATGTGTAAATGCGGTATAACAACCTGCCATTAAAAGCCAAACGTCTCAGTCTAGCTTTGTGTGTTTTTCGTTATAGAATTTCTAACAACATTCCCAGTGAATAGAATGAATTGAAGTACAATTATTTTAGTGCCGCCGTGGGGTTGTGCAGTGCCGCAGTCGTTAAACATAACAAAAGATTTCCGGATGACTTCATCTTCGGAACTGGCACTGCATCTTACCAGATCGAGGGAGGATGGGACGCTGATGGTATTGTTACGAATTGAAAATAACGCCATCTATCAGTGAATGGGAGAACTACATGAGATTAGATGTATCGCTTGTTTAAGGCTGTTTCATCTATCCTCTAATAGATGGCGTAGGTGTAAATAGAACATTTACGCGACATCTAGAAACACGTTACACGTTTCCAGAAATATCGTGAGTCGTCTCGAAAAGCCTAGTGATGTTATCCGGCCAGTATAAATAGAGCGGGAGCGAACGGACCGGACAGTAACAATTGAATACGGAAAGCGATCAACATCAAGCGAAGGAAGTAATTCGGAAGTGTTTAGTGGTGTTTTATTAGTGTTGTTCTAGTGGTGTGAATAGTGTGTTTTACTAGTGAAGTGAAAATTAAGTGTGTGTATCTAGTGTTATACTTAGTGTTTGTGTTAGTGAATAAAGTTCAGTTTAAGTGGCATAGTGTATATAATTTATCACGAACCCCAGCTCGTAACAAATTGGTGTCAGAAGAAAGGGATAAATTATGCCGGTTATGCCGAAGGAAGAAACTGAAGGTGTGCGTACCAGGAACCAGCGCCAGCAAGACCTGGACCAGAGACGCTTCGGAGACGTTCCTTCTCCATCGTCTGGTGGACCAGGCGAATCCGCGGATGCAGTGGAGCCTACAAGCGCACACTCCGTGGCGGTGCCCGACATCGCGGCTCTGATGACGTTCATGCAGGAGCAGGCCCGCCGCCTGGAGGAACAGCTACAGCGCGACAAGGAGGAGCAGGCTCGCCGTCAAGATGAGCACGCGCGCCGCCTGGAGGAACAACTACAGCGCGACAAGGAGGAGCAGGCCCGCCGTTTGGAGGAACAGCTGGTGGTGATGAAAGACCTCAGCGCCGCTGTAGGGAAGGACCTGAAGGTGGTAAAGGAGGAGCTCCAGCAGCACGAGGCTCGTATCAGCGACGTGGAGAAGCTCGTACACGACCAGCTTGTGACTCGCGTCGCCTCTATTGAGAAGCGTGTACATGATCACCTCGAGACCCGTATTGCCGAAGTGGAGAAGAAATTGTGTAGGCTCGGGTCCTACGACGTTACACCTGCAGCTGTGGCGCCCTCACCTCGTTGGTTTAAGGTTCCACCATTTGATGGCTCATCATCGTGGTATGCATACAAGGTCCAGTTTGAGGCCGTTATGCGAACGAATGGGTGGAACAAAGAACAGGCCTTCACCGCCCTAACCTTGGGCCTTCGTGATCAGGCCTTGACGGTGTTGGAGGTGCTTGGGCAAGACGTCTCCTATGAAAAGCTGATGGAGGCGTTGGAGGCGAGGTACGGAGACGCGCACCTCGAACATGTATATCGTGCTCAGCTGAAGGACAGGACACAACGCACCGGAGAAACTCTGCAGCAGTGGGCTCTGGAGGTGGAAAGGCTGGTCAGGAAGGCATACCAGTCGTTGCCGGCGCTGATAGATGAGAACCTCGTCCAGGTATTTACCGATGGAATCCGTGACCTGGAGGTTAGAGCAGCGGTAAGACTTAGGCACTTCAAGGCCGTCAAGGAAGCCTTAGCCTACGCTCTGGAGGTGGAAGCAGCACGTCACGAGGATCGAACTTACCGTATCAGGGAAGTTGTTTCTTCACCACGGTGCTACAACTGCGGGGAAAGAGGCCATATCCGCTTGAGCTGCCCAAAGCGTAAGCGGCACGTTGGTACCCTGTCTCCACCAAAGGGGTTACCTGACGTACCTGTTTGGCGGCAAGAGCAACGTAGCGCAGATGCTCTGACAGGTAGGGCTTACCCCGACCAACGCAAACACTGTGCAAGACAGGAAGCGAAGCCGGCAGCGCTAGTGAGATTAATGTTGAAGACGGATCTGAGCGACGGATGGAAAGAAGCTTTGCAGCGTGCTCAGCAAGAAGACAAGGACGTACAGCCGATTCTCAAATGGAAGAAATCAGGCGCTCCTAGGCCCAAATGGAGTGATATCGCAGCAATGAGCCCTGTCACCAAAGGTTATTGGGCACAGTGGGAAAGCTTGGTTATCCAGGATGGAGTTCTGTGCCGCAAATGGGAAAACGCTCGAGGTAACCAATGCCATCTGCAAATGGTAGTGCCCAAGACTAAGGTGCCGGAAGTACTGCGGCTCTATCACAATGGTGCTTCGGGAGGTCACATGGGTGTTAAGAAGACGCTTACTAAGGTCCGAGAGCGGTTTTATTGGCTCCACTGTCGGAACGACGTCGAGGATTGGTGCCGCAAATGCACAAGTTGTGCGGCTGTCAAGAGGCCACACTCTCGTAGCAGAGGTGCATTGAAGGCGTACAATGTAGAAGCTCCATGGGGGTCGGGACGGCGGATGTCTGGGAGGATGAGGACTCGCTGCGACCGGAGGGCGAACAACAAGGGCTTCGATGAGGGGTCATTGGTGTGGCTTCATGGCCCAGTACGAAGCAAAGGAAAATCGCCTAAGTTACAAGCCAGATGGGACGGGCCATATCGCATAATTACCAGGATGAACGACGTCACCTATCGAATCCAGAAGGGGTCGCGAGGTGCACCGAAGATAGTTCATGTGGACCGGTTGGCTCGTTACTATGGGTCTAACGATGTTCGAGACGAACACGTTTAAGAGGGAGGCCGTGTTACGAATTGAAAATAACGCCATCTATCAGTGAATGGGAGAACTACATGAGATTAGATGTATCGCTTGTTTAAGGCTGTTTCATCTATCCTCTAATAGATGGCGTAGGTGTAAATAGAACATTTACGCGACATCTAGAAACACGTTACACGTTTCCAGAAATATCGTGAGTCGTCTCGAAAAGCCTAGTGATGTTATCCGGCCAGTATAAATAGAGCGGGAGCGAACGGACCGGACAGTAACAATTGAATACGGAAAGCGATCAACATCAAGCGAAGGAAGTAATTCGGAAGTGTTTAGTGGTGTTTTATTAGTGTTGTTCTAGTGGTGTGAATAGTGTGTTTTACTAGTGAAGTGAAAATTAAGTGTGTGTATCTAGTGTTATACTTAGTGTTTGTGTTAGTGAATAAAGTTCAGTTTAAGTGGCATAGTGTATATAATTTATCACGAACCCCAGCTCGTAACAGTATATTATTTTTATATTTACAAGTTCGTAAGTAATCACAAATTCAATAAATTCATTCTAATTTATGATTTTTAGATAAAGGTGAAAACATCTGGGATTATATGACGCACAATACACCTGAAGTAATAAAAGATCGGAGTAATGGGGACATAGCATGTGATTCCTATAATAACTACAAGCGTGATGTTGAAATGATGCGAGAACTTGGCCTCGACATGTACCGCTTCTCACTATCATGGTCGAGAATAATGCCCACCGGTACACCCAACTACGTGAGCCAAGCTGGCATACAATATTATAATAATCTCATAAACGAAATGCTAAAATATAACATTCAGCCAATGATCACCTTATACCACTGGGATTTGCCACAAAAGCTCCAAGAAATGGGTGGCTTTATGAACCCTCTTTTAGCTGAATGGTTTGAGGACTATGCGCGAGTGGCGTTTGAACATTTTGGCGATAGGGTGAAGTATTGGATCACATTCAATGAAGCCGCTCAAGTTTGTTACGAGGGTTATGGCTCGGTGACCAAAGCTCCCAGGCTCAATGCTACTGGTGTCGGTGAATACGTGTGCGCTAAAAATCTGTTGTTGGCGCATGCTAGAGCGTATCACGCCTACAATAACGATTTCAAACCGACTCAAGGAGGCATATGTGGATTCACGATCGCTATGGGTTCATCGCAACCTCTTAATGACTCTGATGAAGACAGACTGGCTGTTGAATTGTCTTGCCAGGCTGAGGTAATGTTTTACTTCTCCTTGTTTACCTACTGTATCTTCAATTCTTACCGTTTTAGGTGCTAATATTTCTTATTATTTTATACGCTTATATTTCAGTGGGCTATTTACACTGATCCCATATTTTCGGCGGAAGGAGGTTTTCCAAAGGAACTTGAGAAGCTAGTTGCTGAAAAAAGTGCGATGCAGGGTTACCCACGCTCTCGTTTACCGCAACTATCTGAAGAAGAGAAGCAGTTTATTCATGGTACAAGCGATTTCTTCGGTTTCAACCATTACACTGGCAGATTTCTATCGTTTTCGTTGTATGTACCGGGAAGCGACGCAGTGCCTTCGTCTCGCGATGATATCCAAGTTGGCGGTTATTCACCAGATGATTGGCCCCAATCGGCTTCAGCGTGGTTGAAGGTGAGTAGGTAACTGTATGGAAAAGAAGATCAAGAAGCACATAAGTGCTAAGTGAGAAAGGAGAACAAAATATTGGTTTACGGTGCGCTCGCTCACCGAAGAAAAGTAGGTTACGACCCAACCAGCAAAAGAGTCTCAGAACTCGCACTTTTTAAGAGTGGTAGGCTTAAAGCGCTCTTATATTTGTTTAAGAACATACCATCGATCCTATATTACTTTTAGACAAGCCGGTATGGCCTCAAGAACGCTCAGTCTTATAACCATGTCTCATATATGTATATAAGAGCATTTACTGAGACTAGTTGCACTTGAGAAAAGCTTGGTCTTATATGGGTATTTTCTAAGCTGGTTTGATTTTATATTAGACTTGCTAAATGCTATTGTAAGATGTCAGACTAATATCAGCATAGCATAAGAGCACTGTGAGTACGTGCATTTCTGATCTTATTTGAAACTAATATAAGATCAATAGCACTGGACAAGTATGAAATTAGAGTAATTTTGGAACAACATACTTACAATACAAAAGACAAGACCCATAAAAGAGCGTTTGATCTTAGATCGATTTTGGGAATAACTAATAAAAAAATTAATGGTTTTAAGAGTAATTTTGCTGCCCATAGTTTATTTTAAATTTTTAAATTTAATAGTTATAATGGATTACAAAAACCGCGCGCGCCGACTTCGTGTCTGTATAGCCTTAAGATTACGTTCCCTTTTTCTTTCTCTGTCGATTTAAGGGTTTATGTAAAATTGCGAGGAACCCTAATTTATTCCAATATGGAGTTATCTTTAGTATACCGAATGCTAAAATTAGAGTAAACAATCTTACATTAGTCTAATAGTGCGCTTGTAAAATGCAGCTATACTAATGGCGACACTATCAATGCAAATTAACCAATAAAATAATTAAACGAGAACATGAAATACCTTATTTAACAAGGTGTAAGAATTTTGAAATTTAAAACAAGGTCTAATTAACAGTAAATAATAAATTCCAATACGATTACTTACCGTAAAACTGAAATACACGCACTTGATAATGACGGCACTTTAGTACATATAACATTAACTTTACGCAACTTTAATTTGTTTACATTTAATTTCAAACCAACACTCACACGAACTTTTAAGTTGGATCTGACGTAAAATTCTCAAAATATTCTACTTTGATCAATATAAGCCTATGCAGGCTTACAAGATACTTACGTAATAGCAATATTAGCCTAAGTCGGCTTAAATTAATTTTGGCTAGATTTCAGTAAGTGTAAACAGCATTCAATTAGACTGATATTAGAACGATATTAAACTAAATATGCTTATAATTAGTGCCCAAACAAACCCAGGCTTATATCATTATATAGGAGTGATGTAAGAGCATAAAACAGTAGTCTTGAGATAGTTGTAAGACTAGTTTTTGCTGGTTGGGGAAAGTTAACGGATTTTTCAGTTTGTGTATTTTTTTTCCGTCAAGCCAATTTCTGCTCAAATGAACAATGGTCGTCCCATCACTTGTAAATTATACAAAGGCCAATCCTTGATAATTTTGATATTTTCTTGTTTCCAGAAAATGCCGAATAGCATCTACATTGTATTGAAAACTATCCAAGCTAGATACGGTAATGATATACCGATGTTCATAACGGAGAACGGTTGGTCTACGCACGAAGGTCTAGAGGATGACGATCGCGTGGAGTACTACAGGTCTGCTTTGGAGGGAGCCTTGAATGCCATGGATGAGGGCGTGAACCTTATGGGATATCTGGCGTGGAGTTTGATGGACAATTTCGAATAGCTGGCAGGATATACGTGTGTATACTTTTTGTATTTTTTTTATTTGTCGTCCGTTTTACGTGACAGACAGAATCGATAGATTGTCGAACTACCCAACTCACGCTGATAAAAAATTGCATAAATATACTTATACAGTAGCGTTCCTGAAGCTCTGTCTCTAATATACTTATTTAGACATCGGAGAGGATATGACTCACAGGGAGAGAAACTAATAATCTCTTGACGATTAGGAATTAAATAAACCCGTATCACGCGTTAGATATTTAATCATTATTTCCATGGAGTACGTGCTACTATGGAGGTTTGTACTACTTTAGGTACGTCACTGACATCTATCCATCTTGGGAGATCTACACTTTCCTCTGAAAATGAAAGTAATTATGTCGAAGATTGTGTATTATTTATATTATACTTATGTCATTATTATTATGCTTCCAGGGAACGATTTGGCCTATACGAAGTAGACTTCGAGGATCCCGCTCGTCAGCGGACACCGAGGAAATCTGCTTTTATCTACAAACATATCCTCAAAACACGTATGGTTGACCGTGAATACGAGCCTGATAGTTATGTGATGACTATAGATGAAGGACGCTAGAGTGTTTAATAGCTCATATACTCAAATCGCGTGCATTGCTGTCTTTGTCTAGTTAGACAGGCGAAACAGAGATGGCATGACACTTGCTTTGAGAAACAACCCGCGCGTAAAACGGACCTTAAACACTTCAACTATACGTCAAAATTCTGAATTTCTTTGTTCTTGTTATTCTAAGTGAATTTGTACTTATTTTGAGCAAATATAACTGTTAACGGCAAAAATAATGGTTTTACTCTGTTGGCTTCCTCCTCCAATTTCATTTTATCAAGAACTTTTTGTCAGCGTCTTGTAACCGCTTTTTTGAGTTGCATTTCTATCAAGACAATTCCTTGACAATCTGAGTAAATATTTCTAGGTCAGCCATACTCAACCTTTTTTAAGCCTGGGCCACATAATTGCTACTGTTTAATCTTGCGGGCCGCAGTAATTTACCTACGTACAGCCGAACAACTTTCCGCTAGACCACCATAAGGGCGAGAAACGCTCAGCAAGACATCGTCGCTTCCAGCACTACTTTACCCGCACATTGACATTCGTATACAAAACTAGTTTCTAGAGTGCTTCGACTCAATGAGCGAGTCAAGTGATTTTTTTTCAAACTGGTCCACCGCCGACTTGTTTGATTGTACCTATGCCGCCTACGTCTTTTACTGAGCTATAATGCTCTATCTATGTACCAAATTTCATCAAAATCGATTCAGTGGTTTAGTCGTGAAAGCGTAACAGACAAACAGAGTTTCTTTCGCATTTGTAATATTAGTGGGTAAGTGGGGATTACGCCGACAGTAAAATAAAACTATACAGGCTGTATAAAGACCCATAACGAAAACTGAAATCCCATATTGTACCAATTATAATGATTTTTTTTTACTTCGACACCATACCTGGGAAGTTACCTTCCTTCCACTCGACACCACCAAAACGACACCATCGGTGGTGTCGTATGGAATCACTAGTCCATACGACACCACCGACTAATAGTGAGGTTACCTACATACAAAGTTGTTGATATGAAAACTCCAATTAAGTTCAAGCAGTTTCATTAATGAGGTATGTCATTTGATAAAGTTTATATTTATCTGTCACTCAAATGGTCATCTTGACATTGTTCATTGCAATTTGCATATTATTGTCTTTTCGTCCGAATATTTTAATTTTTCACAATGGACATGGATACTACTATGTTCACTGTGCTATTACTATTGTATTTAGAAATATATAAATACTTAATAACATAATTTAGAAAGTATGGAGAGTCAATCAATTTTGAGTTTTCAACCTAAATACCAACTCTCGCCCGATGATGTGTTTGAAATGCAGGATACTCAAGAGTATGTTGTAGAGTGTAGAGATGACGACGTCACACCAGACATTTATATGTCCGTGAAAACGCAAACGGAACAAAATATGAAGGATAATTGTACCCAAACGGACCACTCGAGTGATGCTCAGATTGTATTAAATACAGCAAAATTGTTGGCTGAAAGTTTTTTTCCCGGAAAAAACACACTAAAAAAAAAGTTCATTAAGGCCTATTACAAGCACGTAACAACAATTGTGGACACGCTGCAGGACTAGTTTTCCGGTCCGTTCTTTAATACCTACATAACTACTTACTTCACTGAAATAAAAAAATAATATTTCATAAACTCTGTTTTATTAATTATCGTTTAACTATAGATAACTTCAAATAATAACTTTGGGGTCGGATCAATGTATGTGATGTTGTCTGATATTTATTTATTTATTTTAATGAACTGGGAGCTGTTAGTCAAAAACACGCGTTTCTGGACATCACTAGGGTGGTGTCGTATGGACTAGAGATTCCATACGACACCACGGATGGTGTCATTTTGGTGGTGTCGAGTGGAAGGAAGGGGAAGTTACTGGTCCAGGAGATATTGAGGCTGAAAGTCACTATAGATTTTTTCTAATTAGGTACAAAATCGATGAATTTACCCTGCCACTGTGTTCTATAGATGTCATTGATGCATTGCGAACATTGCACGCGTGCACTTTTAATTGCGGTTTAAAAAATGTGGCAACTTCAAAAAGAGATTTCGTTTCCCAGGTATTATTTTTGCTTCGTATAACTTGGTATGATGTCCAAAACGAGTAGACTTCGGTTTAGTGATATGTCTCGCCACAGAGTACATTTTAAAATCCGCGCGCACTCGCGTGATAACCGCTGAGCACATAATTATGTAGTAATATGTAGTGTTCTGTTTACGAAATAAGGGAGAAAACATGAGTAAATGCGTGAATTAATTAATACGCAAATTTTACGTCATTTTGAACCCTTATCTAATAAGTAATACTCCTGTTAAAAAGTACTGGGTTATGCCGCAGTTCGGGCCGCACTAAAAAGGGTAGCGGGCCGCAGGTTGAGTATGGCTGTTCTAGGTATAGGAAATTTTCGGTCATTGTGATCATAGTGGCTAGCACTTTTATAAAGTTCGTGCCCCTCAAACAAAATAAAACCACAAAAATATATATGGATGTATATAATTTGAACCTTTTAAACAAAACCTGGTAAAATAAGACCAATATAAAATTTGTGTTCACTTGTCACTCTTGCCCCAGCCGAGGAACCCTTTGACAAGACCAGTGAGGCCAGCTCCTTGTTTCTTACCATCAGCCGCGCCGGTCTTGTCGTCCAAGTTCGGGAATTCTACAAAGTTGCAAGCCAAGTCGAAGAACAAAGGCTTGCAAGGAATTGCTTCCATAGACGGCGGCATTTTGTAGATGTTAGGATTCTTAGTAAGAACTTGAGTGTCCTCACGATACTCGTCCAAACGGTCCACTAGCGGCTTCTTATCCTTATACTTCCCACTAGTATACTTCATGTCCTCATCCTGTTCCTCGTCGTCTTCCAGCACCGAATCAGCATGGACTTCAAACTTGCTGCTCTCAATATCCTTCTTCAAGTCCTGTAGCTTGTCAATGAGCAGCTTCTCAGTGAGTTTGCTGGCGAGCGCTTCTGCGGTGTAGTTGTTGCACCTCTCCAGCATCGCCAATGCCTCCCTGAAGCGGCGGAGAGTAGTGAGCACTTGAGCGATGTAGTAACAGCGGAATGCGCGGTAAGCCTTCGTTTGTATTTCAATTTCCTGCTGGTAGGCTGCATCGGTTTCAAAACCTGGTAGCTGCTGCAGCTCGGTAAAGTTCTGCAAAATGATTTCGTACAATCTTGTCAAGTCCTGAGGACGGACCTTCTTGCCATCCATCTGGATGTTGTTCTTGCGAGCTTCCTCAGCTTGCTGCACGAGTAAGTTGTTCCTCTGGATGGTGCGCATCAGACGAACATACATCAAATAAGACAGCAAGTAGTTGACGCTGGACATCTGCGTCTCTGAAGCAGACTTCAGTTTCGGATCACTCTTGATCTCATCTTTGAGCGCTGAAATAGCATCCTTGCAATCCATCAGAATGTTTTCTAGGATGTCGATCTTAGCTTGCACGGTCTCTGCGTTGGCGACCGACTTGTCCAAGTCCTGCAGAGCGATGAGGAACAGGCGAACCTTCTCCGGGCGCACGGTGACGCGACGACCGCGCCATTCCACTTCATGCATCACCCCGGAACGGGATTCCCTAGAAAGGAAGGACAGTTAGATTATAGGTAAGTTACAAGTGTGTTATAATTTATAACACACTTAATTCATCAGTCAGTTTAGTAATAACTAAACATAGACAAATAGCCCCGGATTTTACCGCCTGCGAAACTGCCGATACTTATCACATTTGTCGAATTTGCATTGTCAGCAAAAAACAGTGGATTAAAAACATAATATCGAATTTACTTTACAATAAATATATTTTCAGAATGCTGTTTCAGAGTTTAAAAAAATAATGTACAAGTGCTGCATGCAGCTTTATAAGGCTGATATTGATAACAAGTGTTTTAAAACCTTTTTTTTATCAGTACTGATTTAATTTTATAAAATGTCCATACATATTTGTTTGGTGTCAATTTGCAAGCAATACGTATATAAAAAGATACTGTCTAGCCATATCTCACGCCTCCCTTGGTTTTAGATTCCATAGATAGCTCACGCTCCTAGATTCGTTACCAGAGGGCCTAAACAAATGGCATTCAATAAGCAATATCTCTATTTGCTAAGTGCCAAAGTATATGGAACTGGCAAAGGCCTTCGATATATCACGTGGACGACGAAGACAAAAAAGAAGAAAAGAGTAGCTTACGTTACTATGGCAACCAAACAATATCGATATTAGAAATGAGAAGCGAATGCTACTTGTATAGCACATGAGTTAATAAACCGAACAGAGACAAAGCTTCTTAAGAGCTTGTAAATTTGTTACCTATTTTGATAGGGTTGTCACAATAGGTTAAGACAAATTAAACAAAACTTTTGTCAAATAATTTTATTATTATGTTAGAAACCTTTACAAATTACTTACTCTTATAATTTTCTTTAATTTATTGTTTCTTTTAATGGTATGGTAAATTCTGAATCTAACATAATTATAGTTCTTTTTTTAAGTAATCCGACGGGAAACACAAGGCATATCAAATTTACAATCTTCAATACGTTTAAGTATTTCGTTGCCAACATTGACAATATCTATTTCGTGATCAAAGTATTCGCGAAACTTTTGCTCGAGCAATTCAACAAATGCGATAAAATTATCAGGAGGTATAATTAAAAAACCCAATTGTACGTTACCATCGTTAAAATCTTTATAATGACTGAATTACTTCTTCTAGTATTATTCATACACACAGTACAATAAACAACCATTATTAATAATAAAATAGCACGTTTTTACATTAAAATGTTAAAACTTCTAACGTACAAAACAAAGAACGTGCGTCGTAATAACCCTGAGATTGTCAACTGCCTGTGCCTACGTAAACCGGTTTTTCCCAGTCTCGCCGCGTACACGACAAGTGGCCAGTAGTCACGCACATATGCGCCGCGTGCTTGTAGTAGTGCAACCGATGCGCGCTGTTGTATGAAGCTTTGTCTCTGTTCCGTTTATCTACTCATGTGTTGTATACTACTTATGTATGACTAGCTTTCGCCCGCGGCTTCGCCCGCATGAAATTTTAATAAAGTGTTGCCTTTGTACTTCCCCAGGTTTCAGACTATCCATTTCAAATTTCATCACAAACGGATCTGCACACTAGTCGTGTAGCATACATATAAACAGATAATACTTAACATTACTTTTGTTTTCATAGCCGTCAAACTTCAGGTAAATATTATGTAGGTATATTATTTAAGTTATTGAAGAGCTTATGTATCTACTGAATAGAATAGCAGCAAACCGCCCCTCCGCCCTGCGCCGCTGCGTTTAAGCGCGCCAAGCGCCAACTCATAGTAAGCGCTTTTAATGCCGCTGCGCTTAGGTCAATTATATCGTTATAACTTTTAAACTATTCGTCCAAACGTACCCACTGTAAAGACAAAGTTCGTCTACATTAAATACCGAAGGCAATAAATCTATCAATTTTGAAAACAATTTGATAACTACTCTAGAATGAGCATAGTAAAAAAACATATTTTATTATGTTATACTGTTTTATTACAATAAAAATTATGTAGTTAGGTTATGTACCAAAAGCTAAAAAGTAATTCGGTAAGTCCTAGCTGCCAGATCGCACCAAACTTCTCATCAATCTAGGTGTATTGATCAGACAAATATAAAACCGTTGGGCAAGTGAAATTTCTATCATAATGTTTATTCTGGATATGCTACGTCCAAAATTAAAATAAATGTTTTTTTAGTTTATTTTATTTTCAAGTTTTTAGTTTTGTTGTTAGTTGATACTTCTCATTCTATTTTCATAGTGAGCCCTTTTCTACCAATCAAACCCTGTCATTCGATATCCATATTGAGGTATTTGAGGCAAATAGGTAATCCACCATTTTGTGGCAGCGGCCATCTTGGATTTTTCATAGTGAGCTCTATTCTACTAATCAAGCCCTTTCATTTGATACCCATATTAAGGTTTTTATGGCAAATATGTAATCAGCCATTTTGCTACGACAGCCATCTTGGATTTTTCTTAGTGAGCTTTATTCTACAAATCAAGCCCTTTCTTTTGATACCCATATTGAGATATTTCTGATAAATAAGTAATCCGCCATTTTGTGGCGGTAGCCATCTTGGTTTTTTTATAGTGAGGTCTTTTCTACCAATCAAGCCCTTTCCTTTGATACCCATATTGAGATATTTCTGAAAAATAAGTAATCCGCCATTTAGTGGCGGTAGCCATCTTCGATTTTTCGTAGTGAGGTATATTCTACCAATAAAGCCCTTTCATTTGATACCCATATTGAGGTATTTGTGGAAAATATGTAATCAGCCATTTTATGGCGGCAGCCATCTTAGATTTTTCATAGTGAGCCTATTCTACCAGTCAAGCCATTTCATTCGATGCCCATATTGAGGTATTTGTGGCAAATATGTAATACGCCAGTTTGCGGCGACAGCCATCTTGGATTTTTTATAGTGAGCTCTATTTTACGAATCAAGCCCTGTCATTTGATACCCGTATTGAGGTATTTGTGGAAAATAAGTAATCCGCCATTTTGTGACGGCGGCCATCTTGAATTTTCATATTGAACTTTTTATGATAAACAATTTCACTCTACATTATCTTCAAGTAACTTTAACGGTTTAGGCAATGCACGCGAAGACAGCTTTCGGAGCTCAGGATTTTTCCCGACTTAGTTGATAATGTTCCTTATATTATGGCAACATTATACAAAATCTTTATAAATTGTAGCCTATGTGTTATTCTGATGTATAAACTATATTACTGTAAAGTTTCATCCAAATCCGTTCAGTAGTTTTTGCGTGAAAGATTAACAAACATCCATACATCCATCCATCCATCTATACATACATCTTCACAAACTTTCACATTATAATATTAGTAGGATAGGACTAGCTAGCTGTGCTCGCGGTTACACTCGCTTTATTTATGGCTACTGCTCAGCACCCTTGCTCATAATGTGCCGTTATATTACCTATAATCTGCCTCAACAAATGGAATGTAAAAGAGAAAATTAATTATCCAAATAGGACCAGGGATTTCTGAGATTAGTCCGTTCAACCAAACAAACTTTTGAGCTTTATAATAGTACTATAGATTGATACAAGGAATAATACCATTGATGCGTACTTAGCCTGAGCCATGAGCGAGTCCAAGTTCTCGATGAGTCCTTGTCCGCGCATCGCCACCAAGTCGCCGGCCGCCGACTCGTCGCCAATGTTGTACGCGCAGTAACGCAGGCTCGGCTTTAGCTCCTCCACCTGACACAAAGGCACAATCATTTATTTATCTGGCTCCGGTGTGACGGTTATGAACGACAAAGTAACAGACTCTACATTAAGTCGCACTATACGGGGCCCTGATTATCAGAAATGATGGGCACAAAACATAATAATATTAATTAAATTGGCACACAGAACATAGATATAAGTTTCTGATTTTAAGTTATGAATCATAGATAACATTTGAAATACATAGGTACAGGGTGTCACAAGACCCATCATCAAGCCGAAGTCTATTCGTTGTGGACATCATGCCAAAAGTTTTCACAATTTTGAAACCGCAATCAAAGGCGCGCGCGCGTGCATTGCTCGAAATACCTACTTATCCATGGGGTCAAAGGGCATCTAAAGAACACATTGGCGGGGTAAATGCATCGATTTTGTACCTAACTAGAGGACGCCAGCAGCTACGCCTGCATTTTTTTTTTAATTTACCCGTTTCGGCCGATCCCGTGGGAATTTCGGGAAATCCCTTCTTAGTACACCCCTACGGTCCTCAAGGAACATACATGCCAAATTTCAACTTCCTGCGCCCAATAGTTTCGGCTGTAGCGTGTCTGTCAGTCAGTAACGCAAGGATTTTATATATTAAGACTAGAGGACGCCAGCAGCTACGCCTGCATTTTTTTTTAATTTACCCGTTTTGGCCGATCCCGTGGGAATTTCGGGAAATCCCTTCTTAGTGCACCCCTTCGGTCCCCAAGGAACATACATGCCAAATTTCAGCTTCCTGCGCCCAATAGTTTCGGCTGTAGCGTGTCTGTCAGTCAGTCAGTAACGCAAGGATTTTATATATTAAGATTAGAAAAAATCCATACTAACTTTGAGCCTCAATATCTCGTGAACCAGTAATTTCCCAGATATGGTGCCGAAGTAAAAAATGTTCGTAGTGATTGGTACAACATGTGATTTCAGTTTTCGTTAAGGGTCTTTTTACACCCTGTATATATTGTATTGTAATGCAAATGTATTAAATTCAGGTACGTAAAATGTTTATAAACGTCGCTTAGTTTATAAACCAAGCGACGTTAATAAACATTTTGACAATAAAACATTACAGGTTCTAAACTAGATCCTTGCGAGATGCCTAAAGTCATGAAGCACAAACATGGCTCCAACTTGCTATGGACAAATAAATCTAGATGAAAACTAAGCATTTGAGATAATTAATAATATTCATACTATTCATAGATAGGAACGAAACCAATTAGGAATATTGTCGATGTTTTTCAGCCATGGATAGTTGTTTTAATAACAATCTGACACATGCAAGGTATTTGCCCCGTGTATGAGACAGTATGGAGGGTGGAAGGTCTGGTTCTATTTCTGCAGTCCCGCGTGTATGAGATATTGAAATGGAGGGCGAATACTACTCGTCTAACGGCCGGTTAGTAGAGAGGGTGATATGGCTGAGCGGCGCCCTGCAGCTCCACCTGCAGGGCGCCGCTCAGCCACGTGTGTATAAGACAGCAGAGAGACGAGCCACTAGACACTACAGTACCTTCTGCTTGTAGACGGCGCGCTCGTCTATGGGCACGGCGGCGCACAGCTTGTCGAGCACGAGGTGCGCGCGGCGCAGGCAGTCGGCGGCCGCGCGCCACTGCTGCAGCTCCACCTGCAGGGCGCCGCTCAGCCACGTGTGTATAAGACAGCAGAGAGACGAGCCACTAGACACTACAGTACCTTCTGCTTGTAGACGGCGCGCTCGTCTATGGGCACGGCGGCGCACAGCTTGTCGAGCACGAGGTGCGCGCGGCGCAGGCAGTCGGCGGCCGCGCGCCACTGCTGCAGCTCCACCTGCAGGGCGCCGCTCAGCCACGTGTGTATAAGACAGCAGAGAGACGAGCCACTAGACACTACAGTACCTTCTGCTTGTAGACGGCGCGCTCGTCTATGGGCACGGCGGCGCACAGCTTGTCGAGCACGAGGTGCGCGCGGCGCAGGCAGTCGGCGGCCGCGCGCCACTGCTGCAGCTCCACCTGCAGGGCGCCGCTCAGCCACGTGTGTATAAGACAGCAGAGAGACGAGCCACTAGACACTACAGTACCTTCTGCTTGTAGACGGCGCGCTCGTCTATGGGCACGGCGGCGCACAGCTTGTCGAGCACGAGGTGCGCGCGGCGCAGGCAGTCGGCGGCCGCGCGCCACTGCTGCAGCTCCACCTGCAGGGCGCCGCTCAGCCACGTGTGTATAAGACAGCAGAGAGACGAGCCACTAGACACTACAGTACCTTCTGCTTGTAGACGGCGCGCTCGTCTATGGGCACGGCGGCGCACAGCTTGTCGAGCACGAGGTGCGCGCGGCGCAGGCAGTCGGCGGCCGCGCGCCACTGCTGCAGCTCCACCTGCAGGGCGCCGCTCAGCCACGTGTGTATAAGACAGCAGAGAGACGAGCCACTAGACACTACAGTACCTTCTGCTTGTAGACGGCGCGCTCGTCTATGGGCACGGCGGCGCACAGCTTGTCGAGCACGAGGTGCGCGCGGCGCAGGCAGTCGGCGGCCGCGCGCCACTGCTGCAGCTCCACCTGCAGGGCGCCGCTCAGCCACGTGTGTATAAGACAGCAGAGAGACGAGCCACTAGACACTACAGTACCTTCTGCTTGTAGACGGCGCGCTCGTCTATGGGCACGGCGGCGCACAGCTTGTCGAGCACGAGGTGCGCGCGGCGCAGGCAGTCGGCGGCCGCGCGCCACTGCTGCAGCTCCACCTGCAGGGCGCCGCTCAGCCACGCCGCGTACGCGCCCGCCTCCAGCTGCGTGCGCGCGTCGCACACGCCGCTCACCTACACACACACACACACACACACACATCACTAGCCTATACTCAATGTTGCACTTCATTGTATGTAATGGTGGTTAATGTAGCATAAAGCACAATAGCAGAGCACGCTAATTTTATTTCGCACCTAATAGCAAGTTCATTCGGCTCTCGTTCGTGCTAAAAATAGCATATAGCATATAGAATCAAACATCGCACCGACGCGACGGCGCATCGCACTTCGCACGTTCGCAGCGCTGCGAATTGCGATATTTGCGATCAGTCTTCGCGTGCTAACGCGAGCAGCCAGACGTGAATTTGCGTGGCGTGCGAATTTTAGCTGTTCGACGGCTCGCGCGATTTATGTAGGCATATAAGTACGCGAGTTATTTTACGTTCTCAAAAGTTAAGTGTATTGTGTTTGATTTAAAAAAAACTGTGATAGGACACGTACGAGGGGAGTTCAATGTATTCTCGGTATCGAAGTGATATACTATTGATAAGGATAATTTAATTACCTCATCAGTTAATGACACTCTTTGAGGGTATAAATACAAAATTTCATTTAATTGCCACCATTAGTATTCAAGATATCATTGCGAAAAGACAACTATGATGACTGATTCGACAATGATGAAAAAAATCAAGCATCGTGCAGTGATAAAATTCCTCACAAAACAAGGAAAAACTCAAAAAATTATCCATGAAGAAATGGTGGCTGTTTACTAAGATTCTGCGCCTTCATTATCTACAATTCAGAAGTGGTCAAGTGAATTCAAACGGGATAGAGAGAGCATTGAAGACGACCCCCGCGCTGGTGGGCCAATTTGTGCCGCTACTGAAGAAAACGTCAAATTAGTCGAAAAACTTGTACTTGAAGATGCCCGTGTAAGAGTGAAAACATTAGCAGAAATGACTAAGCTATCTGTGGGTACCATTCACACAATCCTTCATGAGCGCCTGAATTTGTCAAAGGTCAGTGCAAGATGGGTGCCGCGAATGCTCACCGCGCTACAGAAACAAGTGCGAGTTGACTGTTGTAAGGAGTTTTTGGACCTCTGTGGTGAAAACCCGCAAAGTATTTTCGATCGGATTGTTACTGGTGATGAAACGTGGGTTCATCACTATGACCCTGAGAGCAAGCAAGAGTCTCTGCAGTGGCACAAAAGAGGATCAGACCCGCCGAAGAAGTTCAAAGTCACTCCGTCCGCAGGAAAGCTCATGGCCACGGTGTTTTGGGATTCTAAGGGAATCTTGCTAATCGAGTACCTACACAAAAAAAGGTCAAAGTATTACTGCTGCATCATACGCAACCACCCTGCGTAATTTAAAGGAGGCAATTAAAGAAAAAAGACGTGGAAAATTAACCGCAGGTGTGTTGCTGCTTCACGACAACGCACTATGGTTCGTCTAGAACAAGCTAGCTAGACAAAAACAACTCTTAAATTCCTGGAAGTTAATTACTATTACGAACTCATTACCCCTATACATTGAGGATTACACCTATTAATTATCAATACTACCCTCATTAAGAGCGTCATTAAGGTATGTTTATAAGATGTTGACTATTTAAAGGGCATTCATTTGCATTTTTACATCATATTTGATAGCATTGTTTATGTCACTAAAAGAAATTTGTGAAAGTGTTTTTGTGATGGATTGTATACGTAAGGGTAAGTAGTTATATTTTATTTCATTTTCAACATGGGAACTTCATTCTTTAGTCTTATAAAATGAAATGTTTGAATTTTCACCCACTTTTTTACTCATTTTTTCAAATTCATCGGTCAAATAATAACATGTCCCCACTTGTCCCCACCGTAGAACCTATCATATACGATTCTCATAAGTGTCTAGTAGTTATACGTAAAAAAATTCATTGCGATATATTTGCACAACTAATTTTTATTTATTTTTTTCTTTCAACAGTTTTTACCGTCTCAAGAATGGATTTTTTCGAAGAATGGCTGAAACACCCGAAGGAAACGCGGAATGAGGAGCTCTTTCGGTTTATATCTTTGAGATATAATTTTGATGGTGTTACGGAGCAGTCTCTGCGAGATATTAAAGTACTAATCTCAAGATATTCAACGAAATTTGCTGAAAAGTGGAGCAGCTGTGGAAGAAATCGAGAGCGATTCCTACAAAAGTATTCGACGTGGCTGGAGGGTCTTGACATATCTTTCGATGTGTCCGTTTATTTATCTCTGCCAACTACATCTGGAGAACCGGGACCCGGAAGACCTACTAAAGATTTTGAACATTCTAGTCTCAAAACGAAGAGACGACGTGTAGACGATCTATTACAGTCCAGAAGTGCTAGTGAATTAATTTACGCCGCTGAAGTGTCAGCTCGAATCTCGGGTCAGAGAAGTGTAGCACGTCAAATTAAAGATGTGACTAGTGATCCTTCAATAACCAAGACCACGAGTGAAGAAAGTGCCCCCAGGAGTTTAACAAGTGAGGAAGCTTTAGCGTACTACGTTGATAGTAAATCAAGTAGCCATAGCTATAAGCAGACTCGGAAGTGGAGTATTAAAGCTGGACATAAGGTGTTTCCGTCAATGTACAGTGTTAGAAAGGCTAAAATAGCCTGCTACCCGTCAGGTGAACAAATTACAGTCAATGAAACGCATGCTGAAATCAAAGTTCAGGCAATTCTTGATAAGACTGCCGAACGTTTAGTTTCAGCACAACAAGAAGTTGTTCATAGTCTGTTACCTTGCACGTCATTCACATTAATCAGTAAATGGGGTTGTGATGGAAGTTCCGGTCATAGTATGTACAAACAAAAATTCACTAATTGTGACGATAGTGACGAGTTTTTATTTGTATTTTCTTTCGTTCCTCTTCAATTGAAAGATGAAAGTGGTAATATTGTGTGGCAGAATCCTCGGCCCTGTTCTACAATGTATTGTCGGCCAATAAAGTTTATCTTTTCTAAGGAAACGAAAGATTTTACGATTTCGGAAACCAATAAGGTTTTAGAAGAGATAAACGCTTTATTGCCGACAACCTGCAAGGTGATGGAGACCGAAGTATCTGTCACACATGTTATGCTTTTAACAATGATTGACGGAAAAGTTTGCAATGCTCTGACCGAAACTTCTTCCTCACAAAAATGTTTTATTTGTGGGGCAACTCCAACAATGATGAATGATCTGTCAAAAGAGTTTGCTGCGGACAAAGATAATCTTGGTTTTGGTTTGTCTACGTTGCACGCTTGGATAAGGTGCTTTGAATGCTTGCTTCACATTAGCTATCGACTAAATATAAAAAAATGGCAGTTAAGAACAGCCGAAGACAAAGCTAGTGTGAAACAACGTTCAGATGACATTAAAAAACGATTTAAAAGCGAAATGGGCTTGATTGTAGACAAACCAAAACCAGGGTTCGGTAACACTAATGACGGGAACACCGCGCGAAGATTTTTTGGAAATCCCGAGGCTAGTGCCGATATTACAGGGTTAGATGTTTCACTAATACAAAAATTTGGCATACTACTTCGCACTTTATCATCGGGATATGATATAAATATTGAAAAATTCGTTAACTTAGCTCAAGAAACTAGACAACTTTATGTAAATCTCTATTCATGGTATTACATGCCCGCTACTGTCCACAAAATACTTTTGCACAGTGGCGAAGTAATTAGATCGTCCCTTCTACCTATAGGCCAGCTTTCCGAGGAAGCACAGGAAGCTCGGAATAAGGACTGCAGAAGATTTCGTGAGCACAACACACGAAAGCGATCACGGGAGGCTACGAATAGAGATTTACTTAATATGTTATTGATAACATCTGACCCTGTAATAAACGGTTTACGAGAAGTTCCTCGGAAGAAAATAGGTACGCTTCCAACTGAAGTATTAGATTTAATTGTCCCACCTAGCTGTAAGGAACAAAATGTTAATATGATTTCTACTTTTCATAGTTCTGCCCCTCACGATCATGACTATTCAATGGATGATTCATCTGATGATAGTGATGATAATGAGTAATAGATTTAGTTCTTAGATATTTTATGCATCTGTTATTAGATTTTATAGCGACGTCGAGGGATAAATCACTTTATAAAATGTTCAAAAAATATATTATACACATATGCCCGATAAATGTTTTTTTTTTCATGATACCAGCTCAAATGACAAACTGCCTTGAAAAAAGTACCAAAAACCTTATATCTTTGCTTATTAACCGCATCTAGACATAAAAATCAAATAAAATAATTTTGTCTAGCTAGCTTGTTCTAGACGAACCATAGTGCAACGCGCCGGTTCACAAGGCGCGCCTTGCCCAGGCTGCTGTGCGGGAGTACGGATTTGAAGAAATCAATCATCCACCCTACAGTCCGGACCTGGCCCCTAGTGATTATTATCTATTGCCTAATCTTAAAAAAGACCTTCGTGGAAAGCATTTTTCGGACGATGAAGAGTTGAAGGGAGCAATAAACGAACATTTTTCGGGCCATGAAGAAAAATATTTTTCAGAGGGAATTGAAAAGTTACTTTCACGAACAAATAAATGTATTGAGATGTTAGGGGAGTATATTGAAAAATAAAATTTATTCAGAATTTTCCGCCTTTTCCTTCATACCTATACCGAGAATACATTGAACTCCCCTCGTAATACTGTGTAGCTATGAATGATCTGTGTAACATGTGTGTTAAAATTATTTAAATAACTCAATATAATTATACGTACAGGGTGGCGCTACTATAGGGGCACTTTTTAAACAGAGGCATAGCTTACAACATTCTTAAGCCTTGTACCAAAAATCAATAAAATCGGTGCAGTAGTTTAGCCACAATATCGATTTTAAGTTCGGCAATTTTTGCACATGCTTTGAATTCCACACAGCTGATACAAAACGGTCAACGACCCTACATTGCGCGCCGCGACTCGCTACGACGCGACGCCTCGACGTCATCCTAAGTTAGGCTCAGCGCAGACAGAACGGAGCGCAGTGGGGAGGATTGTATTAACACACTTGAAAATAAACTTTATTTTCTTTTACAATAAAGTGCATAAATGCTTGAACCTGGCAAAAAATATTCGCGCGTCCTCAAAGATACGCGGGAATCCCCGCGCGGCGTCGAGTCGTCGTACGCGTACTTTCAGTCAGTGTTGTTACTGAGTTTAACGAACTTTCGCGACAAAATACTTACTGTAGAGTGGTAACCCAGAACGGTTTACTCACGCAGGCTCGCGAGGTCGCGCGCAAGCTTGAGCATACGCAATCCGTAAAGAAAATGCCCGAGACCGCGAGGGGATTATTCCTCTCTGTCTGCACTGACCCTTAGACTCTGACGTCGTCGTCGTGCAACGTCGCTTTGCCTCGTAGGTACGACTCGTCGTTGTAGGTTTTTGCGCCCGAGTTAATTTTTACAGAACAAGACTTTTGAAACTTTATTATTACCTTTTCAATAAAGTTACATAATAATAAAATGGATCGGTTCCGGCAAGCACGAAAAAATCTAATTGGGTAGTGCATTTCCGTAGTTCCTACTCACTCTTACAGTAAATGCACTACGTGTGACAAGGACAAACATAGTGGAGCCAAATAGAGTTGCCCAATTATGAACAAAATATTGTAATTAGTATCGATAAAAAATACTACGCACCGTAAAAGTTTGTTGTTTATTATATCGACATTGTTTGTATTTAACGTTAATGTAATCGTCTTATCAATGACATTACGTTCGAAAATTTCAAAATGTGGTACAAATAAAGACGAAGTTTTGATTAACAGGTAAACAATGATAAACATGTAAAGATATTCAATTATTTAATAATTTGAAATACGTTAATAATTATTGACTATTTTAGCTCTTTCCGTATGGTATTTTTTAATGGTCTAATGGGTTCAACAATCTACTTAAGAATAATAATAACTATGTACTGAACTAATTGAAGTATGTGCATAGTATTTCATAACCTTGTTTAACTGTGTCGTATTAGCAACACTATTAAGCAATAGCGTTATCTATACTAATATAATAAAGCGGAAGAGTTTGTTTGTTTGTTTGTTTGTTTATTTGTTTGTTTGTTTGAACGCGCTAATCTCAGGAACTACCGGTTGGATCTGAAAAATTCTTTTTGTATACGATAGCCCAGTTATTCCGGAAGGCTATAGGCTATATAACATAACGCTTTGACCCTTTGGGGCCGGGCAGAAGGCTAAAAAGGCTAAAAGAGAATGTCGGCTAATCTCAGGAACTAGCAGTCGGATTTCAAAAATTGTTATTGCCTATGATAGCCCAATTATTCCGAAAGGCTATACCTAGGCTATATAAAATTACGCCACAACTTATAGGGGCCAGACAAAAATAATAAGATGGTCAGATGAGAAGGGGAGGGTTGGGTCAAAGGCAAAAAAAGGCTAAATGAATAGGATACAATCTATCTGCATTTTCGGGACACTGATTAATAATATGAAATTTATTTAGTGATCCAAGATGGCGGACGGGAAATCAAAGATGGCGGATGGGAAAATTTTTAAAATCAATATGGGTATCACCTTCGATATTTTAAGGGGTGGGGAATCGAAATACAACATCTATTTCGTGATCAAAGATGGTGGATGGGCAATCAAAGATGGCGGATGGGAAAAAATTGAAAAAACAATATGGCTATCGTGTCCGATATTTTAAGGGGTGGAGAATAAAAATACAACATCTATTTCGTGATCAAAGATGGCGGATGGGTTTTTTTTAAATCAATATGGGTATCGTCTCCAATGCTTAAAAGGATGGGGAATCCAAATACAACATCTATTTCGTGATTCAAGATGGCGGATGGGAAATCAAATATGGCGAATGGGAAAATTTTAAAAAATCAATATAGGTATCGTCTCTGATGATTTAAGGGATGGTGAATCCAAATACAACATCCATTTCGTGATCAAAGATGGCGGATAGGAAATCAAAGATGGCGGACGGGATTTTTTTGTAAAGTCGATATGGGTATCTTCTCCGATGTTTTAAGGGATGGCGAATCCAAATACAACATCTATTTCGTGATCAAAGATAGCGGATGGGAAATATAATAATATAAAAAAAATTATTATTGGTGGTGAAAAAGTGGTAGTGGTATTTGATGTTCGATGCAGATAATGGCTATGTTCAGTGGATACCTCTCCTACGGAACCCTTCATGGGCGAGTCAGACTTGCAGTTGATTTAATTATTTAATAGCCATAGTATTTAATAGTATTAGTAATTTTATCATATCCCTAAATCAGTGATCTAACCATATCACTCATATACCACCTTCTCATCTCCTTACAATAAGTTAGTTTTTCTACCCTAGAAATAATTTATATCGCAAAACAACTTTGCCTAGCAATTAAGAGATTAAACACTGATGTTCTTGGTAACTTTGTTCTGAATAAGTTGGAAAAGAGTTAAAAATTAATATGAAATGTAAATACATTAAAAAGGCGATACAGAGTTCGCCGGGACAGCTAGTTGTTAATACAAATAAAGAATGCATAGTTCATTGTACATAAAAACATTTTGTTATTGTGTTGTTAACGTATTAACGTGTCAAAAATATCGACATTCACAGTACCTGTTGGGCATCCCTAGTTTCATGTAGACATGTCGGCGCCAGCGGCGCATCGGTGATCGGTGACTCATCAAACGTTTAGTGCCGCAAAAACCATTGTTGAGTTATAGGTAAGTCGATCAGATTGCGCGCGCGCAGGGTTCCGTAGCCCACAAGGAACCCTTATAGTTTCGTCATGTCCGTCCGTCTGTCCATCCGCAGTCTAGCTCAAAGACGCCTGGTGCTAGAAAGCTGACATTTGACATGAATGTCCCCTACATATATAGTGGAGTTGAATTTTTTTTTAGTTGAGTACCCCATTATGTGGGGTATCATTGGATAGGTTTTAAAAAAATATTATTAGCTTGCTCAAATCATTTTTCGATCAAGTGATTGGTTTGTCAAATATCAAGCTTTGAATTGAAAAAAATGTTTATACTCAAGTGTCCTCTGCCGCCTAAACTATTAATTTGGAAGAGGTGAAAAAAATCACAAATGTAGTACATATAACGAATTTAAAAGGAAAACTATCACAGCTAAGTAGACATCACTAGTTTACGAGTAATCGTCGTTTAACTTATAAATACCTATTCATGTGAGTTTACATTGGGAGCGCTGGCTTAATCTTAAAGATATACGTACTTTGGTATGTAATGTACTACGGGGTACAATGTGGGTCCGTTTTTAGTCCCATGTGAAACAGAAGTTATTATCAATAACGACCATTATGGGCAACTACGGAACCCTACATGGCGCGTGGCCCGACACTCACTTGGCCGGTTTTCTTAATTATGCGACGTTGTTTTTGGTACTTATTCAATTGTGTGATTGTATTTAGTTGTGTTATTTAATTGTGTTGTTGTTTAGTGAACTTTATCATTCGTCATTTTTGCATTATTTGTAATAATAATGACAAAGGTCATTGGGCGTATTCCGACCCGGTCATGGACATTGACGTACTTGGTATAAAATGAAAGAGCATGAATGCCCTTACCAGTACATACGAGATTATTTTTTGGAATCCATGGGAGGACAAAGTTTGAACTAGAAATATGCTTATACAAAAAGTAAAATTCTAATACTCTATAGTAATAAAAATTGTTGTTCTGTTAAAAATAGCTACAAAAGGGGTTCTGTCGAGTGCATGAATGTATCTGCCGAATGATCATTCATGCCATAAGATGGAAACAATCCAGATTTTAGAGATATCCCATAGTTGACATGCGAAGAACTGATATTTTTCACATTGTGAAACTATCATCTAAGATTGGACAAGTCCTACTGTCATGAGCATAGGAGAGCAAATGGCGTTAACTTGATAGAGCCCTGTCGGCAACTCGGCACTAAGATTTTAAAGCAATAAAATATTGATAAATGAACGAATTCCGTTGCGAAATGTCAGAGCGCGACAATACTGCAAAGATATTTTAATAAACCAGGCGAGACAAGGAAGACAAACAGTTGAAGATTATTACTGCTAGTGTATCGTCTATATCGCATATTGTCAGTATCATTAGTTTTTTATCCTCGGCTAGGCACCAACAAGAAATCTAAACTTCTGCGGTATTTTTAGATGAAATCACAATAGACATTGATTACGTTAAAAAGATATAAAAAAATTAATTCCCACAACTCACAAGAAAGCGACCCTTACCATGATAAACTAGAGATAATTACTGATATATACTCACAATTTCATGTCTGTCCGCCGTGGGTTTTTCTCCCATACTATTTGCCCAATGTCCTTTACGTCGTTGGAGAATATGCGGATATGATTGTGTTACGTGGGTTCTTGTTGATATGAAAAAGACACCAGTGCTTTCCTAATTACCGAACAAAGAGTAATGTGTAATTGTGTAGAATTACTGAAATAGGTACTTCGTGATAACAATGGCGGCCATGTTGAGAATTTGAAAATTTAGTGCTACTTTTTACGTGGGTTTGTGTTAAGTGGGTTTTTGTTGATATGAAAAATACACCAGTGTTGTGCTTGCCTAATGAGTGACCAAATTTCATTGGAGTGATGCGTAGATGTACTGAAATAGGTAATTCGTCAATAAATGTGAACTACCTCCGTGGCTCCGTCTGCCGCATAGCACACGTTGCCGTTCTTACAAAGGTCAGTAACCTAATGTCATATTGGTCTACAAATGGTGTTTCATTTTGTAACTCATATTTTATAGTTTACTAGAGGACGCCAGCAGCTACGCCTGCATTTTTTTTTAATTTACCCGTTTTGGCCGATCCCGTGGGAATTTCGGGAAATCCCTTCTTAGTGCACCCCTACAGTCCCCAAGGAACATACATGCCAAATTTCAGCTTCCTGCGCCCAATAGTTTCGGCTGTAGCGTGTCTGTCAGTCAGTCAGTAACGCAAGGATTTTATATATTAAGATTTGGTATGAAATGTTTATTTTTTTATTTTGGCCCCAGGGTCTCTTTTGATGATATAAAACATTTTATAGGCACCAATGCTACGTCCTTTTTAAATAAATGCCCCTATGGTAGCGCCACCCTGTATACAGTCCTAAGTCTGAAAAGTATGAAGGAAAATTAATTGACTTATTTATTATTAATTAGTTGGTTATGATTAGTTTGTTGTGCATAATGATTACATTCATTCATTATCCGTGTGGTGACGGATTAAGAGTACGGAATGTCACCACCCCATATCATCCCATGGGTGTCGTAAGAGCCGACAGAGGGAGCATACTATGCAGAGAACAGCACTGTAAGAGAAGGAAAACTTGATACAAACCCTATACCAACCCATTTGGCCAGCGTGGTATAGTAGGCCAATTCCTCCTTTCAAAGGAGAGGCTTAGTCCAGCAGTGGACTGTTAAAGGCTGATGATGAATGATTACATTTTATACTTAGAAGAAATGTACAAATATGTATAATATGTATTGTTTATTCATGTGTAACATTACAGTTCACCATGTTATCTGCCCCACGCGTTAAGTCTTCAGACTCGTTAGGCAAATAGCATGTTTGTCGAGTTTTAGCACATGTACGATAGCGCGACAGCGCGCTAAATCGTACATGTGCTAAAACTAGCGGTCACACGAAGGTTGTTGACGCTTCGCACGATAGCATGCTATATTATAGCATTTTTAATAGCATGCTTAAAGTTCATAGCATGCGATTGATAAATAGCAGATTCGAACATCATATTTGTATGCACCACACCACACAGCACCCAGGTGCCACCTAGATAGGTGACCGCGTGAGGCATTTATAAGTATTGATGCATTTATATAAGAGAAATACTGTGCTGCTTGGGGCACTTAAAGCTATCGGTCCCGGTTCTTATCTCAAATCAAGAATCGTTACGCCATGTTGAATTATCGAAGGCCTCTTGTAGTCTAAAAAGTCAATGCAATTTTCAAAACATTCAATAACACTAGAGTTATCAAAATAATAAAAAAATCTAACTAACCTGAGACATAAAACTTTATAAATTGTAGCCACAAAGGATTTAAAAAAAAGGGAACAGGAACCGTTTAGGAACTACGAGGCACCTATATCAAACGCACCCGACTTTTTGATTTGGGGCATTAATAAAAAGAAATAAGTGTACCTCACAGAGCTGCAACAGTGTCTGCGCATGCGCGTGCGCCTTCTTCAATCGCGACACGAGGTGGAACTTCTTGCGCGGCTCGGTGTTGGCCTCCTGGCGCAGCTGCATGGCGTGCGCCCACGCGCGCTCCGCCTGCAGCAGCGGCACGCACAGCAGCCGGCTCTCGGCCGACGTCGCCGTCAGGTGCACCGTGGTCACGTCGCGACGACGGTAGTGCCGTCTGTCGCCCTGGGGAAACACTGTTTATTGAATTGAGGCCGTATCGGTGCCAGGAGCCAGGCCAGCTCTAGTGCAGGTAACATCGAGTTGAGTTGTAGTAACAGGCAGTTGAGACCGCCAAAGGGTACATTTATGAAAATTTTGATAAACCACTCACAACGAACAGTACTCGCCTGCAGACCGTCAAGAGCCTCAGTATCATGTACTGACTAACTGGTAACGGTTTTCGGTTCACCGTTCCTTACACTGGATATTTAATGTAATGGAGCTACAATTTTTCATTAAGATCGAGTGTCGTTGTGAGCTCAACATCCACACAAGTTGTTGTTTCTAAAGGCCCCTGCGACAAGGGATTTTATCTAGTGTGGAAGTTGTATATGTAAAATAAACAAATGGATTGTTACATACCTGTGGAATCTTGAGTACTTTACGCAGCCGCCGAAGTCTCCTCGAGCAATATCCGCGGTACCGTTGATAGTCGCCGTGACGCAACCCATGCTGCTGTTGCGCATCCTTAGTAATTCGGAATACTGATACACCAGTGAAGAAAATTTTTGTACACAACCTTATTTGATTGCTGAGTTACCTCACTAGCAGACGAAGAGACTCACTACACGACTTCAATTGTGGCACGTTAAAGGGCATTTACTGCCTATAAGCCTTACAGGTCTCCCAAAGTGATAATGCGCATAGAAATCTTCGTCACTGTTAGAGAATAAGAAATTTAAACCGGTGACGAAGGTATGCAGGTGAAGTAGTAGGATTGTAAAGAATAGAGTAAAGTGAAAGAATGTGAGAATCCCGGCGCCGGAAAATAGGCAACCACTTCAACTTAGCTCGAAATTCCGATACATGATCGTACTTCCGAAGACCAAATATTAAGCGGATGCGCATATTCTGCAGACGCTCGAGTTTGTTTAGAAGATCTTCCTTTGCATCGAGAAGCGATATCTGCATTATAGTCAAGTGTTGAAAGAGGAAGAGATTAAATTTGAATAAGATATGTAATTAAAGTTGAAATAAAATTCATCTTTGAAAACTGTACGGGCCAACGACCGTACCTACATTTGCCGCGGTCAGCATTTTACGCCAAATGTGACAATTTGTAACATCCATAAAATCAGTTCACTTTCAGCAAGCGTATCGTGTACTCATAAGTATTTTAACATATCAATCATTTAATCATAATTTAGCATAACGTATCAAGTTTGTACTTTCCGGTAACCAATAAATAAGTGTTCAAGTTATACCATCTATCATTTCTATCTATCAATTATCAAGAAGTGTACGTTGCCCGTACATTTAATTTTATGGTCCATCGAGCCAGATGAAAACCAAGAAGGGTGTGTAATAGCAGCTCTATATAATTCTACACAGAGAGTATACGTGCAGTCACCACCAATTTATAAATACGACTGACTACTAATATCAAAAAGGGGGTCTAAAAAGAACGAAACAAGAAAATAGCTCATTCAGGTATAAGTTCAGTAAAGTATAAGTACCTACAGAAATGCTCAAGCTAGAGCCGTGGTCACACCTATTGTAATTTTTTTTATTTAATCTTTTTCCATTTCCCGATGGGACATGTAAAGTAACCGTGCAATATTTACATTGTCATATTTATAGGAAAAAAGAAAAAAGGTAACGCAAAGCGTCTGTACCGCGCGAATTGTAATTGCAAGCGCGTTTTAACTTATTTTTTGACTGAGGCAATATAATATAGGTATGTACATATTTGTAATGTGCTCACCGTTACCTTTCCTTTGATACCAAATACGTAATGATTATCTCAGCGAATTTTTTTTTGAGGTCGGGATTTGAGCTATTAATGCCGTAATAGAACATTTTGGTATTTGCATAGCCTATGTCACCCGGGCCTTAATTACGAATCTATTGACACCCCATTTATTAAAACCGGTTCAGTAGTTTAGGCGCTACGGTGGAACATACAAACATACATACATACATAGACTGCCAAAACATAACCCTTCCTTTTGGCTTCGCCATAGTCGGGTAATTTTCATATTATTTTAGGAAAAGCTTTTTCTGTCTAAGCAAATATTATGTATACAGGGTGTAAAAAGACCCTTAACGAAAACTGAAACCCTATATTGTACCAAACATTACGAACATTTTTTGCTTCGGCATCATACCTGGGAAATTACTGGTTCAGGAGATATTGAGGGTCAAAGTTACTACGAGGGTCAAACTGAAAGTTCTTAGAAAATCAAAAACTGATTACATTAGCCAGTTATTAGTTTTATTATATCTTTTCAAAATATTGTCCATTGACGTCAATACACCGCTGCATGCGATGGAACCACTGGGAAAAGCACTTTGCCCACTCGTCCTTAGGGGTCTCTTCAATGGCATCGCGATACGCAGCCACCGCTTCTTCAGCATTCATAAACCGCTTTCCTTTAAGTTTTTCTTTAATTTTTGGAAATAAATAAAAATCACAAGGCGCGAGGTCGGGGCTATACGGCGGGTGACCCAGTAATTCAACGTTTGATGTCGCCAAATAGTCGATCGTTCGCTTGGCGGTGTGCGACGAGGCGTTGTCGTGGTGAAGGAGGATCCTACTGCGAGGTCGTTTCTCTCGAACTTTTTCCAAGACAAGTGGCAAACAATTGGTAGTGTACCATTCTGCAGAAACTGTTTTTTGATCCTCTAACACAATTGTTGCGAAATGACCTATCCTTCCAAAGAACGAGGCCACCATTTTTTTTCCCGCACTTCGATCTCTCTTCACTTTAGTTGGCAACTCCTCGAAAGGAAACACCCACTGAGCAGATTGTCTTTTGGTTTCAGGATCATAACAGTAAATCCAGCTTTCGTCACCTGTTAGTATGTCGAACACAGCATTTGAGTCACCTCCGTTAAATCTTTCAATCATTTTACGGCACCAATCCACACGATGGAGTTTTTGAGCCTTAGTCAAATTATGAGGTATCCACCGGGCGCAAAGCTTCCTGACCGCTAAATGTTCGTGGAGGATTTTGTGCACTTAACTCATACCGATGCCTAAGCTTGTCCGAATCTGCTGATAGGTCACTCTTTTGTCAGTCTCTATCATACGCCGCACAACACAGATGTTATTTTCAGTCGTCGCCGTAGAAGGCCGTCCCTCACGTACATCATCAGTGAGATTAGTGCGACCACGTTTAAACTCATTAAACCAGTTGTAAACAGTCGCACGAGATGGGGCTTCATCGTGAAAGGCCAATCGTAGTCTATCATAACTTTCTTGTTGACTTAAATGACATCGAAAGTCATAAAAAATCATTGCACGAAAATTTTCTCGTGTTAAATTCATGTTGACGTGACACAGACAATTTTCAATTTGCCGCCAAATCGTAAAACAAATGACAAATGAATGAAATATATACTCAGTAATATTGGCAAAGAGTTCTATTTTCAAATTTTAGAATATTTTTTTTATTATATTGTTTATAAGTGGCCAGTTCTAAGAACTTTCAGTTTGACCCTCGTATGGAAGTTTTGTAATTAGGTACAAAATCGATGTATTTACCCCGCTAACCTGTTTTATAGATGTCCTATGCACCCAAAGATTAGTAGGTATTTCGAAAATTGCACGCGCACATTTTTTATAGCGGCTTAAAAAAAGTGAAAACTTAAAAAAAAAAGTCGTTTCCCAGGTTTTATTTTTGGTTAGTATGACTTGGCATGATGTCCAAAACGCGTAGACTTCGGCTTGGTGATGGGTCTTGTGACAACCTGTATATCCATAATGCATGTGTCAAGTTAAGAGTTTTGTAATAAATAGGTCATCTGTAACTTTCTTAGACACATAACATTGCAAATTGACTGCTGTATATAATTAGCTAAATTGCTTTAAATTTGACATAGTTTGTGTGTCTAAATTGACAACTGTGTACAATTGGTTAAATATACAGGGTGATTTCGAAATTGCTCGTATTTCCTTTGGGTGATTCTAGAGCCAAAATGGAGTATTTTTACCCCTACATATAATTATATCGGAGTCCAAAATGTATAATTTTGGAATAAAATGGTTTTTAAGTTTTTATGAGCAAATGCCAAGTTTTTGTTAAAAACATCTTCTAAAAAATTATTTTCGCTATTACTGGTAGCAAATTGGGTCTTATTTAATGGACAATTAAATGCCGAGAAGATGGTCTCGGGTTCGATACCCAGTTACCCCGGGCACACACCTATGACTTTCAAAGTTATGTGTGTGTGGAGGATAGGTGTGGTGGTCCTCCAACTAGAGGGAGGAGCCTCTAACCAAGCTGTGTGGTCGTGCTAGGTGGCCTGCAGGCCGACGGACATACTTTCGAAGTTGTATTTATGCCGCTTGGCTCGCGAAAGTTGATATCGCGGTTCAGGATTGTTTGAATTTTTCCCGCGTTGTTAGGTAGCGAGTGTCTAAAGATAAGATAAAGATAAAGATATTTTATTTGCATAAAACATGGTATAAAAGATGTTATTGAAAATATAAAGTTCGAACATGTTTTGCTTAAAACTAAAGCGTGCAAATTATTAACTAGAAATATATTATAAAATTGAAATACATTAAATTAAATTGATGTAAAATAATCATTAATACTATAATAATCGTTATTACTGAGCCATTTATACAATTGAATTTTAAATTGCTTACAATTTAATGTTTTAAACATATCTGGTAATTTATTATACAGTCGTATACACATAGCCAAAGAATTTTTATTATATTTTGCTGATCTAGGTAGCTCTTCCAGCACAAGCCTGTATTGATCACGCCGACTTCGAGAGCTTTTATATAGTTCTTCTGCTGTTTTAAACAATTCTAAGTGCTTTCGAACAAACATGCATGCTTCATATATATATATTCTTCTTATATGAAGGTAACGGCAGCAAACCAAGTTCTTTGAATATTGGTTGACATGATTCGTTAGATGGAATCTCGTATACAGCTCTTAGACATTTCTTTTGGGCAACAAATGCTCTATTGAGGTCAGTACTATTTCCCCACATAATTAGTCCATATCGTAGTGAGGACTCTACATATGCGCGATACGTCATCACAGCCGTTTTTATATTAGTAACTTTTTTTATTTGTCTCAAAGCGTAAACAAATTTATTTATTTTATTGCATACAGTATCGACCTGTGCTTTCCAGTCTAAATGTTCGTCAATTACTACTCCTAGAAATTTAGTTTTTGTCACTTGTGTAATTTTCGGTATGTCCATGTTAAAATTAAATGTATTATTGTAAGATTGATTAAATTGTATATATACTGATTTATTAAGATTAATTGATAAATTATTATTATTTAGCCAGTTAATTAGATTTTCTATTGTATTATTTATGTCCACTTCATGATCTGCAATTGTTTTATATTTTTTGTCTGTAGTAACAATTATGGAAATGTCATCGGCAAAAAGGAAGCATTGATGATTAGTTACATTAACTATGTCATTTATATAGAATAGAAATAAGATAGGGCCTAAAATGCTACCCTGAGGGACGCCCCATTTTGTACTTATAAATTCAGACGAATAATCTGTCATGTCCCTACTGTCATTAAGTTTGGTAATAGTGACTTTCTGTTGTCTGCTATTTAAGTACGACGATATCCATTGGAGTGGCAGTCCTCTAATACCAGTAGCCTCAAGTTTTTTTAATAGTCTCTCATACATGTGTATTTAAAATGTTAATAATTGCTCACTTAAAAAACAATGTGTGGTAAATGGCAATAGGCTCGCCTCCCCTATTACATTGGGACCGCAACATAACTGGCGAAATGTGGGTGTGTAATACACCCCTGCCTACCCCTTCGGGGTTAAAAGGCGTGAAGTTCTGTTATAATATATTAAATGGCCCATCTTTTAAAATAAAATAAAGCTACTAACTCAACGTGGAATTTGAAAATAGAGCCGAAAACACACAAAAAATGTCCAAATTAAATAAAATGAAATGCAAAAAGTGCACAAATGCAATTTTCTGAAAAAAAAATGTGGCATATTATGTATAGCATTGGAATAACTTTCTTGTATTATCTGCTATCCAAAGAGGTATAATAGTCTTAGCCAATTGGTGTGAATTTTGAGTAATAGTCGCTTTTGTTAAAAAAATGTGCTTCTGGATGACTCACTTGGCAGAACATTTTTTCCTATATTTATTCTTAAGCTCTGCAATCAGCAGTGATTTACTAGTAGGGAGACCAACCTAGCAAAATGCATAGGGTCCTAATAGGGTTCTAATCTTCAGTGTAAATCAAGTCTTTTGTTAGTTAAATGTATATTAAGGTTTTAATTTTCACTTGTCCCGTGACTCAAAGATCATGTTCACACAGTTGGTACTGGATGTTATGGTTGGTACTATATGTTATATTTATCTTGGAAACTCTTTTAGGGGAGTTGAAAACCCTCAAATAAATAAATAGTTGAAAGAAAACAGCATGAAAGGAATACAAGCAATTACAAATCACCCAGTATACAAACCTACATAGTTCATTATACTTCTTATATGAGAGAAAACTGAAAGGTTTTTGCCTCATTGTCACCAATATTCAGCTATGTGGTTATAACCCATAGCAATTGTAACATAATAATTAAATACATGTATATTAATATGGCTTGGTTAAATGAGACAAGATGGCATTATACATACATTTGCATTACAATACAATATATACAGGGTGTAAAAAGACCCTTAACGAAACCTGAAATCCCACGTTGTACCAATCACTACGAACATTTTTTACTTCGGCCCCATACCAAGAAAATTACTGCTTCAGGAGATATTGAGGCTCAAAGTTAGTATGGAATTTTTCTAATTAGGTACAAAATCGATACATTTACCCCACTAATACGTTCTTTAGATGCCCTATAACCCCATAGGGTTATAGGGCATCCATAGATAAGCAGGTATTTCGAGCATTGCACGCGCCCGCTTTTAAAAGTATGGTTTAAAAAATGAGAAAACTTAATAAAAAAATCGTTTCCCAGGTAATATTTTTGGCTAGTATGACTTGGCATGGTGTCCAATACCTGTAGACTTCGGCTTGGTGATGGGTCTTGTGACACCCTGTATATTAAAGACCAAAAATACAATTACATATGTATGTAAACATTAGTATTCAATAGATAGTCTTGTTTTACTAACATAAATTTAGTTATAAATGACTCAAGAAACATGGTGACAATGTTTGTGCTGACCTCAAGTAATATGGGACCAAAGCAGGCACAAGATTTAATTATTCAGCTAAGCAATAGAACCCATATAGGTAAATACACACACATTTACTACAAAATACTTACAAAGTAGTCAAGTTACATTCAAAAGAAAATCTTTATTTGAAAAGGATTACAGAACAAGACATAATACCTAGTTCTCAAATTACTTTCATCAAATAATTATGTCATTTGACAGCGATCATTACAGGCAATAGTAATACTTAAGCTGTAATTTAGTCACAAAAAAGATCTTATATTATGGTGGAATTTGAAGCGAATGGTCGAAGTTTAATACACTTCAAATTCTGGCATGTGTATAGCAGGAATCACCATTTGATATTTGCTTACTACCTAATAAACACCTTAAATAGTATATACGACTACATAAATTTTATGCCTGAATAAAAGAGACGCAGGTTAATTTATTTTAGAAAAGGATACTTTCTAATGTAAGAAGTCTTGGCGACTTAACTTCTTCTTTATCAGTTTCTTCTGAAGATATCGGCTTCGCGTCTCCCGAATCACCTTCCAAAACAACCATTTTTACTTCACTAACTTACAAGTGGTAAATATTTAATAATTATTGATTTAATTTGTTATCTTTAAAATTCGATATTTTTTTATAAATTTTCGATCAGACGACAGACATCTGACAGTGACAAGTTGACAACACGACACACGTTTATTTTATTTGTAGTCTCACCGATCTTTGAATTACATGGATTGGGTACCTACGAAATTAGCATGCATACCTACGAAACGCTGGCGAATAAAATGGCTGCCGTTTGGGTTGTACTCCAGAATATTATCGATATCGACATTGAGCAGGTTTGAGGTAAATAATACATTTATTTATTTAATCTTGGGAGAGCTTACAGACATATATCAGTAATAGTTACATATGAATAACCAAATGATATTATCAAGCTCACACAATTGGGGTTATTCTAAGGAACAGAAATTCAGAGCACGAAATGCAAATCACATACACAACAAAAAAAAAGTATAATATACATTTTTCCTAAATATCAATAAAATCACACAAATAAAATAATGGAATAAATAACATATACAGGGTAATTTTTTGTGTAGTTCGGATATTCTTTTTTGTGGTTCTATATCAATAATAGAACACATTACCATAAATAACTTTTTACTTTTTATCCCACCAAATCCGAGTAAAAATATCCAAGAAACAAGGAAATCATAGACACAACGTTATTCGTTGCAATAATACTATCAAACACGCGCGCGATGCGACAGGAGTACGGGATGCAGGATGCAGGACGCGGGGTGCGGGGCGTGGTAAAGGACAACAATCCACGAGCCGGCCGGCGGCCGCGCGCCAGTCAACTCGGGCGCATCGAGAAAGTGGCACGTGTCGCAATTTCGCGCAAGCGCCAACGCACTCGCCCGGCGGTCGTAAGTCGTTAGAATGACGTCCCAACGATTTTCAAATCGCAAGTGCTACGAAATGGTACTAATGTATTTACTCAGTGGTGAAAGCCTTCGTGCAGGTAGAACAATGTACGAACAAGAAAGTGTACCTCGTATGCGAACTCAAGGAGTAAACAACCCAGCAGTTCCAAGTGAACGGACTATTTTAGCGGCCAACCAAAGGCTTTTGGATCATGGCCAGTTCACAACCCCTAGCCATGCACTAGGGTATGGTAGACCTCGCCTGGCTACTAACGTCGAAGACTTGATCTTCGAATTCTTCGAAAGAGATCCACCAGCCAGCACATACGATGCAGCACGTCGCGTTGGTGTAGGCCAGCCCGCAGTGTGGAGACTGCTAAACAAAGCCGGTCACCATCCGTATCACTACCAGCCGGTACAACATCTTCAGGAAGTAGACCAAGTACCACGACAAGTCTTGTGTGAATGGCTTATTAATCATCCCGAAGCGAACATCCTATGGACTGATGAAACACGGTAGGTACGTGAATGACAATAATTTTGAAGCTAGAACACAGTATCTGATCGGTGTAGGTACAAGTCTTTCAACCTTTAGGTAGCGCGCCCGCACGCGCGCACTTTATTGTGTCACGTCGAGCTCACAGCTGATAAGCCATCGGGTGACCATGAACATCTGTTTCAAGTAGATATTCTTTAATAAGCGATAACTTTATAATAATAATAAATTTATTTCTCAAAAAACACAGATACAAATAGTATTCGTATAATATTATATTAAACTTACGGCTAATATTCTTCAAAGAATTGGGAAGAACACCAGACTCCTGTACTAGTAAAAAACTGTATCACAGGCAGTTGGGTCCCTCTTAACAAATTTGTTGATTTGTATTTTATCAATACAGCAATATAATTACATAATTTGGCAGTTTACAATATAATCAATAAATAAAACTAAGTTACTAATTATTAGGTACCTATTAATAATCATTGATCGTATATTAGAATCCATATATTACGTGTTGTGCATGATAAACAAAACTGTAATCGACTTGGAAAACTGCGGGTCAGCAGAATCGCGAATAGTGACAGTGTTACAATTTAGCATTTATTTATAACGTTATGTAATAGTTACGTGCACTTATAAACTAGATGAAACAATGTTATGTTAGTAGGTCAATATTCTAATGAGGTGTTAACTTTATAAAATAGTAGATGAAATCTACGTATTGTTTTATTTAAAATGGGTTTGGTGTATTCTATACTGAGAACTTAGGTATCTCCATAATCAATGGTATTGATGTATCTCCTCTCGGCCATTATTTTCGCTGGACAGTCAATGCATCCTGTAATATGTTTGCTCGGCTTTTTGTAGTGCAGGCATGTAGCACACTGTGGTTCCTCTGCCTTTTTCGCACAATCCTTTATAGAGTGGCCTCGATCACCGCAATGTCCACAGATGTATGTAGCCTCCCGACAAGTCTTAGCGGCATGGCCATATTGCTGGCACTTAAAACATCGCGTAACCAATGCAAAGTCTTTTACAGGGCATGAAGACCAGTTTACGAATACTCTATATTTATTAATGAGAGCTTTCCTGATTTCTGCAGAGACCTCTATAATGTAGTTGCAGGTCTCACCGTCTTTCTTGCCCGACTTGTGGCTTAATCTTACCGAATCGAAAAAGGTCTCGAGATTGCAACTCGGCAACACATCGGCTAGATTTTGGTGGTACAGGCAAGTAAATACTTCCTTTTCTTGCATTGATGTGGGCACACCTATAACTACCACCCTTGGTTTCCGCTTATGAGGCTCGTCGATTTTAAGACCTGAGTTCGTGAGCTGGACTGACTGTTTGAGCTTCTGTATATCTTCTTTAGTGTCAGTGCTGATTATAACACCGCCGTTTTTTATCTTATGTAGGCCACGTACGTGAAGCTTCATCTGCTCAGGACTGATAATTTTTTGGACGAGAGATTTTGTGTCGTCGCTTGATTTCAATTTATCTTCAGGATAAATGGCTATGGTATTCAATTTAATCGGCTGAATATAATTGTTGGTACCTTTCTTTACCATATCAGCAAAAGACTTGGTAATGGGAAGTTTCGACGATTCTTCTACGGTCCGTTTAAGGTTCTCTAGCTGATGTGAAAGGTCAACTTGTTCTTCAAGGGATTGTATTGACGAATAAGCTTGGACTGTTCTAATTTTCAGGGACTGGTACCGTACTACCATATGAGATTTTGCATTGTCAACTTTACGGCAAAGATAATTAATTCTCAGTTTCTGCTCCGTGTTCATCTTACCCTCAGATACAATAGAACATATCTCATTGAGGCTTTGTTCAATAATCGTCATCCAGGAGTGGATCTCCGGAGTGGGCATCACATCGTGAACATCTTCACCTTGACTCGGCGCATTAGGTCTCGTTGGGGGTGCAGGTGCGGGCCCTACCGGCGGTGTAGGAGGCGGGGAGCGCACGGTCTTGCTACTCCTGTTGAAGGGGCTGCTATCCATTTTGTTTTCCGGTTTTCTAATTACGCGTTAGACATATTCATGTTATGTCTATGCACATTACACATGTATAACACTTAGTAGGTCACGATTCGGCAAGTTATTTGTTAATTTTAATACTTATTTTAAACACGTCTGTACTCAACGAAGATATAAATAATACTTTGTTATTTTTTGGTAAATATTTTTGTAATTTTTGTAAATGTATAACATACAAAAATATCCGAACTACATAAATATTTACCATGTATACTACACAACTACTACTACACACTTTACAATAATAAAACACACATAATTGAAACATGCCAAGAACAGCGTTGGCTTTTCCTGGGATGTTCTCTCATGCTTCATGACTGGCCCTATCGTGACACCATTATTTGTTTGTTACCTACCAACAGACGATGACAGCACGACAAAGTCGCTTAAAATAAATAACAAATGAATAGGCACTCTAACAGCCACCAAATCCAACATCCGATCCATCTACTGATCCGGTGACCCGAGACGGGCCGAGACACATGTCTGACACTTTTTGAATAAATATGAATAATATAATATAATATTATAATATATCCAAATCCCAAATCCACGGACACTATTGGAGATTTAGAAAAATAGGTAAATTGATATTTGTAGTTAGTTACTTTAGTTAGTTTAAATCTTTTGCCAGATTACTTAATACCATAATGCAAATGCGGGCGAACATGGTAAAGCAAAAACGTCTATTGTATCAAACATGTAACAAAATATTCTTTGGTAGCCAATATCGATACTTTGTCACTGAGAAAGTACCGGACATGAATGGCGCCATACATACCGTAATAAAACACACAGCCACACCGAAATACCATCAGGAGATAAGAAATACAAAATTAACTGACCAATTATTTGTTATTACTTATAAATAAAATTATTTTCTTCAACGTTTCATTGCTAGGAATTCTCGCATACCTACAGTTGCTGTTCATGTTATCTGTTGGCAAAAAACATAATACAACTATTTTAACTGCCTCATTTTTCTCAACATAGGGCAGGATGCAGCTGTTTTGGGTTTTATGTTATCAGGGCTAAGTAAGTTAGTCAAATATGGCTTTTCCATAACTAGGTACAGACGAAATTGGTGGAATGTTTCATTTATTTCGTTTACAGACATGAGATATTTTTAACAATATTATAATTTATGGAACTATTATGAACATACTTATCGATAACCCAGTAACATCACTACTAACCTCTAATACGTAAACATGGAAATTTCCAAACTACGAAAAAAAACAACATTTAGACTATTTTAGACCATAATGAAGCTAAAAAACTTTTAACCATATTTTGTACAAATACTTATCCAGTTCAACAATATAAGTCAAAGTTTGTTACTTACCACAGACTACATTTTACTTACCTGTGAAGAGTACATTTGTGTTGATTATAACTTTATCTTGCAATGCACAGTTTTGTAGCGGCCAGCTACATAACACCCGCACAACGCCATCTAGCCAATGACGAAAGGACTACCTCGACACTCGCCACCTAACAACGCGGGAAAAATTCAAAAAATCCTGAACCGCGATATCAACTTTCGCGAGCGACGCGGCATATATACAACTTCCAAAAGTATGTCCGTCGGCCTGCAGGCCACCCAAGCACGACCACCCAGCTTGGTTAGAGGCTCCTCCCTCTAGTTGGAGGAACACCACACCTTTATCCTCCACAGTTTAATTCAACACTTAGGCATGATTTTACGATCCCTAGCAAAGCCTGAAGCACTGATTCATCTGGTTTTTAGACATATTTATGCACAAAAACAAAATTATTATGTTCGATACAAAACTTGGCGAACAATATGGCGACATTCGCACGATCAACATAGAGATATTAGAATAGAGTGGCAGAGTGGGGCCAATTCGTGTCCGCCGGTGGGAGAGAGAACGCAATATGTTAAAGGCCATAGAGATATTAAAGGCGCACGCAAACTTTTCGGACGCGACTAAAGGCGCGCACAAACTATCTGTCGCGACTTACTGTCGCGACAGTAAGTCGCGACAGAAGGGTATCTGGACAAGGAAAATCCATTCAAGTGTGCACACTATCGGACGTCTGTCGCGGACGTGACCTTGAGCGTTCAGACGTCCGATAGCAATCTGGGAAAATGACATTTAACGTCCGCGGACGTTTACAAACGTCCGCGGACGTTTACTGTCATCCGTATATTGTCCATGGTACGGCCTTAATATTGATTTTATACCGAATATAGTCAAAAAATGTTAAATTCACTTTCAATTCAACAGTTCTGCTTTACTTCAAGATCTACCAATAATATAATCTAATAGTGCTAACTGCTAGTGCCCTGAATTAAGAAAATATGCTCCTACCTAGCCATAGTGTATCGCATAGACAGCATGGCGTGTCTATGGTTGTATCGGACGCGGACGCGACAGAAAGCCGCGTCCGAAAGGGTGTGCACACTATGTGTCGCGACTTACTGTCGCGACAGTAAGTCGCGTCCGAATAGTTTGCGTGCGCCTTTAAGGCCCGCACAAACTATCTGTCGCGACTTACTGTCGCGACTTACTGTCGCGATAGAAGGGTATCTGGACAAGGAAAATCCATTCAAGTGTGTAGTGTGTGGGTATCCATTCAAATTTTGCATGTCAAAATATTTATCGCGAATGGGTTAGCACTGGTTAGCAAAAGAAAGCCGGTCCAGCCAGACTAGGAAAACTAGAAAAAAATATATATGTGACTTTTCATTTGACATTGCATTTACGTGTTTAATGAATAAATTTAGTAGTAACCGAATGTATGAACTCTAGAGGGTGCGTTAACATAGGGTTGTCAATTTTTCCTGGCGTATTTGGTAGGGTTGCCAGGTATAAACATTTCGACTATTAAGTTGATATTAGTTATATTTAACAATTATTTTAATAGACAAATCTTATATTAAAATGACCGCTACTTCACTGCGAACACGATGATATTGGGTTGCCTACGAAAAACCTGTCAGGAAAAGCGGTTGACAATTTTTTTTAGCCTGGACCGGATTTTTTTTACCAACCCATTCGCGATATATTATGTAACATGCAAAATTTGATATAAAATACTTTTCATCTAATAAACAGATCGGTGAAGGTCCCTCTTCTACGGATCTTAGACTATTAGTGCACAATGAACATAGACCAATTATATTAACACTCACTATTGTTATTTGCCTACTATGAGCATTGTAAGAATGAATAATTAGAAGAAAATGAATTTAAATGGTTCATTCATTAATTATATTATACTAGACGGCGCCAGCGGCTTCGCCCGCGTCAATTATACATAATAATTATAAACCTTCCCCTTGAATCATTCTATCTAAGTACCTACCTATAAAAAAAGGCAATAAAATCCGTTGCGTAGTTTTTAAGATTTAAGCATAGGTACATAGGGACAGACAGACAGGACAAGACAGACTTTGTTTTATACTATGTAGTGATTATTATACAAGTGCAGCGATAGCCTAGTGGAGATACCAACGGATTGCCATGCAGAGGGTTCGAATCCACGGCGCGCGCCAATGGCTTTTCGAAATTAAGTGCGATCGCTTGCCCCGTACCTTGTCACACGTCACAGAGTACCTTTTGGAGCACGTTAAACCGTTAGTCCCAGCTGTCATCAAGATCTTTGACAGTCGTTACGTGGAGTCAGTGTCAGTACCCTCAAATAAACTGATATTGGTCTAAACCATGGAATATCGCTATGCCTTTGGGTTGCGGAAGTCAGACGGCAGCCGCTAAATCATGTTATGTAGGTACTGTACCTAATATAACCATAATGTTAAAATAACTTACAAGTGTAAAATGAAAAAATAGGTAAATTAATAATAATACATTGCTTTTTATTTATATAAGTACCTACCTATGCCACGGATCTAGGTAAAAAAAATTCGGGCAAGTGCGAGTCTGACTCGCGCACCGAGGGTTCCGTACGCATTTTACCTTATTTGAGGTTGAATTACGCTAGTCCTCTAAATCTGTATGATCGCCCATACAACTTAGAGGACTATCTTAAATGGAGTATGTATGTATGGGGACAACCCTTAAATTTTCCACTTCTTTTATTTTTTGTAATTTTTCCTTTACTTGTGCTGTAAGACCCTGCTTTTGGCCAAATTTCGTGATTCTAGTTCAACGGGAACTACCATATAGGTTTTCGACCCAAAACCTATAGGGTACTTACGGTTGACCAAGAATTGCCAATTTTGGTCAAAACCAAGGTCTTACAGCACAAGTAAAGGAAAAATTCCGAAAATTAAAAAAGTTGAAAATTAAGGTTAATTTTGGTACTTACAAGTTTTCGCAAAAATCTAATTTTGACCATATCTTTGTTTGGGTTGACCCAGGACCCTGATTTTCATACACCTAATCTAAGACTATAGAATAAAAGGCAGACAGAGCGCGCGGAATACTTGCGTGAGGCCACTAAAGCAAATACAAAATTGAAAAGCGAATACAAACTCGACTCAGTGCGCTGCGAAGCATCGCACAGTTCACACGCCACGATCGATCCAGCTTTTAAATTCATAAAATGCCGTCCTGCGTTTTTAAACATTGTAAAAGTTGTTTCTAAAAGCAAATACGGGAAGATGGAATATATTCTTACAGATAACTATGGATTATTTGACCGTTTTATAATATTATTTCGATAAAATTCGTATTTCTGCAGAAAATATGTAAGTGTTGCCAGTTTACGTCAACACCGTTTTCCCTGAATTAGGGAAAATGCACTTGTCAATTGATTATGTAGGTTATAATGATTGTCATGTTAATGAAAAATACATTAACGTATTGTAAAAGTATATTGTAGATTATATTTTTTCTTATAAATATACTAATAGGATTTCCATTAGTATATACATTGTTTTGAGTTCGATCCCCAAACGATCCAAATATTCGTGTACACGCGGCTACTTGTCAAGCTATACACTTTGACCTTTGTACCGTTGTTAGACCTTTGTACCGTTCTTATGGCGTAAAGAATAAGTATCAAAATCGTACTTCGACTATTTAGCTTGACTTGGCGCCGTGTGTACATTAAGTACAGAAACAGAAATTATTGATTGTAGCCATTATTTATTTTTAATTGCAATTTTTTTTGGTTACGATTTATGATTATGATATTCATAATTTATTGTATGCATGACAAAATGTTTTTAGCTAATTAATATTTATGACGCAAGCCTATCTATTTATTTCTCAATTTACGAATAAAATTAGTTAAAACTTAACTCGGAGCCTACATTTTTTAAGAAATGTATTTATAAAAGCATACTTTAATGGTATCTTTTATTTGAATAATTTTCACAACAGCATTACATATTAAAAGCATTAATTACATCTATGGTAAATTCTTCAAAACCACAAACGAATATAAAATATTACCTATGAAATATTTTTATATTCGTTTGCAAAAACTATATGCAAAATAGTGGGAAATTATTCATAATCTGGCAACTTTACACACACATAGACGCGCGTGTCCGTACAGTGCCAGTCGCCAAATGTCACGCACACATAGCTGTCAACGTGCCTCACTTAGTTGGACGAATACGCTACATCTGGTTCTTGTTTCATCTGTGCACCTAATAGCAACCATAGACCTCAGTATCTGGTATAAATTTCAATTTGCTAGGTCCACCCGTTCCTGAGAAAATCGGTGGTGACACACGGACAGACAGACAGACAGACAGACAGACGGACAAGAAAGTGATCTTATAAGGGTTCCTTTTTTTACCTTGAGGTACGGTACCCTAAAAAGGATTTTAATCAAATAGTGGATACTTAAGGTACACATTGGCATCAGTTCCATGTGTGTTGGTATTTGGGCTCCGTCCCCATATTATATTCCTTTATCATTTTAATGGGAAATGGGAAATTTTATAAACATTTAAATGAATGGGTGTCGATTATTAAACTGAACCGTGGTGAACCGCAATGGCTGCCATCTTCAGTTAGTGTTATTTGTTCAAATCAGTAGGCTGTTATTTGACCCGGTACGTGGGGCGATTGTCGAGATACGGGAAATACCTAATCGGAAAAAATGCAGGTAAACCCAACACAGAGACGGCTTGCTATGTTTAAAACTTTGTGAGACGAACTCTGGAACGCAACTCTTACATTTTCTAAAATGTCAACGTGACAAAAGAAGAGTATATCAACAATTTTTCTCTTTGAGAAAAGAATAATAAACCTAAACAGATCCGTTTAAGTAAGGACAGAAGATCTGTGAGTTTTCTTCAGACCTGAACGAGATAGCAATAGCAACCATCCAATGCTTAAAATAATACATAATTTTTAGGTCTTGTCAAATTTGACAATACATTTTCTTCTTATCTGTTTCCTTGCTGTGTTAGGTTAGTGTATTGAAGTTAACGTTTATATTCAGAAATATCTAATAAATCATTCTTAAAGCAATAAGTTTTGATCGTGAATGCGAACCGGCTTGTGTTAATTAATATAATTATAAGGATATTTTTTTATTTCAGATAGATAATCTGACGAAATGGCTAAGTCAAAGAATCACACAAATCATAACCAAAGTAAGTTACTAATTTTATTTACCAACGTACGCTTACATTTAGAAGATAAATATTATTTGAAACAAACGGAATGAATTAGGTTTGTTACAGTTCTGTGTTTTTTAGAAATTTAGACCGTGGGTTCTTATGTTTTGGTACGTAAACATAACCTGTCTTGATCATTTCAGACCGCAAAGCGCACAGAAATGGCATTAAAAAGCCCACGAAGGTCAGGCACGAATCCACCCTTGGCGTAAGTAACATAAATGTTTATTATGCATAAGTTTTAAATTCCGGGTTACGAGTTGTCTCTTACGTTGCGAGTTTATTCAGCAGTGTGAATATTTTGGGTATATTTAAATGATACAGTTAGTATGTTAACATTTCTCTTCTAATATGATCTATGATCTGCGGCAGTATAGTACAAATTTCAATGTAGTCCATCAATCGTGGTTAGGTACTACATATTTACTGTCTATATGAAATTGATGATAATAATGTATTTGATTAATTCTAAATCATTATTCATTGGAATAAAAACAATTTATGTATTGTAGCATTTTGGATTCCTATAACTTGTGACATTTGCAGAATATTATTAAAATTACTTGCACAGTTGACTGTGTCAATAGAGTACATATTTAAGGATTGTATTTCTCCAGTATGATATATTTTTTCTGCAATAAGGGTCAGCGCAAACAGGCCACCAACTACACCACCTAACCACAGCAACTGTTGGCCAGCGAAAGTCACTTAACACACTTTTTTCATATATATTGTATAGACACACCTCACATGTGTAGGTGGCGGCCACTCACTACAGAAGTAAAATATATGAAAGTGTGTTAAGTTGCAGTTGCTGACCACCAGTGGCTGTGGTTGGTGGCCTGTTTGCGCCAACCCTTAGAGATGAGACTCTGAACACCTCATCAAACAAACCTTGTTGCAACACTGTGTGACGTCGACAAGATAATGTAATAATACATGGGATTGCCTCTTGTTATTTTGATTTATTTATGTCTAATGACAAGGTACCAAGTCATGCAGTGTTTGATGTGATGAATATATGTATCATTATTAATTTATTTAAAGAAATGGTTACTATTAAGTGTAGGAATTCAAATTAAATGATCAATATTGCTATCTCAAAGGTGGTTCGCTGGTTTGAGGTTGCTTGCTCTCTGCCTGTTGTTGCCTGCTTTTAAATAGACTTAAAACTAAATGTATTCTATTTTTGATGATAAAAAAACAATGTAATAGGGGGCAAGCCTATTGCCATTTACCAGGCACATTATTGAGCAAGCGATAAGGTAACATTTTTAATACACACATAACTTCGAAAAGTTAGAGGTGAGTGCCTGGGGTACCTGAGGATCAAGCCCCAGGCACTCACCACTTCGAAAGAAGTATCAAGTTATACTAATTATCGAGATTATACTTAATTTTAGCATTCTGTAGCCAAAAATGGCAAAAATCAGAACCCTAATAGATTTGCCATGTCTGTATCTGTCTGTGTTTCCTTATGTCACAGTCATCATCAGCCCCTTACATTCCACTGCTAGACTAGGCCTCTCATTTGAAAGGAGGAATTGGCCCACTATACCATGCTGGCCAAACCGGTTGGTATAGGGTTTGTTTTAAGTTTTCCCTCTTACAGTGCTGTTCTCTGCATAGTATGGTCCCTCTGTCGGCTCTTACGACACCCATGGGATGATATGGGGTGGTGACATTGCGTATTCTTAATCCGTCTCCACACAGACATGTCACAGTCACTTTATTTGAAATTATTAATTTATTTGACTGAGTATTTAATTTGTTAAAAATGTTTATGCATTGTATAAAATAAAATATTGATGATACATACACATGCATACATAACGTCACGCCTTTTATCCCCGAAGGGGTAGGCAGAGGTGTATTTCTACACCCACTTGTCGCCAGATATACTTAAGTCCCACGTAATAAGGGGCCAGGAGCCTATTGCCGTACCGGGCACATTGCCATACTCCGTGCGGCTACTGAGAATTTCGTGACAGAAAAACCCAATAACACTGCCTGACCCAGGAATCGAACCCGGGACCTCCCGATCCCACGCGCACATTTATGCCGCGAGACCAACGAGGCAGTCTTATAGGGTTTGATGTCGAGTTTTCCGTCTCTACGCAAAGATGGTATTTGCATCGTGTTATCCTTTAGTCGCTTCTTACGACACCCACGGGAAGATAGGGGGTGGGGACACTTGTATTCTATGCCGTCAACCACACGGCAATTGATGATATGCTAAATAAATTGAGATCATAATTATAAAACTTGGCATCACTAAACTGGTCTTAGTCTTAATCTGTTCTCACATTTGTACAAGTAAAATGACACATTTTTATTTTCATTTCAGATGGACCCTAAGTTCTTGAGGAATCAAAGGTTCTGCAAGAAAGGTAACCTCAAGCCCGCCAAGCAGGTCGCCCGCGCTGCAGAGAGGAAAGCGACGCGTGAAGCCAAGGCCAAGAAATGAACATCTAGCTTGTAAGGAAATAAAAACATAAAAAATATTTGGCTGTTTTTATTACATCACTAGCTGTGCCCGCGACTCCGTTCGCGCGGATTTTGTCTTTTCACTGGGCTACAGAATTGATGCCCAAAATGTTTTGAGTTGCATATAATACCTATATTGAATAGTGTAGATGTCCTAAAAATTGCTTGTTCCTGCAAGTCCACACCGCGAAGTTACCAATCGCGAATAAAAGATCAGAGAATGCCTGTGCATGTTCGTTGCCTCATAGTCATAATCATGCTCGCATATAATGTCAAATGCATAGCGATAATACAATCCCATAGTTAGTTTCTAGTGTTTCAGTGTTTATAACTCTTTAGACAGGCTCTTATTTCATCAGCTCGTGTGTCATATTGTATGGTGGTATAACAGACAGAGCCTAACGAAAACCGCGACGAAAAGTATTATTGTCATGCCCATGGGTTCGTCATTTTGCTTGATTCCCCTTGGTTTGCGATCTACATGCTTAGACCGCTTCATGGTTTGCCATCGTATATTGATCTCATATGATAAGATGACAATAACGTTAAATCTTAGCTTTGTCACTGCTTTTAGAGATATAACAAACAGAAGTCTGCGTGGTCCAAGTCGATCACGGGAAGACTGGTACATACTTGAGCATCTGCAAATAGTATTTTTCCCAAATCACTAATCAAAAATCTCAGAGATCATTTTTACACCAGCAAATGATGGTTCGGGCAGGCCATATTTAGTTAGTATAGGATATCTACTGTCAAGCAACGGTTTATTAGATTGTTGTGGGAACCTAAAAGTGTCCTCGGCCAATTTGCCATAACTATGCAGCATGTCAAACCCACTGCGTAATCGATGAGGACTTTTACTTATACTTGCTTTATTGCTTTAGACAATGCCATCCCAGTGTTTATCCCCACCCAGTAAAATTAAATGACTCGCCACACTGCAAGCTGTTTACATATACATGTGCGAATACGTCCAGCCTAAGCCGAACCCTATTTAATATAAATAATCATACAGATTTAAGCTCAATTTAAATTGGAAGATCCAAATGTTCGAAAATATCCTATTTATAATGTTACTACCCTCATAATTTTACATTTGACTGATCATAATATATTAAGTTTCAACCAATTCAGCTAAAGAGTTACTTTTATAGAACAATTTTTAACGAACAAATGCATCGTAATGTTTAATTTGACACAACTTTTTTTATTTATGAACCGATTAGTATAAAACAAACATTAAATGTTACATACATACATACATACATCGACTCACGCTTGTTTCCCCGAAGGGGTAGGCAGAGGCATATTCAACTCCCACTTTTCGCCAGTGTTTTGATCCCACGTAATAGGTGGCGAGCCTATTGCCGCTTATCGGAATATTGTGTTCGCCAGAGCCTCGTCCGTTGATCGGCAGGTGCACCACTTGCAGGTGAGGTTGGCTCGGGACCCTAAGTTCTTGGTGGGAACCCTATGCACCTCATGCACACCATTAAATGTTAAGTACCTAGTTACCACAATACATCAGTGAAAACAGCATTCCAATTCGATTAGCCGTTTCTGAAATTAGCGTGCACAAACGCACAGACAAACAGACAAAAATTGTAATACTTACTTAATTATATTTTTGGCTTCTCTTCTTTAATGTAGACCCCTTAAAATAGATTTCTCCTGAATATCTTCCATGTACGGACATCGATCACTTACAGATTTATTAAATGTATAGATGGCCGTTTCGCACGTTAAACAAAAATCAACCGTATAGCCGTACCTATAGTACCCATACTGGCGCGGCGAGATTTGGAAGTTTTATTCCATCTATATATTGTGTGTTTATAAACCGATTTCTATTTTTTTTTTATAAAATACATATTACAGTGGTCTTTTTGAATATGGAAGTTTGATAAAAATATATCTATGTGAAATACAATATAATTATTGATGTATTTAATACACTTTGAAGAAATGCCTAACAATTAAACACGTTATTGTGGCTTATTTATAAAAGATAGATATATACCATCATCTTTGTAATACATACTTTTGGCGAAAGATAAACGTATGCGAGGATAAGAGCTCGAAAGCGCATTTTCATCCGACTTGCTTCAAATTTATCGTCACTGCCCCGCTCCTATGTGTCTTAGCGTTATGTTATATAGCCTATAAGCTGCCCAGGAGTATGGACTACAATCGTACCAAGTTTGGTTAAAATCCCTTCAGTAGTTTTTTACCCATGCGTGCACATACAGACAGACAGACAGACAGACAAAAAATTTACTAAGTGCATTTTTGGCATCAGTATCGATCACCATTCATCCTCCAATATTAATTTTGAATATATATTCAATGTACAGAATTGACCTCTCTACAGTTTTATTATTACATCATGTTGGTCAATGGCTGAATAAAATGTGATATCTTTTTGTGTTCACTTTTACTGGGGCCTTGATTAATGCGGGTTGCAGACCAAGAGCTAAGCTAAGTTAGTTAAGCTTAGCTCGCATAGCTGACGTAGTTTTCCATACTTGTTTCATAGTTTGCGGTCTGCACACATGTATGGAAAACTGCGTCAGCTATGCGAGCTAAGCTAAACTAACTTAGCTTAGCTCTTGGTCTGCAACCCGCATTATGCTTGGATAACTAATCTATCTATATACCTATATATAAAATTCTCGTGTCAGGTTAGTTAAAATACTCCTCCGAAACGGCTGGACCGATTTGTATGAAATTTGTATGTTTATTCGGTAGGTCTGAGAATCAATCGTAATCTATTTTTCGAAACCCTAAGTCGTAAGGGTGGCCAACACAAAAATAATACTTTTTTATATTTTGGCATTATTTTTCTTTTTATTTTTTTTATGGTGTGGAATTAAAAATTACATACAAATCTTAATTTTCAGCCTTTTAGCATCAACCCCTATTTTTTTAATAGACTTATTAGTAATTTAATCATATCGCTAGATCAGTTGTTCACGCCAGACGCATGGCGGAGTAATGGGGTGCCAATACGAACATTTTATTTTTAGTTTTGAAAAGTGATCACAGATGGCGTTACGGGTAATCAATTTAAATGTGTCCGTTTCGATGGCGCGGCCATGACGTTATTTTTTTTAAAAAATGATAACAAGATTTTGTAAAAATTTGTAAAAGTAGACTCCCAAAACCATAAATTTGTCAAAGCTATGGTTAAAAGGTTAAAAAGTTATAAGGGTTTGAACGTGGCCGCGCCATTGAAACGCTCCGAACCGCGCGGCCACGGAGATCTTTAAAACTAAGCATTGCAGAGACCTGAAATTTTGGTAAGTAACAGATTGAATTTGTAAAAAATTTGTAAAAAATATAGAAAAAAATCCTGAGCTTATATTTTAGGAGCTGTGAGACTAATACGCCATGGCCGCGCCAATGAAACGGTGAAAAACACATTTTCGCCGATATCTCGTTGAAAAAGCAACGCAGACGTCTGAACATTTTTGTAAAACCCACATTTGAATTTGTCAAAACTAGTGAAAATACAACAAAAAATCCTAGGTTTATATTTCTGGAGCTATAAGACTAATTATTCGCCATGGCCGCGCCATTGAAACGGTGAAAAACACATTTTCGCCAATATCTCAGTGAAAAAGCAACGCAGACGTCTGAAGTTTTTTGTAAAACCCTCATTTGAATTTGTCAAAACCAGTAAAAATAAAATAAAATATCCTAGGTTTATATTTCTGGAGTTATAAGACTAATACGCCATGGCCGCGCCATTGAAACGTTGAAAAACACATTTTCGCCGATATCTCGCTGAAAAAGCAACTCGGACGTCTGAAGTTTTTTGTAAAACCTGGATTTGAATTTGTCTAAACTAGTACAAATAAAACAAAAAATCCTAGGTTTATATTTCTGGAGATATAAGACTAATACGCCATGGCCGCGCCATTGAAACGGTGAAAAAATACGTAATCGCCGATATCTCGCTGAAAAAGCAACGCAGACGTCTGAAGTTTTTTGTAAAACTCGATTTGAATTTGTCAAAACTAGTAAAAATAAAACATAAAATCCTAGGTTCATATTTCAGGAGCTGTAAGACTAAACAATACGTAATCTACAGCTCCTGAAATGTAAACCTAGGGTTTTTATGCGCATTTTCACCAGTTTTGACACCAGTTTTTCAGATCTAGGTTTTCAAAAAACTTCAGACCTCTGCGATGCTTTTTCAGCGAGATATAGGCCATTACATATTTTTTTACCGTTTCAATGGCGCGGCCATGGCGTATTAGTCTTATATCTCCAGAAATATAAACCTAGGATTTTTTGTTTTATTTTTACTAGTTTCGACAAATTCAAATCCAGGTTTTACAAAAAACTTCAGACGTCTACGTTACTTTTTCAGCGAGATATAGGTGAAAATGTGTTTTTCACCGTTTCAATGGCGCGGCCATGGCGTATTAGTCTTATAACTCCAGAAATATAAACCTAGGATATTTTGTTTCATTTTTACTGGTTTTGACAAATTCAAATGAGGGTTTTACAAAAAACTTCAGACGTCTGCGTTGCTTTTTCAGTGAGATATAGGCGAAAATGTGTTTTTCACCGTTTCAATGGCGCGGCCATGGCGAATTAGTCTTATAGCTCCAGAAATATAAACCTAGGATTTTTTGTTGTATTTACACTAGTTTTGACAAATTCAAATCTGGGTTTTACAAAAAACTTCAGACGTCTGCGTTGCTTTTTCAACGAGATATCGGTGAAAATGTGTTTTTCACCGTTTCAATGGCGCGGCCATGGCGTATTAGTCTCACAGCTCCTAAAATATAAGCTCAGGATTTGTTTCTATATTTTTACAAATTTTTTACAAATTCAATCTGTTACTTACCAAAATTTCAGGTCTTTGCAATGCTTAGTTTTAAAGATCTCCGTGGCCGCGCGGTTCGGAGCGTTTCAATGGCGCGGCTACGTTCAAACCCTTATAACTTTTTAACCATAGCTTTGACAAATTTATGGTTTTGGGAGTCTACTTTTACAAATTTTCGCAAAATCTTGTTATAATTTTTTTTAAAAAAAAAAGGTCATGGCCGCGCCATCGAAACGGACACATTTAAATCGATGGTCAATAAACATAAGATTTGAGTAAAATTTGAGCAAACAAAATGAAACATTACTAATTTTTGGCTCGTTAATAATATTTGACACTATTTCTTTTGCATTTTAATAGATATTTTGAATTGGTCCAGATTTTACATGCTCAGTAGCGCCAAACACAATAATTAGCCATCTAGCTTCCTATTACACAAATTATTGAACACTAGATGGCACTATTTACCATTAAATTCGACTGAAATAACGTCTTTAGTATAGAAAATTAATATCGAACATTGTATATTTTTGGACTTATTATACATACAATATACTCGCGTCTATATCCCCGAAGAGGTAGGCAGAAGTATATTGCTACACCCACTTTTCGCCGATTTATTTTAGTCCCACGTAATAGGGGGCGAGCCTATTGCCGTACCGAGCACATTACCACTCTGTGCTGCTACTGAGAATTTCGTAACGGAAAAACCCAATAACACTTTGCCCGACCCGGGAATCGAACCCGAGACCTCCCAATCCCACGCGCACATTTATGCCGTGAGACCAAGGAGGCGAGAACTTATTATAGGTACCCTAATATAATAATTATAAAAGGATTTGGATGACGACGAGCACAGGTTGGGGGTCGGTCGACCTCCTAGATCAGGGATCCCCAAACTATTTTGGCCAAATGACCCCTTTTCCAAAATTAACTGTTACCTCAGGCCAAATTACCTACTTTTAAGATCAACCCCCTTATTCATAATGGTCCGCTAACTTAAAACAGCTGCTACAGTGTGTTATTTTTCATTCTGACTTAGGTCAATAGAAGACAGAGTGAGAATTAGCTATGCTTTAAGTTAGCAGACTATTATGAATAAGGGGGCCTATCTTTAGTTTTTTTCCTATTGATACAAAATACCTAGGTACTAAGGTACCAATTGGAAAACTTTGCACTTGGTTAAGTGAGTAAAGTTGACTTCATTTTCTCATCAAAATTTAACAAAATAAAAAGACATACAATTCAGTAAATATCAAGTTTAATTTACAATGATTATTACAAATTAGGTACTTAAAGAAAGAATCTTAGTAGGTAGGAAATTATATTTAAAAAAGTATTAATTCGCAAAGAGAAAATAAAACATTCAGTGTGATGGATGAACCTGGTGACTATCTACCAATCTAGCTACATCCGGTTCAATATTGGTGAGTTGCAGCCTTAAATCTCCACGTTCGTTGATTTTCAAACGGTTTCTTTGTTTCGTCAAAATATTTGTTACCACACTGAAGCTTTTTTAACATGGTGATGGAAAAGCGATAAGGTATTTTTCAGCAATTTTCCTCAATGTAGGATACTTTGTTTCAATGTTGCGGTGCAACCAGAACTTCTGATAGCCTTGGTCGAACTTCTGCTTAAGCTCTTCGTCTGTGCTGATGGTAGTCAACTCTTCTTGCATTATCACATTGGCTTTTTCTATGGCTGTGGTATTGAACGGATTTATTATCCATTGAGGAATTTGTAAACTTAAAAGATCCTCAAACCTCTCCGTAAAGTCCTTGTGTAATGCGTCCAAGCAATGAATACAAAAATGTCCAGCAATGGTGTTCTGTGCAAATGTCCAAGTGAGTGACATATAATAAAATGTCATCATCTTGAAGCATTTCTGGTAATTTTGACAAATGCAGAAACTGCGAATATTCTTTTCTGCCTAAATTTTGTTTATAAAGGATTAGTTTACCCACGAAGGCCGATATTATTGATTTTGTTTTAATCAAGTTAAGATCGTCAACCTGCAGCAAATTAACTTTGTTGAACATTTCAAAGATATCAGTCAAGTAATAAATATCTTAATATTTCCTTGGGTTTACGCGAATGTTACACATTGAAATTAAACTACAGTTTACGGATTTTATCGCGTTATATTACTTTCACTGGTTATTTGTTATTACATTTAAACCGAAAGATCTAGAAACTACATTTTTATTTCTAGCCGACGTTTCGAATTCTTTACAGGATTCATGTTCACGGCAAACTGAGGTGATATATTTGTCTGTGTCTTGAATTTGAAAGTTATCTCAAAGTACCCGAACATTTTTTTGCAGACTGCCACCATCACACCGAGGTTCTACAAGCGGTATGTAGATGACACTTTTACAATTTTACCAACAGATAGTGTTAATGTATTCCTAGATCATCTTAATTCTATTCATAACAACATCAAATTTACAATGGAATTAGAGGCAAACAATTCTTTAGCTTTCCTAGATGTACTTGTTATCAGGAACAAAAACAACTCTTTGAGCCACACTGTGTATAGGAAAAAGACACATACAAATAGGTACTTAAACGGTGAATCTCACCACCATCCTAAACAGTTAGCTACCATAGGAATGTCTTTGTTTCAGAGAGCCCGGGGGATCTGTGACAAGAAACACCTAGACGCTGAGCTTCAACATGTCAAGCAAGTTCTGCAAGACAACAAGCTCCGACCACCACGCCAACGTCGCAGATCCCCGAAGAACAAGCCAGCCACAGTAGAGAGACAACCTGCTGTCCATACATCAAGGGCGTGACCGACAAGATTGGCTACATCTTGAAGCGAGCTTCAATCAAAACTTTCTACAAGCCGCCAACGAAGATAAGCCAATTATTACCATCTGTCAAGAGTCAGTTACCCTTATAAGAGGCCGGGATTTACAAGATAGACTGTGAGTGTGGGCTCTCATACATTGGACAAACCAAGAGAAGCATAGGCATTCGACTAAAGGAACATATAGCTGACATTAAACAAACGCTCGACGAAGTCTGCTGTGTGTGTGAACATGTAGAACAAGGAACCAACCATTACCTGCGATTTGATAAACCACAGATACTCGCAAAAGAACACCGCTTTATTCCAAGAATGATACGTGAAGCTCTTGAAATTAAAAAACATCCTAATTTCAATAGGGAAGATGGTTGGAATGTACCTCCAGCTTGGGACCCTGTTATCAGGCTAATGAAACCCACAAAGGACAAAGTCACCAGAAGACATCAAGACACAGTGAGCACATTCTGCGTAGATAGTAACACCAATAGTTGAAAAAGTGTTCTGGTACTTTGAGATACCTTTTAAATTCAAGACAAAGAAAAATATCACCTCAATCTGCCGTGAACATGAATCCTGTAAAGAATTCGAAACGTCGGCTAGTAATAAAAATGTAGTTTCTAGAGATCTTTCGGTTTAAATGTAATAACAAATAACCAGTGAAAGTAATATAACGCGATAAAATCCGTAAACTGTATTTTAATTTCAATAATAAATATCTGTTTTACAATTGTTCAGATTTTCTTTCAAATTCGGATCTTTGTCTTGTAAAAACTCCAAACACAGATTAAAAAATGGCTGAAAATCTTTCTAAGCAAGAGGCTCTTGATAGCGAACTTCAGTGTGCAGAAGTAATCGACTAAAGACTTCGTCGTTTTCCTCACATAAATAAAATAAATAAATAAAAAATAAAAAAAGCCTTTATTATTCCATTGGCATGTACATTCATAGCAATAGTAAATCACATTATTAGTCTTATATATAATTATGCCATCTGGACCCCTCTTCGGGTGAAGGTCTCCTCCAGACATTGCCACTTGTCGCGATTCTTAGCGAGATTTGACCAATTTCGTGTTCCAATGGCCTCTATCTCGTCCTTCCACCTTGCTTTTGGTCTACCTCTGCTTCTGTGCCCATGAGGTCCTTTCCACATAGTGACGGTCTTCGTCTACCTGTTGTCAGTGTAGCGTGCCACATGGCCTGCCCACTTCCACTTCACATAGCTGAGCAAATAACCGAGAGTTCAAAGAATTGCTTCGAATCTTGTTGATAGCATTAATTATTACATATTGTAAAGACTTATGCAATCTAGGACTCAGCTTTTTTGCTATTAAATGCTGCCTGTGACTTGCCGAGTTTTTCATCTTGTACAAACTTGAGGCTTTACATTACTACAACAATGATATTTCTTACAAAAATATTAATTATTCTTAGTACACGTAATACAACATAAACAATACAGTACCTACCTTAAAAGTTTTAAATAAAAACTTGTGTTAATTTAATAGGGGTCGATCTTTAGACCTCGTCGACCCCCAAAATCAGTTTTCGTGTATGTCGACGCCTAGGAAACCGGTATCGACCACTTTGGGAATCCCTGTCCTAGATAGTACAGCAGGAGGTGCTCGACGACCAGCTGTTGCCGGACCACTAACCTGTGCTCGTCGTCATCCAAATCCTTGGGAAAACAAACTTCATGCAAGTTTGTCACGGTGAAACTAGCAAGTTTGATTTAAATTTGCTGCAAGTTTGTTGCTATCTGGAAACTAAGCAGAGAGCTTGTACTATGGATACTAGACAATGGATAAACATAGATATACGCTTTTATTTTTGTAAATACATACATATTATACATAGAAACACCCAAACCAAGACAAACATCCATGTTCATGCACACAAATGTTTTACTTGAGCGGGAATCGAACCCGCGACCATCGGCGTGGACAACAGTAACAGATCTAGCGATATGATTAAAACAGCCATTTTCAATATTCGAACTATAGGTGTCCGTATACGCAGCAGGACCCTACGTTTAATTCGATTGAAAGTTAACTTTTTACGTGCGTGGTATTTAGTACTTTTCGAATTGTAGAAGTAAAAAAATAGTACCTTCATTGTTACAGCGAAATCTTGAATTATTACCCAGCAGGACCCTCCGCTGTTTGAAGGTTTTCAGACCAATAGTATATGTCACCGCTTAGCGATGTATTAGTACCTTTAAAATACTGTTACGAGCTGGGGTTCGACGATAAATTATAACTCACTATGCCACTTAAACTGAACTTTATTTATACACAAACACTACACACACTTATTTACACAACCAGTAAAAACACACTTATTTCACACTTTTCCACTTCACTAATAAGAACAACACTAAACACTTCCGAATTACTTCTCCTTCGCTTGATGTTGATCGCTTTCCGTATTCAATTGAACTGTCCGTTCCGTTCGCTCGCCCTCTATTTATACTGGCCGGATAACATCACTAGACTTTTCGAGACGACTCACGAAATTTCTGGAAACGTGTAACGTGTTTCTAGATGTCGCGTAAATGTTCTATTTACACCAACGCCATCTATTAGAGGATAGATGAAACAGCCTTAAACAACCGATACATCTAATCTCATGTAGTTCTCCCATTCACTGATAGATGGCGTTATTTTCGATTCGTAACACGGCCTCCCTCTTAAACGTGTTCGTCTCGAACATCGTTGGACCCATAGTAACGAGCCAACCGGTCCACATGAACTATCTTCGGTGCACCTCGCGACCCCTTCTGGATTCGATAGGTAACGTCGTTCATCCTGGTAATTATGCGATATGGCCCGTCCCATCTGCCTTGTAACTTAGGCGATTTTCCTTTGCTTCGTACTGGGTTATAAAGCCACACCAATGATCCCTCATCGAAGCCTTTGTTATTTGCCTTCCGGTCGTAGCGAGTCTTCATCTTCTCAGACATCTGTTGTCCAGATTCCCTGATGTGCTCGTATACGTCGTTCATCCTGTTGCGTAGCTCGGTTGCGTAATCCGTTATATTGCGTGGAGACTCTGGTGGAATACCGGTGATAAGGTCTGCAGGTAAACGGAGTTCTCTACCGAAATTGGCAAAAGCTGGTGTTATTCCTGTAGTTTCGTGGACCGCACTGCGATATGACAGGAGAAATGGTTGGATGTGCTTGTCCCAATCTCTTTGTTTGCTCTCCACGACCTTCGCCAGGTACCTTTCCAGTGATTGGTTAAACCGTTCAACCATGCCATCTGATTGCGGATGATAAGCCGTGGTCCTGGTTTTATGCGCACCCATTACGCGACAAGTCTCCTTGAACACCTCAGATTCAAAGTTCCGGCCTTGATCGCTGTGGATTTCCAAGGGTACCCCGAATCGACAAAAGACTTCATGCACCAGCTTGTCGGCCACTGTGGTAGCTTCTTGATTTGGGATTGCAAACACTTCAGGCCACTTCGTGAAGTAATCCATCACTACCAAGAAGTATTTGTTTCCATCCTGGCTCTCGGGAAAGGGCCCAGCGACATCCAAGGCTATGCGCTCCCATGGGGCTCCCACATTGTACACCTTTAATGCACCTCTGCTTCGAGTATGTGGCCCCTTGACAGCCGCACAACTTGTGCATTTGCGGCACCAATCCTCGACGTCATCCCGACAGTGGAGCCAATAAAACCACTCCCGGATCTTAGTAAGGGTCTTCTTAACTCCCATGTGACCTCCCGAAGCACCATTGTGATAGAGCTGCAAGACTTGCGGCACCTTAGTTTTGGGCACTACCATTTGCAAATGGCACTGGTTACCGCGAGCGTTTTCCCATTTGCGGCACAGAACTCCATCCTGGACGACCAAGCTTTCCCACTGTGCCCAATAACTCTTGGTGATAGGGCTCATTGCTGCGATATCACTCCATTTGGGCCTAGGAGCGCCTGATTTCTTCCATTCAAGAATCGGCTGTACATCCTTGTCATCTTGCTGAGCACTCTGCAATGCTTCTCTCCATTCGTCGCTTAGATCCGTCTTTAACATCCTCACTAGCGCTGCCTGCTTTGCTTCCTGTCGGCTACAGTGCTTGCACTGGTCGGGACACGGCCTACGCGATAGGGCATCTGCGTTACCATGGGACTTGCCGCTGCGATGTTGTATTACAAAATCAAACTCTTGCAGTAGTTCAATCCATCTAGCTACTTGTCCTTCTGGGTCCTTAAATTGAAGTAGCCATTTCAGCGCTGCATGGTCGGTTCGCAGGTGGAATTTACGGCCCAACAAGTATTTGTTGAAATGCTGCAACGTCTTTACTACAGCCAAGAGTTCCCGCCTGGTGACGCAGTAGTTTCTTTCGGGTTTGGATAAGGTCTTGCTGAAATATGCTATAACAACTTCTTGATCACCCTTCTTTTGTGACAGCACGCCGCCAATTCCGGTGTTACTGGCATCTGTGTCAACTACGAATTCATGCTCATTGTCAGGGTAGCCTAGAATAGGTGCAGTACACAGATGTTCCTTGAGCTTCTGGAATGCAACGTCACAGCTCTCATTCCAACAGAACTGTACTCTGTCTTCGGTGAGCTTATGAAGAGGTCGAGCAATGTCAGCAAAGTTCTTCACAAACCGTCGGTAGTAGGAGCATAATCCGAGGAATGCTCTGACCTGCGTTTTGTTCTCTGGAACTGGCCATTCCTTCACGGCAATGATCTTTTCCGGGTCAGTTTGAATACCGTTCTCCGAGACCACATGTCCTAGAAAGTTCACTTGCCGTCTGAATAACGCGCATTTCTTCGGACTCAGCTTCAAATTAGCTCCTCGTATCTTTGACAGCACTTGTTCCAAGTTTCGAAGGTGATCCTGGAAGGTGCGCCCCACGATGATGATGTCATCCAAGTAGACCAGGCAGGCGTCTCCAATCAGTCCCATAAGCACTCGCTCCATCAGTCTCTCAAAAGTAGCCGGAGCGTTGCACAATTCAAAGGGGATGACGTTAAATTGCCATAATCCTTTCCCTGTGGAGAATGCCGTCTTCTCCTTGTCTCGAGGATCTATTTCCACCTGCCAGTAGCCACTTTTTAGGTCTAAGGTAGAAATCCACTTCATCCCCGTCAGCGTATCCAGTGTGTCATCGATCCTTGGCAGCGGGTAGCTGTCCTTCTTTGTGATGTCGTTTAATCGACGGTAGTCTACACAGAAGCGCATGCTGCCATCTTTCTTCTTAACTAGCACCACCGGCGAACACCACGGGCTGGATGAAGGCTCGATTACGCCTTCCTTCACCATACCGTCGATCATAGCTTCCACTTCACGTTCCCGTGCCACTGGCACACGTCTTGGTCGCTGGCGAATTGGAGTTTCACTTCCCGTGTTTATTTTGTGCTGGACTAGTGCTGTCTTCCCTATGTCGGCATCACTGGTCGAGAAAATATCGGCGAACCGGTTCAACATCTTCTTAGCCTTGGTCTTCTCTTCTTCTGACAGGGTACTTTGGCAGTCCTCCAAAAGTGAAGACACGTCGAATCGTGCAGCCTGAACCTTGGCGCTGGTAGGTTGCTCCTGACATCTACGCATCCAAGCCGCTCCTTCATAGGTGCCCAATTCCGTCCCTTTCTTGAGCAACACTTCCTTGTCACTTGCATTTAGTGCGCGTACTGATGAAACTTTGGTACCCCTTACCAAGGTTCGTGCAATCTTCCACGATGCCTCTTTCTCTAGGCCTTCGATAAGTACACAGCGGTTCCCTCGACCAGAACTCCCGGGTAAACAAACCGGTACAACCGTTTCCGACCGCGGTTGAAGCGTGACATTCTTCAGGCAGTACACTTTTCCTGAATTTGCACCTTCCATGAAGACTTCTTCCGAGCCACATTTCAACACTCCCTGGTTAACATCGATCTCGCAGCGATACTCCCGCATGAAGTCTAGGCCCAGGATGCAGTCGTCCACTATATCGGCCACGATGACTTTGTGACGGTAAACTTTGTTGCCTAGCTTCAGATCCACCTCCATTTCACCTCGGACGGTTATGTGCTGACCGGTAGCTGTTCTCAGATTCACACATTCATTGTTCCTGAAGGAGCCCCGAAGAACCCGTCTTGCCAGATGGAAACCGACGACTGTCCGAGAAGCACCCGTGTCTAATGTCAGCTTGCATGGTGTTCTGTTAATTTCGCCTTCGATGATCAGGCTGTTCCCGTCACATGATTGCGAGATCGAAATACTTGGGGCTCTTCCATTACCAGCCAGCACCCGCCCCGCAGTCCTGGCCTCTACTCGTTTCCCTGCTCTCGCTGCCTGGAAGGCACATCAGGCGACCCCGTTGGTGGAGACAGGGTGTCACCAGGCTGCCTACGCTTTGGGCAGCTCAAGCGGATATGGCCTCTTTCTCCGCAGTTGTAGCACCGAGGTGACGACACAACTTCCCTGATGCGGTGACCTCGGTCGTCGCGTCGCACTGTTTCCACCTCCAGAGCGTGGGCTAAGGCGTCCTTGAGGTCCTTGAAGTGCCCAAGCCTCACTGCTGCTCTTACCTCCAGGTCCCGGATCCCATCCGTAAACGCCTGTACGAGGTTCCCATCAATAAGCGCAGGCGACGACTGGTATGCCTTCCTGACCAGCTTTTCCACCTCCAGAGCCCACTGCTGCAGAGTTTCTCCGGTGCGCTGTGTCCTGTCCTTCAGCTGAGCACGATACACATGTTCAAGGTGCGCGTCACCGTATCTTGCCTCCAGCGCCTCCAGGAGCTTTTCGTAGGTGACGTCTTGCCCGAGTGCCTCCAACACTGTCAAGGCCTTATCACGAAGGCCCAAGGTTAGGGCGGCTAAGGCCTGTTCTTTGGTCCACCCATTCGATCGCATCACAGCCTCAAACTGGATCTTGTATGCAGACCATGATGACGAGCCATCAAATGGTGGAACCTTAAACCCACGGGGCGAGGGCGCTACAGCCGCTGATGTCACTTCCAGCCCACGCAATTTCTTCTCCACTTCAGCAACACAGGTCTCGTGGTGGTCATGTACGCGCTTCTCAATGTCGCTGATACGGGCCTCGTGCTGCGTGAGTTCCTCCTTGACCGCCTTCAAGTCCTTCCCCACTGCGGCGCTGAGGTCCTTCATGAGCACCACCTGCTCCTCTAGGCGGCGCGCGTGCTCCTCCTTGTCGCGCTGGAGCTGTTCTTCTAGGCGGCGCGCATGCTCCTCTTGACGGCGAGCCTGCTCCTCCTTGTCGCGCTGTAGCTGTTCCTCCAGGCGGCGCGCGTGCTCCTCTTGACGGCGAGCCTGCTCCTCCTGACGGCGCGCGTGCTCCTCTTGACGGCGAGCTTGCTCCTCCTGACGGCGAGCCTGCTCCTCCTGACGGCGGGCCTGCTCCTGCATGAACGCCATCAGAGCCGCGATGTCGGGCACCGTCACGGAGTGTGTAGCGCTTGCAGGCTCCACTGCAGCCGCGGAGTCGCCTGGTCCACCAGGCGATGGAGAAGGAACGTCTCCGAAGCGTCTCTGGTCCAGGTCTTGCTGGCGCTGGTTCCTGGTACGCACACCTTCAGTTTCTTCCTTCGGCATAACCGGCATAATTTATCCCTTTCTTCTGACACCAATTTGTTACGAGCTGGGGTTCGACGATAAATTATAACTCACTATGCCACTTAAACTGAACTTTATTTATACACAAACACTACACACACTTATTTACACAACCAGTAAAAACACACTTATTTCACACTTTTCCACTTCACTAATAAGAACAACACTAAACACTTCCGAATTACTTCTCCTTCGCTTGATGTTGATCGCTTTCCGTATTCAATTGAACTGTCCGTTCCGTTCGCTCGCCCTCTATTTATACTGGCCGGATAACATCACTAGACTTTTCGAGAGGACTCACGAAATTTCTGGAAACGTGTAACGTGTTTCTAGATGTCGCGTAAATGTTCTATTTACACCAACGCCATCTATTAGAGGATAGATGAAACAGCCTTAAACAACCGATACATCTAATCTCATGTAGTTCTCCCATTCACTGATAGATGGCGTTATTTTCAATTCGTAACAATACCTTGGTTTCATTTTAATATAATTATTAGTTTATGAGGAAAGCGCCTGCAAAACTTTTATCATGCCAGCAGGACCCTTTTTTATTTTGACGCTTTCGGCCCCGACAGTCATATTTCTTATTAGCATTTTAATAGTACTTTTCAAATAACCTTACGTGTAATTCAAATATTTTGTATTATAGCAGAAAACATGTTTTAAAACTTTAAGTATTTTTTCAGCGACTTAACGTTTAGTTTGGCCGATTTATGAGCTTTCATAACTTTTAGCATGGTGGCGTTAATCAAAGAGATTTTTATTAATTTAAACCGGTCTTTTTAGATGTACTTATATATTTTATATTAATGAAAACAATTTAATAAAAATCCTTTATGATATGATCATTATTTATTATCGGTATACAATTAGAAAAAGTAATAAAACAAGGTTGATTTTCATTTTATTCGGTCGATTACAGCTACAGATGGCTATAAAAAGTTCTATGAATATAATAATTATAACGTTTGCCGCGCATGCAGCTGCGATCAACCCCAAAGAACGGAAATCTATTTACCTTTAGGAACAAGTCATGTCATAGGCAATTTGTTTTATTTTCACTTATAAAATGATCTATGAAAAACATACAATAGCTTTAGCTGTTTAACAATTTCACTGTAAACTATGTCACTGGGTGGTGGAAATGAATTAACAACTTTGTCTTTAAACTTTTCAATCACAATGTTTTGTTCAATGAAACTAACTGCCGCTCTTTTGCCTCTTTTTACGGTTATTTTTTCTTATATTTTTGCTTTTAACCATTTTATCTTAAAATATAAAATCCTTGCGTTACTGACTGACTGACAGACACGCTACAGCCGAAACTATTGGGCGCAGGAAGCTGAAATTTTGCAAGTATGTTCCTTGGGGACCGTAGGGGTGCACTAAGAAGGGATTTCCCGAAATTACCACGGGATCGGCCAAAACGAGTAAATTAAAAAAAAATGCAGGCGTAGCTGCTGGCGTCCTCTAGTTACAAATAAACACACTGTAACTCGAATGCGCGTACTATGCAACGTCTCTCACCAGGACGCCGGGAACAGTTTTGCATCTACCCTCAATTTTGATCATATTTAAGAGTCATAAAAATAATAGCATCATTGAAATGGTCTAATCTTAAGGTCATCCTTAAAAATGTTTTAAATCAAATCGCCTGTTAAACTACAAAGTATTTTATTTAAACGTAAGGTTATTTGAAAAGTACTATTAAAATGCTAATAAGAAATATGACTGTCGGGGCCGAAAGCGTAAAAATAAAAAAGGGTCCTGCTGGCATGATAAAAGTTTGGCAGGAGCTTTCCTCATAAACTAATAATTATATTAAAATGAAACCAAGGTACTAACACATAGCTAAGCGGTGACATATACTATTGGTCAGAAAACCTTCAAACAGCGGAGGGTCCTGCTGGGTAATAATTCAAGATTTCGCTGTAACAATGAAGATACCTACTATTTTTTTACTTATACAATTTGAAAAGTACTAAATACCACGCACGTAAAAAGTTAACTTTCAATCGAATTAAACGTAGGGTCCTGCTGCGTATACGGACACGAACTATAGATAGATCTGTAGATTTTAGATTCGTGTTTGACATTTATTTTGTATGGCGCTTATGTCAAAAACAAGGAGGTCAAAAACGAATCTAAGATCTAACTATAATTCGAATTTTGAATTCCGTAGAAGTCTATTTAAGAAATGGGGGTTGGTGCTAAAAGGCTGAAAATTAAGATTTGTATGTAATTTTTAATTCCACACAACAAAAAAAATAAAAATGAAAAATAATGCCGAAATATAAAATCATTTTTTTTGTGTTGGCCACCCTTATGACTTAGGGTTTCGAAAAATAGATTACGACCGATTCTCAGACCTACCGAATATATTATATTCAATATGTTTCATTTTGTTTGCTCAACTTTTACTCAAATCTAATGTTTATTGACCATCGATTTAAACTCATTACCCGTAACGCCATCTGTGAACACTTTTCAAAACTAAAAATAAAATGTTCGTATTTTGACCACAGAGTACCTTTGATTGGGACCCCATGCTATTATGCTAGGCACTAATTAAATTATTGTTGTTGTAATGCTTTGGTAATCTGTAAAAAAAATACACCACAGATTTTCTTGTATTACATTTATTCAAAAAGAACCATTTCAATTAACAAGCTGGTAGCTTTAACAAGGTATTTGTACATCATCGACAAACTTTTTTAATTACAATCTTAAATCTAAATGGCCTCATTACAAAATATAAAACAGTTATAGGTCGGTTCACGAAAGATGACCACTGCGCAGAAATCATTTTTTAGGTCCCCCCCGTGGAGGTGCGGGGTGAGGCGCAGGTGGAATGCCAATGGTGTGGCTCCGTTCTTGGAGCATTCTCTAAATGCGTCAAGAATGGAGCCACGCCATTGGTGCACGAATGTACATATGCGCCATGGCCGCCATTTGTGGTCAAGTTTCGTGAACCGACCGATATCTATCCCAAAAGCCCTATCTAAGATTTTTAAATTAGTATTAGAATAATAGGTGTTTCATCTGGCTACATAGAGTGGTTGACGGCGGCTTATGTAAGTTAGTAAAAGCGGCTAAATGTATGTTATTGATAAACAATCTTGTATGATGTAGGTAATTGACGTACCTATCTATTCAAATCGCGTAATCTTAAAACTGCTTAAGGACTCGATATGTATATAAGTACAGTTAAAAGTTTAGTTCCTTTAGTCGCATTATGTCCAATTCGCAAAATGTCCAACCGTCCAATTCTCAATAGGTCCAGTTCGCAATTAGTCCAATTCGCAGTTGGTCCAGTTCGCAATTAGTCCAATTCGCAGTTGGTCCAGTACGCAATTAGTCCAATTCGCAATTGGTCCAATTCATAAATAATCAATATTTGGCAAATGATTTTACAATGAAGTGTTTCGTATAAGTAAATAAGACGCTTCAGTCTTTTAAGCCAAGTTGACGGAGCCTTACTTCGCAGGGCTCCTATTTTTGGGTACAGGGTCACAAGAAAACCTAATATAACCTAACTGGAACATTTGCGAATTGGACATTGTGAGAATTGGACGTTGTGAGAATTGGACAATTTGCGAATTGGAGTTTGTGAGAATTGGTCTATTTGCGAATTGGACGTTGTGAGAATTGGACATTTTGAGCCCGCTGGACATTTTGCGAATTGGACATAATGCGACTAAAGCGTTAGTTCAGTGCTTATCTGTGCATCCCTACGTTTTTATTAGTAAAAATGTTTCGCCCCAAAACAGTTTAAATACCTGACCCGCTTTATTAACGTTTCTCTTAAAGGTCTACTAACTAGTGTTAGACCTTTTACCTTTAAGAGAAACGTTAATAAAGCGGGTGTAATATTAGATCTTGTGGTCTAAGGGCCTGGTCACTAGATCGGTCTAAGTGGCGAGCGGCGCGGCAGGGGCGATGTACCCACATGGCGCGTTTACTTTGGTGCTGCCGCGCGCCGCGTCACGATCTCTTGACCAGGCCGGTAGGCCGTGACCGGGCCGTAAGATTGGTATTATATTTATTTTATCCTTTTTTCGTAATAAGGCCTTAATTATTCAATATATATTTGAAATAAAGCTTAAATCATACTTCTACCCGATCCACCAAAATTATGAATAAAAATATTGGTAAACATATAACTTAAAACGTAGGAAGATACGTAATACAGATATACGTAGGTACCTACGTTCATTTGGAAAGGAACTACACTGATCATTATCTATGGGTCTGTAAACTCTAGAAAGCAACGCTCATTTTTCGTTCGTCATAATAAAACACCACAAACAAGAAGTAGTATTTAAATTGAAGGCAACGTGATCTTAATAAAATCTGCCCATCTACCACCTGACGACTTTCCCGGATGGCTGCGGCTCATATCGAACAGTAATAAACATTACTGTGGTTATAGTCAGGAACCCCACCTAAGCGAAAAAGCTTTATCTCGATGACATTCCACCGATACCAACAGTAGTTACCAATAATGAAATAAATGAATGTAAAGTCACCGCTGGCTAGACACATCATACTACCCTTCCTCTAGCCGTATTGGTCTCCCGTTCCTTTAGAGTTAGGAGGGGGCGGACGGGTGTGTGCACTAGTGTCTGCGCGAACACTTTGTGCACCTTAATATCTCCTGCGCACCGGAATGCTTCTGATTATTACTGTCTAAGAGTAGTAGTATCGCCGTGATATCCGCGCACTAGACTGACCTGACTTGACAAGTTCCACCTCAAATACTTAACATCAGATGGTACGATCGTGTGCGGAACACCGAAGTGCTGCGACGAGCCAATGTTGGTGGGATAGAGGCTTATCTAATGCGAAGGCAGCTTCTATGGTGTGGTCATGTGTCACGTATGGCGGTGGACCGAGTGGCTAAGGCCATATTTTATTCCGAACTGAAGGAGGCCAAACGTAAACAAGGCGGTCAATTCTTCCGATACAAAGATGTGCTAAGACGTCTCATGAAAAAATGTGACATTGGGGCCTTCCAATGGGAAAGGCTAGCGGCCAAACCAGAATTTCTGGTTTTAAGGAACATCGTCGCTCTGAGCTTGACTTTAGGCGCTACGAACTGAGAGCCCGTCTCCTGTGGCTATCAGTTATAATTACAACAACGGTGTGCTCACATGCCAGCAATGTTCGCGGACCTTCGTAAATAAGTGTGTCTATTGCAGTCATATGAGTGCACATCAGCGACAACTATCTACACGTACCTAATTGAGGGAGTCGCCGTAACCGGAATCGGTCTGGAGTTCATCATAATCATCACCAATGACCATAAAACTTCTGAGTGAATCATTGGTTAAATATCTAGGTACTTAGGTAGTAGGTACCTACATAAATATTGAATGATCATGCTGATAATACATTTATGCACTTCTGCACCTTGTGCGTGTGGCCATGTAGGTACTAAATAGTAGGCATAACCAAGAAACACAAAGAGTCTCAGTAAGAGCCGAAACCGATTGCTGAAGTAGGTATATTTTTACGATGATAATAACATAGAGCCCATTAATTAACGTTGAAATACCAATGATCCTCTTCAAGTATATTATATCGTCGCTTTCAGCAACACCTGTTCAAGGTCTGCACAGTCCCAAGGAAGAGAGTGAGAAAGAAGAGTGTTACTAGCTTTGGTAACCACTCGCACATACCTATAAGAGTTGGTATAAAAATGGCATACTGTGGTTCTTTTCAAAATAATATTTAATATGACAGCACAATATGTTCATGGAAACAAGATAGTTCCGTCTGAATCATCATCAGCCCTTTATACTGTCCCACTGCTGGGCTCGGGACTCTTCCCATTATGAGAAGGGTAAGGCCATAGTCCACCACGCTGGCCAAGTGCGGGTTGGCAGACTTCACATGTCTTTCGAGAACATTATGGAGAACTCTCAGACATGCAGGTTTCCTCACGATGTTTTCTTTCACCGTTTAGCAAGCGATAATTAACAATTTCATACGCACATAACTCTGAAAAGTCATCGGTGCGCGCCGTGGATTCGAACCTGGACCCTCTGCGTAGCAGTCTGTCGGTCTCTCCACTAGGCTATCGCTGCTTTTTCCGTCTTAGTAGATCTTAGTTCCGTCTGAATAGAACTTCTATAATCATAGAAACAGGGCAAGACATTTGCCTTTACCGTAACTGAAATCGCAGAACATCGCCGATCGCAAATTATAATATCACGATGCCTTTACGTATAAGAACACCATATGCCCCAGAAGGGTTTAATTAATAGCTCTTTAGATATCTTGTAAGGATAAGATTATTATGACTCACGTAATCACGAGAATCGACCTCTAGTGTGGACCTCTAGAACATAACAATTCAGTGCAGTTTAACTACATGACAAACCATATTATTTCATCTTAAAATAATTATAAACATTCCAATCATCCATTATTTACTGCAATTGATATGGATGTTTGGAACAAATTATTGTGATTACAATTAAGCATTTGCTTTACCCTTGGGACCTTTGGGTCCATTATAAGCATTCGGTTTCTTGTTCGTGTCTTTATTAGGACCTTTCGGTCCTGGTCCCTTTGGGCCAGGGGGCTTGTTGTCACTGCCTTTATTATTGTTACTCTTCGGATCTGCCGGAATTCTCTTGATGAAGAATCGAAATGATAATTTTTTGTTATTTATGAAATGAGTCAAAACGTCCAAGGGAACAACTGCACATTTGCCTAGACGAAACACTTCATCTGCTTTCAAGGAGTCGTTGTAACAATGTTCAGTGTACACGACTTTTCTCCTGGGATTCTGTTTGCTCGTGACATGTATTTCATAGATGTGGTCGTGAGCCACCTTCTTGCTACCAATATGCTGAATTGTCCAGTAGGCCATCTTTTGAAGGGTATCTATTTTCATGGTGATAACAAAAAGCATTTTAGTTTGTTGTACCAAATAAAGATGGCGGTCATCGGTTTTGATATCAATGTTAGACAATTCCACCTCTTCATCAGTAGCAGCGTTGCAATTTTCAGCATGCCGGTCCTTGAAATGTTCCATCATCTCTTTCAATTTTCCTGTGGATAAACAAATTTGATGAATACCCCTCGTAGTCTGAGACATAAATTATAACAAAAAGAAACATCAAGTTTATAAGTTATATTTACCGGTCCATGAACATTTTCCGAAGACTACACCCAAGGGGCAGTCCATTTCTCGAAAAATACATTCCTTGAGATGATCTTCCATATCCTTCGACACCATCGTGTAAACGCATCCAGCACCTTTATTAGGGCATGGAACTTTTGCCTAAAAAGCAAAAAATGTTAATACATTAAACATTGTAGCACATTTATAACAGAAAAGTACATTGATTAAGTAGACACACGGCTACACCTCTAGTTAGACACTGACCTTTGTAATGTACTTATGGCGTATTGGCAACCGATAATTAACTATTTAATACGCACATAACTTTGAAAAAGTCAAAGACCTTCTGCATAGCAGTCCGTTGGTCTTCACTAGGCTATCGCGTGGCTCTGCGTAAATGTACGGAGAATCACCCGAGAATGCGAAGTTGCATAATCTGAGCAAGTTTAATTATAGGGGAATACCCTATGTTATCAAGCGCGACGCATACTGAAAACTTCGCTGCGTCGTTTCATATGTTATTTTGCTTTGATATGTTGCGTGTTATGATCATAATTATTACTTATGTCTTGTTTTATTATATACATATAGTAAATACAATAAACAGCAGTGTAATAGGTATCTATACACATAAATAAAATTGAAGTGTCTGTTTGTAATATTAAAATAACCGCTTTTTACTAAATGCATATGGATGTATACACGGTAGTGATGTAACGAATGTCATATTTTGGACATTCGCGAATGCGAATGCGAATATTCAGTTGATCAAAATTGGCGCCAATTGTCTATAGCTTGGTGACCTTGGTGGCGGTTCCTTTCGAACGAAGTGCGTTCCGTTTGTTTTTTGTTCCGAGAATAGTTAGTTGATATGAACGCACCTGACTGAAGTGTCATTGTTGCCAAATGGGGATATTAGCCCCATTGGGAATCTCTCTTGCCGGGCGGCGACAATATATTATCCGTTGGCTACAAGTTAGGCTATCTCGGGGCTACACGCGCGCTCCAGCCAGGCGATTCGAGAAAAATATTCTGGCAATCCTGATTCCGCTCGCGCCGACTGGGTCGTTTCGGATTTTTCGAGAAACGAAACGAGACGGTTTTAAGGACGCAAAACAGTTTCTAAGGAGCCGTTTTTTCTCCTACATACAAGATAAATGTCCAAAAATTATATAGGTGCAATTTCCTATCAATATATAGACCTATATAAATTATTCACACATTTCACGCATCCAAAATTGGAGGGCGAATTTTGATCATGAGTAATCGTGAATCTTCTACTGTTTTGTTTGTTTTTCGTGTGAGTGTGTGGCCAACTCTGGTGTCGGAGTTTTCAGACCGCCCTAAGGCCTCCGACATGGCCTAACGATCCTTATCCTTAGACAAGAACCGGGACCGACAGCTTTACGTGCCCTCCGAAGCACGGTAGCGCTCAGATGTAAATGCCACACACGGTCACCCATCCAAGTGGTGACCTGTGCAAGCGTTGCTTAACTTTGCCGATCTGTTACGAATGGCAAGTCAAGTCTCGCTATGAGATCTAATCTTCTACTAAAATAAATTAAAATATTGAAGATTTTCAAACTAAATAAACGGGCACATGAACTACGACAGCTAGCAGGTCAGATACTAAAACCAGTTCTTTTTTAAGTACCACTCATAATCATGTATCAAAAATGGACTTTATCGTAATACATAATTTCTCAGCATTGTTGGCAAATTGTATGCAAAGGTACTGATTGAAAGAGTTATGAAAGTAACCGACAAGAAAATATGGGATGTAGAAGCAGGATTCCGAAAGGGTATGGGATGTACTGATCAGGTATTTTCCTTGCGAAGCATAGCCGAAAAGTTTGTCGCCAAAGGTCAAAAGGTCTATTGCGCATTCGTGGATTTGGAAAAGGCTTACGAAAAAGTGGTGAGAAATGCAATGTGGTCGATGCTGTCAATAAATGGGGTAGACATTGACAGTAGCCTCATTCGAGGTCTGAAATCCCATAATGAGGATTCTAGAGCTTGTGTGAGGATGAATGGGGAATGACTGATGATTAGGTAATACTTGGAATGAACGGAATGAATACACTGACAGATTTACCATCGAGAAAGGTGTCAGACAAGGATGTGTAGCGTCGCCGTGGCTGTTTAACCTCTCCATGGACAGTTGTTTGCAAGATTTTAAACATAGTGACTGCGGATTAAGGATGAATGGGTTACTCGTCAAATGCCTCCTTTGTGCTGATGATTAGGTAATACTTGCGTCTTCAGTGGAGGAGTTGCAGGAGATGGTAACAATCATGCACGGTGCTTTAGGGAAGAAAGGAATGAAAGGGAATGTGAGCAAGACGAAAGTTATGGTTTTTGGAAAGGAGCAATGCGTTACGGCTTGTAATGTTTTGATCGATGGATAGCGAGTGGAACAACTCATTTACAGTTTGTTTACTTAGGTTACGTTGTTTACAAGAGATGGTAAGAATGGAGAAGCTATTGAAAGAAGAGTTAATGCAGGTAATAGAGTGAATGGAGCACTGAAGACGTTTATGGACAGCCAAAACGTGTCCAAAAAGGCACGTTTGGCTGTGCATAGAGGGGTGTTAGTACCTACCCAAGTGCCACCCATCCCGGAATTGTTAGGTAACGACAAAAAAAAATAGTATTACCAACTAAGTATTACCCTCAAAAAACAATTATTTTATATTCGCAAAACATTCGCAGTCATTTAGCGCATGCGAATATCCAAAAATATGCGAATATTCGTTACATCACTAATACACGGTATTTACATATACCGAAATAACAATTTTTACAATGTTTGCCTGTCTGTTTGTTTCCGCCAATCTCTGCAACGGCTGGACCGATTTTGATGGGACTTTCACTATAGGATAGCTGATGTACCAAGGAGTAACTTAGGCTATAAATTAACCGGGTACGCGAAGTAGTTCCCTCAGGACGCCGGTGAAACCGCGGGAAACAGCTAGTAATAAATATTATACTTTATCGCAAGGCTGGCTCTTTTATCACTATTAGCATTATTTTGTATTTTATTTATTCAGGGTCTCCAGCATAAAATAGGCATACCTATACTACAATTTAATTAAACAATTAGTTTCACATTTCACATTCATCCACACTTCTGCCTGCTTCTGCGTTAGTAAATGTATGGACGCACAGTCGCGGTTATTACCGTGGCAGTGGTGCTTATGTTCTCCCTTAATTAAATTGGTTAGCCGACAGGTGCTTTTAAGTGCATAAGTACAACTAAGTAGTATGTATAAACCTACCTTAGCAATAATTTCTTCCAACTGCCAGTTCCGCATTTGCGTAAGCGGTTGACGACAGATGGGGCACATTGGTGGCATCAGGTTCTGTGTACACGCATTGCACAAACTGTGCCCTGACTGGCACTGGAAGATCGGGGCACTCATGGTTTCCATGCACACAGGACATTCTGGCAATTCCACGGCCACCGTTGCTGCCCTGTTATATTAAAAGTAAGTCTGAGTTTCTTGGAAATATTTGCTACATGTCATTGTCTAAAGCTGGCTTCCCACGATGCGTGGTTTTGCGGACAGTCGCGCACCACACCTTTGAACTTAACCGAATCATTGTGTTATTTCAAAGGTTTGGTAAAAGTCCTGTAGACAGACTTGAAGAAAAACCACGCACCGTGCTTTAGAGTAAAATTAAGTAGTTAAAGAAAGATTTATGTTAAACTTACTTTCTATTAGCCTTTGCTGACGCCATTTCTGGTTTGAGTAGTTACTGTAAAGAAAAAGACAACTCAATTAGACAACTTAAAATCATCATCCTCTTAGCGTTATCCCAGTTTCAATCTGGGGTCCGCTTTCTAGTCTAACCGGATTTGGCTGAATATTAGCTTTTCCACAGAGCGACTGCCTGTCTGACCTCCGCAACCCGAAGGGATATCCACTCGGCTATCGCCGCCTCTTATCCAATTAGGCAACTTAAAATAAACAGCTAAATAACCAATAATCATATTCTCCTACTCATCTACTACCTTATTAGTTTAAGTAAGACTATTTTTGTAAATTAGTAGTTTAAATAAAACTCACAGATATTAGTTAGTAACACTTCAATACTTTTGAATTTACTGTTCTAATTACATAACAATTCACATATAATTAATAATCATCGAACTATCTTATTTTACTAATATAATTTAGGCAGTATACCACTGCACAGTGCTGCTAAGTGTGACGAGTCATTCCGTATAATCATTTGCCCTTTTCATTTAATTTTCTTTAATAATATTTCTATTAAGTACATTTTTGACTAACAGTTCTGAAACAATAGTGTTTTAAAATAATATTTTAAAATTGATAATATCAAAATGTACCTACTTACTATCCAAGCAAGTTTGTCAACTATAGATAAGAATCTTTAGTAAATACTATTAACTAGTGTCCGACCGAAGCTTCGACTTCGGCTACCTTCGGCCAAAAAAACTATCTTCGGCGAAACCTTCGGCTTCGGCCCAAAACCCGACCGAAGCCGAAGGTTTCGCCGAAGGTTCAAGCAATCGTCGGAATTCAACGAACTATTACGAAAGACTGAGTGAGCGAGAGCGCGACGGACTGGGACTGGTCGTGTTTACAGGGGCCACCGCGGGGAGTCACTGTACTCACTGTCAACTATCACATTGCGTGCGCGTCAAGACAAGTTCGTACCTACGTATTTTTATAGTATTTTCGCTGTATGATGATATGCATGAAGGTTCTCATTTTACGTGTCACGCATACTACTTTCAACTTATGAAAATAAATTGGCAAAAGAAAACAAGTAATAAAAATATATCTATTAAAAATTACAAAGTAAATTGATACTAGTATGTCTCTCTCTATTTTTATAATAATTATTAACTGTAAATAAATTATTTAAATATAATAAAATATAATCCTCAAAATGTCAGATGCATGAAACGAACTCTCTGTCAGTAGAGATTGACACCATTGAATCGGCATAAAATCGATGAATAGGAGCGGCCATATTGTGATCGAATACGTCAGTACGAGCGCCTTGTATGCAGTTTGTGAATCTGCCTGTTTGGCGTGTTATTTTTTTGTTGTGTTTTATTTGGTAGGTATAATGCCAAAAATAACAAAAAAGATAGTTTTAAACTCTCAAAGCCGTGAGTTAGTGCTTCGTTTGAGGACCTTCTTTGAACGAGAGCGTGCAAACGGGGGCCCGGTAATACCGATCGACAGTGTTGATTACAGAGTTGCGGCAGCTCTGCTCTGGACATCGGCAAGGCTTCAGTTTCTCGAATATCCAATGAAAAATTTGGAGAAACTAGTTTTGAAGATAAGAAGCTGTGAGAAGAAACGTGAGCGTAATGCTTCAATAACTGACATAGATAGTTACGATATGGTGGCAATACGAAACATTGATAAAATTAATCAGTCGTAGAAATAACACAATCGACAATATGGTAAAGGTTTCGAAATACGTCGCCGTTTTTAGGGGTTGTGAGTGATTGGGAGGGGAGGGGGGTAGGTCTCGCAACCCCCCTAACCATTTTCACTTGCCGGAAATAGTTGGTTTCCTCTGAAATAAAATCTCCATACATCGGTGTGTATGGCACTGCCAACGTCCACATTATTCACACTAGTTTAATAAACTAATGTTGACGGAGCCCTGCTTCGCAGGGCTCCTATTATCGGATTAAGAGTCAAAAGAGAACCTACTATAACCTATTTAGTTACTTATTACAGAACCCTGAGTACTCGAGAGCAATGAGGGCAAAGACGCACAAATTTTACGTTATCTCTCACTATCATTCACACAAGATGGCGGATGCGTTTCATATCACATTTTTTCACATAAAACCTAAATATCGCTTTTATTGATTCCACTAGTTTAATAAAGTGAGGTTGACTGTGGTTAAGGGTCAAAAGAGAACCGAACACACCTATTTAGTTTCTTTCACATAAAACCTAAAATTACGTTCCGTTTTGCATATTTGAATGAAGAATTGTTGGAAATAATATTTAATTTAAAAAAAAAAATTACTTTAAGCGGATTAAGACTAACTCCCTTAAGCACCCTACACCACCAATACCCTCAAGTTCGGGCGACTCGTTTCGAAACCCAATCCGACAATATTTACAGACTGGGATAAATATGTCCACTTCGACCGAATTTGAGATCAGCAAATAATTATCTCTGTTGGAGAAGATTCAGATATGAGATTTTAGTTCGAGTGACAGGGACTAATAATAAAATAAAAATATTTTAAAATTACTGCGTTTTATTTGTGAATATATTTGCCAAAACACATTTAAAACGAATTTTATTTCGAAGATGTAAAATCGGTAACTACGTACGATTCCATGTCGTTTGCCAATTAATTCGATATTTATAAATAATCGATTAAATTTCCTTAGGTTACATCACTATAATTGTCAGACATGAACTATCATGCATATCATTATACAGCGAAAATACTATAAACACCTTTATTATTCTTATAACTTGTTGTTAGCAAAACAGTCATTACTTACCTGAAAATTTATAATTATTGTTATTGTTACATTTATTTAGAATTTTCTAATATTTTCTAAACTGTGCATTTAATTGACCAACATTTAATTAGTTATTAAGAAGTTAGTGTTTGTTTATTTTATTTATTAATCTAGTTTTGGTCTAGTCGAGTAAAACAAAGACTGATTGATTGATCTGATTGTAATTTGTGAATTACTTTATAAAATAAATGATTATTTTTACAAATAAATCACAAGCCTTTTTATCATCTCTAAATCAACTTCTATAATATGAGACAGTCAATATTGAAGTTTTGAAATAATTTATGATATTAATTGTAGCTTGTAGACAATATTGTCAATATTGAACCAAATTAAATACTAAGAGCTTATAAACCTTCGGCTTCGGCTTCGGCCGAAGGTTGTGGCGATTGCCGATTAATCGGCTTCGGCTTCGGCCAAAAATCGACTTTCGGTCGGACACTACTATTAACTAATATTGCATAAGTACCTACTAGTATAAGTACGTAGGTAAGTGTTAGCACAATAATTTGTAACACACAGTTTACCTGCATGCAAACTTAAAATGGATTGTATATGTATAGTCCTTCCATCAAACATAATAATAATTAATAATCTGACAGAATACAATTGGCATTTATTCCCATACACCTAATCAATATAAACAATTGTATCATTGAAGTAAAATGCCCCTTTGCTCTCAATTGTTAATTTATCTGTTATCTGACTTATCTTTGTTGTTGACCATTAACTGTAGGTATTTAATGTATGCATCAATGTCAATATAAGTAAGTATATTGAACTAACTGTGTCCAACAGTTTCAACCATAGTAAAGACAGAAATGATTTCAACCATCAATCCTTTTCATTTAGCTCAAGAGCCTGCCCCTCACGCCCAAAAGCATCAGTTTTCCACCAAAGAAGAAAAGTGATTTCCTGGATAAAACCTTCCTTCACGATATTCAAGCCCTGCCTCCAAAGAAGAAATATGAAAATCAATACTGAGATTGCAAGTAGCGTGATGCTACTAGTTAGATTGGCTTGAAATCTAAGTAGGTAGGATCTTAAGTAGTTTCCTAAATCGATGCGCTGTCATAGAATATTGTTCAACACCGATTGAAACAAAAATAGCGTGTCTAAATTAACATCGATTCAAAAGTAGGTAGGAACCTAAATAGATAAATATACTTACCTAGGTAGGTACCTACTGATTACAGTTGTACCGAATATCAAGACAATAAAATAAATCTAAAAAGATACGTACATACCAGTACCTATCGCCATTTGCTAAAAGTACCTATGCACCGGTCCCTTGTATGTAAGTACTTACCTACCTAACTTACGTTACCCATGCGGCCATGAAAAGTATAATTTACACGCAAATATAAAAATAGAACAAAGCTAAAGGATAAAAAAATATCGTCACAACAATGTAATATCATCATTCATCATCACCGGCAATTAATTTAGGCCCACATACTTACGCTTTTTTGATAGGTATACTAGTCGACCAAGCCAACTAGACGAATGTCAACGTGACAAAATTCAACATTATTCAATAGGTAATTATAATCCAGAAATTCCTAGTACCGATTGCAGGCGCATTGTACGTTCACACGCCGCGTTCGCACGTTACGATAAATAATTTCTGGATTATAATTGTTGAATTATGTTGAATTTTGTCACGTTGACATTCGTCTAGTTGGCTTGGTCGACTAGTAGATTGATTTAGGATGAAATGCACTTACTATCATCATCATCCTCTTAGCGTTATCCCACTTTGAGGTCCGCTTCCTAGTCTAAAGAAGCTGATTTGGCTGAACAAGAACATTACTTAATATGACTGTAAGATTAAAGAAAATATTTCATTAAACTTACCTTAGATGATCGTTGAATAGGTACGTAAGCAAAACTGCGTCTTGCAGATTTCTATAACAAATAATTACTGTGTGTATTTATCAAGCTACTCGCCAACTCTCCACACACCTTAGAACAATAAGTTACAAGTTACACACACTACACAATCGAGACGACGCCGACGGCACGACGGGGACGGGCCGGGGCGACGGGGGCGACTGGCGACTGAATGTGAAACACTAGAATTAGGCATCGGCCACGGCGGCGACACATTTATTATCGTATTCATACATGAACAAAGTGCAGTAACTATAAGTACTACAACTTCTCAATTTACGACCTTAAAATCTTACGTATAAAGACTAAAATCTTAACTAACACATATAACAATTCGTTATTCGGGTAATCCCAAAACTTCAACCTTGTGTTGCAAGTTTATTATTTAACGTGATTTATAAAAATACAATAGGTAACATTATATAAGCGACTGTAGGTACCTTAGTATAGGCTTGTGTCCACTAAGAATAAATCGGTTTGATTGTAGTATCTATAGATTCATTATGATTTTAAGATGTCAATAAAGTTTATTATCATAATATATAAAATCCTTGCGTTACTGACTGACTGACAGACACGCTACAGCCAAATTTATTGGGCGCAGGAAGCTGAAATTTGGCATGTGTGTTCCTTGGGGACCGTAGGGGTGCACTAAGAAGGGATTTCCCGAAATTCCCACGGGATCGGCCAAAACGGGTAAATAAAAAAAAATGCAGGCGTAGCTGCTGGCGTCCTCTAGTTTATTATAAAAAGGTAAGATTAATGTTATTTTTAGGATTCTAAAACTAAAATGCAGAGACCATTACGTCAAACAGTACGTCCGCCATTCATGTTGTTGACGTTTTAGTAGTAAATACAACTAAAACGTCAAACTTTCTACCTGTCAAATCGAATTTAACAAAATAAAAGTGGGTACATCAGACCAGCCTTCATTCACGGTTTGTTTTGTATTGGACTTTGTGACATCACTCAACGGTCAACCGCCATGATGGATTGCAGCGTTTTCGTGACAAATTCAAAAGGTTTTTAAAAAGCCGTAATTAGTATTGTTGCTGATCGATTTTTGAAGAAAAATCAGGTATTTCAGTTTAACATCTAATAAAGGAACGAATCAATCGCTAATTACATTTTAGGACACAAGTCTATTCTTATACCTAATTAGTATTCTTGCCATAATGATGATTTATTTATATTATAGGCCAATGTATATAATATTATATTAAGCTCAGGTAGGGACCATAATTTTACCCATATTCTAATTCATCAGCTTCATATCATCAAAATAATTATGATTTAGCTTTTCCTTGTACATAGTAACAAAACCACATAAATTAACATCAAAATATTTAACAAATGCAAAAAGGAGATGTTTCATTTTTGGCTACAAAACGTATCATGCCTTAAAAAATATCAGAAATCAGGGAAAATATTATTTCAAGAATTTACCCTTAAATGAGATCACAGAAAATAAAAATATTTTTCTTTTCTTGCCATATTCAATATGGCAGTTTATTGGATTGTAGCATTATACCTAATGCGTTCAGAAATTGTACGAGATGAAATACCAGAAGGTAAATAACACAAAGATATAAAATAAAAAAAATATAAATAGTTAGGTATACTTCAATTGCAGAATACTGCGACTACAATAAAAATAATTTAGAATAATCGTTAAGAACCTATCTTAAGGTAAAAAATAGTTAGGTATAAGACTGCACTGGTTTTACAGGTCCTGTGCATTTCGGAACGGAATATTCGTTTTGACATTTTGTTGATAACACTTATCCAATCTCTTTGCACTTGACCTAGGATGAATGATGTATCTCTTGCATTGGACGTGGGAGAATCTTTCAAATTAATACGAACTAAATTCGGTGTATTACGTAATTCCTAGGCCTTTATAAGAAAAACTGTCTTTACAGTATAATTTCTTGATCATAGAGCTACTTGTTTTCGTACATTTTATCTATAGACGCAATAATTCATTATCAGGTCATTCAATGTAGGGTGAGTGGGGGGGCAAGATGAAAAATGGGGTAACACAAAAAGTCACCCATAACGCCTGATTTAGTGTAATTTTTGTAGTGGTAGCAATGCCATTTTGTTTCGTCGCACACTTCATTCGGCATCTGTGTTCGGCATTTGTCGCTTTGAGTGAGTGGTTGTGTGTGAAATGAAAATGTCTGCGAAGTGACATTTACGCAAGTAAATTGGCATTTTTAATCTTACCCCGTGTCCTGTAACTTTATTTACAAGATAGGTACGGATGTTTTATTGGAATATCTACTTATTATTCTAGATTCTTAGCGATGTTATTATATTCAAATGTCACTATTATTTGTATTTTGGGATTTATTTCAGTTTTCCATCTTTACCCATCAATATTTGACGGGGTAAGAAAAACATAGATATAAATGTTTCGATCTTTCCTCGTTTCCCAAAATCATACTAATGGTCAGATGTTCTCAAACTTTATTACTAGTATTAAGTATACAGGGCTATTTGTAATATACCAAATACCTCTTAGGGAGTCTTTGTCCTCACTATTAAGAACAACCTTGGTTTTGGGACTTTGTCGAAATCGCGATAAAATATCAGCTGTCTCATACAAACTTAAACGTTGACCCCGACAAAATGTATGGAACAGCTGAAATGGTTTTTGCGATTTCCACAAAGTCCCAGAACAAAATTTATTCACAGTACAGTCAACCTAAAGGGTATTTGGAATATTACAAATAACCCTGTATGAACCAAAAACAAACGATTTCGTTCTACTTATGTACCTACATAACAACGACAACCCAACCTACTAGACGGCACACGTAAGGCGAACACTTTCAAACAACACATTAGACTTATACGTCTTATATAAGACCAATCCCAACACTAGATATGAATTAAGACATTCCGCAAATTTGAACCGGAGAATTAGAATGCATTTTTGTAGCCCCGCCTTGCCCCGCATACCTCACCGCTTTGAGAGAATTTTTTGTTTGTAGAAATGAAAACATTAAGTGTCTAGTAGGCTGTGTTGTCGTTGCTACATAATTAAGCCACAGGAATATCGTGTATACAAACTTATAGATATAATTATAATATTCCCACACATTCACACAACGCCATCTAGTCGAAGTCGCGTAGCCGCGTAAAAGTGCGACATAACATTGCAGCGGCGGGCGTTGTAGCCGATGAAATGAAAAGATTTAATAATATTACTATAAAATAAAATAATGTACAAAATTTAAAGAGATTAAAAAAAATGTAATTGATTCTTAAAATTTAAAGATACACCAACATCAAAAAACATTACGAATCCAAAAAGAAAAAATATATATTTTTTGTACCTCGAAAAATACCTCACCCCGCTTTTGGGTGTTTCTTCAGTTTTGACATTATTTGCGCAATATTGTTACAAAAATCTTAATTTTTTTTTTTTTTAATTTGATAGCTTTATGATATTTGGCATTATTGTACTTATTAGATAAGTGAAAGGTACGCGTATACATCAAACATTGAAAGAGTTATTGACACTTGAAATATGTGACAAGCTACGGTAATGAACCCCACCCTCGGCAATGAGTTTTTAGGTATACGGTGATGAAATATAGAGGCAAGGTAATGAGACAAAATGATGTGAATATTAAAAAACAAAGATGTTGTAGATTATCATTTATTGTGTTATAAAAAATCGTCATAACGAAATAATTAATAATTCTTCCATAATAGTCAACAAATCCGAATCTGATATTCGGAGTACAAAATACACAAGTAATGTAACTGAATAACAAATAATAATTAAAATCCTCCTAAAAATATTTATTTATTTATTGTGGTAATATTCAGCCTCTTTTAATTTAAGAGAATATAGATCAGACTTTGTTAATGAATACAACTAAGCAAATAAAATATATAAAAAATTAACAAAATGAATTATTCTATGCCTACGTGATCATGAATTATTGTGTTTATTCTGTATACATTTTTAATTATATATTGTTGTTTTTTTTTTTTATATACGTGTTGTTTCTTTTATTTTGTATTTTTTTATACTTATTTGCGAATTCACAAAAAAAGCTATTTTTAATTTTTACTCATAATTTTTGCCAGTCTTTTTTCCTACTCCTTTCCCTTTATATTTCCTTTCTTGATATTGATTGTCAACAATATTTTCTTTATTTTCTGTCTTTTCTATGTCAGTGTCTGGGTAGTCCTCGAATTTTCCGAAGTCAGATATAAAATCCTCAAATTCAGTACAATATGTCTTGCTTTCAGAACCAACAAAAGTTGAGTTGTACCAATCGCCTAGTTTTCTAACTTTAGATAAAGAGTGCACCTCCTCTGGTGATTTAAATTCTCTTGATGTGGTGGGCATAGCAGGAAATATTATTATATCTCTAGCTAGTCCTTCCTGTCTTATTGGTGTGTTTGAATGTACTTTCTTACCGCGTTTACGCGGGTATACGTTTCGTATGAGTTCTGGACTGTAACTGCTTGATTGTACTTCATAATTTTTAGTTTCTTCAAAGGTTGGTACTTCATAGATTTCCGGAATTGGAACCGGTAAGGGTAACTTATTATCTTCAAGGTTTGGTCCTTCGCAAAACTGGGAAATCACTTTTTCGAGGCTGTGAATACCGAGATGATAATGTTGACACACTTCCTTAAGACACCTGAAACAGCTTCGGCTACGCATCTCCAAATGATCTCTTTCAGAGCCACACCTCCAAATGACCTGGTGAACGGCCATAGTTCCTTTAAAAGATGGAACGTTATTGGGCATCATGGCTTGCTTTTCGTCTACGTCTGCATTTGTGATCTCCACAATTTTGATATTTGGCAGGTTTGCTTTTGTAATTTCAACAAATTTGGAAAATGTTCCGATGTCCGTTCCTGTGTTGACAATTCTATCGGCGGTCCTTTTGACTACCGCTCCTAGGCCATCTGGAGCACCTTTTCCGTGACCCACTTCCATGTAATTCCAGGTTAACTTACGAAGTGCCAAAAATTGTTTTTCCAATTGAGTCAAAATATAAAACATGTTTCGATTTCTGTACTGGCTACTGGGGCTATCGCTATAAAAGTGCAGGGTTTGATACCCATAAAAGGGGATATTTCAGAAATTTGACTCAAAATCGGGCCCAAGTGAGCCCAAATTGCAACGGCTGTGTGTTTCAAATTGTCGGATACGGTGCAAACAGAGTGAGTTTTTAACTGCGACGTTTCGAAGTCTTTTACATATATTACTACAGTGTGAATAGACACTTCCTTTCTGCTGCCTCCAAAATGAAAAGCCTGGATCTCCGTGTGATGTTTTAGAGCGTAATTTTCGCTAAAATCTAAATGTACCACAGCTTCGTTTATCTGAATACTAGTCTTAAGTTCTTTTAGTTTTATTTTGCACAACAACATTAGCGCAATGCGGCAAAAATATTGTAATGTGCTTTTCAAATTTATGAATAACATCTAAAGGTGGTGCATAATTTACAGTTTTAGTCCAAATAATGTTATGTCTTACTTTTCCATCCTGCTCATAGGTGTTACTAGTCTTACGCCATTCAAAATATTTGATGTGTATATAATTGCTAAATCCTAAATACTCAATAATCTTATGTTCACATTTAGAACATTTACGATCTAAGCATACCTCATTATATCTATCACAACAAAGGATATTTAATAGATCATGATTAGTTTTAATATTTATAATTTCTGCCTTATTCAGAGCCTTTATTAGTAAGTCTGAATTGCAATGATAGATACATTCGCATGTGTTTCTGTTTGGTTTGGGAAATAACACCCAAAATGGCCTTAATTTACAGAAGAAAGTGTAAGATACAGATATATTTTGGTTTTCAAGGCAGAACTTTTTGTATAAATTGATAAGAGTATCATTTAAGTACCTTTTTTGTTTCCTGATTTTCTTTCTCGTAATATATTCCTTTTTGCCTGGTACTACTCTTGTGTTCTCGTCTTCATTAAAAAAGCACTCAATTTTTTTAACAACATATTTTTCTTTTTTTATGTTAAAATTATATTGGACCTTCTTTTTGCCTATTTTTCTTGTTGGTAGTTTTTCAGTATTCCTTATATTCATTGTATTGTCTATTATCTTTTTTTTATATATGTATAAAAGTCTCTTCAATTTTTTATTTTCCTTTGTTATGTTGCAAAGCTCATTTTTCATTCTTTTCATATCCCTATCTCTTTGATAACGTACATGTCTTATTTTTGCTCTCAACTTAAAAATTTCATCCGTTTCGTTGGTGCCAGTTTCTTTTACAGATTTTGATGGAACTGACTCAAGCGGATCAATTTCATCGAGAGGCTCGTCTTTTGATTTTTCGATGTCCAGAAGTTCAACATTTTCAATGGCTTTTTCTAATTTTTTTTTATGTATATATTTCTTGCTGTTAACTCTCCACCTTTTACGTCTTTCTCTTTGAGCACGTGGTGTCAAATCTTTGATATTAACAATTTTTTTTCTGATTTTCTTTTTAAGTACCTTGCTCTTTCCTTTTCTTTTTCAATATTATATAATTCTTCATTATTTTTTAAAGCAGCGTAGCGTTTCCGCTTAGCTAGTCTTCTTCTCGCTAAAATTTCCTCTTTCGTCTTCTTAGGGCGTGCCATTTTAACTGAAATATTATGAATTTATTACTTAAAAATATTAGTAGCTTATATCTGTTTAAAAATAATTTATTAAAAAAAACCGTTAAACAGAAGTTGATTCATTACCGTCATTTTTCGATCATTACCGTATCCTCTAAAAGGTTACGGTAAACGACGGTAATGAAGGACACGGTAATGACAAATATACACTTTTAGGTTATTATACAATTTTCTATAAACGGTATACCATCTACACATTCAAAAACGAAATTGACACAGAACTTAATTAATTGATATAACAACAAGATACCAAGTTTATTTACGTATCAAGATGTACAAGCGAACTTGTAATGAAACACAAAATGGACTAAACACTGTAATACTCACATCGATCGTAATTTATGGCGCGAAATCTTGCGTACGTCCTTCCACTGTTACGTTTGCCGGTCAACTGAAGAACGGGGGGACTGCCGCTCGCTACGTGGCGGCATTATCAAACGTTTTTGTCGCGTAAAATCGAGAACCCTTCATAGTCCTGGTGATGAATTTTGCACCGTTACAAAACTTTAAAAACATATTGTTCCAAATTTAATCATAAAACTACGTTTTACGTTATTATCAAGTAACCAATGACAATTAAGTTATTTGACACATTCGCTAAACTTACGATATTTGCGCTAAATTCACTAAAATATTAAAAAATATATGAAGTCTAACAATGGAACAGGTCCCTGTAATGAGTTTTGGTGCTACTTTACATTAAAAATATATACGTTTTACATAAAAAAATTGAAAAATAATAAAGCATTTACTTCAAATTGTAGGTATACATAACATATATATATTCAATAATTTTTAAACCTAAGTTTAACTTTATTACGCACTGGAACTTGCAAAATTGGTAAACTTCGAATATTTACCCTTTTACAAGGTTATGTCTAGGAGCAGACCCATAGAGATATAAAGGATAGAGTGGCAGAATAGTACCTCACTCAATACTGTGTCGTGTCCGCCGGTGAATAATAGTTACAGGTAGCACGCCACTGCGTAATGTTGATGTTGTGCATGTATTGTTAGAGAGAGATGCAGGGGGCCTTTAACATAGAGATATTAAGAATAGAGTGGCAGAGTGGGGCCTATTCGTGTCCGCCGGTGGGAGAGAGAACGCAACATTAAAGGCCCCCTGCATCTCTCTCTAACAATACATGCACAACATCAACATTACGCAGTGGCGTGCTACCTGTAACTATTATTTAAATCAGTTTATTAGTAATCAATAGTAGAGGTCCGCTTACTAGTCTAACCAGATGTGACAGAATATTCGCTATTCCACAGAGCGACTGCTGTCTGACCTCCTCAACCCTAAGGAATAGCTATATTCTATGGTATAGACCAGTGTCAGGATATTTGAGGGTACTACCTCTCCATAATGACTGTCAAAGATCGTCATGATGCCAATGTGACTAACGCTGTATAAAATTGCACTGTCTCATCAGCAAAGCTCTGTTGAGAACTATCTTAAAATATTAGGTGTTTGTGTTCCACAATTGTTCTGGTTTGGCTTAATAGATTTACTTTACTGTACTGGGGAAGAACCAAATTCTATCAGAAGCTCTTGAGATAAATTGTAGTCTTGAGACACAGTATTATCTTTTTCTAGTGGCAATATATCCTCACAACGTTGTGTGCTTGAAGGCATGTCAAGAAGCTCTTCTTGAGGTCGTGGTTTACCAATATACGAGGGTCAAACTGAAAGTTCTTAGAAAATCAAAAACTGATTACATTAGCCAGTTATTAGTTTTATTATATCTTTTCAAAATATTGACGTCAATACACCGCTGCATGCGATGGAACCACTGGGAAAAGCACTTTGCCCACTCGTCCTTAGGGGTCTCTTCAATGGCATCGCGATACGCAGCCACCGCTTCTTCAGCATTCATAAACCGCTTTCCTTTAAGTTTTCTTTAATTTTTGGAAATAAATAAAAATCACAAGGCGCGAGGTCGGGGCTATACGGCGGGTGACCCAGTAATTCAACGTTTGATGTCGCCAAATAGTCGATCGTTCGCTTGGTGGTGTGCGACGAGGCGTTGTCGTAGTGAAGGAGGATCCTACTGCAAGGTCGTTTCTCTCGAACTTTTTCCAAGACTAGTGGCAAACAATTGGTAGTGTACCATTCTGCAGAAACTGTTTTTTGATCCTCTAACACAATTGTTGCGAAATGACCTATCCTTCCAAAGAACGAGGCCACCATTTTTTTTCCCGCACTTCGATCTCTCTTCACTTTAGTTGGCAACTCCTCGAAAGGAAACACCCACTGAGCAGATTGTCTTTTGGTTTCAGGATCATAACAGTAAATCCAGCTTTCGTCACCTGTTAGTATGTCGAACACAGCATTTGAGTCACCTCCGTTAAATCTTTCAATCATTTTACGGCACCAATCCACACGATGGAGTTTTTGAGCCTTAGTCAAATTATGAGGTATCCACCGGGCGCAAAGCTTCCTGACCGCTAAATGTTCGTGGAGGATTTTGTGCACTTGACTCATACCGATGCCTAAGCTTGTCCGAATCTGCTGATAGGTCACTCTTTTGTCAGTCTCTATCATACGCCGCACAACACAGATGTTATTTTCAGTCGTCGCCGTAGAAGGCCGTCCCTCACGTACATCATCAGTGAGATTAGTGCGACCACGTTTAAACTCATTAAACCAGTTGTGAACAGTCGCACGAGATGGGGCTTCATCGTGAAAGGCCAATCGTAGTCTACCATAACTTTCTTGTTGACTTAAATGACATCGAAAGTCATAAAAAATGATTGCACGAAAATTTTCTCGTGTTAAATTCATGTTGACGTGACACAGACAATTTTCAATTTGCCGCCAAATCGTAAAACAAATGACAAATGAATGAAATATATACTCAGTAATATTGGCAAAGAGTTCTATTTTCAAATTTTAGAATATTTTTTTTATTATATTGTTTATAAGTGGCCAGTTCTAAGAACTTTCAGTTTGACCCTCGTATCTGCTCTAGCCTCGTCGTTTTCAGAAATTGGTTCTGTGTTCCATGGAAAACCTGATGATACAGCACCTTTCATAAAGAATCTATGTTGGTGTTTGACTCCTAGAACAATTTGTGATTTGTATCATTACAAATTAAATAAGCAGGTATGATTACACTGTGTAAGAATTATTGGAAAATATTTATAAGCAGCTTACCTGTGTGTTTAGTTAACATTTCATAATCACTGTCTACAAAGTGTTTACCACATAACTTCGAACTTCTTGTAGGAATTAATTTTTCACGACGGATAGCTTTTAACCAAAGCCTCCAAATTTTTATATCCTTCGGTATTTGGTGCGTTTCAACTTCAGAGCATTTGGAAACAATACAGCGCGTCATTCTAACTGTTTTATGTTTTCTAAATTTGACCATGGTACAAATTCAATGTTTGGTTGTTTGGGGACACAACCATTTGACAGTTGCTTACCCCACAGTAGAAAAGAAAAAGGATGTAGAGCATGCGTTGTTAAAGAGAGATGCAGGGGGCCTCTAACAAAGAGATTGGATATATAAACATAGAGGTAGTCCTACTACTTATAAATTGAACACAGTCAACTGACGTGTAAGATACAATTTAGACAATATTATGCCATCAAATTATATAACCTTAGTGAATTTTTCTTTTATAACAGTTCTATCATGATTTTGAATTTAGCCGTATAATATTTGTATCGACTTTTCAAGTGTTGTAAAAAAATCTTATCGATATGTCTATCCACAGTATTTTATCTCGTTATTTTTTAGATTTCCACGTGATAAAGATTTATAAATAAGTGGATTGCTGCAGTATGTCGTGGCGAGAATTGGGTGCCTAGAATTTGTTCCAAGCTTTTTACTGCTGAATGTTTTTATAGTATTGACAGATGGCGCAGACTAAAAGAAAATTCTGTGCCAACATTACTCTTCCATTCTAAACGTGTCAGTGTGAGTGTTTAAATAATTACTTGCTTTTACTTTTATTAGGGTAGCAGCGCCAAACAGGAGTCGGATCTTGGGCTCCATTCGATGTCTCGACCAAAGGAATAATTTAATTTTAATATTTTGTTCAATTTTATTATCAGTGCATAGAGTTCCCACCAAGAACGTAGGGTCCTAAGCCAACCTCACCTGCAAGTGGTGTATCTGCTTATCAACGGACGAGGCTCTGGCAAACAAAACATCCCAATTAGCGGCATTAGGCTCGCCACCTATTACGTGGGATCAAAAGTCTGGCAAAAAGTGGGCGTTTAATATGCCTCTGTCTACCCTTTCGGGGAAACAGGCGTGAGCCTATGTATGTATGTTATAAACAGTATTCAGCCAGCTACCTGCAGTAACACTGTTGCTACGAAAAGCCACGACACGCTAAGCGACAAGCGATTTCGATGTTTATTTCTGCAGTTTAGTTCTGCACTGAGGTGACAGCGCCGGCGGCAGAATAGAGAGGCATGAACATTGAAATCGGTTGTCGCTCAGCGTGTTGCGACCGTTCGTGGCCAGGCTGTTAGGCGACATCCACTCATTTCATAGTTTTACCATATCCTTACTAATACCTATTATAAATGTAAGTGAATATATTTATTTGTTACGCTTTCACATTTTGACTACTCAATCGATCATAAAAAGTTAAATGCACGTTGCTGGGAGTAATGGGAGTACAGAAAAAGGTGCAAGATACTTTTTATCAATCGGCTTTGGCCTATAAATCAAGCTTCAGGTATCATCAGTGATTGCTAGGGTGGTAAACACAAAGGGTATGCTTATTTATTTTAATATACTGCTTTGCATTAAAACGTGACTTTTTTCTTTCTTTAGTGTACGCGTGCGCCTTCCATAAATGAGACATCTTCTGTTTCTCCAACAACCAGCACTAAAGCGCCTACGTTAGTTACATTTTCTCCACCAGTAGGTACAGAAGCGATGAAAATCGTGTGCGCTAAAAACTTACGTACAATAGAAAAACTACAAAAAAAGAAGTTTTTCACCTTGAACAGCTTGTTAAAAGTTTGTTAAAAATAAATTATTTAAGACAACGGTCTAAACGTCTGATGAAAAAGAACATTGCTATGAATTCACGTTTACTTGATAGTTTGCAAAACGAAAATATCGTGAAGGAGGATTTGATAATTTTAGATCACGTGAAAAATAACAGTGTTATTGAAAAATACCTTTCACGCGCGGCTGGTGTCAAAACACGTGAGATTAGCTTGAACTAAAAAAAAAATGCTGTGAGGCTTCATTATTATGTGCTACTGAGTACCCATTTGAAACAAGAAATTATAGATTCAGTTTAAAAATGAAAGTTTGTGTAATCTTAATATATAAAATCCTTGCGTTACTGACTGACTGACAGACACGCTACAGTCAAAACTACTGGGCGCAGGAAGCTGAAATTTGGCATGTATGTTCCTTGAGGACCGTAAGGGTGCACTAAGAAGGGATTTCTCGAAATACCCACGGGATCGGTCAAAACAGATAAATTAAAAAAAAATGTGCAGGCGTAGCTGCTGGCGTCCTCTAGTAATTATATAAATACTATCCATTAACTAGCGTTCTGACTGCTGTGGACACAAACTTACGGAATGTATAAAATGTACATACTTACTATACTTTACAAGTCTGTTTGATTTTGAACCTATATTGAAACTTTGATCGATATCGATAACGGATTTGCTCAATCATTAAAAAATTAAAAAGTTACGAAATTTGTGTTCAAATGGTCTTTAGCCCTAACTGACAAACATGGTGACATCTTCTTCTGGCAACTCTAATTTGTCATATGAGTGAAGAGTGTAGTTATATTCAATTTGTTCATAAAAATATCGTTCATTCCATGCTTTAGTTATTCTTCTGTGGCCTCTAATATTGCGTTCTCCCTCCCACCGGCGGACACGACACAGTATTGAGTTAGGTACTTTTCTGCCACTCTATTCTTAATATCTCTATGGATTAGTCTGATTACAATAAAATTGGGCTAGCATATGGCTAGCAACCACTAGCAACATTTTGTTTTGACTTTGACAAGATCCGACTGAAGGACGCTGTGTCCAGGTCATGAAATAAATTAATAAAAAAAAAAAAACTTTGACAAGTTTGTCAAACCGTTTGACACTTTTGCATTTTTTTGAGTTTAGGAACTTTAGGATTGTACATTGGTCTAATAAAATTGTTTTTATTTTGATTGAAGCAATGTGACTGTAAAATAGGTACTGCAAATAAACGCTTGTGTTTTGATTGCGGATCTTGTGGATTTATTGTAAACTAAAAAGTTAAAAACCGCCGAGAGGAGACGCCGCTGACAGTAACAGTTTACATAGTTACTCTAAAATATAGTTTTGGCCATGGAATGTGATAACCAAACCACAAGCTATAACTTAATAAAGGAAGAGCCGTCACTGCTACTCGAGCTTCTTGACAAATATGTAAAAGTTAGCATAATTAAAAACCGCACTTATGTTGGATTTGTACAATCTATTGATCCGATAACGCACAGGTAATGCCAAAATATATGAAGTAGGTTGTATATATTAAATTCTCAGTTCACCTGACAGACAATAATTTAACAACACTTACTCAACTTAAGATTCATAAGTTGCTACAGTATCTTTATACTGTGGCAATGTATATGTATTTTTGTTCATGGTTGGTCTAAAAGTAAATTTATTCTTTTATTACTAGAAAAAATATTTATGTTATGTCAAAGAAGATATTTTCAAAAGTACTGTACTAGAAATATTTAATTGTATTGTCCCATAACAAACATGTAATAAATGTATTTATGCTTAAATACTCTAGGACCTATTGGGTCTATTGTAATGGTTGTGAGATCACAGCTGACATACTTACTGCACCATATAGTGCCGGGTTTGTGCATAAATCTCTTTGCACTATGCTTGTTGATATTGGGTTTATGCATTTTAAATACAAAACATACTCATTTCAGATTCATAATATATATATAGTAAAAGATGGGATGACAATTTAAGCATCATATATCAGTCTAGTTAGAATTCTTGCCTCAATTTATTCCTAACAGCATTAATATTGTCATTTCAGCATGATCCTGTTAATACCTCGCACTGATGTATATCAAGCTATACTAATACCTGGTCATGCAATATTGGGTGTTACTGAAGAAGAATTATCAACAGATGTAAAACCTCCACAAAGAAAAGAAACAGAAACACATTCAAAAGAAGAACTTATAAATAGAAAAAATAAACTTATAGCATGGTTTAAAAGTAATTTACTGCCAGTATCAGAAACAGAAGATAAAATTACTGTTGGGAATGTTAGTCTACTACCGCCTTATAGTAAATTAGATTTATATACTGAAAATTCTATAGTAGCTTTACAGATAAGAAAGATCATAGAACAAATGCCTGATGATTTTGGACCTTACTAATAAATTTTCTGTACAAGTTGGTGGACTTAAATTTGCAAAGAAATCATTATGAGTTTACGGATTCATCATCATCTTCAATATCACTGTTGTAGCTAAGACTTTGTATAATTTATGTATTTTGTCTATTGTGTCACATTGCATAAATATTGGGCATGGCAAAAACGTCCTGAGTCTGGAAACAGGTTTTAGGTTACAAGGAAATTGAAACATTGAAAGCCCATAGTCTGCTTTCTCGAGTTACTCATATTAACTTTTGCACAGAGTGACTGCCATCTGATCTTTGCAAGCCAAAGTTACTATTCCCGGGCTATACCACTCTCCGGCTATATTACTATTCCCGGGCTTAGGCCAGTGTCATAGTTAAGTACCTATAATAATTATTTCACTGTACCATATTTGTTTACCAAAAAGTTGTTTTGTTTGTCTAAAATGGTAGAGTTGTTCTCAATTTAGATGTAATTTTTTTTCTTACCTCTGAAATATAACTGCATAATTTATATTTATTTATTTATCAGACTCACCAACAGTTTTAACAATAATTAAGTTCACAGTACATAATATTATGATGTCTCGTGCCAATTGAAAAAACTAATTATAGGTGAATACCGCATTCAATAAAGTAGTAGTTGTTATAAAAAAAATATTAAATACAAAATATTAAAATTTTAGCTATATCACATTATGGTAAAGTTATTGCAATTATAAAATAACAAGAAATGAGATAAAGCAAAGTACTTACTTTAATTCTATACATATTTAAATTTCTGATGTACTTACCTATGAATCTATAAACAGTCAGTCAGTAAGTACAGTAAATTTGAAACCGACGTTATTTTATAGAATCAAGGTATTAATATAAAATTAAATCATGCTAATGTAAAAGCAGATGGATAAATAATCAAAAGTATTAAACTTAAATTAAACTATAATTAAACTATAATAATTGTGCAATATTGCCATTGGTGAAGTATGTCAACTGTTGAGTACAATAAGTATCTATGATTAGTTTCTTAAACCTGAGTATTATCAAAAATATCTACGTCTGCCGATATACTGGCAATGCCGTTATAATATCTTGATAATCTTACAATAGGCGAGTGCATACCTAGATTCGTAAGTTGTCGAGGTATATTCAAAAGAGAACAGAACATTTATATCGAATTTGCTGAGAAGGTCTGGACAATCGATTTTATTATTGAAGAGCTTATAAAGAAAAGCTAGATCTGAGATGGTGCGACGAGATTCCAGAGATAACAGTTTGAAGTGTCTAACTTTATCTTCGTATGATTTGATTGAGCTGGTGATCCCAAATCTGAAGGCTAAGTTTCGGATGAATCTTTTCTGCACGCTCTCAATCGTATTAATATGAATTTGATATGTAGGATTCCATGCTGCACTTCTATATTCTAAACGGGTACGCACGTACGTGTTGTAAAGAAGCAGTACAGTAAACGGTTTCCTGAATTCCGTGTGGTGACGGATTAAGAATACGAAATGTCACCAACCCGTATCATCCCATGGGTGTCGTAAGAGCCGACAGAGGGAGCATATTAGGTATACAGAGAACAACACTGTAAGAGAAGGAAAACTTGATACAAACCCTATACCAACCCGTTTGGCCAGCGTGGTATAGTAGGCCAATTCCTCCTTTCAAAGGAGAGGCCTAGTCCAGCAGTGGACTGTTAGAGGCTAATGATGATGATGAAATTCTCTTGATGATCGAAGAATAAAGCCAAGTGCTCGAAGGGCTGCATTTGTCATTATATTGTAAGTAATGTTCCTTGAACCGCAGTTGATTGTCCAAATAAACACCCAGGTTTCTGATTGTAGTGACTTCGTCAAGCGTTTGGCTATGCATATTATAAGTGGTATGGATTTTATTACGTTTCCTGCTGAACTTTATATGAAAACATTGACCGTAGTTAAGTTACATTTTGTTTAGTGTACACCATTGGCATAAGCTGTCTATATCTTTCTGAAGAAGACGTGAATCATGTTCATTTTTTACCACACGAATCAAATTTAAATCATCGGCGAAAAGATAAGATGAAGAGTACTTGAAGGCATCTGGTAAGTCATTGATAAAGATAATGAAGAAGAGAGGTCCCAAGATTGAACCCTGCGGCACTCCGGAGACAGCAATAAAGGTTTCTGACTCATCTCCACTACTACTGATGAGGGTCTGCTACTTTAGTAAGATTTACACCAGTTCAGGGCTGTATTAGTGATACCCAGAGATTGGAGCTTTCGCAAAAGTATGATGTGACTGACCTTGTCAAAAGCCTTAGAAAAGTCTGTATAAACAGCATCGACTTGCAATCCTTGGTCGACAGCTGCAGTTATTTCAGAGACGTAGCTCACAAGATTGGTGTTAGTTGACCTATTAGTTATTAAAACCATGCTGTCTGTTAGACAAATAGCTCTAGCTAACGTGATTGTATAATACTGGGTGTACCAATGATTCGAAGACCTTAGCTGGCGTTGATAAGATAGAAATAGTTCGATAATTAGAAACTAATTCACGTTTCCCACTTTTAAAAATTGGAACGATCTGAGCCTGTTTCCATATACTAGGGAATAATAACGGTTTAATACAGGTATTGAAGATATTAGAGAGAGGAGAAGATAGGGTGCGCGCACACCGTGAACAAAACTTTGGAGGAATGTTGTCAGGGCCAGCGCCCTTACCCAAATCTAGACTAGAAAGAGTTTTGGTTATAGATTCTTCACTTATATAAAAATTGGCAATATCTGGCCAAATCGAATCCGGTACACGATTGTCAGCAACTAAATTATTATAAATATAAAACTGAAATTATATACCAATAATTATTAGTAAAATTCTAATCGTTTTACAATGGTAGAAATTGCATCAAAATTGGTTCAGTATTTCTAATAATTATCATTATGATTTCATTGAAGTGGCCTAATCAAAACATAATATTTTTCGAAGTAGGTACACAACCATACATTAATAGGTATAAACTATGGAAACGGCTGTTGAACATTGTTTTACTTATCTACGTAGTAATCTTTGTACATAGGTATTATATGTATATGCTTCTACCGATTACGTCGCACAAAATGTGCGTTTTTGGACAGTAGCCAGATTAATTTTCTGTAATATACCTACACAGCATTGATGCATGTATTAAATTATTTTTTTATAGCCACGCCAGACTAATATCACGTCGCGTTTTCAATCAACAGGGTCACTGAACCTTATCATATAAAACGGCAATACAATCCATTCAAAATTTCCTCTAAAATACTGCTGTGAGATAAAGTTCAGCGTCAATCTAAGATAGCGTCGCTGACGCGGACATTCAATAATCTTTAATTCAGTCTTTGTTGAGCAGTAAGTCTGCCTACTCGTCCGGTTATGTTTATATCTTCACACTCATACTCATACGTGATCGTACTTGGATCTGATATCACGCGACAAACACCAGTTGTGTGTTTACCACTTAGATAAGAACAGTTGTTACTTCTACTATAATAATATTGAAGTTGAATAATTCTTACTGCATTGGTCTAGTAAGCGAAGTGCAATGAGTAATACAACGAATAGAAAAGTGCAATATTTAGCCGGTATTTGCGGTGAGTATAAAATTGGTTATGAAAATTTGGCGGAAAATTTAAAATGTACGTTTTGTTCAATAAAATACATTGTCAATGCAAATATATATGAGAGTCAACAGTTTACAGCAAAACATTGTACGTAATATTTCACGATTAAATTTACAATGGCTTCTACCAGCTTCTACCTATTATTGTTAATGTTTTTAAATATTTTATTTCAGCGGCGTTCGCGTTTACTTTTACTGGAGCAACGCTATCTTGGTCATCACCAGCGATTCCAAAGTTCGTCAGCGGCGAAGCGAATGTTGTTATTACAGATGTAAGTATTATTATAATCGATCGTTATTGACGGTATTAGCGAAGAGGAAACATGACATGTGCTAAACATTTTAAACATCCGTATTCATCGACAATTTGCGAAAAATGTAAGTTTAGTTTTACCTTTTACAAGGCAATAATAAAATGGAATTAATATTAATTTAGACTGTGTAGGACTATGTCGGTAGGCAGGTATCTCAAATACCTATGGAATTCGTTCATAACTCACTAGTGTCAACAAGTCACATTATTACGTAGGTAGATTGTAAATTTTATTATATCTAATTAACATCAGAAATTAATTACTTTGGTATCTAATTATTTCCAGGTAGTTAATCCTATAAATTAATGACCTATACTACATTCACATGATGATAGTTAATTGTGTTAATTAATGCAGAACTGCACGGTTAGCGGCGCTAATCCTAATGGCGCTAACTTAGCGCAATTAGGTGCCTTTTTTTTTTTTTTGGTTTCGGGTTGGAAAATCCTCATGGAGTCCCTCCGCCCTGGGGGATGGGCGAAGGGGACTGTCAGACTCTTACTGACTAAAAACCAACCCGTGTGCCTCATGTACCCGTGTGTCGGAGGGTCGGGTTTCGCCCAAGCATACGTCGCAACCCCCCGACGGGTATCGGCCCGCCAGATGGTCAGGCGGGCCCCGAACAAAACCCCCTTGGCGGCGGATTAAGGTGTTGGGCTCCGCCGCCAAAACACCCAGCGGCCGCAGAGGATAGGGAGGACGGCAACGCAACACCGCATCTCCTCTTCCTCTGCGGCCCCACCGCGACGCATTGGATGGTGCGCCCCCATTTGGTCGCGGGAGATAGGGCGCGCGGCAACGCAACACCGACACGCCTCTCCTCCCGCGACCGCACCCGACTGCGAGGGACAGACAGAACTGTCCCCCGCACCCGCACCGTTGGACGCATCCTGCGCAGGCCCCGTCAAGCCCACGCGGAGCGTCCCCTCCTGGATCCCTCTTAGCTTCACCGCGGGTCACCAATCCACGGTTACTGAGCCCCTCCACCACGACAAGGTGGAGATCCCACGGGGGGGAGCGCAATTAGGTGCCTAGCCTACCTCTCCACAAGTTTGTTTGCTGTGCCACAAGTAGGGTTGCCAAGTGGCCAGGCAATACGGGATTGCCCTGAAATTTTGCTTCTTGTTCCGTGTCCAGTACCTAATTAGACCTTAATGTCCTGAATTCCGAACACACATAGATCTGTAGATACTACTAGTAGGTACAAAGGTAGTTAGCATTTTAGATTTTATGTAAGTTGCATTTTTGATCTCCAGACTCTAGCGATTAAAAATACAACTTACGTTGTAGCAGTATGTTGCATTTTTTTTAATAACTAGCCAATGAGGTGCATTGGCTAATTATCCTCCCCTCCCCCTTGAAGTGTCCCGGAATTGATACGCCTGGATCTGGCAACCCTAGCCGCGAGCCACAACATGATAGTGGTCTTTTATGCTTTACGGGTCGGGTTAACTAAGGGAGCAATTAAGGGTCCCTTATATAACTACTGGGTCACTCCTGTTCGATAGATTTCAAGTTTTTTTTTCTACAGATATTGGCTTTCACCCATATGGTAGTTGATCATTATCAAAAGAAACAAAAGTACAAAAACATTTATAGTTCTACTATTTAATTATCATTATGTTCTACTTTTTAAAAGTAGGGCTAGTGCCTAGTTACCTACATACTCATTTAGTATAATTAGATGCTAATTTGATGCCGGCTATTTGTATACAAAACTGTACTGTAGTCTGTACCTACCTATGCCGCAGACGGAGATATCATGGGTGGTGTCGTTGCACTCTGCGGGTGCGCTGTTCGGGTGTTACCTCGGTCAGGTGCTGAACGAGCGCGCCGGCAGACGGCGGGGCTTCACCGGCTCAGCTGTGCCAGCCATCTTAGGTGCGGTACGTTGCAACTAACGAGCAAACTAAACTAAGAAGCCAATCACAAATTACGTCAGACTTAAAGAGTAGTGGTTCAATGAATTGTGACTTTGTAGGACAGATGTGCCCCCCTAGCCAAATGGCATTCGATTAACGATATCGCTAATCGCTAAGTGCAAAAATGTATGGAACTGACATAAGCCTTCGGTATATCACGTGGTCATCGAAGAAGGAATTCCTTGTGTTGCCATGGCAACCAAGCGTTGTCGAAAGTAGATACCAGAGCGAATGCCGTTTGGCTAGGGCCTCTGATGGGATGGGTGATGTTTGAGACCAACAATGATAGGATAAGGGGAGAGGTTAAAAATTATGAAATTTGTGACGTAATTTATGGAGCTATTTTGATGCCGACGGTTCGATTCCCGCTCAAGTCAAATATTTGTGTACATGAACGTGGATGTATGTCTTGGTCTGGGTGTTTCTATGTATAATCGGTGTTTCACGACTATCCAGGTCCTAGTGCTTTTAAAAAGCAAATAAAGATATCATATCAGATCTTTACCGTATCTTTATTTACACGTTTGGCGGTAAGAACCATGATAACGTTGAATGAAAAGCAATATTAAAATAGGATAACATAAAGATACATTGTAATAAAAAGGACTTGAGAAAAGATTATTGAATTTACCGAAGATCAATGAAACGTCATCTCGTACCATAAAAATTATTTGCATTGAATGTCTGGTTAATTAAATAGTTGGTAGCTACTTACTTGTTAAGCCGGACCTTCGAATTAACAAACTCCCGACAGTCGCAATGGAACGACGGGCGTCGGCAGGCCACCAAGGGCTTCAGTGCGACGGTTTTTGCAGTCCGTCGGTCCGCCCCGCAGTAAGGTCCGTGATAAGACGGGCGGTGGGACCCGACCATAACATTCAATGTTTGTACAGTCCTTTTAATCCACTTTATAGTGCACATTATCTTAAAACTGGAGGATTTTAAGGCTAATGAAATGTATGTATTTTAGATAATCATTATGATGACAACTACACCTTGGCTGATATGCATTGCAAGATTTCTCATGGGTTTGGCCACGGGCACCATCGCAGTGGTAAGTTCATTGTTTCGTCACATGACTGTTTACGAGTAAGTAGGTATACCTACCTAGTCCCAACTATCCATAGATTATGATACGTTATCTGGCTATGAAAACTGTAAAAACTGCTTATCATGCAACAAACTGTAGGTATCGTCTGCTGCAATGCCATGTGCCTATGATGTAATGTAGGTATGTTTTGATCGGGTCTCAATCTCGTGATTATTTTAATAGGTAAAATACGGTAAGTAGGTACCTTCTATTTCCCTCATGCACCTTATACATTTGCATGCATGATAAACAATTGTTAAACAGACAAGTAGAAAAATACGTCCTTTTCTACTTGTATGTTTTATTATTCTGAGAATCAAAAACTCAAATAAGATAAAAATAGAAAATAGAAATTGCTTAGGCGCACTGTAAGATAAAAATACACGCCCAACAAGATCGTTGAGCTCATTATTTAAATTTAGTTTTTATCGTATTTTTGTCTAACACTAATCTGTTTGTCTTTTCTGACAAACACAATCAGCTACAACCTGGCAATTAGGTACGATGTGCTAGCTATACCTACTCTTCTCAATACCTACCTACCTAATTGAACTGCTCAAATTCCGAGGAAAACTACATAATATTTATAATTTTAAAATGTATTCGACTGCGCTTATGGCGTAGTGGTAAGCTGCAACAGTGCTACCATGTAGCTTGTCACCACGCCGCGCCGAGTGTCCTAGGTTCGATTCTCACGCCGCTCACGCGTACAACACTGTTGTTCACAAATTGTTGTTTCGACTTTGAGTTGATCTGTTTGTTGCGTTCATAATGTTTATTGACTATAGCCAGCCACACATGCCCAATGTGAGCGACGCCTATAATCTTAGATAGAACGACATACCTATTTAAAAAAATATCAGCGCCATGTCTGACCCAAAACTAGCCTCTTCTGTCGGAAGCAGCTGGTAGGTAAATAAGAAGTCTGTATATCTGGCTACATCTATAGTATCTATACGTCTTGGCAATATCCGCAAAATTAGATTTGTATTTTGATCTAGAACTTAATTTTACAGGTATGTATGATATACATCACCGAAATATCGGATAAAGAAATAAGAGGATCCCTGGGCATGACAATTCAAGTGATGAACAATTTTGGCAGTCTTATTATTTATGGTATAGGCCCCTTCGTTTCTTACACGGGTCTCAATGCCATAATACTGTCAATCCCCGTAGCTTACGTCGTTCTTTGTTCGTGGATACCGGAGTCGCCTTACTATCATTTGAAGGATGGAAGAATAGAAGCAGCTAAGAAAGAGTACATGAAGTTGAAAGGCACTACTGATGAAAAGGTGCGTCTAGACTAAGATTCTTACGATTTAATTTTAAGATACGTTACATTAATTTATGTTATATTTGATTAGTTTTGAAGCATTGCATAATATAATTTGAGATATGTTCTGTAATCGCTTTTGCCTAGGTATATCATTAGGACATAAATGCATAGCAAAGAATTCCAAGTAGGTATACTTCACTCTCTTGATAGGGCATTCCATCGGCGATACGTGTAATTGAAAGTAATCCTTATTACGGTGTAGCAAGACTTTTCGACTATGATCCAAAGGTTGAATAAAGTGATTGAAATCGTCGACGTTAGTTTCCGCAATTGCGCTGTTAAGTATTTGTAATGGGGCTTAAACAGGACTGTGTACTGTAGTTGGATTTTAGGACTGATCATCAGTTATTATTCTGCTACGCACTGTTACCTACTCACCATTTTTGTGACATTATTATAACACAAAAATTACGCTGGAGTCCACCTTACAACGTTATGAAGGATATTGGACATTTGTGCGAAATGGACATTTTGCGATCACTGGACATTTTGGCGACTAAACGATCCCGGTTGCATCTTTCACCTTGGTGCCAAGGATCTGCTTTTTAGTATTACCATTGCAATTATTTATTTGTCTTGCAAATTCCTACCGACTAGTAATAGCTAGTATGTTTCCATAAATATAATACTCTAAACTACATAATATATTCGTAAATATGTGACTAAATGTCCTTATAATGGTACTGCTACACCTGCGTTAGCATTTTAACGGCAATGGCCAACAACGCGTTCATTAACACGCTAAAGTTAAAAAAGAATGCGTTGACTTTTAGTAGGTATTATTATAGCTACCTATAATTAACATAACCTAACATAAATATTGTTCTAGATTAAATGTATATTTTTATAATAATTTCAGTTAATAGAGGATGATCTAACGGCGATACGAGTTCACGTGAGAGAAAGTATGGAGAATAAAACGACACTGAAAGAACTTGTAACCAATATAAAGTACAGGAAAGCCATATACATAGTATTTGGTAAGTACTTAGTAAGTACTTTTATTTATTAGGTAAGCAGATGTATAATAGGAACTAGGTAGTTAAGATGAAAGTGTTACGTGGTTTTTAGCTTATGCCGTAGACGGTAGAAGTGGATATTTTGATTGTTGATGTTTTAGCAGAGCACGCTAAATTTCCGGCTTGGTTCTTATAAACTTGGTTTGGGCACAGATAATATAATACTATACTAGGTTTGGTATAAAAAATATCACCTTTAGCCAGCGAAATTGAAACGTAGGTAACTATAAGGTAGCTAATGGCTACACATAGATGATAAAAAGGGCTTTTCTATAAAAAAGACAAGTGTCGTCATCGTAATATTTGCTTCATCATCAGCCCTTTATTTATACTGTCCCACTGCTGGGAATGGGCCTCTTCTCACTATGAGAAGGGTAAGGCCATAGTCCACCACGCTGGCCAAGTGCGGGTTGGCAGACTTCACATGTATTTCGAAAACATTATGGAGAACTCTCAGATATGCAGGTTTTCTCACGATGTTTTCCTTCACCGATAAGCAAGCGATAATTAACAATTTAATACGCACTTAACTTCGAAAAGTTATTAGTGCGTGTTGTGGATTCGAACCCAAGGCCCATTTGTCTCCATATGTGACTCACGAGCTATTATTTGTGAAGATTACATCCTTACTGTTCAATGTCACGGCGACCTAGATTTTGAATAAATATTTGTGTGACAACATTACACATTGCATAGTTTGTTATCAAAAAGATATTATGATACAGTGACACAATAGCTTTGTTTCCATTTAAATTTACCGGTAAGGTAATATTATCCAACTCAAGTAGGTATTAATTTATACTCTACCCATGCAAGGAGTATTTCTTATACAGTAGGAACCTAAATAATATCTTCCTGAACAAATTTCATCCAACCACGTGGGACATAAATTGTACCTACGCAAGAATACTCTCGATAGCATTCGGATACGACTGAAGAGAAATTGGACATCCAACAGTTTGGAGATCTTATAATTTTTAAGGGTGCGTCAACTCAGGGCCGAACCGTCCCTATGAGCAATGTGCGCGGCGCACACAGGCGCCAGGGTGACACGGACGCCGCGCGCCGAAATATGCGTTAATTATAACAGTTATTTTCGAAAAAGGATGCCAAAAAAGGCGCTTCACAGATTTCGCACACAGGCCCTGTGACGTAGGAAGGGGCGGCGGCGTTGGCGGTCCGCCCAATATCAAATGACATCGAGAGTTAGCTCGGAATTGTTAGGTATCGACTAAAAAAAAGGTCATCTGCGCTAGCCTACGCCACTTCATAGATTTCGCACACAGGCGCTGGATTGGGTCGGCACGGTCCTGCGTCCACTACACATCTTACGAATGTGTTGGATGTGATACTAATAATTTTTATGAGCTTCTAACTCTCGCACACAGATGTGTGCGTTCCTATAGGTACAGCCTATACTATGGACTGAATAAGAAGCGTCACATTAGCTGCAAGCGAGCACTCGAGCAGTTTGCGAACGGCGCGCCTTTCGTTCGCGAGCAGATCACGCTACATAAAGTACCTAAGTAGCGCTCCTGTAAACAGAGGATGTAGAGTATATGTAAATATGCTTAAGAACACGGGTGTCTATGACAAATGCACTTCGCGAAATTTACTTTTACACGTTATCAGTATTATATTATCACATTGCGACATCAATTTCGACTGTAGTTTGCAAATGCTTAAAATATTTTGATAATCATGTGGTCTTAAACCTAATCTAGTCGTTTTTTATCTTACGGCACTTAACCACAGATTACTAAATAGTTATGACTTAACTAGGTGCCTACTTTCCATCGATTACATGGATTAAGCAGTTACTTAAAGCCAATTTCATTATCTACTACAAATGTAATAACACGATGCAGTTGATTATCTTAGCTACCAAAAATATACAGGACATGCTAAATTCCTTGAAGATTATTTTGGCATGACATGTTCTGTTGCGTAAGCATTCTGAAATTCCAAAATAGTTAAAGTTTCAATGATTCGCACCTACAAGTAAATTGCATGTATGCAATTTACTTGTAGGTGCGAAATACTTCATAGGCATGTATGCAATTTACTTTAAGAATAGCAACCTATACCCTACTTCATCTGTAGGGCGCAATTTGTAGGTCCAGGCTATAAAAGAATGCTTTTATCCGGGCTTACCTGCTATAATCAAGACTGGAGACGAAACGACGGAGTAGGCTTTATGAAATGGAAAAACCTGTAGTTTTACAATTTATTTGTTTTCAGGTTTAAAACTGCTGCAGTATATGACTGGTATTCTGGTGATACAGTCTTACTTGGAGGTGATATTTCGACAAACCAGCTTCATGTCTGGACCGATCTGTAGTATTGTTTATGGATTCGTGCAATTGACTGCAGGTAAATATTTTTTAAACATGGCTTTACACAAGCACCAACTAAAAAAGAAACTGATTGCCCACATATAGAGATTGAGCACAAAGGAGAGGTTTCCCCCACGTAGGATCTCCACCTTGTCGTGGTGGGGGGACTCAATGACCGTGGCTTGGACACCCGCGGGGAAGCTAAGAGAGATCCTGGGAGTGGATGCTCCACGTGGGCTTGGGTGAGGCCTGCGTAGGATGCGTCCAAGGGTGCGGGTGCGGGGGACAGCTCTGCCTATCCCTCGCAGTCGGGTGCGCGGGAGGAGAGGCGTGTCGGTGTTGCGTTGCCGCGCGCCCTATCTCCCGCGACCAAATGAGGGCGCACCATTGTTGCGCCGCGGTGGGGCCGCAGAGGAAGAGGAGATGCGGTGTTGCGTTGCCATCCTCCCTATCCTCTGCGGCCGCTGGGTGTTTTGGCGGCGGAGCCTAACACCTTCATCCGCCGCCAAGGGAGTTTTGTTCGGGGCCCGCCTGACCATCCGGGCGGGCCAATACCCGTCGGGGGGTGCGACGTATGCTTCGGCGATTCCCGACCCTCCGACACACGGGTACATGAGGAACACGGGTTAGTTTTTAGTCAGTAAGAGTCTGACAGTCCCCTTCGCCCTTCCCCCAGGGCGGAGGGACACCACGAGGATTTTCCAAGCCGACACCAAAAAAAAATATATTATTAAAAAAAAATAAAGGAGAGGTTTAAGTCACGAATGATGATAGTGAACCTAAAATTATGATAGAGTTTGACATGACCTACCTACTCCTATTATAAGTAGTAAAGTAGGCATCAGTAGGAAGCACCTTGTCTACGAAAGGTCTCATACAAGTACTTGAGCTAAGATAACATAGAATTCTAAATAAAAGATAACACTAGAGACATCACTGGGGTATCACGTCATAATTATTCATGGTTGGATATTATTTAGATAGGTACCTACCGAACTATACGTAGTTTTATAATATACTTACATATTTATTTACTTCACACTGAGTTTAATTGTGTAGGTAGTTATAGGTCGGTTCACGAAAGATGACCACTGCGCAGAAATCATTTTTTAGGTCCCCGTGGAGGTGCGGGGTGAGGCGCGGGTGGAATGCCAATGGTGTGGCTCCGTTCTTGACGCATTTCCTAAATGCGCATTGGTGCACGAATGTACTTACATATGCGCGACGGCCGCCATTTATGGTCAACTTTCGTGAACCGACCTATACCTATTTGAAAGTAGGTATGATTCTTATTTAAGTAGACAAAACTAACAGAAAATCCGTCTTAACTAGAGATGTGTAACTCCTGAGTGAGTGATACAAAAGATACATATCATTTGAAATGAATCACTCTATCTTTATATCACTCTCAGTTCAAATATATCTTTAACTCATTACGCTCATGGTTCATTTTAGATCTACTGAATTAGGATATACGTAAAGTGAAACAGAGTATGGCTGATTCCTATGAATCAGAGCGGGAGAGAATAAGCGTTGCACTAAGTAGGCACAGAGTATCGCCCGGTGACTTATGCATGTGTGTGTTAGCAAAGATTTGGCAAAGTAAAAGTAATCTTAATGTTCAAGATATAGAATGCAGTTTAGCGTGTACTTATGATGCAAATCTATGATTACTTTATAATTATGTATAGACGCATCTAGGTACTTTTTGAGATTCAGTGAAATATTATTGTTCATTTTTACTGTAAAAAACTTTTAGCACAGTATATAAAGACATACAGTAGTTTGACGCCTTTGATCTCGAAGAAAAAGCCGACAACGTCTAGACAAGGGTAAGGAGGCTAGGGCTGCCACATTTAAACAATACCTACTTATTCAAACACCGTCTATTTATTTTAGAAAAATATAACAATTGCTACGCTACATGAATATTATACTTAGTGTAAATCACTTATTTATTATATGAAAATAATTAATGATGAATAATTATTATAAAACAGTTTGCATTTAGTTTGCACTTGCGGTGACAGCTTTGCATACAAAGTGTCAGTCAGCACCTATTTCATACCGCAAGTGTCGTAGGAGGCAGTTAAGGATATGAAGCATTTTTTCAGATATACTAGGTGGTTATCGTACAAACCAAGTTAAAATAAAGCGATTGATATAGCGGTCGTTTAATGGATGGGCAACCATGCGATCAGCTTGCAGAGCCTATGTTATCGATATGAAGTATTTTGCAGATCTATTTTCGAGCAAACTACGTTAAGGTAAAGCAATAGACATCAAGGTCATTTTATCGATGGGTGACCGGGCTATGAGATTACTGAGAACATGTGTGGGGTTTGTAAAAGGGGGGCAAAAATATGGTTATTTTTTAGCTAGGACGCGCCGTTACCAAGATACATATTAATAGTTGATAGGTACACTTACCTAATACGAAGGTACTAGGTTAGGTACTTTTTTTTTTTTTTTTTTTTTTTTTTAGGTTAGGTACTTATTGCATGAAATTAAAATCACGCTTGAATCGAATATAACCTTACAACGCTTATTTTCTTACGTCTGCCACGTTGTTTACGTACAGTAATTACTACTTTATTCTGTGACAAGAGGATGCCCGCGGTCACACCCGCGTTATTTAGGGCTACTGCTCCGCTGCCAGCGCTCATAGCGTGATGTTATGTAACCTATAGCCTTCCACGATAAATGGGCTTTCTAACACTGAAAGAATTTTTTAAATCAGACCAGTCCTGAGATTAGCGCGTTCAACCAAACAAACAAACTATTCAGTTTTATATATTAGTATTAGATTTGGCCAGACATGAGATATTGTAAAAAGTTAGTAGATTTGTGGGTACGTGCACATTATTTTAAGTGGTTACAGGTATATACATACGTTTCAAAATAATATAAATAATTAAAATTAATGAAATTTTCATTTTTTGTGCAAGTAAATTGATGAAATCGCTGATTTTTTAAATGCTTATTTTTTAAATCCTTAAGCAGCATGAAGAATTGCAATGTCTCACAGCACAAGTCGTATGTACCATCTTAATTAATATTCATAAGCAAATAAATAAGTAACGAACAAAAAACAAGCACGCGCCAGCCCCCAAAAACATGTACCTAGTTAGGAACTAAGGTGATATACGTAAGTAGGTACCGCTCTTCCCGCGTCTCACCTCTTGTCCCCCGCACGATTGACCCGTCTAGACGCGTTCGTCGAACGACTGTATGGATTATTTGACTGTGCTTTTAGTGTGCGAATGATACGCTTGAGCGACGGCCGTTCGCATTTTTTTTGCTATAGATTTACAGAATACGTGAATATCAATTAAAATTTCGCACATGCTTTTTTAAACGGGTAGCTTTAAATACCGCAATTATTCATAAACGTCTTATTTTGAATTCAAATCCTTCACTACTACATACACTGAAAGATAGATTGATTTAACTCACTATATCAATGCTATATAACATGATTGATGAAACATTGATCTAATGAATTAAATGCTCAACCATTCCATCACAAGTGATATAAAGATATAAAAGAGTGATACATTTATCTTTTGATTCAAAAGATATGTATCTCTCTTTTCTTTCAACTGATATAGTTTGCGCATCTCTAGTCTTAACTACTTAAGTTTAAAGCAAATGTGTTTTTGTCTTTCTTGTAAATAAGGAAGCAATTCTGAGATATAGGATTTGAGAAATAGGTATCAACATTATTATTATTTGATCTACCTAATGATTACATTTGACTTTGATGTTAGAAAAATACCACGCTCTTTATTATAATTTGGTGATGTGACCAACGACGCGTACCAACGGCGCATCACCAAATATAATAAATAAAAAAAGGCCCTTATAGGGAGAGGGCAAATAAATTATAGCGCGCTATTATTCATGTTTTATTATATGTATAAATATGCCCTCTCTGTATAAGGGCCTTTGCAGACTACGTTTTTTTAACGCTCTCTAAACGGATCTCCTTTAAACGAAGTCTTCTAGCCTTAGTAGAGATGCTGCAAATCCAAATAAATCAATTAACAACTTCGAAATATGTTTCAGGTATTTGTGCAACGTTTCTTACCAGATATTTAGGGCGGCGGATCCTCATGTTCGCATCTTGCCTCGGCGTATCCATCGCGATGACACTTGTGGGATTATACTTCTTCCTAAGAGATTCCGTTCAAGTCACACCGGAAACACTAGAAGCAGTAAACTGGTTACCACTCACGGGTATAGTGGGATTCAATGTCATGTATGCCTCTGGTATTGGTAACTTACCTTATGTGATGCAGGCAGAACTCTTCCCAGTAAACGTTAAAGCCGTAGCGTCCAGTATGGCTACAATGTTGGCCTGTATATTAGGTTTCGTTGTAACAAAATGCTACCAGCAAGTGAAGAATGCTTTTGGTGATCATATCGTGTTCTGGTTTTTCGCGTCAGTAGGCTACGCGGGACTGTTCTTCATATATTTCGCCGTACCAGAGACGAACAGCAAGACTTTGGAGGAGGTCCAAGACAATGTGCAAAGACGACCAGAAGAAGAGGGTTTGAATGCGCAGGAAAACGACGATAGTAAATCAAAAGTGCTACCTGAATGTTAACCAAACATATTATAAAACAGAGTGCCTTATAAATAAATTGTATACATAACAATTAGGGTTTCTAGTCAAGAATTTTGGAAACGAGAATTGCTAAGGCATTTAGCCTTACTCGAGACGATACTCGTTCATTACAGGGTGAAAACAAGGCCGTGGGCATAAATTTATGGGGCATTGGACTGAGCAGTAGCGTAGCTACACCTGGCAAAATGGACAAAAAGCTACGGGCCTCCAGTTCTAAAGGGCCCCCAGTCGAAAGCAGATCCCCGCTCAAGACTGCCAAAAATATTTACCTACGCACCACTGCATGACATCATATAAGTGGGCAGGGCCATGAGATCATGAATTTGCCAAGGATCATGAATTAGCGTAGTTAGGCCACTGGAGAGGAGACTTCTCTAGTCGAACTGCCAGAGGGTTAGTAGGGTGCACCTTTTCCCGGCAACCATGCCCCGAAACGATTACCGACCTACTTACAATGTTTACTAACACTAATAGGCTAGTTGACGAAAAAAAAATTATAAGTCCCTCCTTTAGATTATTCAAAGATAAGCGATACGTATTTTTTTATTTGTAAATTAAACCAAACATGACCAAGATATAGCTCACTAAAGTTACGTATAACGTCACGCCGTGCTGCATTTTTTCGCACTAGGTGACGTCACACGTAACTTTAATGGGCTATATCTTTGTTATGTTTTAATTTATCGAAAAAGGAAAAAATACGTGTCCAATATTTTTTTATAATCTAAAATACGGACTAAATAAAATGTAATTATTATGACCCTGGAAACTACCCTATTGACTTCAGTTGTTATTAGTGGGGAATTCGACAAACTCCGCGAAAAAGTAAGAAATTAGAAACCTTAAATGCCTCTTACTTTTTAAGTAAATAATTTTTATAATGTTATAATGTATGTATACATAGATAGGTATAATTTTAATACACTAAACATAGCTAATATACCGGCAGTGTAGCTATTGCGATCATAGATCAAAATACCTACTCTCATTTCTTTGCAATTGCGATTCTATCTACATCTTGTTATTATACGTTGGCACATTTGTTTTAAAATAGCTTAGTTGCAATAGCAATTATATGTATTACTAAGAGGAAAACCAGACAAAACCAGGCTCCACGTTTTGGTTATTAAACTTAAAAGTTCGGGCATTAAATTGGTTATAAAGATCTTGGCATTTGGCTAACAGTATTTTTGTTGCTTTAAGGTACGAAAGCTTTAACTTTAAAAAATTTAGAAACACATTAAATAAGTACCGTAAAATGGGGTGAATAGAAATCGTGGGGTGAATAGAAAAAAGTTCGGAATTTTGATATTGTTGACTCTAGTTTGTTATTTAGCCCTATAATGTTTACGAATGTTTTTCTCTGTGATTTTCTACGTGGCAATATGTTTTTTATAGGCTCACCACCCACAAATTTACGTCAAGTAGAAATGTCATATAGATTTTATTTTAAGCGGTTAAAGTGAAAGTGTGAAAACAAGTAATTTTTGCTCTTTATAAAGAAGAATGGCAAAATCAGTGTCGCTTATTTATGAAAGCGAGCATGAATGAATTTATATACATTTTATAGAATGATAGCTGTAGTTTATTTTATTAGTTATTATTCTTTTTTATTCAATGGGATAAAACAAATATCTAATAAAGAAATATTTTGTTACATCTGAAATGCACATAGCAATAACTAAACGTCAAAAGCGAGATTTTAAAAGAATAATTAAATCCTCTTTTATGAAATCGTTAGAAACCTTAAAAAAAAAACGACGAATCGCGTGAATTTCTTGTCATCTGTCATTGATACAGTTGTCACAGATCTTATGAATGAATGTCTGTATTATATTTATTTTGCGCATTTTCGCATTGTTTTGTTAACTTTTCTTAGCTTAGCTTTCGTTTCTGCTTTCAGTTAAGCTTTTGCATCCTGAGTGTTGAATACCTACTTATGGTGTTACACAATTATGTTGTTGTGATTCTGGACATACCTTTGAGACAAAAATCTAATACGTATTGTTATTTTGAACAGATTTTTTATTTGTGTTTGTTGTGGATTTGATGTTTATACATTATGTGCATTGTATGATATCTGGGATATATTTGTCGTCAAGCTATTATTCCGTCACCAGTTCAGTTTTTCGAAGAACTCGGAGGCATTTTAGAATGGTTCAAATGTAAATAAATGCTTTGTTACCAAACATATTTTATTTTCACTTAACTACTATTTTATGATACAAAAATAGGGCTGATGAAACGCCAAATCAGTAAAGTACCCCTAAATGCTAAATAGCGCGAGAGTTTGCAAAGTATAATAATTAGTGTAAGTTTGCTGGATAGAATATAGAGCAACATAATTACAGCGAAGTGTGATATACCTATATAATTATAAAGAAAATCTTAGAAGTAAGTGTTGGTAAAGGTACTCTCAGATGATTTAACATTCCAATCACAGTTCTGTTATGCTCATGATACCTACGTATTAGGAAAGAGCTCAAATATTTACATAGGTAGCTCCTTGAAACGTCACCTCATCGTCACCTGACGTTAGTCATTAGCGTTCTGCGCAATGTACGTTTATTCACTGTACTGCACATACGTGAACTTATCACTGTGACAACTGTGACATTAGTGACCACAGATGATATACTATAACCATATTAGTGACTAACTTCAGTTCAGACCTGCCCACACTAAATGCGCGAGGTGTAACTTACAACTCTTTAACTTCATTTTCTATTAAAATCCCATAACATAAAAATATTCTGTAATTACATTTTACTTAATAGGCATTAGATCTATCGTTTTAAAGTATTTGTACTAATGCTCGCGAAGTCTTAATGCGACACTGATAATGTACGGTGGTTTGCCATTGTTCTTTTCTATAAACATCAAGTTATTGGTTGTGTTCACTCTGTAGATGTGGATTATTCGATACATACATTTCCCATCTTTAAGAAAAACAAAGGAAAGTGTCCGTGTTTGATTATTTTACATTATTTTTCTATTAAAATTGAGAAGCTAGCTATTTTGCTCAAATTCGAGGTGAATAGATACGGGAAGGGGGTTAATAGATACGCCATTGGAGGTGAATAGATACGCGTGGGAGGTTAATAGATACGAGTGGGGGGTCAATAGAAATATGTTTTTTAGGGTTGTCAATTGAGGTGTAGACATCATACGCACCTTTTTGTCAGATAACCATTGAAAATATTTTTTATATTTAGGCTGGTACCTACATACCTTTATGATTAAAGAGGTAAATGTTGATATCTGGTTTATTAAAAAAATACATACTTGTCTGATTAATAACAATGTTGATATATTGAATAAAAATATAAGTTGATTTTGACAGCCCTAGCGATTTATCTCTATTCACCCCCTTCCCGTATCTTTTGACCCCTGTTTCGAGGTAAATAGAAATTGCTTACTTTTTCTTAATTTACTAATTAATGTCCTGTTTTTACTAATTTGTAGCATAAATATTGAGTAAATTACAACGTAACTCATGATTTCAAAATGCTTCAATAATGACTCTCATTCAAAATATCGAATAAAATCGATGTTGAAGTTGAAATCTGTGTCTATTCACCCCGTTTTACGGTATGTTTTATTTTAATAGGTATAGTTTTTGATATTGGGATGATTTTTAAAAACAAAAACAGTAGATTATATCATTCGTAAGAACGCTGCATTACACCGCAATGTTCAAGTGTTGTCACACCATTATGGTTGGTGAACACGCACAGCATCATAAACGGATTAGCATCGCCTAACTTTAGCCGCCCAGTTTTTTAGGTGTGAAATTCCTTTTTATAATGCCCATTTATACCTATTTACTGGAGTAAGTACATCCCGGCACATTTCCCTGATATGCTGGCTAATCTAGACTGTAAGAGTATTCATGCTATCCTTGTTTCCGAGTCATGGCTAAAGCCCTGTCTGCCATCTACATTATACTCCCTACCTGGTTTCCAACTTATCAGAAATGATCGGGCGGTAAGAGGCGGTGGGGGTGTTGCTATATATCTTCGTTCATATATCCCTTATTCAGTTGTAAGTATGTCTGCACAGCCTCCCCCGCTTAATGCCGGTGAACATTTATTTCTGGAAGTTGTTCTAAACCACACCAAAATCCTTCTCGGCGTTTACTATTGTCCTTCATTACGTATAGATTATTTTTCTAGTTTCGAAACTTTATTGGTTAATCTCGTACCCTCTTACAGTCACACTATCATAATGGGTGATTTTAATACCTGTCTACTTAAAAATGATTCCCGCTCTTCTTCCCTTCTTTCCAGTATTACGGCCTGTAATATGACAATACTACCTTCAAACGCTACTCACCACTTTCCAAATTCTACAGCTTCTCTTCTGGATTTAATCATAGTTTCTTCAAGACAACATGTCGCCATGCACGGGCAATACCCAGCAGACATGTTCTCTTATCACGACTTACTTTTCATATCCTATAAAATCCGCCCTCCTAAGACTAAGCCTAAAATTCTATTGCAGCGCAATTTTGGTGGCATGAACACAGATAATCTTCGTAAAGATGCCGGAGGTATCGACTGGATTCCTCTCATGAATTCTAAATCTGTCGATGAAAAGGTCAGCCTCTTTACAAATCAAATAACAGAACTTTTCGACAAGCATGCGCCTATTCGACCCGTGAAACTAAAGCACCGTCCCTCGCCTTGGCTCACTGATCATATCAAAAAGTTGTTGCACAAAAAAGCTGCTGCTAAATTTAGATATAAAATTAAACCCGATGCTTCCAATTTACAAAAATATGTAGATATTAGGAATCACTGCAATAGGGTGTGTAGGGATGCACAACGCCAACATATCCATAGTTCTGTAAAAAACGGAGATCCGGCAAAAATCTGGAAATTTCTTAAAACTCTGGGGGTTGGCAAAGCACGTCTAAACCCTATTCCTTATGACTTCAATATTGACTTGCTCAATCAACATTTCTCTGCCTCGTCCAATATTGATAGGACTACAAAGACAAGCACTATTAATTATCTTTCATCACTGCCCACCCCTAGCTATTCACCATTCGTCTTTAATCAATTCTCCGATAGTGATGTTAAGAAGAGCATTATATCCATCACGTCCAACGCTGTTGGTAGCGACTGTGTCAGCCGTAATATGATCCTTCCAATCCTCGATTTAATCCTACCTATAATTTCCCACATCCTTAATTATTCCATGTCCAGTGGTGTCTTCCCATCGATGTGGAAGGACGCCTTAATAACCCCAATCCCAAAAACTTCCCATCCTTCATCCTTTTCCGATTATCGACCAATATCTATCCTACCATTCCTCTCCAAAGTCCTCGAACGTCTCGCTTACAACCAAATTAACTCGTTCCTTTCTAAAAATAATCTTCTTAATCCCTTCCAGTCCGGCTTCCGTTCGGGTCACAGCACAGTTACATCCTTGGTCAATATTACGGATGACATCAGGGCTGGTATGGAGGACGGTCAGCTTACGATCCTTGCTTTGCTAGATTTTAGCAACGCTTTTAACACGGTAGATTTTGATATCCTACTTGGCCGTCTACGCTCTCTTAACATATCTCCTACGGTGGTTGATTGGTTTCGTAGTTACCTGTGTGGCCGCCGACAGCGTATACGCATCGAAAACTCACATTCTTGTTGGTGTGACACAACTGTTGGTGTGCCCCAGGGTGGCGTGTTGTCTCCTTTACTCTTCGCAATTTTTATAAATTCTATATCAAATGATCTTCGCTGTTCCTATCACCTTTATGCAGATGATCTCCAAATCTATACGCAGTCGCCGTTGGCACAAATGTCATTGTCTATTGGTGCCATTAATAGTGACCTGATGCGTATCAGCAGTTGGAGCAAATCCTTTGGGCTTAAAGTCAATCCCTCTAAAACCCAGGTCATTGTTATTGGGAGCGCAAGAATGACAACGAAAATCGACTGGTCTCAGATGCCTCACGTTACCTTTGATGGCACTATTATTCCAATACAGGATAAGGTAAAGAATCTGGGTATAATTATGGATTCTACACTAACGTGGCGATCGCAGATACAAGAGGTGAGTCGAAAAGTGTTTGCTTCAGCAGGTTCATTGAGAAGACTACGAAACTTTCTCCCTACTGCCACCAAAATTGCACTTGCAAACTCTCTTCTTTTACCCATTATTGATTATGCAGATGTCAGCTATCTAGATCTCGCCGAAAACCAGCTAGACATACTTGAGCGCCTTCAAAATCTCTGTATAAGATTCATATTTGGATTACGCAAATACGATCATATTTCACAATTTCGAGCACAGCTCAAGTGGTTGCCCATACGATATCGCCGGAATGCTCACATTCTTTCTTTGCTGTACAATATACTGTTTAGCCCTTCAACTCCTTCCTATCTTAAAGGACGATTCGAATTCCTTCATGATACGCATAACCGTTATTTGAGGTCATCAGAAAATTTGAAACTGAAGATGCCGGTACATTCCACAACCTTTTATGACAAATCGTTTTCCGTCACTGCTGTTCGTCTATGGAATGCATTACCGCTACATATTAGACAGGCTCAGACGGTAACCAGATTCAAATATTTAGTTAAGGAGCACTATCTATCATTATAATATTTCCAGTTTCTCGATCCCGTTCTACTAAGTATATGTGTATTATATATTATTGATGTATGTATATGTATGTATTTTATATATGTATATTTATGCATGTATAAGTATTTATGTATGTGTATGCATATTATCTTAATATTATATAACTTTATATATATTTAAATATAATATATATTTATTGGTACGCTTACAACTATCATTTCTTTCCTACCAATAATATCTCCATCCAAAGGTTGCCTGGTAGAAATCGCTTTTAGCGATAAGGCCGCCCATTGTACTATATTTTATGTGAATTTCCTTAAATATCTGTATAAGTGTACAATAAAGAGTATAATAAATAAATAAATAAATAAATAAGTTGACAGCGCGATAAATGGCGAAGCGGTGGCAATCCGTTTTGGAGGCGTTGTGTGCGCCAACTTGTTTTGCCTTAGTATCAATTTTATATCCTAGTGTATTTATGTGTCTAATTAGGATAATGAGTCAAACTCGATAGGGTAACAGCGCAGAACACACAGTGGACAGGCGGACGAGCATCGTTTCACCTCTTTTCATAAAGCTTAGCTACGTTACCGACTGTCCGAAAATCTGCCCATTCCGGCGCTTTATACTTACCTACTTTAAGAATATATGTATATCTATACGGGAATTAACGCGAACATGCATTAGGTATTTACATACCTTATTTTTGCTTGACGTTTCGAGACGGTTGCACGTCCCGTGGTCGCAAGCTGACTGGTGTAGCGATGTCACGTCTCCGAGTGCGAGGTAGAAGATTCTATTTCTACCCCCGCGTTGTTGATTTTCGAGGTGCCGGCGCAAAACGCAAAACACACTAACCGTATCTGTATTTTGAACATTCGCCGACTGCGCATTAAAGTAGGGTGTTGTTAACCGGATCACTGGATTCCACGCCGATGACAATTTGAAGCCCTCTTCCCGATTGAAATTTTTATGTTTTCTGATTTCTGCGTGAAGCGAACGCAGAAATCAGAAAACATAAAAACAATCGCGACCACGGGACGTGCAACCGTCTCGAAACGTCAAGCAAAAATAAGGTATATAAATACCTAATGCATGTTCGCGTTAATTCCCGTATAGATATATATTCTTAAACATGCAACGCGAGTGTTTAAAAGTTTCTATTACCTACTTTAGTTCGCCAAAGCATCACAACTTCAGGCTAGCGTTTGTCAAGCATAGGCGAACGATGACAGTATGCAACGCGTTAAAATTGACGATATTAACGTTTGCGCCGCGTTCAATTGGAGAAAAAGTCACGACATAGTGTCTGCGTTGCGTAAACCCTTGCTAGTAGCTCGCCCGCCCAATTCCGGTTTCCGCCCCGGTGTTGCTTGCGCAAACACAGGTTGCGCTTAAGGCATTACTCAACATAAGTTTTTTTATAGTGTAAAAAAATGTATCCAGTCATAATAAGCATGTGTAAACGTTGCCGTTTAGGGCCGGCGCACATATAGCGAAGCACAGCGCAGAGTTAAGGTACAATTCTAAGATGGGCTGCAGACTGCAACCGAAGGCGACACTGCGGCTAACGGCTCTGATCGACCGCAGTGCTGCCTGCGGTCGCGGTTGCTTCTATTTCAAGCGCAATGGCATGCCGCGACTGCACGAGTTATAGAACCAATCCAAATCCTTTCCTTTTCACCAAATTATTGCGATAATTTGGATTGGATGTGTCATAAATGACTGGATGGCCAGCAACAAAGTTAATTAATTTTTCTTCATCATCCTCTGAAAATGTCGACATTTTTGTACCTGTGAACTGTCTGCAGTCCGCGACATCACTGGCTCTGTAGCGTGCAGTCGCAGCGTGCCGCGACCATAGAGATTGCACAACATTAACATTACGCAATGGCGTGCTACCTGTAACTATTATTTATATCAGTTTATTAGTTTAGTAATAAAAGTTGTTTTTATTGATACACGAAGATAGTTTGAAGTGACAAAAAAGTTTATATATTTTTAAACTATGGATTACTGATAAACTGATATAAATAATAGTTACAGGTAGCACGCCATTGCGCAATGTTGATGTTGTGCATGTACTGTTAGAGTGAGATGCAGGGGGCCTTTAACCTGTTGCGTTCTCTCTCCCACCGGCGGACACGACACAGTATTGAGTTAGGTACTATTATTCTGCCACTCTATCCTTTATATCTCTATGGCCGCGACCGCACGCGGCGCGCCGCGACTGCAGGCCGGGCCGCAGTGTTGCCGCGCTCGGAATCAATTACATAAGAGATTCATAGAGACTAGTATGTCGCTTGCAGTTTGCGGTCTGCAGGCCATCTCGGAATCGCACCTTTAGCGAGCGGATGCGCATGTAGTCGCTTCGATCCGCTGAGGAATTTTATTAGGTTAATTGACTTTGAACGTTATTTATATGATAAAAATGTCGAGAATAGTTTGACAGTGGAATAATGGTCTCCGCTGCGCTTTGGTATACTTATGATCGATATCACTGATGACAGATCGATATCGATCTCCGGCAAAAACACATGATGCCAAGAGACTATGTCAGCTGTAGTATATTATTGATGAAGATTTTTCTTTCAGTGTTAATGCAATTTTTGTTTTATTGTATTTTGTTATGGTATTCCAGAAATGTGATGTAGGTGTACAATAAAAACCAAAATGTGACTATAAAATTGTATTCAGCTGAATAAAATATGAAATACATACTGATTACCAGAAAACTTATTTTTATTATGGCAACCCTATACAGATTACCAATCAATCGGAAGATACAATATGAAGAGGTTACTTGAATGTACTATACAATAGAGTTATTGTATTTTGCACTGTAAGTTATAAGAATATAAGGTCTAAATTCTCTTGGCGTTCCCGTAGGAATATAAGGGTGAGAATGGCGTATCGGCTGGCTCGTCTCCGCTTTCCTCCGAGGCGTCCGATTCGAACGTGTTGTCCGGAATGTCGTACAGACGGATCAAAGGCTTGTTGGGATCCTTCATTATTAGGTATTTACCTGCCGAAAAGAAAATAATACATGTAATACGTATTTTGACTTGTATCAATCAAAAAAATGCCTTGTTCATAAGTCTTCGGTGGTAAGTTTATCAAACTACTCAGTAGTTCAGTACCTACTCTTTGTCTCGAGTTTAGCGACAAATATCAACGACAATGACGATGATTTTAACACTGCTATACTGCTGCATTTTAGCCTCATTCGTACGCACTATCAGTTCTACCTGGAAAACAGCACTGACAATCAAAGTTCAGTGACAAAGATTTAAATGATTTAAGTCACTTTATGGATGTGTGTATATCATTTACACTTACTGAATAATCACAAATCTATACTGATATAATTTAGCTGAAGAGTTTTTTGACGCGCCAATCTCAGCCTCTTCGAGGAAGGCTATAATTGACTATATACCATCACGCAATGAGTCACGGGTGCGGAACAGATAACCTAAATAACCCAGGTGCAACCGAGGGCTCAGTGAGTAGAAAGATAAATTTATAATATTGAAAGAAAGGACTGACTGACTGCGTCGTTCGTCTCGCGGCATAAATATGCGCGTGGGGTCTCGGGTTCGATTCCCGGGTCGGGCAAAGTGTTATTGGGTTTTTTCGTTACAAAATTCTCAGTAGCACCACGGAGTCTGGTAATGTGCCCGGTACGGCAATAGGCTCGCCCCCTAATACGTGGGACCTAAAAATTCCTAGCGAAATGTGGGTGTAATATTACACCTCTGCCTACCCCTTCGGGGATACAGGCGTGAGTCTATAAATAAATAAAGAAAGGGAAAGGAAGAAAGGTAAAGAGAGAAAGCTAGCAGTAACGAACCGTCCTTCTGCTTCATGCAGATGTCGATGATACAGCGCAGGATGCCCCAGGCGTTGTCCATGGAGAGGTTGATCTGCGCCGCGAACTCGTGCGGCTTGAACTGCTGCGTGCCCAGGATCACGTGGCGCGAGTTGTCGCGCACCTGCGCGCGGGACACGTAGCCGAACTTTATCTGGTCCGAGCCGGCTAGCAGCGCCTGGAATAAAAAGAAATAGTGAGAAGTCACAATTCTGCGCTTTGGAGTATATTATTATGTAGAGCAAGACCGGGTGGACCGTGACACGCTTTTGTATATTAACCTTTCGAGTACCGAGGACATGAATTCATGTACAGATTCCGTCCTTAAATCTTTGACAATTTTTACATTGACATAGTACATTTTATCAATTATTTCAAATGGCATTGTATTTTTACGAATCATAGGCAACCCTTAAACCTTTTTCTGATCCAATTTGATGTAAAATTAAAGAGTAAAAGGACATTTTATTTCAATGCGCGCGAAAACTGAGAATCTTAGCAAATGTTTGCTATTGAAAAGGGGGAATTATTATAATGAATTTATGCATATTTTTATTTTTAATTGGAAAACCCATATTATACAGATACATATGAATAAAATTGAAGTGTCTGTCTGTGATTTCAAAATAACTATGTTTTTCCAATGCATAAAGTAAGTTACACGATTCTAAGTCCAAAACAACCCTTTTTAACATTTTTGTCTGTCTGTCTGTCTGTCTATCTGTCTGTATGTCTTTCTGTTTGTCCGGGGTAATCTCCGGAACGGCTAAACCGATTCAAATGAGACTTTTACTGCAAGCCAGAGGACTATATATCGCTACATATCGGCTACAATTTGACCCGGTAGTTGGCGCTATTGTCGCGATAACAAGTCTTTACTTCTTCTACTCATCTATACATATAAATAAAATCGAAGTGTCTGTCTGTGATTTCAAAATAACTATGTTTTTACAAGTGCATATAGTAAGTTACACGATTCTAAGTACAAAACAACCCTTTTTAACATTTTTGTCTGTCTGTCCGTCTGTCTGTCTGTCTGTGTTTCTGTTTGTCCGGGGTAATCTCTGGAATGGCTGAACCGATTCAAATGAGACTTTCACTGCAAGGTAGAGGACTATATAGCGCTACATATAGGCTACAATTTGACCCGGTAGTTGGCGCTGTTGTCGCGATAACAAGTCTTTACTTCTTCTGCTCATCTATATATATAAATAAAATTGAAGTGTCTGTCTGTGATTTCAAAATAACTATGTTTTTTCAAGTGCAAATAGTAAGTCACACGATTCTAAGTCCAACATAACCCTTTTTAACATTTTTGTCTGTCTGTCTGTCTTTCTGTTTGTTTGGGGTAATCTCTGAAATGGCTAAACGATTCAAATGAGACTTTCACTGGAAGATACAGGATTTTATAGCGCTACATATAGGCTACAATTTGACTCGGTAGTTAGCGCTGTTGTTATGACACTAATTTTTGTATTAATTATATATAAAAGCAAAGGGTCAGTCATATTGAAATCTGGAATACCGCCGGCTGTATAAAGATAAGATTTGGCAGAGAACTTTCGAAAGCGTTACTTTTTCCGCGTGCGAAGCCGCGGGTACCAGCTAGTACAGAATATTAAAATACAAAAATAAACAAAAAATAATTTTATTTTCAATTATAATACGCTATAATTGTCGATAAAACTGGTATTTCAAGATCCATTCAAAACAGAGAGCTACACAAAACTAAATATACAGTCAAATGTTATTATTATATTTTTTTATTATCGGCTATATAAGTGGGTTTCAAGAAATGGTAACTCAAACTCTTGAAAACATAAACAAAGACCTCTCAGAGCGTTAATATTCAGTCTAGTACCGCGCGCGTGATGATGTCGTACGGCGCGGTACTATAAGCAAATTGACTTTTTAGAGGGCGCGGTACTTGAAAAGTTAATACAGTGTTTCTTAAACTGGGTGTCACGGATTCCTTAGATTCCGTAGCAAAGATACAATCACATAAATTATGGTTAGTTACACTTTGATTTCAAGGCGGTTCGTCAAATAATTTTGCTCTATTGATGGTGCCGTGGCCATGCGAAGTAGAGGAGATATAGTAGAAATGCGGACCCTGGCTTCCGGGGCGATTGCCTTGGATCGCAACCGGGATGGCGCTAGGATGCTGATGTTGATGAACATGGCCATAGGGCTCTAGTATACATAATATTACAATACCTGCACGGTCCACTTAGCGAGCTTGCAGGAGTTGTTCCTGAGCTCGTTGGCGAGCACGGCGCCCCTCTGCGTGTCGAGTTTCTGGCGCCACTCGACGCCGTTGGCGAGCTTGGAGTCCCACTCGTTGAGCGCCTTGATGCTCAGGAACTGAGTCTCGTTCTGCGGGCCTTGCATTACTGCGTCGTGCTCGCAGCGGGCCACTAGCACCTGGTAATAAATAGGTAATAGAGACCTTGAAACCGGAATGTATGAAGGTTTTTTTTTAGACTCACGCCTGTATCCCCGAAGGGGTAGACAGAGGTGTAATATTACACCCGCATTTCGCCATGAATTTTTAGATCCCACGTAATAGGGGGCGAGCCTATTGCCGTACCGGGCACATTACCAGACTCCGTGCTGTTACTGAGAATATCCTGTCTTAACGGAAAAACCCATTAACACTTTGCCCGATCCGGGAATCGAACCCGAGACCGATCCCACGCGCACATTAATGCCGCGAGACCAACGAGGCAGTTTCTAAACCGCAAAAAGAAAATTGTGGTTCTCAGTTGTATTTCATTCAATGTTTGTTACCTTCTGAGGTAACAAACACCATCATTTATTCATTGATAATATTACTGGAAAGTTTTATTATTATCTGTTCAGCAGGTTTTGCATGTAAGTGTTAGTTATAAACATAGGTACATCCATTCTGCCTAACTGCCACGCGTAATATAATTTTTCTCAGTAGTTTTTGACTGAAAGAGTTATGAACACCCATAACCCATCCTCACAATCTTTCAAGTTTTGTAATAGAAGAAGATTTGTACAACAACTTGCTAATAATCTTAAATTGTAAATCATCAGTAGTGATTACCGTTATTCATTACACCTATGGTATGGTATAAGTATGTAGTAGCACGGGCTGTTTCCGCAACTCCACTTTCTAGCGTGTATTTGGCGCACGGTTGGTAATAAGCGTTGTTACTCGAGCCACCTCTCCCTCCCTCCTCTTCGAGAAAGGCCAGCCGACTTATTACACCTAAGTACCTACTTATTGTAAATTTTACAGTTAGAAGATGTAAATTGCTACTTACCACGCCATTGTTGAGGTTCCACTTGCGGTAGCGGTACCCGACGGACGCGACCTCGCCCTCCTCCTCCTCCGACACAAACGGGTTCGGCTCCGGGAACTTGTATTTGGGCTCCGTTGGCCCGTTCTTCAACACCTGTGGATAATAACAAGGCTTTGTTTAGAAAATATTAGCACAAAAAGGTGACAAAAAGGTATTTAACGGCCGGTTTCAATATTCGATCTATCCATGGATTTGAGATACATATTTGACGTAATAAGTTTTATACAAAATATGTCAAAAATGTATCTGAAATCTCCAAATCTTATTGGATTTAGGTAGCGGTTAATATACTTCATTCTTCGACTGTATCACTTCATTCTTCTGTGAACTTGCCGAAAGAGCATCATCTTATCATCCTAGTTATAGGAATCATATTTTCTAGACCAAGTCTTTGGTCATCACTTATTTGTTTGACCTAACAACCTAGTACCTGGATTCCCTATTTTTTTTTGTAGGTAAACCATATTTTCTAAAAATGAATCCTAGCTAGATCGATATATCGCCTGCATACTAAATATGAAAATCATTGGTGCTCTGTTTCCGAGATCCTGATTATATACATATGTAATATACAAGAATTGCTTGTTAAATGCTTTGAGATTGATTCATGAGTTTACACAAATGTTCAAAAACTGTTAGACTGACCTGCTGGCTGAAGTTATGATTGATGAAGGTAGCTTCAAGCGCGAGGTTGCGCGGCGAGTTGATCGAGTTCCCGTCGTCAGTGGGCGGCTCCACCGACGTCTCGTTCACCGTCAGCAAGTCGAATTCCGTGTTGTCACGCTTGTCGAAGAACAATTTGTCACCTGGAGTGTGAAGAAACAGCTGTTAGTGATTGGGGCGTGAATAATCCGGCTCGAATGGGCCGTGTACTGTAATCTTACATAATATGGATGAGAAATAGCAATTGTGGTAGAATGTTGAGTTTCTTTTAACGAATAACAGTGTTGTAGACCTGAGTCATGTCACATAAGTAATAACTATTAATATGTATACAAATCGCGTAAGTGTAAAGTATTTTGCTTTAATGCCAGAACAATATATTTAGTATTATAAAATACACTACAACTAGTAGGTATTAACGCGAAAGTTGGTTAGGATGGGTAGATGGAGTATGGTTACTCTTTTCATGTAAAAGATTAGGGCGGATTTGTATGAAATTTTGGGGTCAACTTATACATCAGAACAACAAATATGGTTAAATAATGAACCAAGAAGGTGATAAAAATCATGAAAATTCGGGTTGATACGCAATTTCACAAGAAGTACATACCAATCTTCTCAATAACGATATCCCAGGAATAGTTGGAGCGAGTGCAGCACATAATAGTCGCCAATATGGCGTCGGTGGCGTACACAGTACCCACGTTCTTGCTGAGGCGACGGATCACGGGGTCATCGGTCGTTGTCACCTGTAACGAATATTTTTGGTTATGACTGGGTCTATATACATTTTATTTAATGGAGCTCTCAAGGCTAGCGCATATTTTTTAAGAAGACATTTTCTCAAAAGAGGACCTAATCCTGTGACATGGATGTGTTCCTCTTTTCAGAAAATGTCTTCTTGAGGATTTTAAAATTATTTAGTCATCAGACAAAATGACAAACTTTTCCTTATGTATGTACTATGTAAATAAACTTACCGTATGGAAGATACGGTCTATGCGCTGTAGAGCCTTCTCGTGCTTGACATTGACTCGGTCGTAGCCCTTGTCGTAATACTCCAGTGTGCCACAGCAGACAATATCTTCCCCTGTGCAAAATAAAAAGTTTATAGAAAAAAAATCGAAAATTATAAAAGATTTGAAATTACTAAAGCTAAGACAATTTGGGACCATAATTATTAATGTTTGTGCCGAGTGGGAATCAAACGCGCGACACTCGTACCGGTGTAGTAGAGCGAGCGAATAGTGAAAGTAAAAATTCGTAGCCGACCGCATATGTACGCGACACTTTTTATGTATTTATATGAAATACCTTCCGTTGCAAGCGACACGTCGTCTGCCGCGTCGTGTCGCCCGACCGTACATTAGTTTCTCTTTTTCTTAATCAATAAAGACGGCGCAGTGTCAAGCGACCGCTTAAACCACTACGCTAACGGTGCAGTCAGTAGTATTGCCAATGACATTCTCAAAGTTGTCAGACACATTGTTTTATAGAACAATCAGAACCAATAGGAATAGGGCGCTGTCGTGTGCTGCTGCCGTCTGCTGTTGCAGTTTGCGGTCAACTATGAACTGGTACCTTGACAAGTTGACATCTCTTTTCTTCTTCTTCAGTTGTATTTTTCTCTTTTTATTTATCAATTTTGGTGTCACATGAGACTTTAGAAACTATGGAACAACAGACACAAAGAGTACCTATGTGGAGCATTCACAGTATGCAGCAATTCCACTGGCCGTTCACTTCAATCTTTTTGTCTAGTTAACTATTGCTTAGGTACTAAAATTACTTAGATTTATGTAATAGTAAACTAACCTATTAAGGACATACATATATTTAGAAAAGTTTACACCAAATAAGAGAAGTACTAAATGTAATTAATTTAAGCCTTATAATATTGAAAAGACCCTAACAGTAATCAGAAGATATAAACTTCTATTAAGAGTGTCCATTTTGTTTGCAGCCACATTGAAAAATCATGATTTGAATTTTACTTGCATTTTTTACATTACTTACTTTCACATCCTTTCCCAAACACCAACCTCCTTTAACATTCCCCTATCCTATCCTGTATTTCCCTTCCTTTCCTTATCCGTAGTAGAGGTGAAGAAGATGGCGCAATGGCTTTAAGGGGATTAAATATTACTCTACCCCAGGAGGGTACCGGTTCTACCGGAGAATCCCTCTCTGAGCATTGTGGCTCAGACTGCCCCATCGTATCTGGGGGGGGGGGGGCAAAATTCTCAACGGCGACGCGCTTTGCCACACGTCACGTTTTGTCTCCCCGTCCAACAGAGGCAAAAAGAGGGCTAGGGAATGCCTGTTTGCAACGGTGAATGTTTGTGGAGGAGTGGATAGTAAGATCGATGAATTGTGTGATACGATGGATGTAAGGAAAATTGATATACTGGGGGTGAGTGAAACAAAGAAGAAAGGTTGCTCAACAACTACTCATGGCCAATATCGTGCATACTGGTCTGGAGTTGTTGAGTCTGAAAGGGCTAGCCGAGGAGTTGGAATGATTCTGTCAGATAGAATGAATGAGTGTGTGAAAGAATATGAATATGTCAACTCCAGGCTTCTTTGGATGCGATTAAAGATTGGCTTAATGAAAGTTTTTGTTGTATGTGTTTATGCTCCGGACATGTCCAAACCATTGAATGTCAGAGAGGAATTCTGGGACAAGGTCAGAGATGTGCTTGCTAGGTGTGAGAATAATGAAAGAATAATTATGTTAGGCGACTTTAATGGCTGGGTAGGTGTGTCTCGTGATGGATGTGAAAGGGTTCTAGGGCGATTTGGTGATGAGAGAGTGAATGAAAATGGTGAGTGTTTGCTGGACATTTGTATGGAGAGAAAACTTGTTGTGACTAACACTTTGTTTAGTCACAAGATGATTCATATGTATACATGGCAAAGGCAGACAGAACGAAGTATGATAGATTTTGTTGTGGTAGATGAACGTTTAAAAGGAAAAGTGAAAGATACCAGAGTGTACCGAGGCTTGAATGTGGGTACTGACCATTTTTTGGTAGTTAGTCGTATAGCGGGACTAACAACTAAATGGCGCCATCGGCCTCGCATACACTCGCCTGCCATAGAAAGACTGAAAGTTGAAAGATTGGCAGAAGAGGATATACGCGATCAGTATAAAGAGATATTGGAAGTGAGGTTAAAAGATTTGTTTGAGAAAGAAGAGTGCGAAATAGAAGAATTTTGGAAAGAGTTTAAGAATGGAATGATTGAGACGGCCACTCAAGTATGTGGCGTAAGCAAGAGGAAGAATGTTAAGAAAATTTGTAATGAATGGTGGGATCAAGAAGTAAGCGGTGTGGTTGCGGAAAAGCGCAAAGCTTGGATGGACTTGCTGGCCTTAAGAGCCAACAAAAGAGTACAAGGTGGTGTGAATGACAATGAAAGTATTGTAAAAGAAAAGTATGACAGGTTGAAATATAAAGTAAAAGAGATAGTGAGAAGAAAGAAAGAAGAATGCAAGGATAAATTTGATAGAAAATTTGCCCAACATTTTCGGGCCAATATCAAATTATTCTGGCACTTGGTCAGAACAGCCCGAGGCAAATCAGAGGTTTCGAAAGTTGGTGTGATGAGGGATATAAATGGAAGTATTATTAGAGAGCATGGGGAAGTTCTGAATCAGTGGAAGGTATATTTTGAGAATTTGTTTGAACGAGGAGGGAGCGACAATAGGAATATAGTAACGAATGAGGAAGATAATTGTGAAGGTGGGATAAGTATGGAAGAGATACGATATGCATTGAAAAGTATGAAGGTGGGTAAAGCTGCGGGATATGACAGGATATCTGCTGAAATGCTCAAGGTAGGCGAAGGCGTCACTGCAAGCCTGCTGTATCTACTGTTTAATAAATGTTGGCGGTCCGGTCGTGTACCAGGTGACTGGAACAAAGCCGTTATTGTGCCACTGTACAAGGGCAAAGGGTCACAGCAGGAATGCAAAAATTATCGCGGTATCAGCCTCCTGAGTGTTGTTGGCAAATTGTATGCAAAGATACGAGTTATTTCTGAAACGGACAGTAAAATTTGGGATGTGCAAGCGGGATTCAGAAAGGGAATGGGATGTACGGATCAAGTCTTTTCCTTAAGGTGCATTGCAGAGAAAGTCTTAAGTAAACACCAGAAGGTTTTCTGCGCCTTTATTGACCTGGAAAAGGCTTACGATCGAGTGGTGAGGGATGAACTTTGGTCAACACTTTCTGTGTATGGAGTGAGCAGCAGTCTGATACGGTCACTTGAATCCTTATATAGGGATTCAAGTGCCTGTGTCAGAATAAACGGGGCCTATACGGACTGGTTTAACATTGATCGTGTTGTTAGACAGGGATGTGTAGCGTCTCCTTGGCTGTTTAATCTGTTCATGGACAGTTGTTTGAGCGACCTGAAAGAGTCTGAATGTGGATTAAGAATGGGTGGGTCAGTGTTTAAGACCCTGCTATATGCTGACGATCAGGTTCTATTTGCATCATCAGCGTTGGATTTGCAGCAGATGGTCACCACGATGAATGAAGCGTATAAGAAGAAAGGTATGAAAGTGAATGTTAACAAAACCAAAGTCATGGTCATAGAGAGGGATGATAGTGTAACTGAATGTGAAGTAATGATAGGAGATGAAAAAGTGGAGCAAGTGAACGAGTTTGTGTATTTAGGGTCTTTGTTTACGAGAGATGGAAATTGTGAGGGAGATATTGAAAGGAGAGTGAAAGCAGGAAATTGTGTAAATGGCGCCTTACAGTCCATCATCAGCAATGATATTATCCCAAAGCAAGCTCGCCTTGCTATACTGCAGGGAGTTTTGACGCCAACACTGATGTATGGTAGTGAATCATGGGTATGGCAGAAGAAGCATGAAAGTAGAATCAATGCTGTGGAGATGAGAGCTTTAAGGAGTATGTGCGGAGTAAGGCTGATTCATAAAGTGAAAAACAGTGTGATACGAGAGAAGTGTGGTCTAAAAGAAGATGTAGTGACAAAGGTTGAAAAAGGAATGTTGCGTTGGTTTGGACATTTGGAACGGATGGATGAAAGAAGGAATACGAAAGGAGTGTATCGTGCGAGAATGAATGGAAATGTCGGTAGGGGACGCCCTAGGCGGACGTACGCCGACCAAATAGGTGACGTACTGAAAAAGGGCCAAATTAAAAGTACCCATAACCGACGCGCATGCATGATGAGGTTAATGAATGTCGAGGAAGCGAAAGAAGTATGTTTGAACCGAAGCATGTGGCGTTCTATAGTCTCTGCCTACCCCAATGGGAGACAGGAGTGACGATATAGATAGAGATAGATAGACATTGCATGTTTTTTCGTGAATATTCAGTTTTGATACAAGTTTTACATTTTTGTGTTATGTAAATCATTATCAAGGTTTGATTCAGATTTTTTTGGATATCATTTGGGAACTACACATTTGCAACTTTGATTTGCTCATCTTTAGTAAAATATAGGTGCATAGGGTTCCCACCAAGAACTTATGCCGCTCTACAGTGTGCCGCGGTTCACTGTTTAACTTAATTTATTTATTTATAGACTCACGCCTGTATCCCCGAAGGGGATACATGACCAGGGTGCATAGGGTTCCCACCAAGAACTTAGGGTCCCAAGCCAACCTCACCTGCAAGTGGCGCACCTGCCGATCAACGGACAAGGCTCTGGCAAACAAAATATCCCGATAAGCGGCAATAGGCTCGCCACCTTTTACGTGGGATCAAAACACTGGCGAAAAGTGGGCGTTTAATATGCCTCTGCCCACCCCTTCGGGGAAACAGGCGTGAGTCTATGTATATATGTATGTAAAATAGTAAAACATGCAATCTAATCTATAGCTGGAAACATTTACCAAACATGCACATTTATCTAAAAACTGATATGGTCAGTTTCATCACTAGGTATAATTTATTTTTTGGACACAAAGATTAGAAGCATACATACATACATAGACTCACGCCTGTTTCCCCGAAGGGGTAGGCAGAGGCATATTAAACGCTCACTTTTCGCCAGTGTTTTGATGCCACCTAATAGGTGGCGAGCATTGACATATACTCTAACGATAGACGGAGCATTCCCTACAAATATTTTGTTCAAATTGTCTAACGTATGACGTCTAATCGTACTAGCGCAACACGCAGGCCCAAGCAGCGCCAATAACTTACAGTGTCTAGTTATTATTATAGCCAATCAACAACAATCAGTCCTAACATCTTACCAATGAGTATCCAATAGTTCTCTAACTCTACTGGCTGCTTATTGCCATTTGCAAAGACTATTTACATCACAGAAGAGATGTTTTCTGCCTACAATATTTCATCAACATAATAAGAACAGTTTATTTATGAAAATAAAGGGAATTTATTACTGGGGGTTTATTTAAGTAAAAAAATAGAATCTATAAACATATTCAGATATTTTTATTACAAAATAGAAAAATGTATTCGTGGGCGTGGGCAAGAATTGCCTTAGTTGCCTCACGAATAATTCTAATTTTTAAGCTTTATATTTATATTACTATGAGAATTGCTTAAGCATATCCTAATATATAAGGCAGGATTGTTTGTCATTCTGTAAAGATGCCCTTGCTAACCACAAAGTTCTAAAACTACACATGTGGCAGATGGCACTATGTGCTACCATAAGGAAACCAACTATTAAAAAAAAATCTATGACGAAGTGGCCTGAGTAGCTTAGTCGGTACGGTATCGACACGGTTCGTCTTGGTCGCAGATTGAAGTCCTGCCTATAAAACATACATACATACATACATATCGTCACGCCTTTTATCCCCGAAGGGGTAAGCAGAGGTGTATATATGTACACCCACTTTTCGCCAGATATACTTTAGTTCCACGTAATAAGGGGCGAGCCTATTGCCGTACCGGGCACATTTCCAGACTCCGTGCTGCTACTGAGAATTTCGTGACAGAAAAACCCAATAACAGTGCCCGACCCAGGAATCGAACCCGGGACCTCCCGATCCCACGCGCACATTTATGCCGGGAGACCAACGAGGCAGTCGTATAGGGTTTGATGTCGAGTTTTCCGTCTCTACGCAAAGATGGTATTTGCATTGTGTTATCCCTTAGTCGCCTCTTACGACACCCGCGGGAAGATAGAGGGTGGTGACAGTTGTATTCTATGCCGTCAACCACACGGCATTATTCTATGCCGTCAACCACACGGCATTGCCTAAAAAATGCCTAAAAAAATTATTCTAAATTGCAGTTGAATTGACTCTAGCAAGAAATGCTCAAAAATATATTTTAAGAACTATTCAATTGCCACCAAATACAATTAATTTTGTGGTTTTTTGTCTATTGGTCGGATAATGGAAATCAGGATCTGTTTTGGCCTCATGGTTCAATATTATTTTTGCGTATTTTTCTATAACTACAAATGTGTACCTACTATGATGAAGTGTTGAAATATTCGTTAATACGGTTATTACGATCAATATACCAAAAAATAAAAAGAACACAGAATTAGTGTTATACAACGTCAAATTGATTTTATAATATTAACCAAACTAAAAAACTCTTAAAATCAATACCTTCACGAAGTCTAGTCTTAGTCATATATTTTACCTACAATCACTTGCAATGTATTTCTGCATAGTAGTTAGTCTATGATCGTAAATGACGTCACATAAAAATAAAGAAATACATTTTAATGTGGTATAATGATACATTTAACTCTTTTATTTACATAAATAATAAAAAATATTGACCAACGCTACTACAGATACAAGATATGATTGAAATTAATCGATATATCGTCGCCACACAGTGAATAAACGAAGCGGACCCACACCGCAGGAAAGTCAAAGTGACACTAGATTGCTTTGCCGGTATGTTCATGCAAAGCATTTGAACAAAGTAAATGTTCTGAATGCTACATCTAGTACTTTAGTACATATATATCGATGGTGGCGAGCCTATTGCCGCTTATCGGGATATTTTGTTATATTTTGTTTTGTTATGCTTTAGAACTACGTAATGGGTTTCATAATGGTCTGCCATTTTTGAGACTGCCTTCCAATAATTGCATGTAATGATTAGGTTATGAACAAATCAATAAATTATTTTCATATTTTTACTAACTTAGAAAAAAATTATGCTAGCTAGCTATCAAGTAGTAATTTGTTATCAATCAGATCATCAGATCTCACGGCTACTATTTATAGGAAATATAAAAATGTTGTACATACCCTCTTTGATACCAGGCAGAGATAACTTGGCAAGACGAGGGAAGTCCATATCCTCTATGGTGACCCAAGTTGGCCGCACAGTGACAGATGCATCACGGATCTTCATAGGAGCACCTCTTTGGCCCCATCTCTTGCCGAGCTTGCGGTCACGTTGCTGTGATTTTAAGGACTGATGTGTATTTTAATAAATGACTTGATATTTAACGCAAAGAATATCTAACCAAAAAAATCTATCTACAAGTGAAGATAAATAAATTAGAGTCAGTAGGATTGGAAACTAAACTAAAAAGATTCTAGTATTGATGCAGTGATAAAACAATTGTTTCAAAGGCTTCTCATTTATACCTTAATCATTAAACCTTACTTGTCGAGAAAATAACTAAGGGAAATTACTTAATAAATTGGTTTAGAGGTCTTAACTAAAGACTAGAAAGAAAACCTGTTTATAGGTAATAAATATTTTCATCATGATTCAAAATTTCAAATAATTGTAATATTTAGAGTATAACATGTTGTATGTTTGTAAACATTTACCTTGTTCAACGTAGTCATACCGCCAGGCGTCCGCGCGCCCCTAGCGCCGCGGCCCCGCTGCCCGCGAGCGCGACCACGCTGGTACGGCGGCTTCTGCACCCTCGTCGTGTCCACCAGGTGGAAAGTACTCTCGTCCTCTTCGTGGTAGTATGCGTACGACGAACCAGCGCCGAATTGAGATGCATACTTGTCTGAAAGTTTGTATCACATCACATATGGATTACCTATGTATTATTTACGCGTGGTGTTTATGACCAATGACCCATTTGTATGAGTCAAAAGACACATTAAATAATATTTAATTAATAGTTAGGTACTTATTGATGTTAGAAGCGGTATAAAAAATTGTGCTGGTGTAAAGAAACGTCATTATAACCTCAAACAAAACTAATGCAGAAAGAATACACTTATATGAATACACAGTTATGAAAGCAAGAGAAGAACACTTACTTTGGTATTTCTTGTCCTGTACCATAGTCCAGTCACTGATTTTACCCAAGCGGTCACCTTTACTAAAGGGTTGGTACGGCATGTCCCGAAATTGCTCCGGCATTTCGCACGGGCCCCATCCTGTAGGATTATCTTGAATTATCGGGGCTATGAATCGTATCGGCTCCTCGGCCGGTAACACATGTTCTGACATCGCTGCTGTTCAATAGCAAATTATTTTTTAGCGATATTACAACATGAAGATACACCAATGCCACACGACACTTTCGAAATTACTTTTTTGAACTTTGATTTTGACAATGATGACATTGCTTTGAGTATGGGTCTTTATGCTCTTATTTTATTTTTTATAAATGCGGCTTACTTTGTCTTTAATTGAGTTAGTGCAATATAAAAAATGTAAGTATAAATATTTAAAATATTTATAAAATTGTCCTATATTAAATTAATCAGTCAATATTAAATTAAATCTTTTAACCACAATTAGCACCTTCTTTTTAAACAGATTAAGCGAAAGAATATTATATCAGAGATCAGATCAAGAAAAACATGATAAGCAAGTAAAAAGTGAAGCCACTTTTTTATAAATATGATAATTATGTGTATGTGAATAAAGTGATTGCGTCATATTGCGTGCCGCATTGTGATATGTTAATGCACATATTTACTGAAGTGATCCTTTTCTTACCAGACTACAGCTTTATGATTTTTATCAGTACGTATAGAAACTTTTAAACACTCGCGTTGCATGTTTAAGAATATATATCTATACGGGAATTAACGCGAACATGCATTAGGTATTTTTATTTTTGCTTGACGTTTCGAGACGGTTGCACGTCCCGTGGTCGCAAGCTGACTGGTGTAGCGATGTCACGTCTCCGTGTGCGAGGTAGAAGATTCTATTTCTACCCCCGCGTTGTTGATTTTCGAAGTGCCGGCGCAAAACACACTAACCGTATCTGTATATTGAACATTCGCCGACTGCGCATTGGATCACTGGATTCCACGTCGATGACAATTTGAAGCCCTCTTCCCGATTGAAATTTTTATTTTTTCTGATTTGTGTGATCGGATAACGTTCTTACAAGCAAGTCGGACATTCGAACTATGTAGTGCTACTCACGAGCGAAAGTTCTCGAAGTTATTAAACCGACGGTATGCGAATAAAACGTTACCTACGGAATCGGTACAAACCAGTAACACCGTAGGTAATTAATCTATCCAACGCGAGTTTAGATGAATCTACGATTAACATCTTGGCCAAAGGTTTAAACTTCGCATTAACACCTAAGCGAATACCGTACGAAAATATAATCAGCAGTGTTGAGGAGACGATTATCCGTAATAAAGTACCACCCAGTGATGCCGATACCCTACGACAGGACGTCGCGGTGATATTACGGAAGTCGAAGATACCTGCCAGTAATGTCACTATGGAAGAGCGTCAAGCACTGAAAAGGATTCGGGACAACCAGGATATTTTAGTGCTTAAGGCCGACAAGGGAAACGCCACTGTAGTGATGAATACGGCTGATTATACGGACAAGGTACGAGAGTTGTTATGTGATAACAAGGTTTATAAACCGGTCTCATATAACCCCACGGCCAGAGTAACGCACAGAATACGAGCAGTGATACAAGACCACCAGGACCTGTTCACGGAAGATGAGTACAACAAGTTATATGGTCCCAAGCCATACCAACCACCTAGGCTATATGGTCTGCCTAAGGTACATAAGCCCAACGTGCCACTGCGGCCTATCGTAAGCCAGATTTCCTCGCCTACTTACGACCTTGCGAAGCACGGTGCATCGGTATTGCAGCCATATAGTCGGTATGACACCGTCTTTCGTGAAGAACTCGCGTCATTTCGTCCAGATCGTTCAAAGTATCCGATTGGAACCGGAAGATGTAATGGAAAGCTTTGACGTTGAGTCGCTCTTTACCAATGTTCCAATAAGGGAATGTCTGGACGTAGTGAGGGACAGACTGAGTGACAACGATATGCCTCACAACTATATTGATCTACTAAAACACTGCTTAGATGGCAACTACTTCCTCTTCCAAGGCCAATATTACCTCCAGATCGATGGTGTCGCAATGGGGAGTCCAGTAGCCCCAGTACTGGCTAATATCTGGATGGAACATTTTAAGGAAAAGGCGCTTAGCATCGGACCTAAGACCATCAGGCTTTGGAAAAGATACGTGGACGATATCTTTAGTATCGTAAAAGGAGGTAAGCAGGAAGTAGATCAATATGTGCAACACCTTAACTCCATTCATCCGAAGATGAGATTCACCTACGAAATGGAAACTGACAGATCGTTGTCATTCTTGGATGTCAAAGTGACTGTGAGACCAGATGGGTCCTTAACACACTGCGTATACCGGAAGCCTACACACACAGATAGATACCTGCACGCCACGTCGCACCACCATCCTCGACACCTGCAATCCGTTGTGACGTCACTAAAAAACAGAGCACACGACCTCTGTGACCCTGAGCATTTGAAGCTAGAGCTAGACCATGTTCAGGAGGTACTTAGGAAGAACGGATACCAGATACAACGTCGAATGACGCGGCCTATCAAGCAAGATAAACATCCGGCGGTAAATAGACAACCTACCTACATGCCCTACATTAGAGGTGTTACGGATAAAATAGGAGCAAAGTTAAAAAACTACTCCATTCCGACCGTATTTACACCAGGAGCCAAAGTATACAACATGGTGGGCACACCAAAGGATGTTCTACCGCTACAAACCCCAGGTGTCTATAAAATCAACTGCAGCTGCGGAAGCTCTTACATAGGGCAAACGAAGCGGACCATCGCTGAACGTATAAAGGAGCACATCGCAGCTGTAAAGAACCGTCAAACCAACAATTCGGCGATTGCGGAACATTTACTTCAATCGGGCACCAATCACTGGATTGAATTTCATCGTCCCCAAGTCCTCTCCACGGAACGCCACTTTTACCCACGAGTTGTGCGTGAAGCGATCGAAATCAGAAAACATAAAAATTTCAATCGGGAAGAGGGCTTCAAATTGTCATCGACGTGGAATCCAGTGATCCGGTTAACAACACCCTACTTTAATGCGCAGCCGGCGAATGTTCAATATACAGATACGGTTAGTGTGTTTTGCGCCGGCACTTCGAAAATCAACAACGCGGGGGTAGAAATAGAATCTTCTACCTCGCACACGGAGACGTGACATCGCTACACCAGTCAGCTTGCGACCACGGGACGTGCAACCGTCTCGAAACGTCAAGCAAAAATAAGGTATGTAAATACCTAATGCATGTTCGCGTTAATTCCCGTATAGATATATATCAGTACGTATGTTCAGTGGCGGCGCTAGGCGTCGGCGACGTCGGCGACCGCCGTCGGCCTCGCGCGTGAGGGGGCCTCGCATAAAAGTTTTACAAGTTACATACTTAATATCGTTTCGCCAATCATCCTGGCTTAGGTAGCCGACATCCGACAATTCGGGAAAAATCTAAGCAAACGCTAATGACTTCAATTATTTTCGAACACGTGCGTGACAATGACAAGTAAGTACTTAGTACTTTACGGATACCTATTCAGAATCTTCTGCCTTGCAACACTATGTAATGAAATTTTATCGACACGACATCTATGTTGGGTGAAAAGTTTTAAATTGTCATTTATTTATTCACACATTATTTTATAATTTGGCGCACTTAATTTAACGGTTTTTTTACTAGAAGTAAACGGGGCCTCGCCATCGATTTAAAGGGTCTCGCAAACTTGATGTCGCCGACGTCCACATGTGGTCTAGCGCCGCCACTGCGTATGTTCATTGATCATCTATTGGAGGTGCTAAGATTCTGACTAGTAACTCTAGTGGCGAATTCGGAAGTTGTCCGAGTACGACACTTTTGACAGCTTTCAATACAACTTTGCTTCGAGGTTATAATTGTAATAGGGAAGTTTCCTGCAAGTGAAATAAATTACCTATACCTCACCCACTCACCTCATAACTTCTCTGGAAGGTACGACATGGAGGTAAGGCCATAGGGTAAAGCAACCCGTCCTTTTGTATACCTAGTTATCATTTCTTTTATTGAACAAATATGAAAGGACCTATTTAATACTAGTCGACGCCAGCGGCTTCGCACGCACATATTTTCGAATTGCCCGTTTTGCCCGATCCCGTGGGAATTTCGGGAAATCCCGTCTTAGTGCACCTCTACGGTGCCCAAGGAACATACATGCTAAATTTCATCTTCTTGTGACCAGTAGTTTCGCCTGTAGCGTGTCTGTCAGTCAGTCAGTAACGCAAGGATTTTATATATTAAGATTTGTTGATTAAAAGACCTATTTCTTGAGTAGGTACTCGGCGATAAAGCCATCTGGTGCTTCCACTTGGCAGTTGTCATATATGGAATAATGTAGGTACCTTCAATACTTGTGAAATATTCTTTTATTAAAAATATTCGCTAAGTCGAGGGTAGGTTGTCATTTGACACATTGATTTGTACTGTGCTATGCTACTCAGCGCAATAAACTGATTTACCAAAATCTCGTGTTTTAATGGACATAATAGTGGCGACGTGTGTTAATTGTGAACTATGGAGCGTAAACTAGTGAAATTTCATGAGTTCAATGTGAAAACAGACAATTGGGACAGTTACGTAACTCGACTCAATTATTGCTTTGAAGCGAGTGGAATCGTCCTCGATTCGGTCAAAAAAGCTAACTTTTTTACGATTTGTGGTGCTCAGACTTTCGATACTGTTCTTGCATTAATCACTCCAAAAAAATCCAGTGATGTGACTTATCCTGAAGTTATAGATGTGTTGACCAAACATTATAGTCCAAAGCCAAATGAAATATCAATGTCATACAAATTTTATCATCGTGATCAAACAAAGGACGAGACAGCGACGGAATATATCGCTCAGTTAAGAAAAATCAGTACCGACTGTAATTTTCCAAATCTGGAACGCATGTTGCGGGATAGATTGGTGTGTGGCATGAGTGATCGCAAACTGCAGTACGAGCTGTTGAAGAAAGACAATCTCGAGTACAAGGACGTCGTTGACGCCATGGAGTCCGCGGGGAGGGACGCGCGCATGATGCAGCAGGCCGAGCGCGCGGCCACGCCGGCACACGCCGATGCCGCCGCCGCGCCGCCCGCGCTGCCCCCGCCTGAGCCGATGGATGTCAACGCGTTCAAAACCAAAACAAACATTCGTCTTTGCTACAGATGTGGTGATCGTCACGGTGGTGAATGCCGTTTTATCAATGCAGTTTGTCATTTTTGCAAGAAAAAGGGTCATATTGAGAAAATCTGCACAGCTAAAAAGAAAAGTACTTCAGGAAAAGTAAACTACGCTGAAGAGATGCAGTCTGACGCGCAGCTGAACGGGATTTACAAAGTGGAGGGCGCGAACACGCGCGTTCCTGCCTACAAGCTACGCGTGTTGCTGAACGACGTGCCTGTGGACATGGAAGTGGACTCGGGTGCCGCTTTTTCACTGGTCAACGAGCGCACTTGGGCGCGCCTACAGCCGCGCGCCGCCGCCGCGCCGCGTCCCATGCACACTCGGCTGCGCACTTGGAACGACTCACAGGTTTCGGTCATTGGACAAGCAACAGTCAAGGTCATGTATAAGGACATTCAAACTGAATTAAACATAATAGTGGCTAGAGGTTCAGGGCCAAACTTATTATGACGTGATTGGTTTGAGCCCCTCGAAATTTCTATAAAATTTAATAAAATTTTAGATACTGACTTGTCAGCAACGAATGCATTATTAACTAAGTATGGGGTAGTTTTCAAGGACGAACTCGGTACTTACCGGGGAGACCCCGTCGCGATTCATTTGAAACCGAATGCAACGCCTAAGTTTTTGAAAGCTAGACCCGTACCGTTCGCTATTAAAGATAGGGTTGAACAAGAGATAGATCGATTGGTAGGTGAAAATGTTTTGCAACCCGGATCATATTCAGAATGGGCCACTCCGGTAGTCCCAATAATAAAAAAGAACGGTGCGGTCCGTCTGTGCGGCGATTATCGTAGTACGGTGAATCAGGCTACGGAAACCGATACTTACCCGATGCCTACAGCTAGTGAAATTTTCGCAATTATATCTGGAGGAAAATTTTATACGACATTAGACCTTGATCGCGCCTACACACAAGTGGTCGTTACTGAAGACACGTCTCGCCTTTTAACACTAAACACATGTAAGGGTCTTTACACTGTACATAGGCTAGCATTCGGCGTGAAAGCGTGCCCTGGCATCTTTCAACGGCTGATGACAGCGTTGCTGGCAGGCGTGCCTGGGGTCGCCGTGCTGATCGATGACGTCATCGTCAGCGGCCGCACTATGGTAGAGATGACGCAGCGTCTTGATGTAGTACTAGGCCGTATTGAGAAGGCAGGTTTACGTCTCAATAAGGACAAATGTAAGTTCGCGAAGGAGCGAGTGGAATTTTTGGGGTTTGTTATCGATGCTGACGGGATTCACCCGGCACCGAGTAAGGTTGAGTCCATACTCAATACTCCAGAACCTAAAAATGTCCAGCAATTACAAGCATTTCTTGGTTTATATAACTTTTATGAGAGGTTCTAATATCTCATAGGACTCTAATATCGTACCCCATAAGGCTACGATATTAGAGTCTCTACATAGATTGCTCGACAAATCGCAGAAGTGGGTGTGGACTGACCGAGAGCAGGCCAGTTTCAATACTGCTAAACGTTTACTTTCTTCTGATCTGACACTTGTACACTATGACTTGAACAAGCCGCTGATTCTCACCTGCGACAGTTCAGAGTACGGAGCGGGAGCTGTCTTGTCCCACATCATGGAGGACGGACATGAACGTCCTATCGCCATGGGCTCTAGGACATTGCATTCGCATGAGCGTCGTTACTCGCAACTTGATAAAGAAGCGACTGCTATAATGTTTGGAATAAATAAATTCCAGAATTACTTAATGGGTAGGTCTTTTACGATAGTTACGGACCATAAACCATTGTTAGGAATTTTTGATCCTAAAAAGCCCATACCTCATGTTTTATCACCACGTTTGACACGAATAGCATTGATATTAACTTCTTATAGTTACGACATTATACATACACAGTACAGATAGGTCATGCTGATGGACTAAGTCGTTGGCCGCAGCCTATTCCTGAACAAGCTGAACCACAGCTCTGTGACATACTGCTGATGGCAGAGGCCCCTGATGACTTTCCGATTGATGTGGACAAAATAGCACACGCTACAAAACAGGACAACGTTCTTAATCGAGTAAGTCATCACATTCTATGCGGTTGGCCAGCCAAAATATCAGATGATCAGCTACGTCCATACTGGCTGCATCGGGCTGAGTTGTCATTGCACGAGGACTGCGTCCTCTAAGGCTGCCGCGTAGTAGTGCCTCCGCCGCTTCGTGAAACAGTGCTGCATGCTCTTCACAAAACGCACAGTGGCATTGTCCAAACTAAATCACTCGCCAGAAGTTATGTTTGGTGGCCACAGTTATGCTCGGGCCACACTACCTTACCGTCTACCGGGCTGTTACCGCCATAATTATGGCAATAAATTACCGTTAAATTACTGCGTGAAGTCGTGTGGTTACACTAGAGTTTACCGAGATATGCCAATAAACTAGGCGGTAAAAATATCATTTTTCAAGATGGCGGATGAAGCTGCAGCTGTTTGGTATTTTATGAGTGCCAATTATTTTAACATGAATCTTTTAAATTTTTAGCTTTCTGTCGGGTATCCCAGAGAGACGGTTCGGATTGCAATAACTCCAAAAATTTGAGCGCTTTTTCATTTGACCACTCCATATCGGTAGATAGTGTAGATACGTGCGTCGTCGTCGAACTCGTGTTGCACACTGAACAAACGGTAGTGTGGCCACAAACGCAATAATTACTGCGGTAATTTTCTTTGATGTGCGAAAAAGACCGCCGCCGGAGCTATTGCCTACCGGCATATGCCATATTGATTGGCATTGTAAAATTATGGCCATAAATCGCGGTTACACCTAGGCGTTGTTGAAATTATGGCAATAATTGTTGGCATATCCCGGTAGTGTAGCCCGAGCGTCAAATGATGACATTGAGAATTTAGTACAGACCTGCAATAAATGTTCTGAAAACCGGCATATGCCACCAAAAACTAGATATGAGTGGGTGATGCCAGTGAAGCCTTGGTCTAGGTTAAATATGGATTTTGCTGGACCTTTCCAAAACAAAACTTTTTTGATTATAGTTGACGCATATTCGAAATGGCCAGAAGTGTTCATTGTCAATAATATGACTTCAGCCACTGTCATTAAGCATTTGAGAATGATTTTTTCTATACATGGACTATGTGAGACATTAGTATCCGATAACGGTACTCCTTTTGTTTCTTCTGAGATGAAGACATTCCTAGACGCTAACAAGATTAAACACATTACTTCGGCACCTTTTCATCCATCCACAAATGGTTTGGCAGAACGTATGGTACAGACAGTTAAAGATAAACTTCGTAAAATGGACGGTATGTCCTGGGATGTTAAAATTCCAAACATGCTCTTAGGACTAAGAGCAACTCCATGCGCGGCTACTAATAAAAGTCCAGCAGAGCTTTTATTTAACAGACGGATCCGCACATTGCTAGACACTATTAATCCACATGATCAGAGACGTAAAAGTAGAGAAAATCAAATCGTAAGAAATAGTCAAAAGAAGAACAGACAGACAGACGTAGGGCAGAAGGTTATGTACAGGAATTTTAGCAGTGGATCGCGTTGGTTACCAGGTACTGTAGTAAACAAAGACGGTCCAGCCAGTTATCGAGTTGAAACTGGAGATGGAACGGTAGTCAGTAGACATATAGACCAGTTAGTCAGACAACAGAATGTACCAGATTCAGAAAGACAGTTTGCTAATGAGGAATTAGGCCGAACTGAGGAAAGGGACACGGTAGAACAAAGTTATGGGGAAGGACAATATCAGGAAATGGATCAGGATCAATCGGATATACAGGAAAGTGAACAAATTATAGAAATACCCAGTTCAGACAAATGGGCTGAAATGTTAGGTATTCCAGTGGAGTCAGAACCTAGTTATTCAGGCGGTAAAGTAAGGAATAAACTTGCTATCCATGGAAAAACTCCCTATACTAGACCAGCTCCAAATTATAACTTTATGTTGTAGCTAATAAAATACATGTTTTAGAACCTAATACTTTTTCATATTGTCAAATTCATAGTTATAAAAATTAGGATTATATGATATCTTTAAGTTTAGTAATATGTGGTGAAGGGTTAAAATAAGTAACTTCAATTTTGTAGTATGTTATATAGTTTATATTTGTTTTCATATTATTATTATGTTTTACATACTTGGGGGGAAGGTATGTCATATATGGAATAATGTAGGTACCTTCAATACTTGTGAAATATTCTTTTATTAAGAATATTCGCTAAGTCGAGGGTAGGTTGTCATTTGACACATTGATTTGTACTGTGCTATGCTACTCAGCGCAATAAACTGATTTACCAAAATCTCGTGTTTTAATGGACATAATAGCAGTAATATAAGGGAATTGCTTGTACAAAAATTCACACATTTGAGGACTTCGTAATAATAATAATAGACTTGCGCGAACTCGCTTGGACCGAACCCCCTTGGATCGTAGAGAGCACCGCAATGGTTTGGTGAGCAGGGACGTCATCAGGGATTCAGAAGAGATACCTACTTATATATACTTCTTAGCCAGACTACTTTCGTGATGGAGTCATGGTGGCTGAAAACTTTTAGGAAAATATTCTTACCTAGAACTTTTATGAACAAATTTGAAAACCGTCACCACGATTGTTTGTAACCCGGGTAATTACTTTGGGCCAAACGGCGAGGGTTATACCGCGATTACGACCTCCAACCAAATAAAAAGATCTATATCGTGAAAAGAGAAGTGAAACGCGAGAGTTTTAAGATATTTGCGTATTACCTACTGATGGTAGGTAATCTACCTACTATCTATAATAATTCATATTGGAAATATGATATTGCCGTACTAGGTAGATAATATTATAACACAGTGTTTTTGTTTGTTTGTTTGTCCTCGTTTCACGTCATTACGGAGCAACGCTTTGGTATAATTTTTGTGTCTTAAATAGTTAAGAGCCTGCAGAGTGACATATCCAATTTTTTTCAGCGATAACCAATTCATACGCAGGCGGAGTTGCGGGCGAAGTTAAGTCTGTAATAGTAGATACCTAGCTATTACCATCGATATTATATATATATATATTATGTACTCCTATTACGGAAAATTCATATTTATCCAGGCGTTTGTTTTGCTTATTTTGGTTAGGAGCGGGCTTGAAATGTTGCGTTGCGTATAATAGGTACCTACTCATTGATTACTCCGTAGTTTGATATTTGATAACCTGATTTCTAGAGGAGGCATAGTCCAAAATAACACAGGCTGACCGATGAAGAAAGTATGGTTAGAGTATTTTTTGTAATGCTTAGTTGTTAATTCACTTTCTTAACAAAAACACAGCTGAATGCAACGATGCCATGTAGAAAGATAAAGAAAAACCGGCCAAGTGCGTGTCGGGCCACGCGCAATGTAGGGTTCCGTAGTTGCACATAATGGCCATTATTGATAATAACTTCTGTTTCACATGGGACTAAAAACGGGCATCTTTAAGATTAAGCCAGCGCTCCCAATGTAAACTCACAGAAATAGGTGTTTATAAGTTAACCGAAGATTACTCGTAAACTAGTGGTGTCTACTTAGCCGTGATAGTTTTCCTTTTAAATTCGTTATATGTACTACATTTGTGATTTTTTCACCTCTTCCAAGTTAATAGTTTAGCCGGCAGAGGGGGGGGGGGACACTTGAGTCTAACAACTTTTTTCACTTCAAAGCTTGATATTTGACAAACCAATCACTTGATCGAAAAATGATTTGATCAAACTAATAATATTTTTTTAAAACCTATCCAATGATACCCCACACAATGGGGTACTCAACCAAAAAAAAATCAACCCCGCTATATAATTATGTAGGGGTAAAAAATATTTTCCTAAATTTTATTCTACAGTTTTGTTGCAATATCGTATGTCTATATTCATGTCAATTGTCAAATATCAACTTTCTAGCACAAGACGTCTTTGAGCTAGGCTGCGGACGGACAGACGGACGGACATGACGAAACTATAAGGGTTCCTTGTGGACTACGGAACCCTAAAAAGATAGCTGTAGGCAAAATGAATTTAATTTATAATATGATATGGATTAAATAAATAAATAAGAAGAAAATAAATGTTCTGTGTCTGTCTGGACGTATTATGTGTACCTACTATCACTTCGCTTCTTATCTCATTGTATTTTAGAGTTTTTGATACACTACATTGTTTTTAAGTTTCTGCGTATTGGTATCTAGAAGACCTGAAAGAGCCTTTGAAGTATACATAGAAATAATATAGATAACATTTGTTCCACGTTACTTTGATAAGAGTATTTTGAACATCTGGTACCTACTGCTGGTTAAGCAATGAATATGGTAGTTATTGTTAATTTGCTGTGCTGATAATTTGATGTCGGATGAAATAATATGCACCGTTGAACGCTCGGAATGAACATTCCCTTAAATAAACAAAATAGGTAATCATGGGCTAAGTAGGCCATGAAGAGGGTATCAGGGTCAAACGCCCGGTGCGCACCATTGACTTTGGAAAGCTATGTGTGTATTAAATTGTTATTTACAGCTTGCCACGTATCTCGGAGAGCATGTTAAGCCGTTGCCGCGTTGGTCCCGTGAAGATGGTTCCTGGCTATAATGAAGATCTTTGACAGTCGTTATGGAGAGCAGTGTACTTGAATGAATATAGACTTCTGACACTAACTGCTGGTCTAGGCCATCGAATATCGCTATCGCTTTGGGTTGTGTGAGTTAGACTGCAGTCGCTCTGTGGAAAAGCTAATATTCTGCCAGATCTGGTATCTACTTAGTTAGCGAACCTCGGGCTAAAAACACCAAGTTGAAAGCGGTGACATGCTGATGACGATCTAAATTGAAAGATAAAAATTTGGATTTTGTTACGATAAACACGAGCATCGATTGACAAAATTTGGTTTTAATCAGATTTTGTATGTTTTCCAGATCACGATGAACATTGATTGATATAATCTGGTTTTTACCAGATTAAGTAAATTTCCTGTATGGTTTTAACCAGATTTACGTCGTTTTCTAGATAAAGATCTAGATATAACGATTGATATGTAATCTGGATTTAACCAGATTTAGTATTTGGATCACAACCGGGATAACGCAAAGATGATAATGATGAAACATGTAGATCGATTGAAAATATAGTTTACACAGATGTACTTACTAAAAATAATAATTATTTATACCAAAACAAGAAAAGTGTTTACCTACTTTTGTTTTCTTACACATTATTAGGTACATATTACATTTGAAATTTACCGTAGTTAATCCCTGTCCCTGTCGACCTCGATACCCGAGGCTCTCGTCCCGGAGGACCCCGAATACGATAAATACATATGATAATGATAACATTTCTTTCTATTATTGTTTTGTACGGTCGACATGCAAATTGTTTTAATGCTTTTTTTTGCAATATTTGAGACGAAAGTTGTTGAGAAACAATAGACCTAGTGCGACCGGCTGCGGCTGGAAAAAATCACTATCGTTATAGTAGCCTGTGATTGCTCTAGGAAATTCTTTATAGTATTATTTAGTAAGTAATAATATTTACCATAGCCAAATAATACTTGTTCTTTTGCCTGATATCAATGTATATTTCGCAGGGATTTAGTCAAAAACGTGTTATTACAATTTCACTAGTGAAATAATAATTACACGGATTACCTATAGTCAATAAAGAATGTTTCGTATTATTTCACGGGCTCTTTTCAGTGATTTTGTAATTTCACTGGACCGCAAAAATGATATTATAATAAATCTAGGTTTATTATGACTTGAGTTTGTGGTGGGAGCCCCGCGTGTTCTGATTGGTCAATTGACTTAATCAGTCGCACAGACTTACGAATGTACTACAGTGACCAATCTGATAAATCGAAAAAACCGTATCTTTGGCGATGCTTATGAGGCTAAGTTTTCAGAGCCCTGCTACTTACGCATGGCTCCTATTTTTATATTCTTTATGTTCAGGGTCACAAGAAACCCTAGCATAACCTATTATGGTTACGAAATTGATGCCGACCTTTATTTCGAAAATCACGATTTATTTATTTATTAAAATAATCTCGCCCACTCGGGAAACTTAATAGGTAATGTCAGGTTATCTCGTGATCCTTTTCCCAAAAATAAGAGCCCTGCGAAGCAGGGCTCCGTAAACTTAGCTTTAGACATCGCTATACCTAGTTGATAGGTATCAACTAGGTATAGCCATTGCAGTAACAAAATTTACATACATACATACATAGACTCACGCCTGTTTCCCGGAGGGGTAGGCAGAGACTACGGAACGCGATTTGCAACGATCCTGATATACCTCTCTCGCTTCATTCACTCCCATCAAGTTTCTCATGCATGCTCTTCTGAATGAGTAAGAATTATGTGTGGTGTACCTTGACCGACAGAGTAAAGAATAGTGTGATAACGGAGTGGTGTGGGGTAAAAGAAAATGTAGTGACAAACATCGAGAAAGGCATGTTAAGATGGTTTGGGCACATGGAGAGGATGGATGACCGAAGACTGACCAAGAAGAAGATAACAAAATTTAAAAATTGTTTTTCATAAACCTGTCTCTTATTTCCTAACTCTATGTTTAATACAGCTGGTAACGAAAACGGACCAATCAGCGATCGCTCTGGCAATCTAACGGCTTTTTTAAATCAGTGTAATTTAAAAATATCACTGCCTTACAATTTTACTGTATCGATCTAGGGAAATTATAATGTCACTGAAACTATCCCGTTACATTGTTAGTTAGTAAGTAATACAAACAATTGACTATAATCTGTGTAATTAGGTATAATAATATAATGTTGCTAGTGAAATTATAATATCACGACTTTTGTACCATCCCTGTGACATATAAAATTCTTGCGTTACCGACTGAAAGACAGACAAGGCACGGCTAAAAGTACTAGGATTGCACTATGTTCCTTGAGGAGCTTACCGCAGCACTAAGAGAGAATTTTTTGGAAATGCTCACGCGATGGGGTAGAATCGGTTTAAATCAGGTAAAATAAAATGTGCGGGCGTAGCAGCTAGTGTATAACAATTTTAGTAACTTATAAAATCATCATCAATATCAATCATAAGTTCTTGTGTTACTGACTGACTAACAGACAACGCACAACTGAAACTAGTCCCCCAATAAATTATCCTTTCGAATATTCCTTTCGAAGATACCTAAATTACTTTTTATTTTTGATTCCATTTCCATAAAAGCTTTTTTCAACAGTTTCAAGCACTTTCATAAAAGTAAGACCCCTCCCCAAACAAAATCCGCCACGGCAGTAAGCTTTTTAAACGGTTTTATATCTCTTTGAAATTATTTCATTGCACATGACCAAGATACCTACACCGCATCATATGATCACTCATCGGCATCAAAACAAACGTATAATAGCTTAGATCAGAAGCACATGACCACTTGTTTTGCTAGCAGAAAAACAACTTACGTGTATTTTTGACATTTTGACAGGTACTTTCCCTATATGACCTCCATTAAGCAGGCCTTGTCAATGCTCTTATCGGGAAAATTGAATCCACAAGGTGAAGTCCAGTATTTTACATAACATATCTTTATAGTTGAATAGGGTCCCAGCGTAGAGATATAAAATGTATGTTCCGGAAGTAGAAATCTTTTCATAAATTGATTAGACAAGCTATCGCTAAATGATATGACTGATGACTTTTTTAATGAATTAGGTAGTTGATTATTACGTATGTAGATCTATAAATTTGAATATTCTTTGAAGTCATATAATATTATTATTTACAAAGTTCACTCTAGCGCTTCGAATGCTCTAGCGTTTTGGGTTGTCCGTGTGGTGACGGATTAAGAATACAGATTGTCACCACCCCATATCATCCCAAGGTGTCGTAAGAGCCGACAGAGGGAGCATATTATGCATAGAACAGCATTGTAAGAGAAGGAAAACTTGATACAAACCCTATTCCAACCCGTTTGGCCAGCGTGGTATAGTAGGCCAATTCCTCCTTTCAAAGAAGAGGCCTAGTCCAGCAGTGGACCGTTAAAGGCTGATGATGACTCTAACGTAATCCTGGTTGCAATTTAAAACTGTCGTCTTAGAGTCCTTGGTCCGCTTTCTAGCCTCACCTGTGGCGAGACTTACGTGTAGAACTATTCCATCCAAGTTGGCTTTCGATTATTTGTCATACGATTAATCACATTTGCATTGCATAATAAGCTTAGTACCAACAAGGTTGATGGAAAATTAAACGTTTTTCACATTACGATAGATTTATTTTGTTTGATTCAGACCGAAGTTAGAACAGAAGCTATAAGCTATTTATCGTATTGCTTTTATTTACGCCTGTTTTGTGTCGGGTAAGGCCTTTTTAATTATTCTGTGGTCCGGTATTAAACTTTACATTTCTTTATGGCCGAGTACTGTACCTACGTTGAAACATTGCAAGTAAATCCCCGAAGTAGTCATCATTTCTGATATTGATTAGACAAGTTATCACTGAAGTCATTTTTAAACGAATAATTATGTAATTAATTATCTATTACAAAAATAAATTCATGAGATCTTTAAAGTCATGTAATATGAACAAAGAGTCAGCATCATCCTCGTCTTATCCCGGTTGCAATAATTATATCTGTACCTTGGTTCGCTTTCTAGCCTCGCTGGGCCGCGACTCAGAGTAGTCGATTTTGTTACTTCTCTTATGTACCTACCTACGATAAATCCGACATTTTGTTTCAGGAATATCGCATCCTAGTAGTGCCAATTTTATAACATTACTTTCAAAGAAAAAATCATAGTAACATAGATTTAAATATTAAGTACAATAATACGCTGGCGCATATTTTTCTCATATTCATCACTTTGAACTACGCTCAAAATACACGAAACACACCTTAAAAGCTTGATAAACTTAATTTACAAAAGATCGTTCATCCTCTTCTTAAGAAATGTTTGATACCTTACTTAGAACTGTAGCACAATACATAAAAGTTAAATTATTTTGTTGCCTTCAATTGTCGGGTACTTCCCCTTTAAGGCCTGTTTTGTCTAGAGCCTTGGAAAGTCCGATATTCAGCATTATATTTCTTTATGGCCGAGAATAGTACCTTTATTATCATAAATGTAAATCCCCGAAGTAGATATCTTTGTATATTTGATAATACAAGTTATCGCTATCGGTGATATGTCTTTTAAAGTAATTACCCGTATAAAAATATGCAATTAAACCTACTAATGAAGTAATCAAAATATTATTATTTTGACATGAGCATATTGAGCATAGCCAAGATTAGGTGCAGGCGTAGGTAACCAACATTATTTTTCAGTGACAATATGTCACTGTTATTTTTACATAATGACGTTTTTAGAGAAAGTATCAAGTAGCAAATTAGAACGACAATTTTTCATAATAACTTTTTATTGTCTGTTCTTTGGACGGTTGGAACGTTTTTCGAACGTATGTATGTATGTAGGTTGTCCATTTCTTTGGCACACCCTACTGTTACAGGCGTTACAGCCCAAACGGCTGGACGGCTTTTTATGTATCAAGACTAATCAAGAATTTGATATGTCCTACTACCGATAGTGCCTCCGTAATGTCCTGTTAGCTATGCAAAATGTGATATGATGACAGGGAAACCTAGTACTGGGATCCAAAAAAACCTGTCTCCATATTTATGCGTAATTTTATGGCCATGTTGCAGATAATGAAGGCAGTTCTTTTTCTTTCTTTAGTTTAGGACCTTGTTTACGGAGTAAGGGTCGGTACATATCTGTCGGAAAATGCTTTGAGCGTAGGTATCATCGGTCGTGTCTATTCCATCAAATGGGTTAGTACATATCTGACGGTAAATGCGTCAAGCGTATCTGTATCGGTCGCGTCTATTCCGTCCAATTAGACCTGCCACGTTCTGCGTTCATCATCTACAGTGCGGTTGCGTTGTATGATATTGAATTTTAAAACGTCCAACGTGTCAGTCAAAATATACGTGGTGCGTGGTGCGCGCGACGTCGACCGACAATACGTTGACGGAAACGGAACTGACGCCGTACGCTCGACGCCCTCGGTTAGGCGTGAACGGTTGTATGTTTTATTATTTTATTATATTTGTCTGTTTTGGCGTTACGCGACCGATTATACGCGACGCATTTTCCGTCAGATATGTACCGACCCTAATATGTTAGTTCCATTGTGCCCTAATTTATTACATAGATAGGTACTTTGAAGGAACATCTAGAGTGAAAATTAAGAGTTATATCTGTGTGCTCTACTATGTAGAGCAAGGAAGTAGCTGTCAACTGTGCTGACGATTGGTTTTGTCTTTATTAAAGTAATCAAATTGGCAAAATGTTTAAGCCGATTTATATACGTAGTCGAATGGTACAGTCTCGATTAATCTGTTCATTGGAAATTTCTTTAAAGTAACTAATGAGTGGTGTGCAAATTCCTCTAATTAATTTGTTTCTAAAATTTAATTACCATTAATCCATTTTAATAACGTGAAACTTATAGAACACGTTTATAATGATTTTTCAAAATGTAATGTACCTACGCAAATTAGAGTAATGTTATGAAAATAACAAGAAAATATTTTATAATTTGTGTAGCTAAGCCGCGTCATCAGCACCCTGGCATTAACTGTCCCACTGCTGGGCCTCTGCCCACTATAAGAAGCGTTAGGCCCCTACCATAACTTCATAATCGTACTGATAAAGCGCCTGGTTAAATTTCTGGGCGATATACAGTTTAGTTTAGAGAGTCTTAGTCTCTTAGGAAAGTAATGGGCGTGTCCAAATATTCTTTAGAAGGTACCTAGCTAATTAATACAGACTGATTCACAGACAACGCACAGCCAGTACTATTGGGCGCAAGAAGCTGAAATTTAGCATGTATGTTACTTGGGAGCCGAAGGGAAGGGACAAGAAGGGATTTCCCGAAATTTCCACGGGATCGGAGGATAAATGAATTATGTAGAGCACACCGCGATGTGTTAGTTTGGTTGAAAATCTGTTCACCGTTAGGCAAGACCTTTTATTTTTTTATAGGCTCACGCATGTATGCCCGAAGGGCCTTCCCCCTCGGGCATACATGCGTGAGCCCCCAAAGGTGCATTATAGGTAACACCCACATTTCGCATTTATTTGTGCGTATTATTTGTGTCTTCTAAGATCTAATAGATACTAATAAAATATATAGTTACAATATATAATTTAGTTTATGTTGTCTTCAGCAGTGAACCAATAGTGATAACCAGATGTGATGCAATTGAGGAGAGAATTAGGAGGATTTGGCCGTTTATACCTCGTTGGTCAGACAGGTGGATAGGGTTTAATGTCAAGTTTTCCGTCTCTGCCCGATATTATGCTGTGTTACACACACACATATATATATACAGGGTGTCACAAGACCCATCACCAAGCCGAAGTCTACTCGTTGTGGACATCATGCCAAGTCATACTAACCAAAAATAATACCTGGGAAACGACTTTTTTTTAAGTCTTCACATTTTTTAAACCGCAATTAAAGCGAGCGCGTGTACCTACCTAATGCTCGAAATACTTACTTGTACTTATCCATAGGGTCATAGGACATGTAGTGCCCAGGTATGGTGCCGAAGTAAAAAATGTTCGTAGTGTTTGGTACATTATGGGATTTCAGTTTTCGTTAAGGGTCTTTTTACACCCTGTATATTTGATGATATATATATATTTGCTTCGTGTATTTTCCTAAGTCGCCTCTTACGACACCCACGCGGTTACGCCACCGAATCAAATGGGGTTGTAACACTTTGTACCTATTCTTAATCCGTCACCACACGGGCTACCCTATTAAAGGCTTTCGGGCGGAACACTCACACGAAAAGAAAAGATCCCTGATGTCTCATAATTTTTATGTGCACTAGCAATACTAAAAAGAACCTTTACGAAGTTCATTTCTGTGAATCATGCTTTGAATTAATTAATTGGTTATTGTTTATATCTCTTCCCAACAGCGACGGACACAGGATGAGGGGAAGTGGGGAGCTTAAACAGGTCCTCTTCCTTCAACGGGAACACCCGGAACACTAGCCCCATGGATTGGCCACTTCTTCAAAAGCTTAGTAGGCACTTACATATTTAGGTATAATAATAAATTGAATGCCAAATACGTGAAAGTTTTGGCTCTACTGCACGTCTAGACTAAAACAGTCAGTAACATTACCGGCTGTATGGTATTAAGTGTATAACTCTACGCTACACTCGATACAAGCAAAGACTTGGATTAAGCATTTTTTATGTTCATTTATTCACTGCTGACTGCTCATGCTTAGTGCAGTCTGACTGACGTTATGTAGTTGCAACTTTACAAAGTAGTTCGCTTATCTACAGTTCACTGTTCAATGTTCACACTTTGCAAGTTCGCACCCACTCCTCGTTCACTCAGTTAGTAATCATTCAGACAGACGCGGACGGCTCAAACATCAGTTGTTTATTAACTTTCGCCCCAAATTGTCGTGCGTTCGCTGCCAATGTCGAAAACGCAATCGAACGTGTATATTATTTATACAATTGATTTTGGTTCAAGACCTTTGTCAGTGCACGGTCAGAAAAATATTGTAGTATGTACCTAATTGTTTGTGTAAGCTAAGATTTCTATCTTCCTATTTTCTATATTCTTCTAAAATAGTTAGTGTTCTTACACAGGTAGGTATCGTGTGTGAATTTCTTGAGAAGATCCGGAACACAAGTTGGAGAGGTGTGTGTTATTGTTTACTTTACTATTTTTATAGGCATGCGAAAAATAATTGGAATATTTGCACGAAGAGTACAAGCTTAGTACAAGAAATGTAAGAATGCATATTATTCATTTGGAAATAAAGAAAGCAATGAGCGTTTTTTATGACAATCAGGATTTGGATACTTCTTCTATCTTTCAAATAATTTTAATCATTTGCTAATCAATCACACAATTACATTGGTTTCGGTCAACATAAACAAACATAACCTAACATTGTCACTCTACTATTCCACACAATTATAAAGCTATATTATATATTTGACGGTTTATTAATATATTCACATTAAATTACACGATATAATATGTTATTTTTTATTAATACACACTTTTGTCGCAAAGTGAGTACATTCTATTTACGAATAGAGAATGACATTTGTTGGTAGAGCGCGTTCCAGCACCGATGAACACATGAACATCTTTTGCATTAAATGTTATAGATTTATTTATAGCCTGTGTATTTGCAATGTATTTGGTATTTGTAATCAGCATAGGTACCTACTTCGTTATTTATATTTATGGATTTTCATAATGCATTTTAACTGAAAAACATGAATGAAGAAATCTTGTCATGGGATCAGGTCATTTAATGCAGTATCACTATAAATTTAGCTATAATCTAGACTTCCGAGTAAAATGATCATTTATTAATTGGTTGCAGGCCATGGAAACGGAACATAAAAACAGAATAAACCAGTACTTGGTTACGTTATCCGGTAAGTATTTTTTTATATTATTTTCCGTATTAGTCGATTTGGCTATAGACATTTTTGGAAGTTTTGGTCAGAGTGCAAGTGGTTTATTCATAGATGTAGAATGTAGAGACATGAACTTTGCGATATTTTTACGAAATTGGCCATTCTGTAGATAGTTCATTGAAAAGTTGCATTTGTCGGAGAACGTAATTTTGTTTTTACATATATAGGTCACTAACCCTCAGTCTAATCTAAATGTGTGGCCCTTTGACCCTTCGTCGTCAGTACCTAACAAGAAAATATTCAATTTGACTTTATTTCTTCTAACACAAGACCCAGACCTCCAACTCTACATAAATTTACGTCCTCTGTCAAATGCACGCTTGATCCTAAGTCGGACTCTCCCACCATTCGGGTTCCGTACAGGTTAAAAGATAAGGGGAAACCATATTTTCATTATAAATAAGCATATCTAGGGTAAAAAATAAGAAATAAACATTTTGAAATTTACGAACATATTTTCTTATAATACGTCACTTATACTAGTAGCGTAATCTTTTTATTTTGACCTATATTTAAAGACTATTTCTATTTTTATTACTTACTATATTAGTTGTTGGCCTGATAGTACAATTTGTAGTTTTTACTACAAATTGTACTATCAGGTCAACAGCCGGTCCGTAGTGGGAACGTGCTCTACATTGCTAACTCTTATCGTTTGAGATTATATTTTCAAAAAGTTCGCGTTACGTTAGAACGTACATAACAAACGTTGCAGGCTATTGCTAAAATATCAAACCTATTATTTTTTTTATTCTTGACGGTTTTTTAGGGTTCCGTAGCCATATCAAAACTTATTGATTCGCCATGACTTCTGCCTGTCCGGTCGTACGTCACAGACACTTTATTGCGAAACTATTGAGACTACACAGTTGTAAATTGGTAGGTAGGTGTATTTTTCGAACAGATTCACTATTATTATACAAACCTAAAAAAAGGAGAGTCTCCTTGGAAAATGACATTAAGATTTATATCACCATTTTTATCATATAATAGTCAATCGTATGGAAGATAGACGCTCGTAAAATGATAACAGGACCCCCTCTATCTTTTAAAATAACAGAGTGACAATTTTATTCTAAAGAAAAATATATAAGGTGTAATATGAACATTTTCTGAGAAAATTGCTTTGAACCAGATTGTATTGTGTCTAGTTTTGGAGATATAGCACATTTTCAAAAACCAAACAGAACTAAATATAACTTTATCCATTATTCAAATACTATGAAAATCAAAGTTATTCCTGCTCGCGAAATAATGCTAGTATTTTGGCTAGGTGAAGGTAACTAGGTTTGTTCCGCGGATAACTTTACAACAGAACTCTACATTGGCGAGTCCGATTCGCACTTGTTAAAATTATTTATCTAACAATGCTTTCGACCATCTTGAAGATTTATTCATTTTTATATGTAGATATCTACTTCGAGTATGTGTGTTTCACCCACCTCTACCTTTTAATTTCATGACCCGAGTAGTCAAGGGTGGCAAATGAAGGTATCCAGTAAACTTAAGTTGACAACGATTAATACGCGTTCTTAGATATATCGGGATTGGACACCTAAAATAGTGTCTAGAGCACTGTGCGTTTTACCCTTTCTTTTAGGAATGGGTCCACATTGGTCATGATCCCAGTGTCCAAACATAATTCGAAGAAATTACCTCTTGGTTGCAAGCAAAACGCTGATGGACTCGAGCATGAACTTGTAACCAAAAATCGAGAAATCACCGTTTCTAAATTTGTCGAACAGAGTCAAGCATAGATCCAAACATCGGTACGAGCATTTTCACGGGCTTTCTAGCAAATGGTCTCATTGGCAAAAAGCTCGAAGCAAATTTACTGTCATTTCGCAAGAATGTTCATTACAAGTGATTGCTCAAGTTTATCAGCAGCTTGACAGGTTTAACTATCCATTTGTCAAAATATATATTTGTTTGCAGTGTCAATTGCTTTTGCGGTGATAGGAGTGAAGTCTGCTTGGGCGACTCCCGTGCTGCCGAAGTTCAAGAATAACGAGACCGATGTCGATATTAGCGAGGTAAGAATTTACAAAAAATCTTTTATACCGCTTGATACTAGCACCAAATTGTACAAAAATATTTATCAAAGATCCCAGGGCTGCCAAACCTTATTTATTTTACAAATAACTAAAAATAGACGTAACAAAAAAAATGCTGCATTGATACTCCTTGCTCCTACATTTACATTGTATACACAACGCCCAACCAACTAACCACCAGCGATGTTTAAGACCGTGCGAAGTGGAGGAGACACAGCCGAAAGCGGACCCCGGGCTCCAAGGCGTGGGTTTTGGAACGCAACCGGGACAGCGCTAGGATGATGATGATGACACAACACCCAAGTCAAGCTTTACAGTTGCTGTACGATTTTAATATTTATTACCTACGGCATAAGACCGGTACAAAGGTCAAAGTGTGTAGCTTGATGCGCAGCCGTGTGTACTTAAGTGCTAGTTCAGACACGGCGGGAACCGCGCGATTTCAGAATCGCATGGAAATTGCGCGAGTCTTATTTGTATGAGTTATTAAGTAATAGTTCAGACATAACCGCGCGGTCAATCAAGCCGCGCGGTTACCGCAACCCGACCGCCAGAAAATAGAATCGCGCTGCTCCCGCGCGTTTCTATTACTATGGAGTCTTTACTTCACGTTCAGTTGCGTTGCGGATACCGCGCGGTTAGCACGTCACAGCTCGTGAGTTCGCCATGGATCGTTTCGATACTGAACTATTTATTAAACTATTTAAATATCTTGCCAGATCAGTTCAATTAGTTCATCAAAAGATTTTATTGACATTCTCAAATAGTCAAAAATTTTTTTATCATACTTTCTTAAATTGGGATATAAAGTTACGAACTGACCATGTACTAGTCGGTCACTTAATATTGGATGCACCCAATACCGCCTTTTTCTTTTCTTTTTTTCAAGGAGCAACCACAGTAAAGACACTTCTTCGTCGACCTCCATTTTCAGCAAACTGACGTTATTCCCGCACGATAATCGCATAATAACCGCCGGTGTCTGAATAGCATCACAATTTTGCGGTTTCAAACCGTGCGATTCGTGAGCGCGGTTCCCGCATGTCTGAACTAGCGCTAAATGTGTATGCGACCACTTAGACAAACTGCGCACTGTGCCTTTTGTCACACGCGTTATCACAACTTAATGGTTAGTTTATAACGACTCATTATGACCATATACATATTTCTGCTACACACCATATTAAGTAACGTTATATCATATTTGTTTATGTTATCTATCGTTGCAATTCCTGACTCATTTATAGATAATACTCATAATATTATTATGATTATTATTAAATACAACAGCTATATGATAATTATTCTCATATTTGTTGTACTCGTATCAAAATATCTGTTGAAGTTGCTTCTCATTGATATAGTTTACTAAAGGGAAACCCGTTTTGCGTCCGGCTATTTGACCGCGTATTATCGAATAGTTATCGAGGAAGTGATAGTCGTAGAATACTACAATTATCTTCTCTACTTCTCTACAGTGTTCAGCGGTTCACTGTTTAACTTAATTTATTTATTTATTGACTCACGCCTGTATCCCCGAAGGGGATACATGACCCACATTTCGCCATGAAGTTTTAGGCCCCGCGTAATAGAGGGCGAGCCTATTGCCGTACCGGGCACATTACCAGACTCCGTGCTGCTACTGAGAATTTCCTAACGGAAAAACCCAATAACACTTTGTCCGACCCGGGAATCGAACCCGAGACCTCCCAATCCCATGCGCACATTTATGCCGTGAGACCAACGAGGCAGTTTAACTTAAGTCTCTCCATATTTGCTTCACTACTGTTACTAGGTACTCCTAGTAGCACTATGAGTTAATAGGATGATTTGCAACTGGACAACGCGACATAAAGTCCTGTCGGTTCGATGTCGAGTTAGCAGTCTTTTCGCAAAGATACTCTTTGATTCCACCTTTTGAATTATGGACCCTGCAGGGCACGGAAATTGTAGAAGAGATGAGGAATATTCGTTTACAAATTATCTACATATTTGTTTCTCTTATATCATTATTAGTGTATTTCAGTTTTTCATTTAAATATTCGTTAACACCATATTGTTGTTGGTCCTCCTAAGACTTACAGTTTTTTTTTTACTTTTTATTTTTTATGGTCTCACGCCTGTATCCCCGAAGGGGTAGGGAGAGGTGTAATATTACACCCACATTTCGCCATGAAATTATAGGTCCCACGTAATAGGGGGCGAGCCTATTGCCGTTACCAGGCACATCACCAGACTCCGTGCTGCTTCTGAGAATTTGGTAAAAAAACAGTAACATTTTGCCCGACCCGGGAATTGAACTCGAGACCGCCGACCAGCAGTCGCATACGCTATCCACTGGACCACGGAGGCAGTCAGCAGCAGATAGAAATAAATAAATAAATAATGGATTTATATTTCTGCTTAATAATTTAAGGAATTATTATGGAGAGCCATAACATTGATATTGAAATAACGGTAGTGACCGTCTCTATCCTTAATCCACACGAATTTAGAATTTTATCAAGGGTTAAATATCATGTAAAAATGTCGACTAGATACATTCAGGTGATCATGTCAAAATGGATTTTAACTAAAAGACATATAGGTGAACCAACAACAAAACGATGCTATGAATATAGTTTCGCCACGGAACCCTAACGCTAATGCATACTCTTCATTACTTAATTATACATTACTAGAGGACGCCAGCAGCTACGCCTGCATTTTTTTTACTTTACCCGTTTTGGCCGATCCCGTGGGAATTTCGGGAAATCCCTTCTTAGTGCACCCCTACGGTCCCCAAGGAACATACATGCCAAATTTCAGCTTCCTGCGCCCAATAGTTTCGGCTGTAGCGTGTCTGTCAGTCAGTCAGTAACGCAAGGATTTTATAGGATATAAACATTACATCCTAATGTTTACAATCCATCATAATGGCAATAACATTGATGTATGTAAGAGGGTCAAGGGTGTTTTCCGAGACGCAGAAGGAGTGACTTTTTCTGATAAGTCACCGACGTGTATGAATGGACTAGAACTTCTCAATTATGCGGCTCTTCATATTCTACAGTCACAACTATACATAATTACGACAAAAAACACACAAAATGCTTCCTATAAGCCGACGTCTTACCTAATGGTCGATATGTTTTGAGAAGTCCCTAAGTAAATTCACTCAATTCTAATTATCGTGCAAACAGAAACCAGTAAATATTGGAAGATCATTTCAAGTCACATACAAAAGATCATGGCCATTAAATTGACGAATCCGTTTCATAGATCACCGATATAATTTTATCGTTGCAAAACCGGCAGTTCCGTCAACATTCTAGTGGAGATTAATAAAATAATTGATGACTTTGCTCCTACTTACTTGTGAAACAATATGTGAGGAAGACGTCGGGCTGATTATGAGTCGTCGGCTATATCTCTAATATCGGAGTTACTAGGCCATCAGAAGGCCTCGAAGCTGGTCTAGGAATTCCTGTCCTGGACCAAAACCGGGACGGATATACCTGCTCACCAAATTACGGTAGAGCTCTGATGTAAATCCCTCAGCAAGTGGTCACTCACCAAATGGTAACCTCTGCTAATGTTGCTTCCGGCAAGTCAAGACACACTATACGTGCTATGCCAATGATGAATCGAAGACTATGCTACATTTAAATCTTGCATTAGTTGAGCTGTATAGGTTAGGTAACCAAAAATAGAATTTTGCTTCTGATAATTATGTCGTACCATCCGGTTTTTCCACCGGTAAATTGACTTCTTGAATGTTTTTGCATTCAAGTTCCCTGTATCCTCTTGTGGCCTATTTTGATTTGCGTTCTAATAGTAAAACACGTAGTTCAAATTAACTAAACGGTGTAACTTTACTGAATAAACTAAGTAAGTACAGGTCGTTTCCGTCGTTTCACGAAAGATGACCACTGCGCAGAAATCATTTTTAGGTCCCCGTGGAGGTGCGGGGTGAGGCGCGGATAGAAGGCCAATAGCGTGGCTCCGTTCTTGACGCATTCCCTAAATGCGTCAAGAATGGAGCCACGCCATTGGTGCACGAATGTACATATGCGACGGCCGCCATTTGTGGTCAACTTTCGTGAACCGATCTTATACAATCGGCATATTTAGTGTACAATTAGTATCTATATTTAGTTTTTTAGTATTTTAATAGCATTATATCGAGAACGAAAAATATCCTGTTAATTATCGTCTTTACGATTCCAATAGGTATTACAAAATATATGAACATACTTAGGCATATCTGTTTGCTTCATCCACAGATTTAACAAACAAGAACCAGATGTAGCGTATTCGTCCAACTAAGTGAGGCACGTTGACAGCTATGTGTGCGTGACAATTGGCGACTGGCACTGTACGGACACGCGCGTCTATGTGTGTGTAAAGTTGCCAGATTATGAATAATATCCCACTATTTTGCATATAGTTTTTGCAAACGAATATAAAAATATTACATAGGTAATATTTTATATTACATAGGTAATATTTTATATTCGTTTGTGGTTTTGAAGAATTTACCATAGATTTAATTAATGCTTTTAATATGTAATGCTGTTGTGAAAATTATTCAAATAAAAGATACCATTAAAGTATGCTTTTATAAATACATTTCTTAAAAAATATAGGCTCCGAGTTAAGTTTTAACTAATTTTATTCGTAAATTGAGAAATAAATAGATAGGCTTGCGTCATAAATATTAATAAGCTAAAAACATTTTGTCATGCATACAATAAATTATGAATATCATAATCATAAATCGTAACCAAAAAAAATTGCAATTACAAATAAATAATGGCTACAATCAATAATTTCTGTTTCTGTACTTAATGTACACACGGCGCCAAGTCAAGCTAAATAGTCGAAGTACGATTTTGATACTTATTCCCTACGCCATAAGAACGGTACAAAGGTCAAAGTGTATAGCTTGACAAGTAGCCGCGTGTACACGAATATTTGGATCGTTTGGGGATCGAACTCAAAACAATGTATATACTAATGGAAATCCTATTAGTATATTTATAAGAAAAAATATAATCTACAATATACTTTTACAATACGTTAATGTATTTTTCATTAACATGACAATCATTATTACCTACATAATCAATTGACAAGTGCATTTTCCCTAATTCAGGGAAAAAGGTGTCGACGTAAACTGGCAACACTTACATATTTTCTGCAGAAATACGAATTTTATCGAAATAATATTATAAAACGGTCAAATAATCCATAGTTATCTGTAAGAATATATTCCATCTTTCCGTATTTGCTTTTAGAAACAACTTTTACAATGTTTAAAAACGCAAGACGGCATTTTATGAATTTAAAAGCTGGATCGATCGTGGCGTGTGAACTGTGCGATGCTTCGCAACGCACTGAGTCGAGTTTGTATTCGCTTTTAAATTTTGTATTTGCTTTAGTGGCCTCACGCAAGTGTTCCGCGCGCTCTGTCTGCCTTTTATTCTATAGTCTTAGGTCACTGATAAAAGCTTTCGCTGAGTGTTGCGAGTTCGACTCCATATGAGACATAACTTTTTGTGATCTACAAATTGTTTTCGCGAGCACGACTCACGGGTCGTCTTCATTGCTTGTTATTTTAAATCTTCATAAAGGTTTTAAGAAATCTTTGATGTAAGGTAGGGAACAAAGTGCGGCCTTTTCGTTTTTACAGACAGGCAACCATGGGATGTAGAAAAACAATAGCGCTAGTAGAAATGGGGAGCGAAATAGCCGTAGAGTGAATGAATACTACCATAATACTACGGAAAGAAATACCTCTTCGGCAGAGAAAGCCATTTATCTAGGCCGTCTGTTCTTTTAAAACTGGTTCAACAAAGAGAATAATTTTATTGTTTAGCAAAAATGCTATCACGAATATAACGATCTTTGTCATTATTTTTTAGACCCTTAGACCCATTTAATTGTTATCGTTTGCCTCAGTCATAACAATAAGACCCCAGACGTCATTGTTATGACTAGACTAAGCAATTACAATGAAAGAAACATATGCATCTACTGTTCTACCTACAGTGTTAGGTAGCAAGGGTTATAATTATAACTTATATGTCAGTAAGAAATATTTTTAGACATTCCATTCCTATGGTCATGGGGGGCGTCGACGGGGAGCAGAAGGGACAGCTCCCCAGCCTCCCCTAAAGATTAAAAAACCCTATAATTTATACTTTTCTCATTTTCCATATCTACTTGCCCCCCCTAGGCAAACGGCTGGCGACGCACGTTCTTGCCTTGTGTACCTATATGATAATGATATATAATCACGGTGGTGTTGAAAGTTTATGTATTCATTGAGTCTGCCGCTAAGCATTATGAAAAAATAAGGCCAAGTAAGGTATAAAATTCAACAATTTTAGATTGTTTCTTATGCTGTCACGCTTTAGCTCTACTGAAGATGTATCCAGTGACGCTTACTTTGCTTATCAGTGAACAGTAAGCAACTGCTAGAATAAATATTGGTTAAGTTAAATAACACCAAACATTTGCTAAGTTAAATAACACCAAGTGCCTCTCAAATCGCGCGCGTGTTAACAGGAAATTAAAAGGACTCGGTTACTGAATGATTATAATAAATGCACATTTTATTAACTATGAGTATTTGTCACGTAGATCACTATACATATTTTAATTTTAAATAATAACATCTGCACTTGGAATAAATTTCTGTATTGCGGACTTGACGAACATTCAACTAACAGACACAAAGAATATTTTGAAATTAGGGATGCAAATGTGTTTTTTTTTTATATGATGTATGGTATTATGGTTATAGTCCACGTGCGAAGCCACGGACTAAAGACAGATATGAATAAAAATTGGTTTATTAATGGTATAACAACATCCTGTATCTCTTTATACTGTGGTATAACTACCTATCAGTGTGACTCTAAGTGGAAACATACAAGTATGAAGTAGGTATCATTTTAATAGTACCTACCTACCAATTTATATATTTAATTGTGGGCTTGTCTTGTTTCATTTTTTTTAGATCTTTACAGTTAGTCGTCTTTTATATTAGTAACGTCCTTTTTCTGTCAAAGTCTCAGCCATAAAGACAAAATAACAATAATGTTTTAAGCTGCCATTATTTAAAAAAGTCAGTTATCGAAAGAGACGACAAACATTAATACAACAAACCCCTTTTGTCCCATACTATGCAACAAACCCCTTTTGTTAAAATTCTTATCGATATTTGTCGCGCACGTGGGCAGACATTCTAACAATATTCTTTTGTAATGGTTCCGAAAGCTTCTTTGAATGTAAGTACACATTAGTAAGGTACATAAATGACCATATTTTACGTCACCCCATGTTTCCCTTTGGTCGTAGTTGAAACGGTCGTCTCACAGCAGATAGTAGGATAGGTTAAAGTATCTAATTGATAGTTTGTAGGGCCTTGCTGATTTCAGTATTCATGGGCAGGCATTACCAGGAAAGTACTGCCTTCTTACAAAATATCTAACATTATCTATCCTTTGAAATACAACTTTAAAATTTTAAGAGATGCTAAGGTAGTTTGGGCACATGGAGAGGATGGATGACGAAAGACTGACCAAGCAGATATGTAAGGCAAGTCTGAATGGGACAGGACGAAGGGGAAGACCTAGGCGGACGTTCTCTCTGACCAGATTGGAGAAATCCTAAAACAGGGCAGGTTAGAAGTACCCTGAACAGAAGAGCATGCATGAGGACTTTGATGGGAGTGAATGAAGCAAGAGAGAAATTGCACGATCGTTGCAAATGGCGTTCCGTAGTCTCTGTCTACCCCCCCGAAAAAGGCGTGAGTGCATGCGTCTATATATGTATGTATGAATTTAAACTACAACTTACATATTTTATCGCTATATATTGGTTCGACTGATATGACGGTGAGGCAGCGATAGCCTAGTGGCGATACCAACAGACTGCCATGCAGAGGATATCGGGGTCGAATCCACGGCGCGCACCACTGACTTTTCGCAGTTATGTGCGCATTGAATTGTTGATTATCAGAATTAGAACGGCCGTCGGTCCCAGCTGCCATGAAGATCTCTGACAGTGAATAAACTGACACTAGTCTAAACCATGGAATAACGCTATACCCAAAGGTGTTGCGGAGGTCAGACAGGCAGTCGCTCCGTGGAAAAGTTAATATTCAGCCAAATCCAGTTAGACTAGTAGGTGGACCAGGTTAAAACTGGGATAACGCTAGGAGGATGATTGTAGCGGCTGCTGACGCTACGAAATATACAAGGCGCCATTTAATTCGAATGATCCAGAAACTACATCATTTATTATATCTATCCTGTTGCGTTTCGAGTGTGTCGGAGGCCAAATTCCCTTTTTCCTCTACGTCATTCCACTCTTCTTCCTATTTCTTTGACCATCCAGGCCGCCGGCAACAAACTTGTGACTCCTCTGGTGTCTATAGGGTATAAAACATGACGCTCTAAGCTACGGCTGCGGACCAGTAGCCACAAATAACGCGGGTGTAACCTCAGCTAGTATTAGGGTTCCGTACCTAAAAGGTAAAAAACGGAACCCTATTACTAAGCCTCCGCTGTCTGTCTGTCTGTCTGTCCGTCTGTCCGTCTGTCCGTCTGTCTGTCACCAGGCTGTATCTCATAAACCGTGATAGCTAGGAAGCTGAAATTTTCACATAAAATGTATTTCGGTTGCCGCTATAACAACAAATACTAAAAATAAAAAAATAAAAATTATTAAGGGGGGGTCCCATACAAAAAACGTGTTTTTTTTTCGTATTTGATGCTCAAAATTACTAACTGTAACAGGTAGACGCTTTAAATTTTCACAGAATATGTAGTTGTATATTACCTTTCAAAATTAATAATTAAATAAAAAATACGTAAATAATAAAGGGGGGCTCCCATACAACAAACTTAATTTTTAAGCAATTTGTTACTCGATCTTAATAAACAGGTAGAAACTTAAAAAGTATTTAAGTATGCATACAACGAACATGATTTTCTTTTATAGATGATGGTACTCATGGTACGGAACCCTTCGTGCGCGAGTCCGACTCGCACTTGCCCAATTTTTATCTATATTCTTAAAGTCTCAACATGTCTGTGTTACAGCATGAGGTGGCGACAATGTTTTCCTTGAACCCGGTAGGGTTTGCCGCCGGTTCTCTGGCCACGAGCTACATAGCCGACACGTTTGGACGTCGTGCCACTATTCTCGGTAGTGCGGTACCCATCACAATTGGATCGGTAAGTGCAAATCGTTACTTGTCATTTATTTTAAAATGGAAATGTATTGATGTTACGAATTGAACGATCAAGATGCAAGAGCGTCGGTGAAATATGTATTTTTTTATTTATACCCGTTTCGTTTACATCGTAGTAAAACCGAATGCTTTATTACAATGGGAAGGATTTTTTAGAACGTTTTTGAATATTGACGTGTTTTACTATAGTACCGAAACTACTTGTCCTATATTGATGAATGTGATGTCCGTTCTTCATCATGATCCAAATGCGCGCCATGCCCAGTTTTTGAAATGTTAATCATCATAATCTGCCTAGCGTTACCTCATTTGCAGTCAAGACTTTGTCTTTAGAATCTGTTGCCCAAATGGATAGCTACAATTTGTGTATATATTTTAAATTATTATATTTATTTTTAATAATTTTAAAGTAACTACCATTTTCCTCATGAACGCGTAGAGGTATTAAATTGAAATTCATATCAAATACTCAGGTTCATAATACCTTTAAGCTGTAACAAAATCAAACTTATATGTCAATGCAATCACAAAACACAGCAATTTAGGCCGCATATTTTCAAACTGTGTGGGTGTGTAATACACCTCTGCCTACCCCTTCGGGGATAAAAGGCGTGAAGTTATGTTTGTATGTATTTTCAAACTCGCAACTACTCGCAAGGGAATCTAGAAAGATCGTAAAAACGTTCGCAGCAAAGTTCGGCTCTGTTCGTTGTTCAGTTCGACAAAACAAAAACTCGCTTTTCTGTTACAATTGAATGCTCAGTTGTATCAGGCCATTAGAGCCTTAACTTTTATTGCATTTAGTTGAATAACGTTTAAACATCTGTACAAAAGCGACACGCTTGTTTGCTTTCTATGTAGGCGAGAACGAATAAGATAAACACACCTATTCAACACTCGCTCAGCTATGCTAAAAAGTTTTACAGCAGTGCTTGTTTGTTTGACCGCGCTTATCTCAACATGTAGCCAGTTCTATTTGATGTTTTTTTTTCGTTTTTGCCATATTTGCCTAATTAACAAGGTCATGGATTATATACACAGATTATATGACATACGAGTAATACGAGTATATAAAATGATGAGTAAAAACTGTATCCAATAACCTAATATAGTAACCATTATCCCACACATCGCGGCCTTCCCCTTGGAGATCAGTCAGCCAGGATTCCTCCCTCTCAAAAAGATAAATTAAATTTAATAACTAAATCAAGTGGCAGTCCGACTTGCTCATGTAGGATTCCGTAGTATCTAGAGGTATTTTATTTGGCTACGGAACCCGTAAAGGGGTATTAAAATATTACTAATTAAACAAAAATACGCGTGAGGTTTGTAAGGATAGGAGTAAGTGGTGTTCTGTTGTCTCTGCCTACCCCGACGCGAAAAAGGCGTGAGTACATGTATGTGTGTACAAAAATACCTATGTTCTACGATGTGAACAATCTTATTGCAATCTATATAGCTATGCAACACAATATTCTTTTTTCACATCGTTTGTATGACTAGTCAGCAAAATGCTAAAATTAAAGTGATTAAAAAAATCCGATTTAATTCCAGTCGAAATATGGTTGATATTCATGTCATGTTCATATCGTCTTCCGACGCTCGGGGAATACGACCGTTGCCGAACAGTGACGAAGATTTCTATGCGCATTATCACTTTGGGAGGCCTGTACCTAATATTTTAAATAATTATGTATGTACAGTCAACAGCAAAAGTAGATGATCAAGATCAGAAATTCAATACTAATGAACGCAGTTCGCGTCAGAACTATGTGGCGTCGAAGTGATTCAAAAGTATGTGATTGTAAGTTATACCAATAATTTACTACTAGTACAGCTGCCATATATTCGTGATCAGTAAAATTCATCAATATTGTACTCTAAATTCCAATTGATATATTGCACGTGACAGCCGAATCACAGATTGACATTAAAGAGTTTCGATACTTGGATTTTTGCACTATTCCAACAGAACTCTTGCTAACATTGTGACAAAAGCGCGAAGTCAATATAAATAATGCCCTAAAGATAAAATTATGAATGTACCTTCCGGTTTTTATACATAATATAGAAAAACTATTTATTTGTCACGGACACTGAAAAAGTACAACATAAAAAAAATAAACAAAACGCAAGGCATAGCATTAGTCTGTGACAGATAGGTACACTGTGTACTGTGACAGATATATTGTAGCCGACTAGGCAAAAGCAATCATTGAGTTATAATTTTGTATCACATCAGCTACTTTTGAACATTAACATAAATGCACAAACATGCAAAGATAATAATATTTATTGAATTATGGTTTTGTATCACATCAGTTACTTTTAAACATTTGACAGAAGTTACAAAAAACAAAATACATGAGAGATGAAATTTGGCATAATTATATTAAATATACAAAGACTGCCTCAGTGGTCCAGTGACTGCCTCCGTGGTCCAGTGGATAGCGTATGCGTCTGCGGATCGGAGGTCTCGGGTTCGATTCCCGGGTCGGGCAAAAGTGTTACTGGGTTTTTCCAAATTCTCAGTAGCAGCACGGAGTCTGGTGATGTGCCCGGTAGCGGTAATAGGCTCGCCCCCTATTACGTGGGATCTAAAAATTAATGTAGAAATGTGAGTGTAATATTACACCTCTGCCTACCCCTTCGGGGATAAAGGTGTGAGTCTATAAAAAAAATATATTAAATGTGCAATTTTTTATCTAATTCAGCTCTTTTTCCGTAAAACTTAACAAATTAAATTACTGGGTTAATTAAAAAATAAGTATGGATAAATTATTTGCCTCATGATTACGTGGCCTCAGTTTCATCATTTATATTTGGTTAGTTTTGAACATTTTTTTCACTTCTTAGTTTTGATGTGAATTGAGTTTATAACTTTTGGAGTCAAAACTGATCACGAATATATGGCAGCTGTACTAGTAGTAAATTATTGGTATAATATACAATCACATACTTTTGAATCACTTCGATGCCACACAGTTCTGACGCGAACTCCGTTCATTAGTATTGAATTTCTGATTTTGATCATCTACTTTTGCTGTTGACTGTACCTATCTCGCTGGTATGTTTCGAATATACACAAAATACGAATGTTAAATCAGAATATTATTGTTTCCAGGTAATTTTGGTGTTTGCCAAGAAAGGATGGCTCTTATTTATAACAGCGTTCACGTGGCAATTCGGCACTGGAATGATGAGTACTGTAAGTATATACAATTATACATATAACACGTTTAAACATACGGCGTAATATTAATGGTATCGTCAAAGAAAGTAGGTTTTGATTTGCCTGAGTCGCTATACGATCAGAAATCAGGCTATTCATTAATTTCTGTGGGTTATTCTGTTTTTTAATCAGACCGTAACTCAATCCTGCAAAATTTTATCGAGCATCATGTTTATTCCGGTCTATTGCTGAAAGCGTGTCGTGCTGGCTAATGACGTTTGTATGTGAAATACATATCACCATTAAACGTGTTCGGTGATAAGATAGTTGAAGGGTGACGATGGTACTACCTATCTAAATATTATTACAGCTTTTTGCGCACTTTGCGTGAAAGAGATGGAAGTCCCTGTGTTCCTTTAATGGTGTGTTTGATAAAAGATAGGACGTGATACTTGGTTAGATCTTCTCTATAGGGAATTTAATTGTCTTCTTGCAAGATACGAAAAGTATTCCACGTTACATTATATAGCAGAAGTTACTGTTATTAGATAATAGTTAGTTATATTTTTTATGTGGTGTACATTACTGCACTTCGTTTAAAATGGTCCACCTTTTGGACCTTGATGTCTCTTAAAACTTTTAAATACTTTCGATTGGTTAAACATTGTGTCATCAACGAACTACTTTCTAGTTGGTAAACATTTGCTTAAGTCTAGAAATAATTATTAGACTGTAATGCAAACTACGGCTAGAAAATGATTATGAAACGATAAAACTATGGAGATATTATAGCTAGAAAATTAAATATTTTGTATGGCATTAAAAGCTGAGTAGTATAGTAAGTAGTGCGGAACTATTCAATGACAATGGATTCATAGGGGAATAAAACTATATATTTATTTTTCCAGGTCAATGGGTATTATTTATCAGAAATCGCTGACAAGGACGTGAGAGCCACACTGCAAGTGATCACTGGGTTCGCGTTTAAGTTCGGCCACCTTATGACAATGATCACAGGCCCTTTCATTCCATACAATGTGCTGAGTTACATTTTGTTGGTGCTCCCGATCACGTATTTTGTCATATGCTTTTGGATACCAGAAACGCCGTCTTTCTGTCTGAAGAAGAATAACGTGGATGGTGCGAGGAAATCTTTAAGAATATTGCACAAGTATAGGGATGAGAAGGTAAGTTGTAAAAGTGACTTGACTGCATTTATGGCGTAGTGGTTTAAGAGGTCATTTCGCCGAGTGTCCTCACACGCGACAACACTCTGAGTGTTCCATAATTTGTTGTTCCGAGCCTGGGTGTACTTTTTGTCCATTGATTGAATGTTGTCATTATTAAAAATGTTTAAAATAATGAACAAATTCATAATAAGACATATCCCTCTATACCTAATTTTAAATAAAAAGAAGTGATCCCGACTAATCTTAATTTTTCACCAAAACGTCGTGTAAATATGTTTAAAAGATCTTCTGTTCTATAGTTATAATGATGATGTTTTCAACAGGTTCTTGAAGATGAACTGACGGCGCTTCAAGCGAGTGTCAGAGCTGAAATGAAACATTCCAGTTCTCCTATAGAACTTTTCACTGGGCCGCAGTATCGGAAAGCTCTTATTATTGGTGCAGGTAATTTATAAATGTTTCATACAATAGGGACCCAGCCAGTTTCGGAGTTTTAATTATACAATGTTATTATAGGTATAGTGCGAACCTCTTAGAAGGCGTTATCTGATTGTTCTGTTTATTGAAATTATAAATTATATTAAATAGATATAATGTTCTCGTTATGACGATGAAAAATTTGTGCTCTGGAATATTGCCATAATCGGCAGTTTCGTAGATTTTGATGAGTTTAAAGTTCAATTTTGTATTTTTCGCGAATTCGAAGTCGCAAAGAATCATATTTTCAGCAGAACACCAAATTCAATGAAAACCATGATGCCCTTGAGTCATTTCTAATGCAGAAATATATTTTTACAGTGCTAAAGATGACGCAGATAATGACAGGCGGTGTATTAATAAAGCAATACTTGGGATGGATCATAAAGGACACCAACGTACAACTGAGTATCAACTTAGTCGTCATCATATATGGCGCTGTGAGCTTTGTTGTTGGTAAGAGACACTTGAGATTTTGGTCAAAGTCCGTTAGCTGAAAGTTTTCTGGCAAGTTTGGTAGCTTGGCTGACATTTCTTGCCATTACTGGAACAATTTATAGTCTTTATAGCTAGAGATAGTAGAATGAGAAAGGACTATGACCATAGCTTAAACATGAATAAGTTTTTTACTCGAAAATCTTTGTGTCGTGGCCGTCAGAAAAGTATTTTCAATTCAAGGCATCCTAAGATGCTGTTGAATAGCTGGATCCGTTTTTGATATTGAACATTATCGTAAGGAATATCTACTACACACGTATTGGTGATACCGTCATAAATATGCCACCCACCATATCCTTTGTATCAATAGTTTATATATTTATATTTTCGAATCCAAATTACATAATCCAATTAAAAAATGTTTTATATACCTACTAGAAATTATGTGCTCTTAAGCTTCTATTTTTAATTAACTACAGTTTAATTTGTCAATTTAAGATGACATTTATGTAAGTAACATACTCTGCTGAAAGAAATATATCTTATAAACAAATGTACCTATGTTCGTGCTAATATATCCGTTTTGCTCTTTCCAGCTATGATGTCATCCATACTAGTTGACCACGTGGGTCGTCGGCCGTTGATGATCTACTCGTGCACCGGCACCGGACTGTCGCTAGGAGCCATCAGCGTTTACTTCTTCCTCCAAGACGTCGTCAGCGTCAGCCCAGAAACCCTCGCTCCTTACAGCTTCATACCATTCTTCTGCATCAATCTCGCAAACGTCATCTCTACTTTAGGTTACGGCTCCTTGATCTTCGTCATACCGGCTGAAATATTCCCCATGAATGTGAAAGCAGTTGCCATGCCTAGTTTGAACGTTTTCGGTTGTGTGCTAGCATTCGCCAGCGCGCAAGGATATCAACGAGTCAAAGATGCTGGCGGCCTAACTACTATTTTCGCCATTTTCTCTTTATTTGGCATCGCAGGCGGTCTGTTTTCGTACTACTTCGTAATAGAAACTAGGGGGAAGGACTTAGGGGACATACAGATGGAACTACAGGGTGCTGCGTATAATGCTGTTAGTACTGATGAGAAAGATTGTGCTACAAAATTGAAACAAATTAGTATCAGTGCTGATGAAAGAGAAGGTGATACGGAATTGAAAGAGCTTACTGGTGAAAGTGATAGAATATAATAAGACTGTACTTAGAGATTTTCTTACTAAACCTAATAAAAGTGTACGTAAATATTGCATTTGAGGCAAACTTTTTATAGTAGTATGCTGCCATGTTATTTTGACATCACCTTTATTTTTGAATAATATTGTATATAAACCAAGACTGGTTAGGTTAAGAGAATTTGTGAAGAACTAATAGTGTATTTCTGTGATCTATTCACGAAGTGATCTATTACGCATGTGTTATCACTATACATGTACTGGCTCAGCAAGAAACAACTTGTCAAATATATTTGCTTAGTCACAAAAATGCTACTGCAGTAATCTTAACAATATGCATGTTGACAGCAGTAGCATCTACCTGTACTTTTAAAGCATTTTGTGCCCAGCAGTCAGTTTTACGGCACTGTTGGCGTTGTGGTTTAAGCGGCCGCCTCGCCACTTGACACTACGCCGAGTGTTGTGGGTTCGATTCCCACACGAAACAACACTTTGTGTAATTCACAAATTGTTGTTTCGAGTCTGGGTGTTCATTGTGTCCGTTAGTTGTATGTTTGTAAAGTCTCCCGCGAGTGCGACACAGGATTAAGTACTAATGAGGGTGTTGTCTTAAAAAAAAACAAAAAATCAGTTTTGGTCTCCACAGTCTTTAGTCAAGAGCGACCTTTGATGGCGCCACAAAGAAAGTCACTTATTTTAATAATTTGATCCCTTTATTGTGTTATTTCATTCTTTGAGCGCCACAGTAATTTTTCTGTGACAATTAGCACAAACCAAAATATGCTTAGCACGCAGCGTGCCGCAGTTTTGGTCCATAGATTATACCGTTTGGTCTGCCACCTATATAATATGACTGTGGCGGTCAAGTAAATAGTTAAATTGCCAAACAACGAAAAATTGCTCTGGCTAGATATATGTAGGGAACTACACATTGCTGTTATTGTAAAAATAAAATGAGAGGCAAAGGAAATAAAAGTTTAATTATGCTAGTCTCTGTAACGTTTTCTAATATAACTGTTTTCATATTATAATTATGTTAGAGATTGTTGAAGTCGATTGCATACATACCTTTGCAAAGAGTGTGCGTTCGCGCAGCGGAATGTTGTTGAATTTAAAGATTTTAATTATGCAGATATTTAGTGTATGACGTCGTATAATTGTGTATGGTAAAAAAAAATTTGTGCACGCAGCCATTGTGGAGAAATTCAGCAAAAACTGATTCCGCTGGGCGAACGTTGTCCTGGCGGAACTTTTTTTAATCCATTGACTTTAGAAGAAAACAGATGTGTCCAAAAATTTGTGTGTATTTGTGTGTAATTGTGTATGTATGAATAAAATGAGTGCATGCATAAACTTCGGAGAAATTCAAGTTTCCGCTACGCGAACGTTTGGCCATTAGCTAGTTTTCATATAAAGCGCTTACATAGAGAGCTGTAGATTTTTACATACGTTGTTTTGAATTTGTTTATATTTGTTTAAAAAACAAATTTAGAAAAAATCGTAGGGCTTAAAAGATAAAAATATAAACGTAAAATACGCTTATTAGGTCTTAGTTCTTAAAGTATATACTTTGGGGTCTAGATTTTCACGTTTATACAAACCTTGTAATTGTCTGCAACATGTTGCCAAGTATCAATGATGTTCCGTTAGTAATTAAAGAGTTATAGGACAATTTACCATGAATAGATCACTGTTTACAAAGCAGTCAAATATCACGACGTTCTAAAGGAATTGCATGGTAAAATGTATGCCAATAATTAGTGTATTCATTCAACTATTCACATGCAAAATTTCATGTCATTAAATTCAGTAATTAAAGAAAAACAATTATAATACTGACGAAGCATCGAAAACCTACATAACCCGGCCAAGTTCGGATAGCTACAAAAAAGCGGCCGTGCAATATATTTAGGTAACATCCCAAAACTTACAGTATAATACCGGTATTGAATTGGTATAGGTGATAACACAATTGTTGTTTCGATATAATTTATAGGTCATTTACTTTTGTACACCTACTTTTTTAAATGTATTTGACTATGACAGAAAGTAGGTACTATTTACGTAGGTACTTTCTTTAAGTATGCGCTTGAGACTTGAGATATAATCTCGATGTATTATTAAAATTTAATACAAATAAAATTCATACAGCTAATTTCTATTGAAGAGTTCACGGATCAGAATTCTAACTATAGACCTCTTAGGGAAATTAAATAATTACCACATGTAAATACTACTGTTTAGGTAAATATTTATCATATTGTAGCTTATTACACTATTTAACCAATGGACTAGGTATGCACGAGCTTTCCCCTTTGCAACTTTAGTGGATCAAACAATCTAATAACTTAAAAAAAACTACTTCTTGAATCGATTTTTTAATTTATGTATACCGTTGTACTGGTAGTGACTTATGTATGTGAGCGTGTTCCCCCGCACCCCACCAAAATATGCAGAATTATTTTGTTCAAAGCGGTACGCTAGTCCTTTGGTTAAATAGTCTAAGTATTGTAGTTATGAATTGATCAAAAATATTCTAGTGTGAAAAAATAGACAACGCGCTGCGCGCAACGAGCGATAGGCGGCTTCCCGCTTGAAACGGTACTTCCATCCTTGAAGAAAAGAGAGGGCAATATGTTTATTAAACCTGTTTTAGTTAAAACACATTTAAGTCCATTGCTGTCGTTGCAAGCGTTTGTTAACGTTATTATAATTACATAATTATGTAATATGTAATTAAAAATATTTTTGTACACGGATATTTAAATACTTGTTAATTGAAGATTTATTTTTATCGTAGATAGTGGCGTTATTATTTGAAAATATTTTTAATTCAAGAAATGCAATTTTTTTATTTTTTCCTAACGCTTGTGTACGCAACTGTACCATATTAATAAATACTATATTGGAAGGTTAAGAACGTTTCTTAGATATATGGCACGGCCGCTTTTTTGTAGCCATCCGGACTTGGTCGGGTTATGTAGGTTTTCGATGCTTCGTCAGTATTATAATTGTTTTTCTTTAATTACTGAATTTAATGACATGAAATTTTGCATGTGAATAGTTGAATGAATACACTAATTATTGGCATACATTTTACCATGCAATTCCTTTAGAACGTCGTGATATTTGACTGCTTTGTAAACAGTGATCTATTCATGGTAAGTTGTCCTATAACTCTTTAATTACTAACGGAACATCATTGATACTTGGCAACATGTTGCAGACACTTACAAGGTTTGTATAAACGTGAAAATCTAGACCCCAAAGTGTATACTTTAAGAACTAAGACCTAATAAGCGTATTTTACGTTTATATTTTTATCTTTTAAGCCCTACGATTTTTTCTAAATTTGTTTTTTAAACAAATATAAACAAATTCAAAACAACGTATGTAAAAATCTACAGCTCTCTATGTAAGCGCTTTATATGAAAACTAGCTAATGGCCAAACGTTCGCGTAGCGGAAACTTGAATTTCTCCGAAGTTTATGCATTCACTAATTTTATTCATACATACACAATTACACACAAATACACACTAATTTTTGGACACATCTCTTTTCTTCTAAAGTCAATGGATTAAAAAAAGTTCCGCCAGGACAACGTTCGCCCAGCGGAATCAGTTTTTGCTGAATTTCTCCACAATGGCTGCGTGCACAAATTTTTTTTTACCATACACAATTATACGACGTCATACACTAAATATCTGCATAATTAAAATCTTTAAATTCAACAACATTCCGCTGCGCGAACGCACACTTGCAAAGATAAGTTTTGAAATTTACGTCTACATTATAATTTTAGTTAAATAATTTACGTTCAATTCTGTTTTTGTGTATTTTATTTTGTAATTGTAATTTTGTGATAAAATTGGTTGTACCTTGTACCTATGCGTTGATGTTTATAAAGTGCACCGCATTTATTCCTAAATAAAAAAATAATGACAATAAATAAAGTAACAATATTTCTTTAAATACTGGCTGCCTTTATGCACAATTGTCCTTCCTCCATGTATTTCTTGTTGTCCATATGTTTTGTACATTTTAAATATTCGTGGTTACCTACTATTTTAAGTATACGATTTTAAGGGATGAGATGGACTCAATTCACTCAAATCTATTATGAGTTGAGGGTATGTAATGGCTAAATCATGGCAAATGGTTTATTATGGCTTAGTCCTTGAGGTCATAAAAACTGTTAAGTTATAGTATTGTTAGAAAGCACTAAAACACTGTACTTTTCCATAAACAAATTACACAGAGTTTGTTTACCGTAGGTCAACATTCACAGACTGAATTGCTTTTAAATAACGATCTCTCAAGGATATAGCGACCAGTATAATTTTTTTATTTACTCGTAAATACTCCTTAGATTAGACTCCTTGCTTATTTTGCTATGTGGTAGGATTTATTTGGTAGGTTGGTTTTTTGTCACAAATATAAAAAAGAATTCAAAATAATGCGGATGGCGCAATAAATTACTACTATTAGTATATAGTTATTTTATATTCTTATATAAAATTACTATAATATTTTCTTGGGTTTACGCGAATGTTACACATTGAAATTAAACTACAGTTTACGGATTTTATCGCGTTATATTGGTTTCACTTGTTTTTACATTTAAACCGAATGATCTAGAAACTACATTTTTATTACTAGCCAACGTTTCGAATTCTTTACAGGATTCATGTTCACGGCAGACTGAGGTGGTATTTGTCTTTGTCTTGAATTTAAAAGTTATCTCAAAGTACCCGAACATTTTTCAACTATTGGTGTTACTATCTACGCAGAATGTGCTCACTGTGTCTTGATGTCTTCTGGTGACTTTGTCCTTCTTGGGTTTCATTAGCCTGATAACAGGGTCCCAAGCTGGAGGAACATTCCAACCATCTTCCCTATTGAAATTAGGATGTTTTTTAATTTCAATAGCTTCTCGTATCATTCTTGGAATAAAGCGGTGTTCTTTTGCGAGTATCTGTGGTTTATCAAATCGCAGGTAATGGTTGGTTCCTTGTTCTACATGTTCACACACAGCAGACTTCGTCGAGCGTTTGTGTTTAATGTCAGCTATATGTTCCTTTAGTCGAATGCCTATGCTTCTCTTGGTTTGTCCAATGTATGAGAGCCCACACTCACAGTCTATCTTGTAAACCCCGGCCTCTTGTAAGGGTAACTGACTCTTGACAGATGGTAATAATTGGCTTATCTTCGTTGGCGGCTTGTAGAAAGTTTTGATTGAAGCTCGCTTCAAGATGTAGCCAATCTTGTCGGTCACGCCCTTGATGTATGGGAGGACAGCAGGTTGTCTCTCTACTGTGGCTGGCTTGTTCTTCGGGGATCTGTGACGTTGGCGCGGCGGTCGGAGCTTGTTGTCTTGCAGAACTTGCTTGACATGTTGAAGCTCGGCGTCCAGGTGTTTCTTGTCACAGATCCCCCGGGCTCTCTGAAACAAAGACATTCCTACGGTAGCTAACTGTTTAGGATGGTGGTGAGATTCACCGTTTAAGTACCTATTTGTATGTGTCTTTTTCCTATACACAGTGTGGCTCAAACAGTTGTTTTTGTTCCTGATAACAAGTACATCTAAGAAAGGTTTAAATGTAAAAACAAGTGAAACCAATATAACGCGATAAAATCCGTAAACTGTAGTTTAATTTCAATAAAATTTCTAGTTATTGCAGTGGCTTGCTTAAAAATTTTGTAGAAAATATGTACCTATAGTATGTAAAGAAATTAGTTTTAACTAGGTACCATATTGTCCTTACAAAGGAAAATGCAAAGTTAAAAAATTTTGGTACGTCCATAAACATGTATTCAATAATTAAAGGTGCTAATGGCATAATTATGTAATCGGTATTTAAATAATTTTAATCCATGTTTACTAATAAAACACGAAAGTAAACATTCACATCCATTATTATTTTACGTACTTATAAATTAATAAATTATAGCAGAAAGAAACTGCGCTGTTGTAACCGCAAGTGCGAACTTAGGCTTAGTAAACAATAATAAATAAAATCTGTAGAAATATGAACAGGTGAAATATAGAACCTTTGAGCTTTTATATAGATACTTTTTGGTCTTATTACGAGGTACAATTACACAAATGTTTATTAAAATACTTTATTTTATAGTACTTGTTGATCTCTACACTGTGCTATCGGTAGGATTTTTTAAGGACTGGGTTGACAGAAAGGCGCTGTAATTATTTATTATATTATGTAATTATTTCTTAAATTTACAATTTTTGGTGACGGGCCACTGTTCCATAAATTGCTTAAGATGACTTTACTCTGACCACAGATCAAGTAAAACTGGTAAATATAGCATTCCGTAAACCTACTGCGGAAAAAGTAAAAAAAAAAAAGGACAAACTAGCTATAATCTTGATCGGACACTGGAATAAAAACAGAAGTAAAAAAATTTATTAATAAAGGTTCTAAATTGACATACCTAACAATATTTGTTATTTGATTATAATTATGTTGTCAGTCCCGCATGTCTGTGCTTTTGGTATAGCGCCGGTATACATAACATAATCGACGTAATGTACCTATATTATCTGTCTTTAACTTTTGAGACGATATCGTGTAATTAAGTGGTATCCAAAATATCGTTCTCGTATTTGTTTAACAAAGTATGCAGACTACGTTGTCCAAAAATCATAGTCTTTCTTACCAAAATCTTAGGTATTGTGATAGTTGATATAGGTAAAATTGTATATTATAATAGGTAGGTAATACCTACCTGTATTATTATCGAACAACTTTAAAGCTTTTGTAATTTTTGTAATTGTGAAATTCAAATAAAATAATTTTATAATTACAAATATTCTTTTATTATAATGTACCTAGAACTAAAGTATAAAATGTAATGTTTATCCGCATGTGGCTTACCTCGACTCGACTTGAATCCTGTGCCTCTACCATGAGAATCGAATGGCGGTTGGCGCATTGATCGTGCCGAGTTCTTCGACTATATGAACATCCAGTGAGCATATCGGTGCACCAAACGACGTGAAACGTGCTCTGGCTCAACTCATGCTAGAGGCACAGAAACTACCTGTCTCTGAAGATAGTTAATCAGGCTAAGTCCAAATTGAGTTCTGTCACTCGATGGAATAGCAAATAGCACTTTAGTTGGTTCATACCGAGTTCTTCGAAAACATGGTCTTGAAATAGATCAATCAATGCCTAGAACGTCGTTCGAATAGAGGTGAGATACACGGTGACTAAATTCATGGACCAGTGAGCCGAAAGCCGATCGAATCAAAGCCAGGTACCTATAGATTGACTAAATCCTCGAGCGATAGAATTTATAGAATTTATTTGAACTAAAGTCTATTTTCATCTTTTTAGTATAAAAAAAACATCTCAGTTAAAATCTGAATATTTCTATAACTTTTATTCTCACTCGAGGTCAGTGACGGAATGTTTATCAGTATGTGATAATGATTGTCCTAGTCAGTGACCGTGGCAGTGGATTGCTCATTATTGTCGGCAATATTACTGTTAGTAAGCTAAATCCCATATGACAGGTTATCATGAGGAAGTAGAAACGACACGATATACCAGATACAGTTGATTTATTTTTTATTTCCGTAATAGCGTAAATACATTTAGGTACAATTTAGATCTTATTAGTAAATTTTAGGGATAAAAACATGTCTGCCTGTACTTGGTTAAAAACCTATCAAATTATACAGAGTGTAAGGGACGGTGTACGAAAAACCGATACCAGTGATTCAGTAGGTACATGATGCTGAGGCCATTGGCGGTCGAATATTCCGGAAAATTTTCATGAATTTTCCAATTTTTCTTTTGCATTTTTTGCCATATAATGTAATGAAATAGTAACTATAGTTGACCCGCATTAATATTTTTGTAAAATTCTAAGAATTAAACATGTACATGGCGCGTTTACTCTGATGTGACATCTGCCGCCTGTCGGCCGCAGCACAGTAAGTGCGGTTTCAGATTAGCGTTTTATACGCGCGTATAAGCTCGTTTTTGGAAGCGCATGTAGGCGCGTATAGGCGCGCCTTTTGGCACACGCGCAACTCGTACGAGCGTTGACGCGCTTCTAAGCTCGTATAGCCACGAGCCGTCAAAATCCATGTTGACACTGACAAGACGTCACTACCGTTTCGAGCGAACACGCCCGTTTACGTGAGTCTGGTTTTTTGAAGCGCGTATTTTAGCGCGCGTGTAAGCGCGTGTGCTAAAACGACCGTATACGCGCAGAAAAATACGCTAATCTGAAACCGCCCTAAGGGCGGTTTCAGATTAGCGTATTTTTCTGCGCGTATACGGTCGTTTCTGCATACGCGCTTACACGGGCGCTACATTACGCGCGTCAAAATACCGGTCTCTCGTAAATGGGCATATATCGGCGTGTTCGCTCGGAACTGTAGTGACATCTTGTCAGTGTCAACATGGATTTTGACGGCTCGCGCTTATACGAGCTTAGTCGCGCGTCAACGCTCGTACGAGTTGTGCGTGTGTCAAAAGGCGAGCCTATACGCGCCTACAGGCGCTTCCAAAAACGAGCTTATACGCGCGTATAAAACGCTAATCTGAAACCGCTCTAAGCGCACCAGTACGGGTCGGCGCAAACGGGCCACCGACCACAGCCACTAATGGCCAGCGACAGCCAATTAACACACTTTTTCATATATTTGACTTCTGTAGCGAGTGGCCGCCACCGACCACACGTGTGCGGCGCGTCTATACAAATTTTACAGTGGCTGTGGTCGGTGGCCCGTTTGCGCCGACACTACATCGTAATCACTGCCGCTACCACCCGCCGCTGTAGGGCCTGTTACGGCCCTACAGCTGATAGTGCGAGTTTGTGTGTTCCTATTTACATCGCATTTTTTTGGAAAATTGTCGAGTTCTTAGATTTTTTCCGCCAAGGGCCTCAATATAATGTACTGAATCACTGGTATCAGTTTTCGGTACACCGTCCCTTACACCCAGTATAATAACATTAATAACAAATATTTTATGGAATCCTTTTTTCTTTTTTGTCGTCGGTGGAGACCCGAAGGGAGAGACAAGTGACGCTCTACATGCGTTAGGGGCTTACCTACCAAAACCCAACAAAAGAATCTTGCAATAAGTTTATTTATTAAGGCTTAAGGACTATTAAAACTATGAAATATAACAGAAATAAAAATGTTACCTTACCTTACAGTGTTAGTTTCGGTATACAGAATATCGGAAACTGATGCGACACAAGAGTGATAGAGGTAAAATACAGTTTGAAAGTTTATTTATAACCGCTGATTTTGAAGCTAACATTATGAAAGACAACAGTTACTATAATCTATAGTTAAAGATCACCCTGTATATCATGCTAACAACACCGATGTAATACCGAAATAGATAATAGCTATAAATCCATTTATCTAGTAATCTGGTTCCCATAAAATAACTATAACTACCTACCGGTATTTAAATTGACTTAGCTACGTATTATACAGCAGAGTCAAGGTGACTGTATTCAAGTATTCCCGATGAGTCAGGCTTATGCTCTCTAGCTCACCATGAGGTGAGCGTACCATCATTTTTATAATAAGATGCAAACTCTAAATTCGCATCTTATTATAAAAATTATGGTATCAAAATAAAAAACTAAAAAACACTAATACATTACTACTATGAACCAAGTGAGCCGCCAGTATTATTCTTAGGGATGTGGAAACAAAACCATGTGTAAAAATTCATTTGAGAGGGAGAGCGATGACTAGTCTCACAGTAGACGTGGGAATGATACGTGCCCTTACACTCGCCTCCCGGCGCCTATGACTATGACCTACACCCTTCTGTAAGCCTGAGTGTGTTATGGACACAAGAAATAATTAAAATACTTTAATATGACGTTCAACGACACAGTTTATAGTACTTGTTAATGAGGTTGACTTTGAAAATGACAAAGAAGTGCATGTCTTTCGTCGATTCTTCCTACGCAGCTCATCTCCGATGCACTTTCTGAACGATTGAATATTTTCCTCTTCCCCGCAAATAGTGCCCAAAGAAAATATGTGGCGAAAAGATGCGAAAATAACGACATATTATGGTCAATACACAATCAATAACTTGGATGAAACGATCTGATTGGAGTGTGAAGAAACGCGTGCGTAAGAAAATGTACATACATACCTAAGCAGGTACCTACTTAAAGTAGCGTATCAACATAATTATATGTACTTAATATGATCTTGACCCATCTGTTGCAAATGTCAAAGCAATCTTCTCACACAAGTTGACTGGTTAGAATGAACAAATTAGTTTCATAATTAGACTTTCTTTCATTATTTCAACTTTTCAAGAGTTCTGTCTTTCCATAGTTTCTGACTTTCTGTGTTTGTGTATTCACCCGTATAGATAAGTAAATATGCGTCTAAAACGTTTGAAACATGTTATAATGCATACAAGTACATGCTTTTTGTTATGATAAGATATTACTGGGAATATAATATTATATCATGTTACATAGTATTCGACGCGAAATCAATACGGACGTTGTTTTACCATTTAATAAACGAAATGGTCTGGTATAATTATAACAATTAATTTTAATAAATTTTACTCTAACTAAAAATTGTTTACGTGATATATAAATAGACTTTTCAAGTGATTTATTTTATAAAAATGACGCAAAGTCGGAGAGCACAATATTTCGCGACATTCGCCGGTTAGTATCTTTAGTTTTAAATAATTTTGGGCTTGGATTTGGCAGCGTTTTGCTAGTACCAGTTTCAGTACCTACCTATGCACAAAATGAGAATAGCCAATTTCTTTAATGACCTTTATAAATTAGTTCTCTTCTACTTTTCTACAACAACTTTCTAATTTCAAATAAATTATTTGAAATTATCCTGCTATTTATCTACTGAAACGAAACATAAATAAATAGTTTAACAAAGACGACTTACAATTTAAAATAATATAACTGGCAAAAATCTTGTAAATAGAGTCTGGCATATTGCCTTAGGATATTTACTTAAAGCTGGTCGATTTATCTTATCTTATACTAATATATAAAGCTGAAGAGTTTGTTTGTTTGTTTGTTTGGTTGAACGCGCTAATCTCAGGAACTACCGGTTCGCTTTGAAAAATTATTTCCTTGTTAGATAGGTAATTTATCGAGGAAGGCTATAGGCTATATAACATCACGCTATGAGCGATGGAAGCGGAGTAGCCTTAAATAACGCGGGTGTAACCGCAGGCATAATCTAGTGTAAAGATATAATTAATAAATTATTACATTATGGTATCCAGAGCGTGAAATATTCCCGTATTATAATGTCGTAAATCCATGTTCGTTATTCTCTGTGTTCCAAATAGAGATCGCGAGCTGCGAACTACATATGTACAGTTCTTAAAAAGTTTGGTATGTGGTCTAGCACCATCATCCTCAGATCTAGAAAATTAAAAAAAAAAAAAAAAAAAAAAAAAAAAATCTAGATCTGAGGATGATGGTGCTAGACATCATCCTCAGATCTAGCTAGGTTGGTCCCGCGGCATAAATGTGCGCGTGGGATTGTGAGGTCTCGGGTTCGATTCCCGGGTCGGGCAAAGTGTTATTGGGTTTTTCCGTTAGGAAATTCTCAGTAGCAGCACGGAGTCTGGTAATGTGCCCGGTACGGCAATAGGCTCGCCCCCTATTACGTGGGACCTAAAATTCATGGCGAAATGTGGGTGTAATATTACACCTCTGCCTACCCCTTCGGGGATACAGGCGTGAGCCTATATCTAGAAAATTTGATTTTACTTGATCAGAGTCATCAATAATTTTAGAAGCGATTATTGTTTCCCATGCGATCATAATCTAATTACACAATTACGCATGCACTAATATGTGCAATCTAGTAGATTATATATTAATTACGACACATTTCGTATGAGTCGACAATGACCGACTATGTCGTTATCTATCGGCACTTGGCCCCAAATACTAGCACGAGCCACTTGTGAGATGCAACAAAAGGACAAATTCTATTCGATGATATCTTAAATTAAATCTAATGTGTGGTCTTGAAAACGAAGTAAGGTTTGAACCCTACAAGGAGTGAAGAAGCACCACCAATCATGTGGTTAATCATCATCAGCCCTACATACATACATACATACATAGACTCACGCCTGTTTCCCCGAAGGGGTAGGCAGAGGCATACTAAACGCCCACTTTTCGCCCGTGTTTTGATCCCACGTAATAGGTGGCGAGCCTATTGCCGCTTATTGGGACATTTTGTTTGCCAGAGCCTCGTCCGTTGATCGGCAGGTGCACCACTTGCAGGTGAGGTTGGCTTGGGACCCTAAGTTCTTGGTGGGAACCCTATGCACCCAATCATCAGCCCTGTATATAATTATTATACACTGTCCCACTGCTGGGCACGGGCCTCTCCTCAATATGAAAAGGGTACGGCCATAGTCCACCACGCTGACGTGGTGGACTAAGTGCGGATTGGCAAACTTCACATATTATTCGAGAACATTACGGAGAACTCTCAGACATACAAATTTCCTCACATTGTTTTCCTTCAACGCTAAAAAATTAATACGCACAAGTCACTGGTGTTCGAATCCGAGACTCTCTGCGTAGCAGTTTGTCGGTCTCTTCACTAGGCTATCGCTGCCTAGCATGTTCCATAACATTTGGTTAGCACCGTGTTACTATTCGATATCGCGTATGGCGTGCGTGAGTAAAATGTTTTAATCTTTCTCTCAGGACAGAAACTATTGGTACCAATTTTTTAAGCAGGACTACTCAATCTCGCTGTCGTTGCAGTTGGAGTACTTACATACAATAGCTTAAGTGGTAATTGCGAAAAGAATACTGCTGTTTCCTAAGTTTTTAAAAAAAGGTTCGTACATATGAAATTCTAGTTTAATATTGATTCATCTGTATGATGTCATAGGCCTTTTCATGCAGCCCATTGCTGGACACAGGCCTCTCCTAATTGTGAGTCTAGGAGGATTTCAGCCACCATACCACGCTGGCCAGACGGGTATAGGGATTGATGTCGTGCGTTTGCCTCTGTTTGTGAATCCATGTGTCATGTCTTACGACACTATGGAGTGAACTGAGGTCACTACCTCAGTTCATTACCTACACTTTGTATTCTTAATCCGTCACCCGAAGGACGGACGGAATATTTATTAAATGAAATTAAAAAAAAAATCGGCTGTTTATTTATTTGCATAAAAGTACCTACCTATACAAGGAACGAAAATTAATATATTCTTGATAGGGTATTTCGACCACTTAGTCGGTTTCGATAGGGTCATTTCGCCTGTTCGCGTCCACCCCCCTATTCGCGTCCATTTTGCGGACCTCCCTTTAAAAATGCTCGGAAATAAGTATACAAACACACTAATAAAATGAAAAGTCAGTACCGCCAATACCTCGACGTATAAGAGACACGCACAAATAGACAAAAGTTCCGTGCGCCCAGCTTATCCTGTTTAAAAAAATTTGTTAATCTCGGTTGTTCTACAAAAGAGTGCAGATGCGCGGGATATAAATAAAAAAATAGTGTGCAGCGGCGTGTTTGACGGTAAGTATTTTATTGTTTTATGTGAATTTTAGGATACATAGCTGTTTCTAGACATTAATAATGAAAAGACGAATAGTATGAATTATGAATTAGCTTGTTTTGACGTGACAACGTCTTATAAATTGGTTTGCCGGGTGACACTTCAAGAAACTGCGTTACGCTCCGCTCACGTTATGCGCTCACAATGAGAGCGAGTGAGAGGCACGCGTCCCGCCTAAGAGCGAGAGAGACAGACATAAAAAGTGAAAGGCACGCGTCTTTCATCCTTCTTCCTACTATACGAATGAATATTCACATTAAAATTATTTTACCACTCAAAGTCGTTGTCACGTAAAACTTTCGCCCGTATACCGACTTTACAGGCAACCAATTTTTTTTTATAGTTAACAATTAAAATAAGGTGGACGCGAATTAGAACACCAAATTTATAAAACTTCCACTTTGCGTCCACAATGGACGCGAACTCGTCTATTTATGATTTCTTTAGTTGTTTATTTTTATGTGATTTAAATATGAGAGAGAAATTGGGATTTTGTTTATTTTAACATTAATAGTATGCAATTGTAATGACCAATTTGCGTCCACATTATTATGATTGTAATAAAAGATACAATCGATATAATAATCGATCACAAGTGGACGCAAACTATACCTGCAAGGGATAATATTACAGCAAATTGCGTCCATATTTTCATGAAATAGAAATGATCGCATAAATACATTCTTTATATTTTTTTATAATTTAAAATGCATTTTTGATTAAGACTGAGTTTAAAATTCAATTATTACATTTAATTTCTTTTATTCCATATTTTTTCTATTCAAGATGAGTTCTTAGGAGACAAGAAAGAAGAAGGAAAAAAAATACAAAAGATGATTAAATAAAGAAAGCGTTTTGTGATATTCGTGAGAAGAAGAAATCGATAAGACAAATATGTACATAATTATGTAAAAATTATGCTATTCCGAAGACCACAATATTGGACAACATGTATCGTTATTTTTTTATCTTTGATTTTAAGTTCCATCGATGTTGAGAACAATAAATAGTTATTTATAGTTTCTATAAAGTGATTTAATAATGATAATAATGTAGATTTTTTATAACTTTAATCTTAAATGTAGAAATTGTTAAAAGCCAATCTTTCTTTAGATTGTCTTAACAATATCACCCTTATATGAAGTATTATAAGGCTGATATTGTTAAGACTAAGCTGGTGGACGCGAACTGGTCCTCAGGTGGACGCAATTTGGATTTTTTGGACGCAAACTGGGTAAAATGCCATATTTTGAAGTTTATCTATTTAAAAAAAAAACACAACAAGTTTCGAACAAAACTGAAAGTTATTATTAAAATAGACTATATAATGAACGCATTACATAAACTTTTCATTGAATAAATTTGCTGGAACATTTTTATTTTCTCCTTCAAACTTGCCAACTGCACTAAATGGACGCGAACAGGCGAAATGATCCTACCTTTATTTTAATCTATCGTACATCGAAAGCCCACATTTTCTAAGTTGTAATGATGTTTTTTGTTTCAGTGTCGCTGGCAATTATGGCTAATAGCATGGTATTCTTTTGGACGACGCCGATCTTGCCTAAATTCCACAATAATGAGATTATTCCAAATTTGACGAGTGTAAGTACCATATATTATACGATATTTTTTCTTTATATAGCCATTTTCAACCAACAAAGGCTGGACATCATTATCTTAGATTATAGGCGTCCGCTGAACACCAATACACCATCGGGGCAAAGTTTCGGTATCGGTAGCTTTGGAATCTTCAAAGGACGACCGACCTCACATTGGGCGACGTGCGCTCGGAGTTCACTCTGTAGTACAAAGTGAACGTCGGGCACACAACAAACGCCCGCCCGGCGAAAGCCGAGCGCACGCTCGGCCGGAGGTCCGCTGTGAGGGTCTAAATCTGATGTTGAAAGCACGATATATTTTGTAACATAACAAGTTAAATTTATATGTATTATAACCATTGCCATGTAAATTGTAACTCCATGTCATTCTAGTTGTCAATTGAAGCCTTTGGACCTAGGGACCTAAGGACTACGCGATAAAACACTGTCAGATTTTTACAATCACAGACAAATGTTGTCAGGAAAATATATGATGGCCTGTTTTATTATCTTAACTGCTGTACTGACCCGATTGGATGTGGAATATACTATTACCTCGCTTGCAATAAGGAGATATCCATAGGCTATACCTACATATAAAAAAGGTACTAACATGCATAACGTAACAATCATTGCTACATGATTTGCAAGTAATTTCTTTTGTAGCCAAGACCCAGACCGAGGTGCGTTCTGCCGTACTAACATGAATAGGTCGCAAAATAAGTATATCGCAAAAAAATGTCTGGTTCTTATAGCTTTTAAGCTCTTGAAACTCTTCATTTTGTCTCCAGCATTGCTAGAGAGGAAAGTGGAGGTGGCGGGAAAGAATTTGTATTCTCACTCTTCCAGTACCTATACTTTTAATAAAATTGTTTGCGGATTTCAAGAAACTGTAGGTATATTCCCAAAAAATCCTTCTTAACTTATTATATTTTCCTCTTTGTGTGAGTAGGTATTATTTCTTTATCAGGCGTATATTTTATGCGAACGCAGATAATGCCATCAGCATTCTGAGCATTATTATTTGTTACCTTTATTTTGTGTTCAGCGAGTATTATTCTGGTAAAATAAATTCTGTCAAACCAAAAATATTTAGATGGGAGCCCAGTTCAATATTATGTTTTGTAGGGTTCTCGTCTTTCCTGACAATAAAGCAATTTATTTCGAAGAAAATACAATACATATTTCGTTATAAAATAAATTTCAAACACACTGCTTCCTATGTTGAAGTAGTGTTTGCTAGGAAAAGTAATAAATTATGATAAATTGAGCACAAGATTGTCATGGTCATCCTGGTCAGTATTTATAGTAAAAAACAGCAGCAGCGAATTGTACACACTTAAGTCCAGGTCTAAATTTTGAAATAATAATGCTCAGTCCATTTTTATTATAACACCAATGATATTTATTTCCAGAGTGAGATAGCGTGGGTGGTGTCCAGCGTGACTCCAGGGAATATTCTCGGCAGTCTAGTAGCAAGCAGAGTATCTGACAACTTCGGTCGACGATCAACGTTCTTAACAAGTGCATTTCCTATTTTATTTGGTACAGTAAGTATCTCAAATCATTGAATTGTTCATACTGGAGCCGCCTCAAACACATAGGCAAAGTTTCACCACTTCTGAATACAGGCCTTACTTTCCCCTTAAATTGAAAATAAGTTATTTTTTTTGTTATCTGTCAAATTCATTTAACAGGAACTAATTAGTCAGCAGTGAGACCAGCCTGATGACCAGATGGTATTTTGCATGTGTTGATGGTTTGAACGGATATTGGGTCCGGCAGATGGTGGTGACGTATTAAGAAAACAATGTGTCTCCACACCATTTCATTTTGTGGGTTTTGTAATAGGTGCCTGAGGTATTCATAATCATCATCAGACTTTAACAGTCCACTGCTGGACTATGCCTCTCCTTTGAAAGGAGGAATTGGCCTACTATACCACGCTGGCCATACGGGTTGGTATAGGGTTTGTATCAAGTTTCCCTTCTCTTACAGTGCTGTTCTCTGCATAATATGCTCCCTCTGTCGGCTGTTACGACACCCATGGGATTATCTGGGGTGGTGTCATTCCGTATTCTTAACACGTCACCACACGGACCTGCCTGAGGTAGTAAACGAAGCATATAGTATTTTGGGGAAACGGCAAAACTCGACACCAAATCCTATATGAACCCTGGCCAGAGTGATATATAGTAGCGTATATTTCCGTTGTGCGTTCAAATCCTTCTATTGAGGAACGATTTTATTGCTTTTGTATATGGCATATTTTCGGCAGTGGAATGTGAAATTCTGTGTATGGGTAAAGATGGTGGTGTTGTCATTAGTCTCCAAAACATGAAGGAAAAGAAATGTTAACTTAGTGTTGTCGGTATACTCAAAATAAATCGAAGGAAATTGCAGCGAACAGTTTAATATTTCTGCACGAAATATGACAATTTTATCCATCAAACTGAATGTACGAATATAGAAAATTTGTTTTGATAACAGTCATGAAATTATCACGTTTTGTAATAATGTCTTTGTTTTTATTTCAGGCGCTCATACTATGTGCTACGAAGGCATGGATGTTGTACATAGCAAGAATGTTATGGGGGTTCGGTGCCGGAATGAATACGACAGTAAGTGTCATATTTGTTTTATAAAGCACTTTTAAAAGCTGTTTAGTAGAGTTCATTGTGCTGTATATTTTACTTAATGTTACAAACATGAAATAATAGACATACACAATACACAAGTAGGTACTAGTTGTGAATCCCAAGAATCTTTTGTCCATTTTTGACCAATTGAACTAAAGTTGACGGCCTCACCTATAAAATATCGATGTTGAAGGATATCTCAGTAAAAAATATGTATAGATTTATAAAAAAAGATGTACCTTTTTGTAGATCGCAGTGTTTTATTCCCAGTGTAATTTGTTAGTACTCAAGCGTATGGCCAATTAGCCCACATGTTATTCATCGAGTCGTCCTTGTATTTTTATGTATATCTATTAGTCATACGTATATCAATTTCTTATCTCAGATAAAATTATATTAATTTAACCTAATTGCATTACCTACGCATTTAAAATCCAAATCATCTAAGAAAAGTCTGTACGCTTTTTAGGTGTCAGACCACAAAATGCCTTCAATATATCTTTTATTTTTTACTATATCTAAACGTTCTGTTCCACTAAGTTATTTGCAAATATTTGAGCAACACACACAGTTAGCACCCAGACTCAAAGTGAGCCACACACATTGTCACCCAAGCCCAAAAATTTCAGTAGCCAAGTAAATAATTCATAATTCGTTTTCTATTTCAGGTATTCACGATGTACCTATCAGAGATAGGAGACAAAGAGATCAGAGGCACGCTTACCGCAGCAACACGGTTTATGGTTAGCTTTGGAGCATTCCTCACATTGGCCGTTGGATCATTCCTAAGTTACGAAGTTCTAAGCAGTCTACTAATAGTCCTGCCTGTCTGCTACTTCATAGCCTGTTGGTTTATACCTGAGTCTCCATACTTCTTACTGAAGGAAGGGAAGGTGAAAGCTGCAAAGAGCGTGTTGTTTAGATTGAGCGGCTCTAAGGATGAAAAGGTAAATAAACATTTTTAATATGTAGTTAAATGTTTTTCGATGGACTGGCTTTCGACACTTATACTTTTAAAGTTGTAATATCTCGGTAAAATATAGAAGAAGAGTTATAGAATAAAATAGTTCTAAAATTTTATTTGATGCAGAATATTTTAGATCTGTTAGTGTGTATATAAAATCTTTGTTTTACTGACTGACCGACAGACAAAGCCCAGGCGAAACAGCCAAATTTAAAAAATCTAGAGGTAGGTTTATATACTATAAATATTCTTACACATTAACTAATTGCAGATGATTCAAGAAAGGCTGACTTTAATGCAATCAGATGTAAGAAAGGAAATGGCCAGATCCGGTTCAGTAAGAGAACTCTTTAGTGGTTCGCAGTATAGGAAAGCAGTGATAATAACCGCAGGTAAGCAGTTATTGTAATTTGTATTCCAAACCTTTACCAAACATTCGGCGAGAAATCATAATTGTATGTATTATATTTAAAATATCCGTACCTTTATTAATTTATATATATTTTTTTATAGACTCACGCCTGTATTCCCGAAGGGGTAGGCAGAGGTGTTATGTTACACCCACATTTCACCATGAGTTTTTAGGTCCCACGTAACAGGAGGCGAGCCTATTGCCGTTACCGGGCACATCACCAGACTCCGTGCTGCTACTGAGAATTCGAAAAAACCCAGTAACACTTTTGCCCGACCCGGGAATCGAACCCGGGATCTCCGATCAGCAGTCGCATACGCTATCCACTGGACCACGGAGGCAGTCTTTTACTAATTAAGCTTCTTTTACTAACTAATTAAGCTGAAGATTTAGTTGTTTAAACGCGTTAAATCTCAGAAACTGACTGACTCATGAAAGTAAAATATAAACATCAATAATGTCTGGTAGCAACTATATCTTGTGAACCTCCACGATGCATAGTTGTCGGAAAGAAAACTCTGGATGTGTAATAAAGATTTTTCTCATTGGCATATCCAGGGTTCAATTTCAGGGTGGACCTGGGTCTTCATAAAACAGTGGTGTTAAGTTTCTTAGGTATCCAGCGCAGAATTTGGATACGGTAACCAAAACTCTGGGGTGGGCTAAAAGACCCACCCTCCCTGTAATATACGCGAATACTTTTTTATTTATTTATCTAGCGAACTTTTCTTCAAATACAGCATTATAATACGACCAACCGTGTCTTGAACGCACATACATCAATTCATCAGGTATCAAACCATCGAGAGCACAGATCGGGTTCAGTTAAATATAAAATTACATCGTACGCTATTTCAGGTTTAAGAGTGACCCAGCTAATGACAGGCATGGCTGCGATCCAGCAATATCTAGGCAGAATCGTACAACAAAGCAACTGCGGCATGCAGGTTTCTACTGCACTCGTTATATTCGGTGCAATGCGATTCGTAGCTGGTAAGTGCAGCATTCAAATTCGCAAATTGGTGCTTATTGATACAAGCATCATAAAACGAAATAATAGTTCTAATAAATGAGGAATAATGCTTTATACAGATAACTTGAATAACCTAGGCACTGCTTAGATCTAACACATCCTATAACGCCAAAAAAAGAAAATAATACAGATTTTCAATAGATAAATGCATCCATAACTTCAGATGAAGTAAAGTAATGTAGAAGAATCAGAGTAACTAAAAAGTGGAGTCACGTGCTGTGCCATGTTGACGTTTATATATTTACTGGTAGTCTTGGCTGCACTCATTTTATGGGTTATGCTGTATGATCTGTTTTTTCTTCATCAGAGGCAAGCTCTAAATTAGCTACTTTATGATATCACTTCTTACTTAGAGGGTTTGTTGGTTTATTTATTGGTTAGGTCTCACTTGGTCCATCACCTGTTCGGTCAGCCTTGGGACACCTACCCCATAACATCTATAATATTGAATCTCATTATTTTAATATTACCTAAGTGTTGCTTTATGTACCTATTTTAATTTGTTTTTGTCATTTGTGCTGTCTGAATAAATTTTATCTTTCTTTTCTTTCTTTCTTACTTGCGATGCTTTTCAATCAAAACTTTTATTACTTCCAGGTTTAACATCGCCTTTTGCTATGGACAGAATTGGACGACGACCACTGCTCATATTCACTTTCGCCGGAGCAAGCGTACTCTTAGCCACCGTTGGATCATATTTTTTTACCCAAAAAGTCATTGGCATCGATGATGAAACTACCAGTCCTTTCAGATATATCGTCTTCGTGGGCATCGTTAGTACCAATGTTCTCGCAAATTTCGGTTTCGATACATTAATTTTCATCATCCCTTCCGAAATCTTCCCATTAAACGTCAGGGCTATAGCAATGACCGTTTTAAATATATTTTCTGCATTTGTTACCTTCTTAGCAGTAAGAGGGTACCAAATTGTGGAAGATTTTATGGGATTGCACTCAGTTTTCTGGTTATATGCCACAATGGCTTTTAGTGGAGCAGTGTTCACGTATTTCATAGTACCTGAGACAAAAGGTAAGAGCCTAAGAGAAATACAAATTGAGTTGCAAGGAAATATATATGAGGAAGCTGATGAAAAATTACAAAAAGCAGGAATTATCGATGATGTTGAAGATAATAAAGAAATAAATCTTATAGCATGTAGCGTTTCCACTTTAAATTTATAACGTGTACCTATTAAGCAAGTAATAAATTTAGTATTTTAAAAGTATTTATATCTTTTTATTTATACCAGGCAGAGGTATCGCGCTTACCTCTTTTTGCCCGACCTTGGTAAGTTGATTGCCACCGTGGAATACGTGCTTTAAAACACGAGCCAAACTTTGGGTACTGACCATAAATAAATAAAAATAAAAAGGGGAATTATAAAACGATCGAATAAAAAAAACTAAGCGACTGATGATGATATACTGTTTTCATAAATTGAGTGGCATGCATTTGAGTAAGCGAAAAATTTTAAAGTTACGACGAATATTGATTTATAATAAAATCTAGAATTCTATTTGAGGTCTTCTGTTTATTAATTTGATACGATTTTTTTATTTTATTACTTTCTTTGGGGCGGGGTGACAAATCGATACAGTCAGATGACTTTTTATGAAAATAATCTCGTTCACTTGGGAAACTTAATAGGTTATGTTAGGTTTTCTTGTGACCCTATACCCAAAAATAGGAGCCCTGCTCTCCGTCACCTTAGCTTAAAAGACTGAAGAGTCTTATTTTATTTTGTTTTTTGTTCATTTAATTTAAGTAAATGTATATTGCTTTATTTTTCGGAATACATTGTTTCATTTAATTACCTACCCTTAAATAATTAAATTTCTTGGACAATAGTGTTTCTTCAAATAGTTATTTCATAAGGCAATTTGCTAAAAATGTGAGCTCATATTACTCTGCTCATTATAGTATTTTTCAAAGTGATTTTCTATTTAGTACACTTTATTTAAGATAATGCCTCGTTGGTCTCGCTTCATTACGGCTTCCTACAAAGTTTAACTTTCGGAAGCCGGTGTATTTAATGGTCACTGGTGCTAAATCGGACTTCATAGTTGGTAGTATTACAGGCTTAGAGATGCGGGTGCGATTAAAAAGTAGAGTAGTTTTATAGATTACTATTGGTGTATGGTGGCCTCGTTGGTCTCGCGGCATAAATGTGCGCGTGGGATTGAGAGGTCTCGGGCTCGATTCCCGGATCGGGCAAAGTGTTATTGGGTTTATCCGTTAGGAAATTCTCAGTAGCAGCACGGAGTCTGGTAATGTGCCCGGTACGGCAATAGGATCGCCCCCTATTACGTGGGACCTAAAAATTTATGGCGAAATGTGGGTGTAATATTACACCTCTGCCTACCCCTTCGGGGCTACAGGCGTGAGTCAATAAATTAAAAAAAAGTAAGATTAAATGCCGCTAAGTATAAGTAAATTATTAGCTCAATATTGAAAAGAATGCGGGACGTAACGTTGACACTCAAACAAATATTAAGTCGCTCAAATATTATGAAGATTCTCATTTTGTATTTTAAGTAACTCAAATTAATGTTTGTAAGTTGCTGTTCTGTTGATTTCTCATCACTCGCAGTCAGTCGCTCACTTAGTAATTCTATAACCTAAATTAATTATTTTTGTCACTTAAAACTTTAATTTACAGTCACTCGTAAATACTACCCAAATAAAAAGGGAGTATCATTTTTATACCTACCACAAACTGACTTTTACGCTTCCTCAAAGGTATTATCTTTGTAGCGATAACATAATACAACTTCACGACTTTATCCTCAAAGGGATAGGTACCCACACTTCACCAGTTATGGTTCGGTTCCAATGTAAAAGGGGGTGAGCCTATTGCCATCTACCGGGCACATTAAGCGAGCAGTAATTTACATTTTTAATACACACGTAACTTCGAAAAGTCACAGTTGTGTTCCCAGGGTACCTGGGGATCGCACCCGAGACCTTCGTCTCGGCAGTCCGTTACGTACGCCACTGGGCTATCTTTTGTTATTTGAAATAAAACCTGTTGTTAGTTTAGGTTCGAAAACATGTTGTTATAAACATTTTAACAGTGAGTAAGTTATATCTCACGTGAGCTGCATCTAATTATAATAATTATAATTATCGATTGCAACGTACTTCATAAAAGGCGGCGTGCGCCGCCGCTAAACAGAGTTGATCAAAACAAATATATTTTTATTAACATTAAATAAGATTTTAAAAATTTGAAAAAATAACGAAAAAATCTAGTATCTTCTTAACACTTGAAAGAATCGATCACCGTTGAAAAAAAAGTTTAATGACCATTTTTCAAAAAGTAATCCATTATAAAAAAAATTTGAATTTTTTTAAAATTAATATTTAGCTATGCCTTAAAAAAAATTGATAAGAAAACTTGGTGCATGAGATGCATTGGGGTGTGTCACACACAAATGCGTGAGAGCACACAAACACAATATGAGTGAGCTAAGTTAGTTTGTGAGTTTTAATAAGTCAATAAACAGTCTAACATCCGTGTGTTTCACTTGCCTCCAAACGCCCTACATAATACACGTAGACAGAACAGTGACACAACAGTGGTAACCCCGACGTGAGTGTTGAATATCAGGGCCGGATCTACCTAAGGGCTGCTTGGGCTGCAGCCCAGGGCCCCGAGGTTACAAGGGGCCCCCAGACCCCGTTAAAAACAATAGGCGATAATTTGAATTTAAAAAATGGTTGTCTGTAAAGTCGGTTTACGGAAGATATTTTTACGTGATACCTACCTAAAGTCATAAGAAAACATTGATGAAAACTTGCATACTTCTATGAATTGAGTTAAGGGGGAAATATGTGTAAACGGATGTTTTCATGCTAATTTTCATTTTTTTTTTTTAATTTAAGAAAAATAGTATTATAATGAAACTTTTAGGTTATTTTATACATATATTCATGAGTTTTTTTTTCATATTTTAGAAAAATAAACTTAAAAAGTAGCGGAGATATCAGCTGATACACATCGTAGGTTGTCATTCGACTTAGCAGTTGGTGTACACGATGGAAGCCACAATTTTTATCCGAAATCAATGGCACAGAAAAATTACTTTCCTTTATAATGTGTGTCTTCTATATTAACCCCAATTAAAATAAAATAAAATGCATTTTAGGGGGCTATTAAAATAAATCATGTTTTTCAACTACCTATATTTTCATACATAGTTCACTATAAAAATGTAGTTGAAATAAAAATATCGCTTATGATTGAGGTTCATATTCAGCACAATTCTATAAGGAAATTATAAACCAAAGGAGATCTCCCAAATTGGGCTAATTTTGATTTTGCCGGCTAATCAATAAAATTGTGATATTTTAATAGAATACACTATTTTAAACATTTTTTACTATTACAACAAACTTCTAAGTCAATTGTCTGCATTATTTATATTATATCTCAAACTACCGTAGAGCAGTTTAGTTTTGTCAAAATGATAAATCTAAGAGGTGTAAAGGTGGTCAACTATACGTTTTCAGCCTCGCGTGGAAAACGTGAGCCTTAAAATGCAATGGGCTCATAAAAAGAAGACTAAATATAAAAATATCGTCTCTAACTCTAAACCTTCCGTAGGAATGTCTACGACAGGCAGTCTTGTATGTGTATAGTGGCGATAATTCCTGTTCTCGACATGTGGTTGAAGAGATGTCGCGTCGCGACGTTCTCACTTTCCATGGTTGTTGCTGTTCTTACTTGGGGAGGAAAGGCCAGGTGGAAACGCCTAGATGTCACAATTGTGACAGCAGCCGCAACCTTGTAGAGAAAACGGCGCTGCAAAGGTTAGTGGAATGCCCCAACTCATCATCATCTCGAGCTATTCTCGACCATTTTGGTGTAGGCCTCTTCAACAACTTTCATTCCGGTCTGTTTTGGAGTCTTCAACCAATTACTGCCCGCTATCTTTATGATGTCATCTTTCCATCTCATTCGTGGTCTTCCAGCTAGTCGTTTACAATCCCACGGTCTCTATTTCAATATTTGCTTGCACCATGCTTCGGGTTTTCTGGCTACATCTGCGGCCCACTGCCACTTAAGCTTCGCTACTCTTTTGACAACATCTGATACTCGACTTTCTTTCGTCTTTCTATCTCTTAGTGTCACTCCTACAAGTTTTCACTCCATTGCACTTTGAGCTACTTCAAGTTTCTGGAAAGCTGCCTTTGTAATAACCCAAGTTTCGGTTCCGTAGGTAAGCGCTAACAGAACAAACTTGTTGATTTTTGTTGCTTCGTAATATTCATAGCAAAAGCAAATGCCAGTTTGCCGAAAGCGGCCCAATCCAAACCGATACCTCTATTAATCCCTTTCACCTGGTTTGCTTTGACCATCTTTATCTTTTGCTCTAGGTATATATATTTATTGACTAATTCCTATGGAGAAGGTACTTCCTACGGCAATTGTTATTCCGCTGGAGTTTCACTGGTCATGTTTCAAATCCCCCGTGAACTGGTAGTGGCAATTGTTACAGTCGTATCCTCGCTCACTGCACTGTCATCACCGTCTCTTTCTGTGAATGATGCCAGCCATAGGGGCCGCTCTTCATCCGCCAGTAGGCTGAGGCGGCGGCGCTGTGAGCAGGTGCGCCTCCAGGAATGTGGATTAGCAAATATGACGTGGCTACCCCGCATCCAACGGCGAGCCGAACCATGACAGGGTCATGGTGTACATCGCGATGATAATAGCAATTCGCGTGGCCGCCGTCAAGGGACACCGTGGTGGTTATAGTGTGTAGACCCAACTACGCACCAAAGAAAAGGTGGCTTGCATATCTAATGTACCATACAATACACATTAAATGGGACCAGCAGCCGATAGGTCTTCTGCCATTAAGGCATACTGAAAGAATAACAGAAAGCAAGCAGCGCACGCAGTGAGCGCAGAGCGAATTAGAGTGAGACAGCGTGACAGATGCTACGTCTAATGCAACTTCGCTCTTGGCTTACCTGTTATTACCTGACGCCATTTAAATTGCAACTTGCACATTATTTTAGGCAAAATATTACAATAATTAGGATTAAGAGAACAGATTCTTTGAGCTCGAATATTATCTCATAGACTCTCTACTTTGGTGTAGTAATAAAAATAAGTATTTATTTCGTACCATTCTATAATAATTTTAAGTTAATTTTAGTTGGCCGGCACTTTTAGAACTAGCCCACGTGACAAAAAAAATAAATTCTTTAAGCCTCTACTATACACGTATTTTTTTTCGATAAATTAACATTAAGTATTAGGTATGTTTTTTTGTGCAATAAAGAATATAAAATACCTAATAATATATCATTCGGTATAGAAACAGTTTTTTGACTTGGCTATTAGTTATATAGGCCCCTAAGAAGTTTCAGCCCAGGGCCCCACAAATTCACCATCCGCCCCTGTTGAATATACTTATGTCACTGTACTATTATTGTGGCTGGTTGTGTTCGTAGATTCCAAATACTTTTCCTAAACTTCTTGGATGGAATACTTAGCTGTCGCCCCAATGCTAGGACAAACTTGTCACCTTATAGAATACCTAGTAGTTGTTGCCCGCGGTTTCGCGCTCGTGGGTGTCAGTTATAGCAGTAAAATGTGGCCCATGTGCTATTCTAATGTTTAAGCAAAATTTGCATAGTGTTGTCAAAATCCGTTTAGTAGTTTTTTGCAAGAAAGGGTAACAACCATCCATACATCCTGTGACCAATAGTTAGAATGAGAGATATTTGAAGTAAGTAAGCTCGACATCAAGGCCGTTTATATATTTGATTGAAAAATAAAAATCGATTAGATTTAAAAGTAAATATATAAACTGTTTATACGTTAATAAAATTACTTTTAAATCTGGACACTGGATTTTAAAAGATGGTTTTTCAGTGTCTACATGTAAAAGGAACGATCATCGTATGAGCTAACGATTTCTATGTGGCTGATAATTGTTGTAAGTGTGACAAATACGTATGTCCAAAAGATAAATAATGCTACAATTTTAAAGATAATGATAGATAAAAGATACAGACGAAAATGTGTCATCTCATTTATCGCCAGAAAGATTTCACATGTAGTATTATCAATAGCCTTGAATAAAGAGTATTATATTATCAGATAGGCAACTAGTAGCTGTACCCATCTAAGTAATCTTGCATGCGGCAAGGCACTTAATAATATGCGAAAATAGTTAAATCCGTAATATATATAAAATTCTTGCGTTACGGACTGACTGACACAACGCACAGCCACAATTATTAGGCGCGAGAAGCTGAAATTTGGCATGTATGTTTCTTTGAGACCCTTAAAAGTACAGTAAGAAGAGATACTCCGGCATCCCCACGGGATCGGGCAGAAACTTTTAAATTAAAAAAAAAAACAATGTGCTGTCGTAACTATTTACGCGGTATAAGAAGGAGGTTGTACCTTGAAGCACTGAAAACAAACTGTCCTTGAAGTCTCTTTAAATATATTTTTTAAGATTGCCTGTAAGACACTGCTTTGTAGTCAATGGTCTGTGTTTGTAGTGATAAGGCCACCATTTGTGCATTTTTCTATTTAGCATAATCGTTTCAATCTGAACAATGTAGTGTGTACAATAAAGATTATTTTATTATAATTTTGGGACAATTAATGACAGCATCTCAAACTAATGAAGCACTCTACTTTGCTCTTCAGTACCTATGTTATACTGTCCTGTCGAGCTACAAATTAAAGTGATTAGACTAGAGTCTCAGATAAAAACCATCGTGATAAGGACAGACAGACAGTCATGAAGAAACTATGTCCATAAAGGTAAATGGGCACCTTAGTATGGAAACCATACCCACGGCGGACACAAACGAAATATAGCAGAGTGTATTCATCTATGGCTCTCATTTACTATGGCATTAGTCGCATTAATGTGAGCTACGGGAATCTCAAAAATTCAAGTGTTATCTATGTATATATCCATACTCTTTATCTCTGAAGCTACTGATCCGATTTGAAAAACTCTTTTTGTGTGTGATAACCACATTCATGAGAAAGGTTATAGGCTACTTTTTATCCCGATATTCCAGCGGGATCACTGAATGAGGCTGAAGAAGTCGCGGACGTCCGCTTCCTCAAACGTTCCTAACTAATAACACCTAAATAAAAATGTAATCAACATACAGTTAAACAGACAGCAGAAAGATTGCATTATGACGTTGTGGTTTTGCGTTGCAGATCTAATTTGCATATTTATTAGAGAGCAAGAAGCGATTCAAGTGATTATTGCATCTGATATACCGACGTAATTTTATAACCGCAGTCACATTGACGGTTCAGAGTTCAGTTTACCAAGTTTGGGTGTCCTTTTCCTGCACAAGTTCAACTTCCACAAAGAGGCCAATGATACGGGACATGGCATACATTTAATAAAATCTTTAAACACGTTTGATATGTATGTCGCATGATGATAAGATACTAACTTTATTTTGTTTTATAAAGAATCCGCGTTCGCTAAAGGCGGACGTTGGTTTATTTTTCGATATTAAGTCTATTTGTAAAAGTGGCTTATACAGTTCTTGAATGAGCTGTTTGTAGTGGAGTTGTGAAGTGATTTTTTTAATGTGATTCTTTAGTGAAATTAATACAATGAATAAAAGTCGGCTAGTGCAGTATTACGCGACGTTTGCCGGTTAGTATATTTAATTTATTATGTTTGTCAATTCTCACATGTACAAAAGTTACACCTTTATGTCACATATATCACAAGTTATATCTTATGTATGTCTTAATTTCGAAGCCACAGTAGGGTATTCTTAGGCATGTGCAAAGTAGAACCTTTCCTGATACTAAAAATTTTCATTGTTATATATTGAGTTACTACTGTATATCTTAATGGATATGTATTATTTTCATGTTTCCCATTTTCATCGTTCACCTTCTATCGTTTCATGTTAGAATTTTAGAAGAATATCCGGCTTTTGCAAGAGTTACCGGAGACATGGCTCCAACAAGTCTAGGAGCCCGTATACAGCTTTAATATAAAGTGGGATAAGACAAATGTACCTAGTGGAGTCTTCATACCCGCACTAAAATAGCCGCAATACGTGTAGGACTATTGTTATGATGTGGAATCTAATGGATTGTGTTATGAGGTGCTGTTTAATGGATATGGCTTTCAAATGGCACCGGCCAGTGTAATGAATTCATCTTCATCCTAGCGTGGTCCCAGTAGCGATCCAAGCTTCTGGCCTTGGAACCCGGGGTCCGCTCTACGTTTGTACCTCTTGCACTCGGCACGCATATCATCCCTTACGACGTCTAGCCAGCATTTCTTAGGCCTTCCCAGTTTACCGGAGCGCAACGGAGGTGGCATGGCAAAACATTTGTTATCCACATAACATGCCGGTTACGACCCGGACACTCTTGCAATTTATCTGCTTTGTCATGGATATATGAAGGATCTGTGGTCTTTCCACGTGACTCGGCACATCCAGTGCAGCACATTCATATCCGTGCCAGCCACTGAAATGAATATTTTTTATTATACTATTCAAACGTTATTGATTTCGATGCTGTTGTAGCAGCATGAGTCCACGTTCTATTTATTTAAGGTGTTGACTTCATAGTGAATACCTGCACGTATATATAAAGCAAATAAGCTTGTTAATTAGTGGTATGTTTCCTATTTGAACAATGATCAATAGTATGATATCGCACCATGATATTTCTACTTACCTTATTCCTATTTTGTAGTTTCCGGGCTATCTACTTAAACGAGTCTGGCAGCCACCTGCGAAGTTTTGGGCACAAGTGAAAAAGTTTTCATTTTATAAACCTACTTGCATTTATTTTTTTATCAAATCTTAACTGTTTTGATAATTTTACTTAGGTATTCATTTGAATTCACTAACTGTTTCTATCAACATCGCAGTCTTCTAGCAACATATAGGCCTCTTCAATGGCACGCCACTGAGCCCGATTTTTGGCTCTTCGTGTCCAGCCACTGCCAGCCACGGTTTTTAATAACATCTTAGTAGTAACAATTATACCTACCTACATAATAATATAGTAACAAAAATACTTAGTGTCTTGCCAAGTGAAAAACAAGTTTTAGGTGAAAACATCATACATTATATTCTATTGTTAGTATAACTGATGAATAAAATAATATATAATAAATGATGTATCCGTGTGGTGACGGATTAAGAATACGGAGTGTCACCACCCCATATCATCCCATGGGTGTCGTAAGAGCCGACAGAGGGAGCATTTTATGCAGAGAACATTGCTGTAAGAGAAGGAAAACTTGATACAAACCCTATACCAACCCGTTTGGCCAGCGTGGTATAGTAGGCCAATTCCTCCTTTCATAGGAGAGGCCTAGTCCAGCAGGGGACTGTTCAAGGCTGATGATGATGATAAATAAATGATGAACAGATTCGTATCAAAAAGTGTTTATGAACAAAATAATGAAGATTCGTACACGTACTTATTTGTTTAGCCTCTCTTTATCTTTTATAGTTCTCTTATTTACCAATTTAATTCGGAATCGGTCATTAAATAAATATTAATAGGCAAATAAAGATTATTTTATTATTTAGCTGTATATGATAAGAAAGTGTTGTGCTAAGCATACGTACGACATTTCTTAGCACAACACTTTCTTATCATATATCGCACTCGATCTTCAAATCTAGGTTACTTCATCGGTTTGATTTTAGGTATACAACTACAAGATTTTATTATTGCGTAAAATTTACCAAAACTGAAACCTTATCTTAATAAATAAAATCCTTGCGTTACTGACTGACTGACAGACACGCTACAGCCGAAACTATTGGGCACAGGAAGCTGAAATTTGGCATGTATGTTCCTTGGGGACCGTAGGGGTGCACTAAGAAGGGATTTCCCGAAATTCTCACGGGATCGGCCAAAACGGGTAAATTAAAAAAAAAAATGCGGGTGTAGCTGCTGTAGTCATCTAGTATATATATAATTTTGCGCCGTCCGTCTGTGCATCACATATATCGCACAATAAGCGGTCATACATCCCAGCGGTGCCCTCTGAAAATGTTATTCTTATCTTTGCTGGACTATTATTTTTATAAATAATACGATGGCGATGGTGATGAATGACTTACGATGGTATGCAAGTGGTATGTGGGTGGTCTGGACTGGACGTTGCCTATTCGTTAGAGGTTACCAAACCAGCACAGCTATCATCATCATCAGCCTTTAACAGTCCACTGCTGGACTAGGCCTCTCCTTTGAAAGGAGGAATCGGCCTACTATACCACGCTGGCCAAACGGATTGGTATAGGGTTTGTATCAAGTTTTCCTTCTCTTACAGTGCTGTTCTCAGCACAGCTATACTACAATAAAATAGCAATACGAATGGCTTTATCGGCCTAATTGGCCATTAGTAGCAACAGGGATAAGTAGATAGGTATTATTGTATTGCACACCAGATACACGGTCGTCAACTCATGATACAGACAAAAAAATAAAAGTCATAAGGAATGTTTCATCAATGCTTTAATTTTTCGCAGCCGACCAGGTATTACACCCTTGTGGCTTTTAAAGCATTTCAGCCGTTGGTACTGCTCCCAATCTTTTTCCGGTAGTTTTAACCAAATTTTCGAAAATCCTTGTCAACTGTCAGGTTCTTGCGCCTAGTAGTTTCGACTGGGCGTTGTCTGTCAGTCAGGCAGTAACGCAAGATTTTTCTACATACAGATGTATTTAGAATTGAACTCCTTTTTGTAAATCGAGAAATAGGTATATTATACCCATATATATATAGTAATAAGTCGGTATGTTAATTATATTTTCGTTTAAAATATAATTATAACTTAATGTAGTATTTAGTTTTACATATCTAATGCTATTTTGTCTGTCGTTTTCAACAATACCTAGCTAAAGTTTTCTTATTTTGGTAAGTAATAAAAACAAATTTTAATTTCAAGACGCAACTAGTTTTGTATAATTAAGCTGAACTCACACAGAGTCGAAGCGTCCTTACGCATAATGTTTTTCTATTGTAACGCGTAGCTTCGCGCATCAAATCAAATCAAAGCAAATCAAACCGTTGGTTTGCGTAATACAGGTTACATTTAGTTGTATACTACCTAGCTGTATACTACCATTTCTGATGTGCAAATTTTACAGGAAATGAAATAATCATTAAAATAATTATGAATAATTTCAAATTTTGCATTAATTGCATTAGTCATTCTAGTTTTAAGAAAATTAACATTACCAGATTAATAATTTAAATTCATTTGCAAGTCAAAGTTTAACAATTGATTACATCGTCATTATAAGTGATTACATTGGTCATAAACGATACATAGATTACAAATACAATATGTTTTTACGATACTGTGTCAGTCAAAAAATCGTTCACAGAATAATATGTCTTTTCTAATAAATATGCCTTAAATGTCCGCTTAACTAAATTGATGTCATTTATAATTCTTATGTTATTCGGGATTTTATTAAATACTTTCGGAGCCATACCTAAAACATTCTTATTATATAATGCAGTTTTGTGAGCTTGCACATGTATTTTATTGCACTGTCTTTTACTTATAAAAGTTTCGAACATTGAGGGGTGCGATTTAATAAAAATGGCCATCTCGTAAATATTCAGTGATGGTAGGGTTAAGATATTTAACTCCTTAAAATGTGGCCTGCAGCTTTCTGAGAGTCGTAATTTACAGACAGCTTTGACACATTTCTTTTGTGCCTTAAAGGTTTCTTTTCTATTAACAGAGTTCCCCCAAAATATAATGCCATATCTTAATGCTGCTGAAACATAAGCCTTATAAGCAATTAGGACAGCTTTTTGATTAACAACTTTTGCTAACATGAATATGAGATGGCATGGGCATATAAGAATTTGTTTAATTTCTTACACAGCTGGTCAATATGCGTTTTCCATGACATATCGTCATCAATCCATAAGACAAGGAATTTCTGACTATTGCACTTAGTAATTTGCTGAACATCATAATTTACATTTAAATGTAATGTTTTTGTTCTTTGTTTGTATTGAACTAGATTCGTTTTTCCTAAATTTATTTTGAGATCGTTAATTTTAACCATTCTATAACACATTTCATTGATTCATTGATGTCTTTTTCGTATGTACCTAATATCGTCACTATTTGATAACTTTGAAAATATCAAAGTGCAGTCATCGGCAAAGAGCACCATATCGGGGTGGTAACTACTTTTGGCAGATCGTTGATGTATATCATGAACAGCAGTGGTCCCAGCACACTGCCTTGAGGCACACCATATCGTACATACCTGGAATCGGAACTATAAACTACTTCAGTTTTTGATTTAGGACAACTCGGTTAACTCGGTTAACTCGGTTAACTCGGTTATCTGTTTTCTGGAACTTAAATATGATTTTATTAATTCTAAGGAATTGTTCCTTATGCTAAAGGCATTTAGATTTGAATATAAAATGCTATGATCGACATGATCGAATACCTTAGTCATGTCCATGTATAAGGCATATACTCGTACTTTGCTATCAACGTTGGTAACAATTTTTTCGATCAGATTATAGATAGCAATATCAATAGACTTATTCATTCTAAAACCGTTTTGTTCTACGGCAAAAAACCCATTATTTTCAAAATAGTTATATAAAAACCTATGTATATACTTTTCAACTATTTTGGAAAATACAGGAATAAGTGCAACAGGTCTATAACAATTCATGTCATCCTTTTCGCCTTTTTTAAATGGTGGTTTTAATATCGAAGTTTTTAGACAACTGGGAAAAATACCATGTTCTATACACAAGTTTATGGTGTGGTTTAATATGGGAGAAATAATATTAGAAACTTCTTTAATCGTATTTTATCGTACTTATACCATCATATCTCGTACTTTTCGTGTTTTTTAGTGTAGTTATAATACTTTTCATGTCATAGGTAGTAGCTGGTGCTAATTGCATTTGGATTGCTAAATCGCAATAAGTGTCCCACATTATTATTAATATTAATTGGTTGCACTTGATCAGTTTAAAAATTGTTAAAGGCCTGCGCAATATCTTTTTGTTTTGTGATTTCTATTTGATTCACTTTTATTTTAGTTATATTCTCTTTCGGTTGATTAATTTTACCCTTATTTATTATGTTCCAAGTGGCCTTAGATTTATTTGCAGCTGTTATATAACAATCATTTTGTGATCTTTGAGTTAGTTTTAAAACATTTTTAAAACGCCACGTGTGATTTTTGAACTATTTTTATTCGATGAATTTTTTGATGCCTTTTGAATGCCAAGCTCGTTTCTTAACACTAGATATTTTTTTTACTACAAGAAAACACAATTTGTAGAAAAACAAAAACGTATCATAGAAATGACAAAAGGCTAGCTCAGGATCTTCTGTGTTCATAGTTTCACTGAAGCTCAGACTTTAGAGACATGACTTGAATTTAGTTATATTATCTGTACTGTAATTTATTTTCTTAATAAACCAGGGATCTAACAGATGGTTTTTCTTATGTGGACCGACTAATAACTGAGCTGCATGGTCTGAGAGTGCCCAATCCAGAATGGCGGAACTTGCGCTTTCAATATTGTGAAAAACATTGTCTATGCACTATCAAATCTTGTTGCTTTTCGTATTTCCACTTTTGAATTATAACTAAGAAGCAAGTTTTCTAGTTGAATAGACCTCTGGGTCTTCCTTAATATATTAATGTTAAAATCCGCAGTGATAATCAATTTGTTATGATTGTTTTTTGCAAACATGAAACATAATTTATTTAGGATTGTAAAAAAATAAATTCATTGCTTCATAATTTTCATTGGGAACTGTATATAAGCAAATTATAAATATCTTAGAATCTAAAAGTTTTATACCACAACATTCTACTATTTTTGAAACACTACACTTTGAGACATCATGTAGAACTTTATGATGCATGACCCTCCATTTCTATTATCCACACTAAAATAAGAAGCTAATGTATAATTTGGTATATAAAATAGGTCTTTGTCACCTCTTTTCATATTATGTTCTTTAATAGCAATAAAATCTATATTAATTTGCCTACCGCTATACAGGTCTAAGCAAGCCATTTATTTTTGGTGCAGTATCGTTACCTTATTATTCACTAAAAAACTTGTCTAAATTATTTTTATATCTTTGTGTATCGTTCAATTGATTGTGTGATATAGCTCCAGACATATTTATGTTTTTGATTGTTGTCGGAGTGCCTTCCTCATAGTGAAAGTTTGAAAAGTCAATCATAATTCTGTCCATAATGTTCCTATATATATGTTTAATTCCATAATTATTGATTGTGCCTGTTTTATTCGAAAACATATTAAACTGTAAATGATAATTTGTGTCAATATTATACGCATAGTTATTTTGAAGCATACATATCTAGGTAAAGCAAGTTCTTAAACTGTTCAACTTTGTTATTATAGATCGGTGCTCCATGTATGTATGTGGGCGCACAAATGATAATATTTGTGTGTGTTATATCTCGTAGACAATCCTTTATACTACCTATTAATTAAATCAGAATAAATTATCTGCATACTTAATATCATTGTCGCCAATCATTACAATACAATAATCATCAATATCAAAATTTAAAATTTTGGTTTTTATATTGCTCAATAAGTGCTTGAGACCGCAGTTTTGCATAAAGTAATGGCAGTAGTTAAACAGGCTCGGTCTTCGGCCAGAAGATTAACGATTTCGTTATCTGCTGAGTCTAATTTCGCTTGTAGTGTTCTTACTAATCGTTCGAACCCCTCCACTCCTTCACGATCATCAGCGTGCTGGTTCGGGAAACTTCTTTTGTGTTTTGTGTTTGCAGTGAAGGATGAGTATTCATCATCGTTATTATCTTCAGTAATTGATAAATAATGATTCAAATGAGTTTTCAGTGTTTACGTTAATCACATATTGTTTTCTAATCGTCACATTTTCATTTACATCTTCAGCGTTCAATAACGAGGTATCTTTGTTCATACTATTAATTTTCTTCCAAAATATTGAAAAAATATATTGCGTAATATTTTTCTTCTTTTTTTTGTAAAAATATTGTTCAAATTTGTCTTCACTATTATCTAAACACGGCAAAAATTGAAACTTAAATAATTCCTAAAAGACGACCTAGACAGATCGGATTCGATCCAGCAATCACCAAGCCGCCACTGCAATCGACGGAGTAACTTATACCACTAGACTATATAAGTAATGCAAAATTTCATAAAATTTGCGTTCAGATTATAACATAATAGGTTTCGATTAAATCTTCTGTAGAGGGTAACTGTGTTATTGATTACTCAAAGGTCAATATCATCTGGGCACAAATAATAAATAGATTGACTCAGCTATCGCATGAAAACACAATAATAATAATAATAATAATAAACCCCTCTGGGGCAGCCGGTATCTCATCATGAGACTAACGCAATCTCAGAGGGCAGAGTAACAGCTTTCAAACATCACCTTCATCGTGTAATATAAACAAAAAATGTATTAAAAGATGAAAAGAAAGCTTACAACCGCAGGGCAGCTTTGTGGCGAGCTGAATGTGTGTGGCGACAGTGCGGTCCCGAATGCTTCAGAGAGTCGATCAGGGCCTCGTCTCCGGCTTGCCGTTATTGGCTGGCCGGAGTGGATTTCCACGAGTGCCCGCAGGACTCTCAACTCTGGCTTGCCTTGGTCGGCTGGCCAGAGGGAAGCCGCAAGAGCTATTAGCTTGAGGGTGGAAGTGTCATTCTGAAGGGCGTAACTACGGGGAAACCCGCTCCGGGCCTCCGTTGTCACGAGGCCTGCGATGGCGAAACCGGTGCCGCACCGCTCGACACCCCTAGCCACTCGCACCGGTGTTGCCTTCTGGCTGCCTTTATGGCAGAGTTTGTTTGCTTTGGGCGGCTGTTTAGAGAGGGCCCATCTAGTGAGTTGGCGAGTCACCACCTGCCACGCGGACGGATGCTATAGGAGTATCACTGGCAGGTGCCGTTTATTATCCATAGTCTCATTTTCAGTCCATTCAACACCCATCCCCATAATCCAATTAAATTAGGCTCCACATCATTACAATAGTCCTACACGTGCTGCGGCTAGTCCATAGCTGTACTCAGTAGTGCAGTTGTGGAGGCTCCGCGGCATGTGTGCCATCCCATTTTAGATTAAAGTTCTCTACGGGCCTCTGCACGTTGGATCCATATCCCCGTGTAAGCTTCCCAAAGGACCGGTTATTCTTCTAACACCATGTTAGAAGAATAGCCGTGAAAAAGAGACACATAATAATAATAATATTCTACCACATTCACACAACACCATCTAGTCCCAAACTAAGCAGAGCTTGTACTAGGGGTACTAGATAATGGATAAACATACATATATAAATTTTTTTTTGTAAATACATACATATTATACATAGTAACACCCAGACCAAGACAAACATCCATGTTCATGCACACAAATGCTTGACTTGAGCGGGAATCGAACCCGCGACCTTCGGCGTAGCAGTCGCTTACACTCCCGCTGTGCCAACCGGTCGTCAAAACAATATATCTCATAAGTATGAACCGGTCCTCAAAACTATATATATTATATAAATTCGGTTGTTTAATGCGATTGCCAAGTCAATCTAATTATTTAAAATATTTTTAATTAACCGACTTGGCATTACATGGATTTCATAACTTTTTACGGTTGCGAGACTTGTTTTTTGAAAGTATCACTCACATTGGTTTTATAAAGTTTATTGTTGATTACTAGACAAATAGTTCGCATATACCCTTGGTTTTAACACTGTTATTTAGTTTAGTACTGACACACAAGTTTACATAATTTTCATTACATTTAAGCTACTTTTTACTATTGTATGAAATATAAATACGGGAGCTCTAATAAACATCGAAAAACAACATACGGCATCCGCGCGGAGGGTCCATCGTCGCGCGTCCTCGCTCGTCGGAGTCACATCTAAAATGATCGGCAATTTTAGTTAATATTTTATATGTAAGGTATGTTTCAGTATCGCTGGCAAACGTTTCGAATAGCATGGCGTTCTTCTGGGCAGCGCCGATCTTACCCCAGTTCAATAATAACGAGATTATCAAAGGTATCACAAAGGTGAGTAACGTGTTTAATACATCAACATTATCGTCCTAGCGGTAGCCGGGTTGCATCCAAGACTAAAGCTGCGCTCACAGTAGTCTGACGTGTCGTGTCGTGACCCTCTCTGTCGTGAAGGTTACCGTTCGTATTTTGTCTGTCGTGGTCTGTCACGCTCTGTCTTGGCTCTCGGAGAGTTCACACAAGATGTGCAATTATATCCATAAATTGTTTACATGGGATTATATTATTTGGTAATTTGGTCTATACTATTTGATTTTATAAAGAAAAAAGATTCGTATTTTATGTTTTTGTATGTTTGTAACGAATAAAATCAAAAAGTATTAGGTAGATTTTAAAAATTGATTCACCATCAGAATGCTGCATTATCCCTGAGTAATATAGGCTTTATTTATTTTAAGAAAATATTAGAAATCTTTACGAAAACTTCAATAATGTAAGCCAAGGCGTAAGAATATATTGTCTTTCATCGCGAGCGCTGATTATACAAAAAAAATATCATTTCATTTCCCGCAAATGTTTAAAAATAAATGTCCACCCGTTCGAAGCCGGGACGGACTGCTAGTCGTCTGACGCGCCAGAACGGAACACAAGGGCGTGCACACTTGTCTGACGTGTTCTGTCGCGCGCAGAACCTGCCCCCACACCTCACCTTCTCTATCGCAGACAGACCGGGATTTCGTCTGTCGCGACACGGTATAAGACGTCACGACAGATTGCATCAGATAAATGTGAGCGGTCTCATATAAAATGTATGGAACCGATGGCTCTCTGTTGCGTCACGATACGACACGTCAGATAAATGTGAACGCGGCATAGCAGCATTTTCAGAGAGCGACTGTCTAGTGACTATTATGTACTTTTAATAAAATGCAAATAACTAAATTAAACATAAAGTTAGGTATTATAATATTTTCTAAATATTGAGGTTTTCTCTGCTTGTTTTCAGACAGAGATATCATGGGTGCTGACTATTATAATCCCAGGCAATGTTATGGGGAGTATGCTCGCAAGCCGAATCTCCGACAAATTTGGAAGACGTAATACTATATTAATTAGTGTTGTCCCTTTTATTCTTGGAACAGTAAGTATGTCTGTTATATTTTTAATTTTATTGACTGCACGGTTGCGTGAGATGCAGAAAAGTGGGAAAATTTCTTAGAAGTACTAAAAAATATGGACATCCGAAAAAAAGTAAGCTCCACTCCTACAAAATCCGAAAGGCCGACGTTATCGCCATATAGTGAAATCTATTATTGTACTCAATGACTATGTGATTTAGATATTTCGTAAGATATTTTTAGAAAGACAACTCTTGGTTGAAGCCTGCCCGGTTGCAACAGACAAACATAATTGTTCGAGCACTGCAGTAGTCGTCCACAACCAATAATCTGATTTGCAAGACCCGGTATTATAAGTCTTCTTTCGTTTAAAGTTAGTACTGGTAAAAAAAGGTAAACGACTAAAGTAGCTAGATGACTAGGGTAAATAAAGAGTAAAGCTACTATTTAAAGGCGTGAGTAAAGTGTTATCGTTCAGTGCCCTGTGGAGCGCGTCTATTTACTGGCGTTATCCTTATTTTAGCTTTACTCCTGATACCAGCTGCGACATATCGGAATTTATTTATTTGTTCTGATAGTGAAGATTTCAATACTATACTGCCTCCGTGGTGCAGGGGATAGCCTATGCGACTGCTGATCGGAGCAATCGGGCAAAAAGTCTTAAGTACTGGGTTTTTCCGAATTCTCAGTAGCAGCACGGAGACTGGTGATGTGCCCGATAACGGCAATAGGTTCCCCCTTCTATTACGTGGGACCTAAAATTCGGCGAAATGTGTGTGTAATATTACAGCTCTGCCTACCCCTTCCGGGAAACAGGCGTGAATCTATAATAATAAAAATAATTAATACTATACCTACTATGAATATTTTTATTGTTGTAGGTGATTGTGCTTTGCGCTACGAAGGCATGGATGTTGTATATAGCAAGACTAATATGGGGACTCGCCACAGGACTGATATCATCAGTAAGTTTTTTTTTTTGCCCGGCTTCAGCGTCGTTAGACTTGAGAGCCATTTCGCGACAAAAGGTAACCTATGTTTTATTCGGATTAATAGGTTCGGTTTGCATCAAATCTATTTTTTTTGCGTGAACGAGTAACTAAAATCCATTCAACCCTTCATCCATCCTCAAAAACTTTCGCATTTATAATAAAAGTACGAAGTGAGATTGTCTTTGGTCGTCCGTGGTCAGAGTGATGTTATGCAGAAACCTTGGCATATTGTCAAGGTAGTGTTGTCATTAAGTAAGTGGTAGACTTCCTCTAAAAAGAAAAGAACGACGAGTTGAAATGAAATTTGAAAGGTTGTTAGGGGTTCACAGAAGCAATTCATACGAACTACATACAACCACATCGCAACGCTAGGCAAGCACCAACTACAATGCAATCTGTATATATTAATTCTTGCGTTACTGACTGACTGACAGTCAAGCTACAGCCAAAATTATATATTAGACGCAAGAAGCCGAAATTGGGCATCTATGTTCCCTGAGGACCATAGGAGTGCATTAAGAAACCATTTCCGGAAATACCCACGGGACCGGGCAGAAACGGTTACATTAAAATGTGCGAGCGTAGCTGGGGCATCCCCTAGTCACTTGCAAATTTTGTAGACACCCCAACGCAGACGTTTCTACAGCTTGTCCGCAATTTGTCGCGAGTACATTGTGTGGTTTTACGCGTGATTCAAAGCTTGCGTGCGTTCACATAAGTGCTACAACTTGTTATTTTACGCTGATATTTCATTCATATCATATCTTTATTTGGAGATTTACAAATATCGTACATTGCTTTATCACAATTTGTAAAGATCTTCAGGGTGTTTTCTCAAGGAAATATGTGCATTTGTAACTATGCATATTTGTTTTGATAAAATTTTATGATGTCGTTATTTTATATTCTTTTGCCGTTCTTTACTAATTCAGTAAATAAATTTAGTAGCCTCTAAAATATCAGAACATATTATGACGAATTCACTGCTGATCCTACTACATATACACTTTCTTAACTCGGCTTTCTTCTTTTCTCTGAAGATTACTTGATTGGAGTTTGAAAAGCTGATATAAGCTGATAGTCAAAATAGTCCCCTATAATCCAGGGTTCCTTAATTTTTTGTGTTGTCGTGGACCACTAGTGTAATTTAAACCATCATAAATACGTCGCTGAAGAAAAATTACCAACTTTTGTATTGTCAACACAAAGTTGGCAGCTTTGGCGGAAACGCAGCTTAACATGTGCGCTCAACCATTCATCAAGCTAATTTTAAAGAGCACTTTTTACATTTGCAGGTCCCTAGCATATATCTATCAGAGATCAGCGACAGTGAGATAAGAGGCACATTGTCAGCGTCTTTGCGGTTCATGTTCAACTTCGGTGCGTTTATAACAGTAACAGTGGGCTCGTACTTGAGCTACCAAATCCTAAGCAGTCTGCTTATCATCATACCTGTATGCTGCTTCGTAGCTTGCTGGTGGATACCTGAGTCTCCATATTACTTGATAAAAGAAGGAAAGATAGAAGCTGCGAAGAAAGTGCTATTCAGGTTAAGCGGGTCTAAGGATGAAAAGGTAAAGCATTTTTTTAAAGATTGCTTTGATTGTGATGTAAATAGTTCGCAGTGACCTTGACTGTTAAGCTGCAGGGCTTGAATCCTACTGAAGACAAGTCTGTGTATTCAGATAAAGAACCGTATTTGGATATAATTGGGATGTTTCCAGCTAGTCTAATCAGACCTAAGCCCCTTGAAACTTATAAAAACTTTAAAAAATTATACGGATTTCGTATGAAATATGTCATAGTGAGATCATATTATTATGATGGCAAGTAGAGTATTAATTGTACTATCAATAAATCTGTATATACAAAATCCTTGCGTTGCTGCCTGACTGACAGACAAGCTACAGCCTAAACTTTTAGATGCAGGAAGCTGAAATTTGACATGTATGTTCCTTGGGGACCGTAGGGGTGCACTAAGGAGGGATTTGCCGGAATGCCCACGGAATTGGGCAAAACGGGTAAAATAAAATAATATGCGGGCGTAGCTGCGGGCGTCCTCTAGTTGACTATAAAATGTAAGATACAGTTTAAACATTAGATAATTGATGAATGAAACTGCCATTATTTTGGTATGTTTTAATATATAAAGGAACCTATATGATCCATTTTACTTGTCGGGATCATCTCAATTTATCAAAAAGTAATATTTTGTATACGTGTGTTAATAAGTTATCTACATAACATAGTAAAGATTCTATCTGATCTGGAATCACATGACCGTGCAGATAACAAAAAGGATTGTAAAGGTAGAATTCCGTGCATCGCGAACGATCTCAGCCGCGCGCGGGCTACGACTGTCGTCGATCGCTCGCGACAAATGAAAAGTCAAATTATGAAAATGTATGGCATGCCGAGGCCCGCTAAATTCAAGACACTCTAATTTCAAGACACTGCCGCGTGCGGCTCACGACATTCGTCGGCCGCGCGCGGCAGAGTCTTGAAATTAGTAGATGTTGTTCGTCAGTTCCCTCTAGACGTGGGTCTAGCGAAGTCAAAATCATGGTCGAAATGCTAATTGACATCCTTGAAGAAGAGGAGGATGACGAGCTGCTGTTGCTATATTATGAAACTAGAGTACCAATCGACCCTATCTTTAAAATCAGAAATGAAAAAGGATACTAGCAAATATTGATTCAAAAGCAATTGTATTGTACCTAATGAAAAAGAATGTTGGAAGTTTTGAACGATAATACAAAATTGAATTGTTTTTTAAATACAGAGTGTCATAAGACCCATCACCAAGCCGAAGTCTACTCGTTGTGGACATCATGCCAAGTCATACTAACCAAAAATAATACCTAGGAAAGGTATTTTTTTTAAGTTTTCTCATTTTTTAAACCGCAATTAAAAGCGCGCGCGTGCAATGCTCGAAAAACCTACTTGTCCATGGGCTTACAGGGCATCGATTTTGTACCGAATTACAAAAATTCCATACTAACTTTGAGCTTCAATATCTTCTGAATCACTAATTTCCCTGGTATGGTGCCGAAGTAGAAAATGTTCGTAGTGATTGGTACAACATGGGATTTCAGTTTTTGTTAAGGGTCTTTTCACACCCTGTATAGTCGGCAAAACTTCCGATTTTTTTTTCATTACTACTAATTTCAAGACACTGCCGCGCGCGGCTCAGGGCATTCGTCAGCCGCGCGCGTCAGTCGCGGGCCTCGGCAGCGGTGCCATACATTTTCATAATTTGACTATTGTCGCGAGCGATCGACGACAGTCGTAGATCGCGATGCACGGAACTCTACCTTTATGGTTGAGGCTAAACAAGTAATTTTTATCCCATAGAATATCTTTGTTAAACATAAACCGAACGTTCAACAACAATAAAGAACACCACCCATCAATAAACCATTTTGAATACTCTTTGCCACCATCAGCCTTGTAAAGAATGTACCCCACTGCTAGGCACAGGCCTCCTCTCATTAAGAGAAATGGCCTGTGATGAAGGGTTAGGCCATATTCCCTCGCGCTGGTCAAGTGTGAGTTGCCAGACTTCAAATGTTTTCCAGAACATTATAGAGAACTTTGAGATATGTAGGTCTCCTCACAATGTTTTCCTTCACACAATTTAGCAAATTTGATGTAGGTGCACACAGTGAAGCAGTCTGTTAGTTTCTCTTCTTGGCTATCGTTGATAACATTTGATATTGAAACCTCTGTTAGTAAATAAATATGCAATTATTTTTAACAAACCTTTAACCTGATATGCCGGATTTCTAGAAATATATTAACCCACACACTAACCATATTTTTTAAAAGTAATTACAATCTCTGCATGCTAATATTTTTGAAATAATTTGCCAATCAGAGAATCATATTGCAGATGATAGAAGAAAAACTCGGCTTAATGCGATCACAAGTAAGGAAGGAAATGACGAGATCTGGTTCAGCAAAGGAGCTCTTACTTGGCAAGCAATACAGAAAAGCTCTTATTATTACTACCGGTAAGTAGTTTGACACTTAGTGTACACTAGCTGTTGCCCGCGGCTTTACCCGTCTTAAAATTTTCTTTATGATTAACACCACCATCCACCACCATATTTATTAATCTACCTTCGTCGAATCCTCGAATTGTAAGCTAGATTAAATGTAAAGTTTGGAGGTCGAGGATGTGAAAACAAATGTTCAATTTTCTTTTTAAACTGTCATGTAAACTTTTAAGGTCTCCGGTTCACACAGATAATGACAGGGATGATAGTCATGCAGCAATACTTATCCACGATAGTTGAACAAAGCAACTGCGGGCTAAAAATTTCTACGGCTTTTGTCATATATGGCTTTACGAGATTAGTCGTCAGTGAGTATACAGTTTAAAATGATACTAGTAATAATACAATTTAAACGATGCTCTCATAATTTTATTTTGCTTTCAGGTCTTATAGCGCCTTTTGTTGTAGACAAAGTTGGACGTCGACCACTGCTCATAGTCGCTTTTTCTGTAGTGAGCTTGCTCTTAACCATCACTGGATTTTACTTCTTCATTCAACAAACGATAGGCATCAAAAACGAATCTACGAGTCCCTTCAGATATACAGTTTTTGTCGCACTTTTACTATCAAAAATATTTGCTAATTTCGGCTTCGATACATTAGTTTTTGTAATTCCTTCAGAGATTTTCCCTTTGAATGTCAAATCTACAGCTATGGCATGTTTTACTTTATTTTCGGCATGCTTTAGCTTCACTTCGATAAAAGGGTTCCAACCCTTGGTAGATTGGATTGGAATGCAAGGTGTATTTTGGATGTATGCTACAGTGGCATTGAGTGGAGCAATATTTACGTATTTTGTGATACCTGAAACAAAAGGAAAGACTCTGAGAGAAATTCAAATTGAATTGCAAGGTGATTTATATGATGAAGCTGAGATAAAACTAAATACGATAGGGGTTGTTACTGAAAAGGTTGAAAACAACTCAGAGTTAAACACAGATCCTTTAGTAACGGCTGTTGAATCAAAAGATGAGACGAGTAAAGATAGTACTAACTAGATTATAAGGGAAACACCGCCTACTAATTAAATCGGTGAATATAGAGAATTTGATCACATTATATTTTTACTGTTTGATATTTCTGTAAATATTTTCGAATAAGAGTGATAAAGCCTGCTGCCCCAACGACTGTGTTTTACAAGCTTTAATTTAACTTCCTTTATGTGTATGATTGAACCAAATCTAATAACCTTAATTAAACCAATTTTTGTCCATAAACGATTTTAAATTTTAGTACTTGTTTATTAAGATCCATACTCCATTAAAGTGTTCTCGATAATTTTACTCGAAATGGTGAAAATGAATGTATGCACTGTTGAACTCAAAATCGCATTAAATAACCGCACTAATTGAAGCGAGAAATTGAGCTTAATTCTGTCGAGAAACATTTATTTGAATAGGGAACTTGAATAGTACTTAATTATTTATTTTCTTTTTGTTACCTCTTCAGTACTTTAGTATTAATATATAATTTAAACACATATAAAAAATATTTTCATTACCCTACATACATTTTGTTTAAATATCCCATATTTTCTTTTAGCACATTAGTTACTATATTTATTTTAGAATCGTCATCAAACTTTTTGTAATCGTCCCAGTGCTAAGCAGCACCTTATCCTTATGAGAAGGGTTAGACGCTAGTACAATACGCCGCTGGCCAAGTGCGGATTGGCCAGACTTCACATATTTTCCGAGAACATTATGGAGAACTCTCAGACATGTAGGTTTCTTTACGATGTTTTCCTTCGACGTTACTAAGCAAGCGTTGATTAACAATTTAATTTGCACATGCCTTCGAGAAGAATGCGTCATGGGTTTGAATTCGGCTCGACATCCCTCTCAAGTCGCTTTCTAGTCACTCCCCTGTCTCCCCTTAGGTAGGGACATTTCCTTGGTATTGCCTTTGTAATGCTGACATATTGTATATGTTAGTATTACCGAGTACCATCAGATGCTCTGCTCTATCATCTGCAAGTGACGAAGGCAATGTAAAAAAAGGCGTGGTATTTATTTCAATAAGTGAAGGAATCGTAAATCTTCTGCTCATATTAGTACTCTTCCTTCTTCGGCTATCTTTTATTTGTCTTGACTATAATCTGTAACCGATTCCTCGTTCTACCCGAGTACCCCGTCATCATCATAGTCCTAGAGTTAGACGTGTTGAATCCCAGACTGTCGGCTTGAAACCCGCAGACGTGTATTTAGTTAAAACCGTATACTTTTTATTTAGTTTCATACGAGATAAACATTTCTTACGTCATATTTTAAAGATAACGTTTCTTTTGTCAATACCCTACGGTATTGACAAAAGAAACGTTATCTTTATAGCGTATCGCTATCTCTATATTAATATAGCGGTGATAATAATATTTTATTAAGTATAAACGCAAGGGCTAATATTAAGTGTTTTGTAAAAACATCCAGTCGTGTCTTCAGAAGTTGTTTAAAAAATGGCGAAAGGAAGGAGAGTACAATATTTTGTGACATTGGCTGGTAAGTGGCATATTAAGATTCAAAAAAAGATTTTCGGTTAATTTAAAGGTGATTATATATGACGTTTAGCAACAGTCGAATTTTAGGAACTGTTACATTAAGAGGTAAGTAGTTAAGTACATAATAACTCAGAGTCAATAATTTTCTTGTTAAGAAAGCAGTTCAAATATTTTTGTTATAACTTTTATTAGTTGTCAACTTTGACTCCGTTTACTCACTTAGACAATTCATACATAGTAAGGTAACTCAATTTATTGGACTTTTATGAATCTAATTATAGACTAGCGGTACTCTTAAAAACAAGACCTACATCTCCATTAGAACACTAACCTGATCTGTATTTAGACAACAATAAATTGAGGTGTAGTGCCTATTAGTTTTATGAATCTCTGTACACATTGGGTTATTTAAAACAAATAAATTAAATTTTTCAGTTTCATTGTCGTCTTTAACAATAGGAGTATCTAGCAGCTGGATGACTCCAGTTATTCCAAAGCTTCACGATAACTCAACTGGTATTATTATCACGACGGTAAGTACTCTTGGTCATCATACATAGATTTACCTTGGATGGGAATCAAACCCACGACCCCCAGCTCAGCAGTCAGGGTCACTGACCAAAATAAAGGAAAAGATTATTAATAAACGCGTTCGGCTCGGATAAGTATGCGTTCACCTTTAAACACCTGAAATAGATTGAGCGACGAACATACTTAAAAATAATGGAAGATCTAATAGAGTGTCCCGGGCCATCCCTAACGAAAGAACAATAGGTCAAAACGATGGACCTTAACCACGACCGGTTGTAATATAATAGTTCAAAAAAACTAAGCATAAATAAACTAAGCAAGCAACAACACAGATTTCGTTATAAACCAGTTTTTTGGTGATTAGTATACTCGAGAGTAACTAAATTGAAAGCCTTCTTAAAATTAATGTCATGTAGCAAATGTTTTCTTAAAGTCAGTAAATTTTCTTTCAATAGAACTTTGTAGTCTTTATTGCACTTTTACAAAGTTCTTTTGCAAGAAAATTGGGAGCCCATGGTTTATAGCATTGTGTAACCTGACGACGGAAAATAAAAAAAAATACACTTTAGTCTTTAAAGCTTCATTTAATCGATTTACAGAAAGAAATATCATGGGCGGCAGGGATTGCCTCCATAGGATACATGAGTGGCAGCCTGTTGACCCGGTACACATCAGACGCTTTCGGCAGGCGAAGTACTATCTTAGGAAGTGCTCTACCTATGATCCTTGCTGCGGTAAGCTGCATCTTTTATTTAGGCCTGTCTAAAATCTGACTCTCAAATAAAGTGTTTTGAGGATCGAGGAGGAGATCATCAATCAAACATTTGGACTTTCATTAAAATATTGGAATAACAAAATACAGGTTTCACTTTATAGTACATTGATAGGGCGTCGTATTGAATCAAAACGCTGCTTTCAGTTTCTTTCAATTTACTTTAAAGAACTGGCCTGTACAAGTATTATTGAACTCTATTTTCAGGTAATAATTTTAAATATCACCACGGCATGGATGTTACTTGTGTCTCGATTTCTGTGGGGTGCTGGCTGTGGCATGCTAGGAACGGTTAGTACCAACATCATAACTCTTATTTGATATAGTTATATATACAGTTCGCATAGTATCATAAACTGTGAACGAAGTATACCTCGTTTTGTTTTAGCCATTCCCGAGTTCAAGATTTATACGTAGGTAAATTTATTTCGTTCTTACTTTGTGATAAGTTATTTTGCGAAAAGGTGTATATAATGATCAGTATATGTATAAAATAATTGCGTTACTGACTGACTGACAGATAAGGCAGAGCGGAAACTACTGGTCGCATGAAGCTAAAATTTTACATGTATGTGCCTTGGAGAGTATACTAAGATAGGGTTTCTGAAAGTTCCACTCCTAAGGGAGTGAAAAGTCCCACGAGGCTGCCCCCGTACTATATTAACTTTAGACTTAGCCCGTGGCTCTGCACTTCTGCAGCCACGGGCAAAGTCTAATGTTAATATAGTATGTGGGGCAGACATGATTCGTCAGAAATTAATATCAGATTCCTTTGAAGGGTTATCTTCTTTAACAGGTTTGCGGCATATACATAGCAGAAATTTCGGATAAAGAAATCAGAGGAACACTGTCAGTAATGAACCGCTTCATGTTTAATTTCGGATGCTCCTTTGTCGTGGCAGTGGGACCATTCTTCTCATTTCGGGGTTTGTGTTGTATGCTGCTAGTTCTACCCATTTGCTACTTAGTAGCCTGTTGGTTCATACCCGAAACACCTTATTACTATTTGAAGGAAGGGAAAGTGGATGCCGCGAGGAAGGCTTTGACTACTTTGACGGGAACTGGGGATGAAACGGTCAGTATATATTTACTAACGTATTAAGTAGCTGCTAATAAGTGACGTTTATTTTATTTGATATATATGTTCATACAATATTTGTTTTATCTCACACAATGTCTTTTTGTCTGCTAATAAGTGATCGTCGTTCCATCGGATCTTGCAGTATTAGATATCATGTTATCTCATGGATAACAGAAGCTAGTGACAGGATAGGTAGTGAGATATCATTATGAAATCGAAGCGTTTGGACTTTTCAATACGGTCCTAAATCGCAAGCATTAGATTAACTCAAACTGTCAAAAAATTATAGAATAACATGAAAAATACGTCCGATATTTTTTAGCAGGTTATCATGGATATCATAATAATGATCAGAAAATTTTATTTTTCCGTGTTGGCATTCGCTTTATGCATGTCTGTGAAAAAGGTTAAAGGTAGACAGAAATACGATCAAACTGTCAAAAAATAATTTTATAAAGCCTCTTCGTAATTTTTTGAGACGAGGAACCCTAAAAAGTCTCTGTGGTCTGCTGATGAACGAATAGATGTTACAAAATAAATTATTAATATTAATAATGTTTTTAGGTGTTAGAAGACAGATTGTCAGTCATGAGGTCTGATGTTCGAAAAGAGATGCTTCGCTCCGGTTCAGTTAAAGAACTGTTCACTGGAAAACAGTACCGTAAAGCAATCATCATAGTTATTGGTAAACAATGTTCTACACTATTGTCCTAAATAGCTTTTCCCTTATTTGCTGGGTGTCCGTTGTAGACAGATGCGCTGATAGGATAGGTACAAAACAAATACAAATAATCATCATCATCAGCCCTTTATACTGTCCCACTGCTGGGCACGGGCCTCTTCTCATTATGAGAAGGATAAGGCCATAGTCCACCACGCTGGCCTAGTGCGGGTTGGCAGATTTCACATGTCTTTCGAGAACATTATGGAGAACTCTCAGACATGCAGGTTTGCTTACGATGTTTTACTTCACCGATTAGCAAGCGATAATAATTAACAATTTAATACGCACTTAACTTCGAAAAGTCATTGGTGCGTGCCGTGGATTCGAACCCGAGACCCTCTGCGTAGCAGTCTGTCGGTCTCTCCTCTCAGCTATCGCTGCTATAATATATACAAATTAATACTATGATAAAAAAATAATATACAAGTTTTGTTATAGCGGCATCTGTTGTATGCCTGGAGTATTAATTCCTCCTAGTGTACTGCAGCCAGCTACAGTTTCCACATATCTTTACTCTTAGTAGTTTTAACAACTTAACACAGATGTCGCCTTTTGCACCTAATCTTATTAAACTTGTATTCGTTTTTAGGGATAAAGCTAAGTCAAATACTGGCTGGGTCACTAGCTATCCCACAGTACTTCGGCCGTGTAGTTCAGGAGACCAAAAGCATCATTAGTGTGTCAACTGCTCTGATGGTGTATGGAGCTGTTCGCTTTGTTGTTGGTAAGTTGTCCTATTATTTGTTTATCTTGTGTGTGTGACAACGTGGGTACTTACTGAACATATTTACATGAATCATGATTGGGATAAGGTAAATATTTCCATTAGTCATTTTTACAATGCAAATATTGAAACGTCATTATTTATTTTATCATTTGTATCGATTGGGATGCTAATTGTAGGCGATACCTTATGCATGAACCTTTCATGCCGTCACCAAACACTTAACAAATTTCTATTTTCTTCTTTAATACTATAATTTCTTTTATTTTTCTAATGTAACTTACTTTTTACGAAATGCAATTCCCATGAACAGACAAGAATTCGTATTTAAAAATATCTATTTTAACGCTGTACATACATTTTTGTATTTAAGGATGATTTTTATCAATTTCTTTAGGAATACCAAGGATACACATAGGCATTGAAGTTAGTAGTAGGTATATTTTTCGATATTTATTAAAACAAAATACGTAAAACTAAAAGGTCATAAAAAAGAAACTTGAACTAACAGACTAAACAAGAGAGCAATTAATTTTAAAAGCTCTGCAAGGGATATTAAATATCGAAATCCTTGTTTCCAACATGTGTAAAATGCCATAATGTTGTAATTCTTATACATCAAATACTGGTATCTTTCTTTCTCACCTCTGTTAGCTGTAGACTAATCCCATTTTCATTTTCAACTTGGTTTAATTGTTCACCAGCTTCCTCAAAAGTATTCTTTTCCATGTGTCTTCCTTGCAACTCAACCTGGATTTCTCTTAAACTTTTCCCCCTCATTTCTGGTACAACTAATAGACTAAATACAACGTGGACGGGCCGTCCACGTTGCCATATATTTTGTAAAAGCGTTCTCATAGTTGGTAACAATCACAAGTAGCGGCCAGGGTTGAGGCGTTTTGAAGAATATTTCCATCCACGAACGATTCGTTCGAATGCCATCCATTACTGTGAAAACTTGGAGTAACTGAAAAAATATAAACAAAACGTACTCTAAGTAACATAATATTTGACTATACCTTTTTAACTATTATACTGAATTATATAAACGTTAATGGAAACCTGACCCGCTAGTGAGTGTGATTTAAGTTTTCGCACAAATGAAAATAAAATACTATAACACATGTAATGTTCAAAACATACGCTTACAAAATTTGCCACCTTTGGAAGGCATAGTAGACAATAAGCCAGTAGTACAACAATATTAAATTCATGGGTCGAATTGATTATATTATTGATTATCTCTTATACCAGAAATAAGCTAATGTGCTCGATGCGTTTTGTGCTCGATTTTCATTCACAGACAGCAGCCAAAGCTAAACAACGAGTCAGTCGACGTACTGTATTTTTCTGCAATAAAATATGTATCATTGTTACAGGTATATTCTCAGTGGTACTGATAGACAAGGTCGGACGTCGTCCACTACTGATCTACACCTTGCTGTGTTCTGGCGTGATGCTCGTGATAATTGGCGCGTATTTCTTCATAGGGCCCAGTTCTTCATCATACTTCAGCATCATACCATTCATAGGAATGTTACTCAATGCCATCGTAACATCTATAGGCTACGATCCTCTAGGATACATAATCCCTACGGAGATTTTTCCAATTAATGTCAAGGCAGTCGCTATGACTTTCGTCAACATTTTGGGTGGTTTCTTGGGTTTCTTTTCGATAAAAGGTTATCAAGAAATGAAAGATCTCGCTGGGTTGAAAGGTGTCTTTTGGTTTTACGGTACTGCTGCTTTAGCTGGTGCTGTATTTAGTCTATTAGTTGTACCAGAAATGAGGGGGAAAAGTTTAAGAGAAATCCAGGTTGAGTTGCAAGGAAGACACATGGAAAAGAATACTCTCGAGGAAGCTGGTGAACAATTAAACCAAGTTGAAAATGAAAATGGGATTAGTCTACAGCTAACAGAGGTGAGAAAGAAAGATACCAGTATTTGATGTATAAGAATTACAACATTATGGCTTTTTACACATGTTGGAAACAAGGATTTTGATATTCAATATCCCTTGCAGAGCTTTTAAAAATAATTGCTCTATTGGTTAGTCTGTTAGTTCAAGTTTCTTTTTTATGACCTTTTATTTTTACGTATTTTGTTTTAATAAATATCGAAAAAAAATACCTACTACTTACTTCAATGCCTATGTGTATCCTTGGTATTCCTAAAGAAATTGATAAAAATCATCCTTAAATACAAAATGTATGTACGGCGTTAAAATAGGTATTTTTAAATACGAATTCTTGTCTGTTCATGGGAATTGAATTCCGTAAAAAGTAAGTTACATTAGAAAAATAAAAGAAATTATAGTTGTAAAGAATTAAATAGAATTTTTTTTAGAGTTTGGTGACGGCATGAAAGGTTCATGCATAAGGTATCGCCTACAATTAGCATCCCAATCGATCCAAATGATAAAATAAATAAAGACGTTTCAATATTTTCATTGTAAAAATGACTTATGTTAATATTTACCTTATCCCAATCATGATTCATGTAAATATGTTCAGTATGTACCCACGTTGTCACACACACAAGAGAAACAAATACTGAAACAAAATGTATGTTACAAATACAATAAAAATATTTTATTTATAGGCTTTCACCCTTTACCTTCTACCTCAAATTAGCATTCACGAATTATTTTTCTAAATCAAGACAAATTAACCCTTTGGACAAAATTAACGGCCTGCTTATTAACCCGATGCCAATTCGTTTAAATAAAAACGTGGGTTGGATACATTTTTAAACCAATGATTCGATTACGTTTGTTCGGCGACGAATTTATTAAGCACATCATAGAAGAGAGGGATAAAGACCCGCACACATTGGCGATAGGGAAAATACTGAGTAAATTTTTTGTCCATATTTTCTTTCGGTTGTTGTTCAATAGAATAAGCATTCTAGAATAAGATCCCGGAGCCGCCAGACCTACGTCATTTTAGCAAAGCTGAAATTTTGAGGATTATTAGTATACAATCTTGTTAAGAGGTATGCCGACCCACTAGCTTGAAAGCCGGGCCATTTCACAGGTAGCCCGAAGTAAAGGTACCAAAAAAACATACTCAACTACGTTAAAGTAGCAAAGCTGGTATTCAAATATGTGTTTAAAAATACTGTCTAAAATTGAAATTCATTATTGCCAGACACTTGCCGTGGGCCATACTTCTGCCAAACGTCTTAAAGGTTACTTAAAAATTATGTAAACTATGTCATATTAGCAAACCTAAATTTGATATATGTTACTAAAGATACTATTTTAAGACCCTTCGTACGCAGCCAGTCCAATCCGAAGAGCCATTCGTCCAGCCAGACGCCATGAAACTTTCCCTGAGAGTGCGAGCGTGCGGCCATTATTCATACGCATGAATGCGTGTGAGTACACAACGTTGTCCCAAAAGACTGTAGGAATATTATTTTGGGTATTATTACAAGAATAAAAGTGTAAAATATATTTTTTCACATAAATTATATTCATATTAAATGTCATTTACATCGGCATCTGTATATTTATTGATGAACGGCTGTAGCCGCGCAGCATCTACATTAATTATTCCAGAAACTTTATATAATTCGCAGACGAATTTTTGTATTTTATCTTTTTTTTTTGAACTAATTATCTCCCGCACTAGGACTAAATCCTGTGTCGCGGTGGACTTTACAAACATATATCTAACGGACATAATGAACACCCAGACTCAAAACAACAATTTATGAATCACACAAAGTGTGGGAATCGAACACACAACACTCGGCGCAGTGTCAAGCGGCGAGGCGGCCGATTAAACCACTACACCAACCGTGCAGTCAAATCGTGAAATCATCTCGTTCCTCATCCTTTTCAATAAATAATTGAATTTCACCGAATTTAAGGAACGCTTGCTGATATTCAGGATTTTTTTTCAATATTTTAAAGGCCTTTGCTTTCCTTTTCTAAAGAAAGTAGGGTATAGTCACATCCTGTGATAGCATGAAAGCCTATTAAACTTCTACATAAAGAATGTCCCAAGTAGCCATAGATTTTGGATAAATCAACATATCTTTGATTGTTTCCGGTGCCTGTACTGTAAGTACCTTGGGCACTATCTTTTAAATGATGCATATTGCCCAGCATTATAACTGATACGTCAGTATCAGAACATCTGATGACAATGTTAGCTTGAGTATCGATAGATGATAAATAATAATTTTTGTGTGTGCTTCTTCATGCTCTGGACACGATAAATTTTCATCAATACTCGATACAACTGTTTTTTTAATGACAGTAAAATAATGATATTCTATGAAATTAACTTTAATCAATTTATTGCCAATTAAAGGTGTGAAGAAATTTACGAGTGCCTGTTTAAATTTTGAGATTTTCGATTCTTTTCCAAAATCAGCAGATCAAACTGCACAGCAGCTAGCACAGACTATAGACTAAATAACTAGAAAAACGGCCACACACTTTTGGAGCATATTCATGCGTATCATGCGTATGAATATTTTACACTTTTATTACTATAATATTACCCAAAATAATATTCCTACAGTCTTTTGGGACAATGTTGTGTACTCACACGCATTCATGCGTATGAATAATGGCCGCACGTTCGCACTCACAGGGAAAGTTTCATGGCGTCTGGCTGGACGAATGGCCCTTCGGATTGGTCTGGCTGCGTACGAAGGGTCTTAAAATAGTATCTTAAGTAACATATATCACATTTAGGTTTGCTAATATGACGTAGTTTGCTTTATTTTTAAGTAACCTTTAAGACGTCTGGCAGAAGTAAAGGCCCACGGCAGGCGTCTGGCAATAATAAATTTAAATTTTAGACAGTATTTTTAAACACATATTTGAATACCAGCTTTGCTACTTTAACGTAGGTGAGTATGTTTTTTTGGTACCTTTACTTCGCGCTACCTGTGAAATGACCCGGCTTGCAAGCTAGTGGGTCGGCATTTCACTGATCTGAGGTCGGCATACTTCTTTATTTTGTTTTATTTATCTTTATTAAGAAAACCAACAGCGATACAAATCGTTTAACAATGTCTTGGTGTAACACTAATTATATTGCCAATAACAGGTTTCCCTTAAAAACTTAAAAGATATAATGAATTGAACGAACAGTTCAGATTTACATAGTTACCTGCAGCCATAGAATAGCACATTATAGTTAGTGTGGATAAGGAACAGTAATTCTAACTACATTAATATAAATTTATATAGGTATGCGCGCGCTGTCATCGACACAAGTTGACACACATTTATGATGTGAATATGTTGGCCAATCTAAAATAGTGCTTGTGTAAACTTGTGTCGACTACCGCACATATCCTCTTTACACTTTCGCCATATATATTTCATTACTCTATAAGTAAAAATTCTGTATGTCTTTACAATTCAAACCTATTGGTAAGATGTAATAGAGAATTATATAAAAAAAAAACTTAAAATTAATCTAAGAAGGATGAGGTTGTGAGTCTTTAATTAACTTTGTTACTCGCGATTTGAAGGACATCTTTGAACAGCCAAATATATCTACCTCGTGGCACATGGTGTTAAAGGTTCGAGCGACGCGGGTAAGTACATATGGGCGCAGTGATATGGTTTGTTATATTGTAGAGGCATACACGTAAAGCAGAGCCATCTAGATGACTAAATGATAACTAAACGATACCTAAACCCGGAAGTTAATATTATTTTAATGTAATTTTAACTAAATAACCAGTAAAATATTAATTGCATTTGTTTGTAATTAATATTATATAAATTGTGTTACATTTCTGTATTTACATATATTTCTTGACGCTGTATTGGTTTATACATACATACATACATATCGTCACGCCTTTTATCCCCGAAGGGGTAGGCAGAGGTGTATTTCTACACCCACTTTTCGCCAGATATACTTTAGTCCCACGTAATAAGGGGCGAGCCTATTGCCGTACCGGGCACATTTCCAGACTCCGTGCTGCTACTGAGAATTTCGTGACAGAAAAACCCAATAACACTGCCCGACCCAGGAATCGAACCCGATCCCACGCGCACATTTATGCTGCGAGACCAACGAGGCAGTCGTATAGGGTTTGATGTCGAGTTTTCCGTCTCTACGCAAAGATGGTATTTGCAACGTGTTATCCCTTAGTCGCCTCTTACGACACCCACGGGAAGATAGGGGGTGGTGACACTTGTATTCTATGCCGTCAACCACACGGCTATACGTATTGGTTTATATTGTCATTAAATAGTTTGGTTAGCTTAGTCGCCCGCCAACACATTTTGGTAATTAATATTATAATTAATAAAATTTATCAAGACGTATTTCGACGCTTTAGCTAAAGTAACTGGAATTCTATATTGTTTCTTAATTATAAAGATTAATTGAAAGTTCATACATACGATAATATAAATCTTGCAATTAAATGTATAATGTTTTGATACCGGGTAAGCTGATGCGACGGCGGGCGGCCATGACACTTTTTCATCGAACTTTGGTATCGTCATATAGTGAATCTTGCAGTTTTCAGTAAATTTCTGTGCTTTCATTTGTGGATCCTCTGAGGGTGTCCTGATGGTGGTGCCACGGCGTCGAAATACACTATTACAAGCGTAGTTGGTGGAATGCCGGGGAACATGCAGAAGTGGTGTTTGACGGGTGCGACGTAATGGAGCATTGAATGTGACCAAAGATAGCAATTCGGAGCAGTTTAAATTTCCATTTAATAAACCGTATAAAAGACACATGTCCATTAGTTTACGCCTGTTATCTAAGCTAAGTTTATCGTATCTCTCACAATTGATATAATAAGACGACGGAGGATTACGGAATTTATAGTCAAGGTGATTGAGAAACTTCTTTTGGATACGTTCTAATTGGTCTATGTATATGATGTAACAAGGAGACCAAATAGGACTAGCATAGTCAAGAGTACTGCGTACATAAGAGAAATATACGGTTTTCATTGCTGCTATGGTTTTAAACATTTGGCAAGACCGTAAAACAAATCCTAGGTTTTTATAAGCCCTCGCCCCAATGTAATCAATATGTTCTGCGAAGGATAACTTACTGTCAAACAGAACTCCCAGATCACGTGCCGTTCCATCTTTGTTGATCGCAATGCCATTAAAGTTATAAGAAAAATGAAGAGGTTGTTTTTTTCTTGTGAAAGTAATTGTTTGACATTTTTTGACGTTCACAGTTATTCTATTTTGGGCATAATAATTATACAAATTATTGAGATCGCTTTGCAACTGTACACAATCGTCAAGACTAATGATACTGTGAAAAATTTTTTTGTCGTCTGCGTGCATTAGGTGTCTTTAGAATTTTATAGAATCTGCGAGGTCAAATAAGTACGCATTATAGAAAAGTGGCCCCAAATGCGATCCTTGTGGGACTCCGCTAGGTATTGTAGTGAAATTCGACCGGTATCCCCCGATTACTACAGCTTGGGACCTGTTGGTCAAATACGATTGTATCCAGCGCAGTAAATCACCACGTATCCCTAGTCGAAATAATTTGCTAAGCAGGATGATGTGATCCACGTGATCGAACGCTTTTTCAAAATCAGTGTAGATCACATCACACCTGCCCACCCTTATCAGCATTTTTAAGCACAAACTCCGAAAAACATGCCAGGTTTGAAATCGTCGACCGCCGTTTTGAAAAGCCGTGTTGAGATCCTGGTATATGAGCCTCTATATGAGAGTATATAGTATTATATATAAGTTTTTCAAATACTTTTGCCACGGTATTTAAAATAGAAATACCTCTGTAATTTTCAATTTTGGTGCGTGAACCTTTTTTATATATAGGGACAATGTAAGACCTCTTCCAAGCCTCCGGAAAAATGTCCATTTCTAAGGAACGGTTAAAGATATAAGCTATAGGAAGAGAAACAGATGCAGCGCATTTATTCCAGAAAAGAGGAGAAATACCATCACATCCCGGTCCTTTATCTACACGTAAGGCTTTCAATGCTCTTTCCACAGTTGATATTGATACTCGCATACTGGTAATCAAATCGGTATTCGCGTCGAAAGAGTCCAATGTTAAGTGAGAACGGTCAATAGATGCATCAAATACGCTTTGAAAAAAACTATTAAACGCTTCACAGATATTTTGTCCATCAGAATATTTAGCATCGTTATAACTCAATGTTTTAGGATAATTAGATCCGCCACGCATTGTCTTGATGTAAGACCAAAAGGCTTTCACAGGTAGTGCGAAGTAAAGGTACCAAAAAACATACTCACCTACGTTAAAGTAGCAAAGCTGGTATTCAAATATGTGTTTAAAAATACTGTCTAAAATTGAAATTTATTATTGCCAGACACCTGCCGTGGCCCTTTACTTCTGCCAGACGCCTTAAAGGTTACTTAAAAATGAAGCAAACTACGTCATATTAGCAAACCTAAATGTGATATATGTTACTTAAGATACTATTTTAAGACCCTTCGTACGCAGCCAGACCAATCCGAAGGGCCATTCGTCCAGCCAAATGCCATGAAACTTTCCCTGTGAGTGCGAGCGTGCGGCCATTATTTAAGCCACTTTTACATAATTTTTAAGTAACCTTTAAGACATCTGGCAGAAGTATGGCCCACGGCAAGTGTCTGGCAATAATGAATTTCAATTTTAGACAGTATTTTTAAACACATATTTGAATACCAGCTTTGCTACTTTAACGTAGTTGAGTATGTTTTTTTGGTACCTTTACTTCGCGCTACCTGTGAAATGGCCCGGCTTTCAAGCTAGTGGGTCGGCATACCTCTTAACAAGATTGTATACTAATAATCCTCAAAATTTCAGCTTTGCTAAAATGACGTAGGTCTGGCGGCTCCGGGATCTTACTCTAGAATGCTTATTCTATTGAACAACAACCGAAAGAAAATATGGACAAAAAATTTACTCAGAATTTTCCCTATCGCCAATGTGTGCAGGTCTTTATCCCTCTCTTCTATGATGTGCTTAATAAATTCGTCGCCGAACAAACGTAACGGATCATTGGTTTAAAAATGTATCCAACCCACGTTTTTATTTAAACGAATTGGCATCGGGTTAATAAGCAGGCCGTTAATTTTGTCCAAAGGGTTAATTTGTCTTGATTTAGAAAAATAATTCGTGAATGCTAATTTGAGGTAGAAGGTAAAGGGTGAAAGCCTATAAATAAAATATTTTTATTGTATTTGTAACATACATTTTGTTTCAGTATTTGTTTCTCTTGTGTGTGTGACAACGTGGGTACTTACTGAACATATTTACATGAATCATGATTGGGATAAGGTAAATATTAACATTAGTCATTTTTACAATGAAAATATTGAAACGTCTTTATTTATTTTATCATTTGGATCGATTGGGATGCTAATTGTAGGCGATACCTTATGCATGAACCTTTCATGCCGTCACCAAACTCTTAACAAATTTCTATTTTCTTCTTTAAAATTATAATTTCTTTTATTTTTCTAATGTAACTTACTTTTTACGGAATTCAATTCCCATGAACAGACAAGAATTCGTATTTAAAAATACCTATTTTAACGCTGTACATACATTTTTGTATTTAAGGATGATTTTTATCAATTTCTTTAGGAATACCAAGGATACACATAGGCATTGAAGTTAGAAGTAGGTATATTTTTCGATATTTATTAAAACAAAATACGTAAAACTAAAAGGTCATAAACCGTAAAAATAAGGACTGACTAACCAAGAGAGCAATTAATTTTAAAAGCTCTGCAAGGGATATTGAATATCAAAATCCTTGTTTCCAACATGTGTAAAAAGCCATAATGTTGTAATTCTTATACATCAAATACTGGTATCTTTCTTTCTCACCTCTGTTAGCTGTAGACTAATCCCATTTTCATTTTCAACTTGGTTTAATTGTTCACCAGCTTCCTCAAGAGTATTCTTTTCCATGTGTCTTCCTTGCAACTCAACCTGGATTTCTCTTAAACTTTTCCCCCTCATTTCTGGTACAACTAATAGACTAAATACAGCACCAGCTAAAGCAGCAGTACCGTAAAACCAAAAGACACCTTTCAACCCAGCGAGATCTTTCATTTCTTGATAACCTTTTATCGAAAAGAAACCCAAGAAACCACCCAAAATGTTGACGAAAGTCATAGCGACTGCCTTGACATTAATTGGAAAAATCTCCGTGGTGATTATGTATCCTAGAGGATCGTAGCCTATATATGTTACGATGGCATTGAGTAACATTCCTATGAATGGTATGATGCTGAAGTATGATAAAGAACTGGACCCTATGAAGAAATACGCGCCAACTATTACGAGCATCACGCCGGAACACAGGAAGGTGTAGATCAGTAGTGGACGACGTCCGACCTTGTCTATCAGCACCACTGAGAATATACCTGTAACAAGTAATAATGATACATATTTTATTGCAGAAAAATACAGTACGTCGACTGACTCGTTGTTTAGCTTTGGCTGCTGTCTGTGAATGAAAATCGAGCACAAAACGCATCGAGCACATTAGCTTATTTCTGGTAAAAGAGATAATCAATAATATAATCAATTCGACCCATGAATTTAATATTGTTGGACTACTGGTTATTGTCTACTATGCCTTCCAAAGGTGGCACATTAGCTTATTTCTGGTAAAAGAGATAATCAATAATATAATCAATTCGACCCATGAATTTAATATTGTTGGACTACTGGCTTATTGTCTACTATGCCTTCCAAAGGTGGCAAATTTTGTAAGCGTATGTTTTGAACATTACATGTGTTATAGTATTTTATTTTCATTTGTGCGAAAACTTAAATCACACTCACTAGCAGGTCAGGTTCCATTAACGTTTATATAATTCAGTATAATATATAGTCCAATATTATGTTACTTAGAGTAGATACGTTTTGATTATATTTTTTCAGTTACTCCGAGTTTTCACAGTAATGGATGGCATTCGAATCGTTCGTGGATTGAAATATTCTTCAAAACGCCTCAACACTGGCAGCTACTTGTGATTGTTACCAACCATGAGAACGCTTTTACAAAATATATGGCAACGTGGACGGGCCTTCAGGACAACTTACCAACAACAAAGCGAACAGCTCCATACACCATCAGAGCAGTTGACACACTAATGATGCTTGTGGTCTCCTGAACTACACGGCCGAAGTACTGTGGGATAGCTAGTGCCCCAGCCAGTATTTGACTCAGCTTTATCCCTAAAAACGAATACAAGTTTAATAAGATTAGCTGCAAAAGGCGACATCTGTGTTAAGTTGTTAAAACTACTAAGAGTAAAGATATGTGGAAACTGTAGCTGGCTGCAGTACACTAGGAGGAATTAATACTCCAGGCATACAACAGATGCCGCTATAAAAAAAAACTTGTATATTATTTTTTATCATATTATTAATTTGTACATTGTAGCAGCGATAGCTGAGAGGAGAGACCGACAGACTGCTACGCAGAAGGTCTCGGGTTCGAATCCACGGCACGCACCAATGACTTTTCGAAGTTAAGTGCGTATTAAATTGTTAATTATTATCGCTTGCTATTCGGTGAAGTAAAACATCGTAAGCAAACCTGCATGTCTGAGAGTTCTCCATAATGTTTTCGAAAGACATGTGAAATCTGCCAACCCGCGCTAGGCCAGCGTGGTGGACTATGGCCTTATCCTTCTCATAATGAGAAGAGGCCCGTGCCCAGCAGTGGGACAGTATAAAGGGCTGATGATAATGATTATTTGTATTTATTTTGTACCTATTCTATCAGCGCATCGGTCTACAACGGACATCCAGCAAATAAGGGAATTTAGACAATAGTTTAGAACATTGTTTACCAATAACTATATAATAATAATAATAATAACGTACTATAAGAGTACTTAGGGCAGACGCCGGCATTGATCTATAGTTTTCATGTAAGCCTATCCATTAAACATCCATCCCAATAGCCCAGAGTAATTAGTTTCCATATAAGTAGCAATAGGCCCTCACCTGCTGCGACTAACCCGGGACTGTACTTAATAGTGCGGAGATGGAGGCGCCTCAGTAGGTGTTCCATTACATTCTAGATTAAAACTCTCAAAGGGCCTCTGCGCGTTGGACCTATGTCTCCGTGTACGCCTGCCAAAGGGCCGGGTATTGTTCTAAAGAATAATACCCGAGAAAGAGAAACAAATAATAATAATAAATAAAATTTTATTGTGCCAAATAATTTGTTTACAGAAAGTTGTGTTCAGAATCTTCTTTTAAGCAAATAATGCTTGTAGTAGAAAACTCCGCTCCTCCATATTTTACATTGCGTGATAATTAACACAATAATTTTAAAAGAACTCTAGGATATTATTTTAAATACAAAATTATACTTGCACTGTGTGTGTGTGTGTGTGTGTATGTGTGTGCGTGTGTGTGCGTGCGTGTGTGTTTGCGTGATTGCGTGCGTGTATGTTTGTGTGTGTGTAATATATATAATGTATGTCATACAGCGTATTGTAACAATGCTTCAGTCTCCTCATATATAAGTGGTTTTATCCATTCAATTAGTGTTTCTTTGCACTCATAATATTTTTTTTGTGTGTGTGTATATCTTTTTATTTCTACTGTTATAAAGTTGAGCTGATCTTTTGTTATATTGCATACATCCAAATTTGGTCTTTGTTGAGAGTATATCCGTTATATCATACTTCCTTCTTTTCGACCTTAAACCCACATTAAAAGGCAAGGACTTATGCTTCTTTAACACCGTTTGAACGATATACAACTTTCTGACAGAAAGTTCATCACTAATCTGATAAAGGCTCACCGTAGGAAATCAAAGTTTTTTTAAATGCATTATCTTAAGGAGTGCCCGTTGTGCTCGTTCAAGTTGTATAAATTTTGTTTTTGCTGCACCTCCCCAGATCGGAATACAGTATACGAGCACAGATTGTACAAGTGCAAGGTATATCTGTGTAAGTAGATTTTTAGAAGGGCTTTTGTTATATTTTTTGATCATTGGTGCTACATGTCTTAGAGTCTTGAACAACCAGCTGAGCTTCCTAATTCTGGCGGCAACTTGCTCTACGTGAGGGTACCAGGATAGTCTGTTATCTACAACTAAACCCAAATATTTAACTTCGGCTACTTTACGAATATTCTGGCAGCTACAATTGTTGCCGTTTTCACCCTTACATGTATGTATAACGATACTAAAACCATCAGGTGGTTCATTACGCTTGGAGATACTGAAACATATAAAGTTAGTTTTGGATGTATTTAACGTTAAAAGGTTGGATTTTAACCATTCAGCAACTTGAGTCATACCTGCTTCAGCATAATGCTTGACATCGTGCCAAGAGCTTCCATAGAAGGCAACCGCCGTATCATCGGCGTAATAAAAAACTTTAGCATTCGGTTATTTCATATTACAGAGATCATTGATTATATTAAAAAGAGCGTTGGACCTAACACGCTTCCCTGGGGGACGCCGTATAATACAGCCGCGTTGTCACTTATATGCTGGCCAACTTTCACCCTTTGCTTCCTGTTTGAAAGATAGTCCTTTAAGAGGTCAAGAGCTATTTCCCTAACGCCAATTTTTTCAAGTTTGCTTACAAGGATAGAGGTAGAGACGGTATCAAAAGCCTTTTTGAGGTCTAAAAAGATAGTGAGGCACTTGTCGCTATTATCGAGATGTTTGGTTATTAAAGAGGATAGAGCACTAACAGCATCCTCGGTAGATATGCTTCTTCTGAAACCGTATTGTGAGTCGGACAAAATATTAAATTTATTCAAATAATTTAGCAGTCTAGTATTTATTAATTTTTCCATAATTTTTGATAAAGAAGTTAAAACTGAGATTGGTCTATAATTACTGATATCGTCTCTATCTCCACCCTTGTACACTGCCGTGATGATGGCTTCTTTTAAAGCGGCCGGAAAGATTCCTTTTGAAAAACAAAGGTTTGCAAGGTGTGTTATGAAAGGGACCATTACGATGCTGGAGTATTTAAAAAAAATTGTGGATATGTTATCCCAGCCAGAAGCGCTGTTGGATTTTAGATTAATTAAAGTTCTATATACCTCATCACAGTCCGTTTCGAGAAGAACAAAATAATTAACTTGTGTGGGTGCATTACTAGGCAAACTTCGGTAATTCATAACTGAAGGTTGAATTTGTTGAGCTAGCTCATAGCCTATATTAGCAAAATAATTATTAATGTAATTTACTGATTCAGAGGGTGAAGATGGGGGGATTTTAAATTTAACAATTCCATATTTTGATTATTTGATTTATTAGTGTATGTTATAGATTTGATGTTTTTCCAGAGTAACTTAGAATTTTTTATGGAGTTTGAAAGCAATTCTTTTTCATATTTCCTTTTTAACAAATTATTACAAAAAATTCTATATCGTGTGTAAGTAATTTTTAGAATTTTGTTATCGGGGTATAACTATGATGATTGCTTTACGGTACTGTTTTCCAGTGAACAGTTCTTTATGCAAATGTGATTCGAACTGAATATTAGATACGTTTTCCTAAAAATAAATCGGCCAATTCGTAAATGTGTGAAGTCTATGTAGCAGTGAATTTTCTTTTAACTTCCTTTTATATACTTACCACTATTTAATAATATCTACACACAGTATTGTGTGTAAATAATATTAAATACCTAGTGGTAAGTTTATTGTATCGGTTTATTTGATAGAGGACGTGGAGATACCTTATATTTGAAGCTTTATTTTTGTAGTGATACCTACTTATATCTAGACTTTACACCAATAAACAAGTTATACTGCCAATGTTGTTACTAGATTTGGTAGCATTCGTCAGTATCTAACGAATGTCTTACTGTGTATTTTTTTTTTTAATTTGTATTTTTACAAATCAATTTATAATGCCCGAAATACATAATTATATAGGTAACACTGTAATATCGATCAGTGATACACAAGTGTAAAATATCAGCAGCTTAAACAATAAAAATACCCTAGAGGTTTTCACACAAACACTTCCAAAATACTCGTAATATTGAAAATAATTCAATACATAAAATAAGCATTATATTTATTGCCCCTCGCAATTCCAAAGCTTATTCACAGCCATTGACCAGGAATGCGATCTACACTGTAATCAACCACTCAAACATACATTAATTCGAATTATTTATTAAGCGTTACAACATTGCGTAGTGATTTATACTACTATAAACCAAATCAAACGGTGTATAATGAAATCAACCGTATATAGGGAGACTAATTTAATTAGTAGTATTTGCCACGAACATGTTTTCATTTCGATGTGTTTGACGTTTTGTATTGATAAATTTACAGTTGCTACTCTCCGTTCGGATGGCTGTTCATCTGCTCATTTGTTTGCTGAATGAAACACATAACAACATTTTATTTATATGTGTAAGCTAACGTAATTATTGTGGAGAAAAGAGGTGTAGTGTTTCTCTAATATAAGAGAGGATGCTCTTTTCCTAAAAAATAGCGGTCTGATGGGTGTTGTTGAGAACTTGTTTATACAGACGATTTAAGGATTTGAATCGCGCTATTAGATGTGTAACTTCTAATACCGCGATTTATGACCTTCAGCCGTCGTAATTCCATCGATGTTCGTTAGATGTCGCCATATAACGACAGATGGCATGTTAAATCAGTCTCTATTTTAAATTCTCAAAAACTTTAAGCATATTTAATGCAGACCTTAGTGTTTATAATTAAGAACAAAGCATTTCCCTAAAACAATGGCATGAAAGCCCAAATATGTCGTCTAAAAAATCACTAACAAAATAGAGGCATTATCTTAGTTCGGTTAGACGAGACGGAGGGAAGAGTCTCTGAGCAAAAAAATGTAAAGTATTTACGGGAAGACACTGATAAATTACCCCGTGTTTTACAGACACATCTGACGATTTATTACGTCGCCCACATACAAATATTCGCCATAAATTCGTAAATATACGCTTACATCGAACGTATGGAAGGAAGGAAAGATCGATTGCCGCTGACCAAGTCACGGGAAATGTTTTATTTTACGTGATTTTGGTAACATTAGACGTGAGTTTTTACAGCCGATTTATGAGGTCGTTGTACTTTGAAATTGACGATGAGGTATGTTAGCTGTTTTACTTAATAACGATAGCGTATAAATGTACCTAAACAGCAGCGAAAGCCTAGTAGAGAAACCAACAGACTGTTACGCAGTCGGTATCGAGTTATGATCCACAGCGCACACCAATGACTTTTCGAAGTGTGTATTATATTGTTAATTATCGCTTGCTTAACGGTGAAGGAAAACATCGTGAGAAGACCTGAATGTCTGAGAGTTCTCCATAATGTTCTCGAAAGACATATGACGTCTGCCAACCCGCACTTGGCCAGCTTGATGTACTATCGCCTTACCCTTCTCATAATGAGAAGAGGCCCGTGCCCAGCAGTGGGACATTATAGGTATATACAGGGCTGATGATGATGATACATGTACCACACATGTACGATAATCGGCCCCTGGAACCTGGTTTCGTCCAACTGTACGTGACTCTTAAGATAAAAATCGGTAAGAAGTGTTCATGTAGTTTAATTTCACTTCTTTAATCATAACATGTTTTTTTACTGCAATTTTAAGGTTTTTTTTTCACAAGAATGATATGATACGGTATGGTGGTGCTACGGTAACACGGAGATAATTTTTTCTTATATGAAGGTAGATCGCATTGAAATGAAAACCAAAACCCAAATATTTGCTAAATGGTATTAAATGTTATAGTATTAGTTTTTCTTGGGTTTACGCAAATGTTACACATTATTATTGTCAGTAAAACATATAATTTGTAATATATCGCAATAAAATCCGTAAACCGTAGTTTAATTTCAATCATTTAGTACCTTATAACATTCGGACATTTTATTATTATTGTAGTACTAGCCTACCCAGCGAACTTCGTATCGCCTAACAGCGTTCATTGTTGACGACACCCCCAAAACGACACCCCAGGGGTGTCGTTAACAGACAGCATTTGTTGACGACACCACTAATAAATAGTGTCGTTACCTTGATTTTAATATTCTTTTATAGACTCTTTAAACTTAATGGTAAGAAAGTTAAACTTTATAGGATACCAAAATATTAAAATAAAAAAAACTATGAAAGATATATGCATAAATGTATATCAACCATTGAGAGTATACTAGCCATATACTAGTTCGATAATCTTAAGCGTTGTGTTATCCCAACATTACGGTGGTGTCATCAATAAATGCTTTTTGTTAACGACACTCCAGGGGTGTCGTTTTGAGGGTGTCGTCAACAATGAACGCCTAACAGTCGATTCTTAATTTTTTTATTTATATTTTAGATTTTTCTCTCCGTAAGAACCATCCTCGTACTTGAAGGAATATTATAAAAAAAGAATTAGCGAAGTCGGTTCAGCGGCTCTTGAGATTTGCACTTAGCAACACATCCACCGATTCATTTTTATATTATAGATTTAAACACACAGAGCTATTTTCATCTTTACACATAACAGCAAAATTTTATCATCAAAACCATTATACACAAAGCCCGCACCTGAATTCGTAGAAAACTTCATTCGTATTCCTGGCAGCAACTAGGAAACGTCACAAAAACTGCCGGACACTTTTGTCCCAGTCATTTTCACATTTTTGCTCAAACTTAGTTGCTTTAAGGATTCATCAGACAGAACGTGCCGTGGGGTGTAAAATTCACACCGCGTACTGACCACGTATTTTTCAAATGTCATGAAAATTTATAGAGGTACGTATACAGAAATTGCCACCTATTTCAAGCATTAAACAATTAAGAAAGAAAAAGTTTATCGCAGCTTCTGTATGTAGGTGTATCTGTTCGCAATAAACTCAAAAACCCCGAAACGAATTTTTATGCGGTTCTTACCAATGGACTAACTGCTTTATGAGGAGAGTATAATTGAAGAAGCTAATCCCAGGCAAAATACTTCGTTGTCCTGATTGATAATGCAGAGTCTGGCACTTAAAATTCTTTAAAAGTTGAGCTCGGTGGCGTGCTATAAGACGCCTATATTTAGCAGTAAACCCGCTCTCTGTATGACAATGCTTTAACAAATGGCGCAGACAGGATCATCCGTCAAGGTCATTGCCAGACTAAAGCCCCTATTAAACCCTTTATTCTCCACAACAGTGAATAGTAAACGGTCCCTCCTTGCTCCACAAGAAAAATAACGCTACACAAAAAGGCCTTTTCGACACCGGATGCGGGGAATAATTTATTAAGAAGAATGCCCTAAGCAAAAAGAGTTGAAGTGTTTTATGATGCTGTTTTTGCATAATAGTCTTTTCTAGTCAACCCATTTGCGATATATTTTTTTACGTGCTAAGTTTGACATAAAAATTGTCGTTAGTGTCGTTCTTCCACAGAGCCTATACTAATACAAATAATTATATAGTAATTAAAGTAAAACGATATCTACGCCGAATTACTATCCCTTTATTTTAACTTTTATAATTTAACAGCATCCGAAAAATGCTAAAACGATTTATGAAAAAATTTGACGTCCAGCTATAATAATAGTAAATAAGCTTTTATGGTAAGTGTTTTATAACTTTGGCTGTGTTGAATGACATTTGGCGCTAGTTGTACCACGCTCTTCAAATATGTGTATATCCACAAAACATTAATTCAACACGTGTACTAAAATAGATGGAAACTGGAAACGAAATATAACCTCAGTGAGCAATATTACGGTAACACATGCACCTCAACGTAGCATTATCGTAGCAGCCGTAGCTAGTGTCCGTAGCACAACTACGTGCGTAACTCAAGCGTAGTATTTGTTACAGTTTCAAGTGCAGCGTTTAATCGTTGACGAACACAACACATATGTAGGGTAGGAATTCCTAACAGTTGCATAGCAATATACTGTGAAATAAAATTTTATTCATACTAAATTCGAATTGGCTTTTAAACCGAATTTTACGTACTTTTTAAACGACATACGTTTACTGGAAAAGTTGAAAACACTGTGTATAGTGATCAATTCTAATCCATTTATTGCAACTGTCGCAGTGTTGGTCGTCGAAGATTTGATATACTATAACTTAGTCACATGAGTAAATAAACTGAAACTTAATTCCGCCGTATCATATACTACAAAAGTTATGTGAAATTTTATTGGGTAATTTCAAGATATACATATTGTGCAAAGATATAGTGTGTAAGGTCAATTCGTCCCGGCTAGTTGTTATAGTTTGGATTCTTAATTTGATAATCATTTTTTTTGCATAATGTGGTAATTTTAATTATGACCAAGATTAGTGCGAGGGACCTTTAAGTCTTACGACAAATATTCCAACATTGTTTTGATTCGCTTGACATTGTTATTTTTCTTGCTTGTTATTTTCGTGAGTAGAGTATTTAATACAATCGCTAATTGTACCAATGACGACTATATAATAGGAGTTTTATATAAAAAGAACTTTGCGGTAGCATCCATTTTCCTCGTACTTAAACAGTTATTATGTTATTATCACGTGATAATTGTGTGTACCCGTCTCACATTTAATAACAACAATATCTTTACCTCAAAATAGAAAAAGAAAACGCTATTACTGCATCTGTTGACACCAAAACCTAATTACTGTCCGAGACCTAAGATATCCAAAACCATTCGCTGAAGTATTAAAAAGTAATTTTGTTGCGTAACCAAAACCGAACCCAAAGGATCTGTGCTCGGCGACAGCTAATCATAATAATGAGATAAGAATTTGATGGACTCGGCCTATCTGGCCCCAAGCTGTGGTGTTACAATACCAGCATAATTTGACCTCTGTAATGAGTTAAATCTCTAAGCCTTATAAAGAAATACGGAGGTCTACTCTGACGGGGCGTTAAACAAGTTATTTAAGAAGATTACGCGGTTTCATTGGAGCTATAAAACACTAATGTCATCTCAGGCGGCTTCGCAGATACTGCAGCACATTACTGAAATGAGTTAGGACACTGACCAGCCGTTCGCGGTGACAGATAGACGCCTTTAATAAAATTTATTCGGAAATTTAAGGTGAAGGAATATTTCGTTTTATTTAAATAATTTTGTAATAGCCTTTAGTGCAATATCTAAGAAGCGGAGGGCATATTTTATTATACATATATTTAGATCAGACATTAGGTATTTGTTGCCGTCTTTCGGCAGCCAGACATGTTAACAATTGATCGCAATTTTTTTTTTCGCTTTAAAAAATGTGTAAATTATTCATTATTGTACAGATAATTTGCTATGATTCTTCCTCTTCATGGTGGGAAAACAAATAGTGTTCCATTTTACTCACTAAGAAGGGACCCGTGATCAGCAGAACTACTGTTTATTTTATATTTGCCCAATAATCAGTAGCAACTCTAATATTGCCACTAGGAATAAATCGTATAACGCGAGGAACTTTACAACACTCAAGAAAAGGATACAAAGCACACCAAGGGTCAACAGAATATGGATCACCTAAAGTATTTCCTAACGATGGTACCGAACCAGCAACACTTTTTTATCACTGCGAGGTGGCCGCTTAAACAACTACGTCATACGTGTAGTAGTAGTGTAGTTCGTGTTTATAAAGTGCTTCTAGTACACTCAAATCAATCCAGATGCGACAGATGTTTTTGAAATAAGAATCTCTTACTTTAGGTACAGCTGCTAAACATTACTATAATAATTAAATAACCGAACATGATACATATGAACGCAAGAATATATTCAATATCTCTAATCGTACTAGCTCATGTGTTTCATCATATCAGCCAAACGACGTCCACTGCTGGACATAGGCCTCCCCCAAGGTTCTCCACACAGACCGGTCTTGAGCCGCCCACATCCAACCTCCTCCCGCGATCTTGACAAGATCGTCGGTCTACCTTGCGGGGGGCCTACCTCTGCTGCGTCGTCCGGTACGTGGCCGCCACTCCAGAACCTTTCTGCCCCAACGGCCATCGGTTCTTCGAGCTATGTGCCCTGCCCACTGCCACTTCAGCTTGGCTATCCGGAGAGCTATGTCGGCGACTTTGGTTCTACTGCGGACTGCTGCTGCTACTGCTACATGTGTTTGGAGCCGGTAAAATACGTTCGGCTTGAACTACGACCCCTGGACGGGGTCCAATAGGCGCTCGGTAGACTACAAGTACTTTATGACGTCACCATATGGTCCCACTTGACTTATATCTGTATTACATGCATGATAACCCGGATGCAGAATACAACTCTCAAAGTGTTACACCCTATAATCTTGTACACAGCATTCCATCTTTGCTAAGTTTTAGTTGATTTTTATTCACACCGTTGTATTCTCCATTCCCCATATTTTTTATCAGTCGAAACTTTTTAACAACATAGGTATGTACTATTTTCTTAAAACACGTAATAAACGCAATTGAGCCACGTTGAATACACTTATACTTAAGTTAGAAGGCTTTTCATCTCTCATGAGCTTATTGCACCCACTTAACTTCTGGACGATCATTTTAACGAGATGAAAATATTCTAGTAGAGACCCTATTACTAAGCCTCCGCTGTCTGTCTGTCTGTCCGTCTGTCTGTCTGTCACCAGGCTGTATCTCACAAACCGTGATAGCTAGAAAGCTGAAATTTTCACAAATTATGTATTTCGGTTGCCGTTATAACAACAAATACTAAAAAAAAAAAAAATATTAAGGGGGGGTCCCATAAAAAAACGTGTTTTTTTTCGTACTTTTTGCTCAAAATTACTAACTATAACAGGTGGACGCTTTAAATTTTCACAGAATATGTAGTTTCATAATAAATAATAAAATTAAAAAATAGTTAATCATAAAGGGCGGCTCCCATACAAGAAACGTAATTTTTAATTTAACAATTTGTTACTCGATCTTAATAAACAGGTAGAAACTTAAAAAGTATTTATGTATAAGTACATACAACGAACCTCATTTTCTTTTATAGATGATGGTACGGAACCCTTCGTGCGCGAGTCCGACTCGCACTTGCCCAATTTTTATTACATACCTCCACGACCGATTTCGGCCACGGCGACCTCTTCAACTCCCTTCTAGCTGTCGTAGGTGTGCTCGTGTATGGCTAATATAGCCGATCTTATTTGCAAAAGTTCGCGCACAATGCGGACAAGTGGGCACACCGTTGCAGTAATTATATATTATTGCACAAGGTGGGCGTGCCTTCAGTTCATCGCGTCGAGCATCTAATACAGAGCAGCGATTCTCTTCAAAGCTTTTGACTCTGGTTTTAACAAAAATCCTCCAATCCTGTCGCTGAAAAGCTCTTCGGTCCCACCCCCACGGCTCAATCTCGCACTTTTTCATATGGCGCTTAAGTACATCTTTATACCTAAGGAGTTGTCCACCATGCTTACGCTTGCCCTCCTCAAGTTCAGAAAAAAAGATGCACTTTGCCAAACGTTGATCGGTCATTCGCGACACGTGTCCGCACCAACGGAGTTGTCTGCGTATAAGATAGGCCTCCATCCCCATAATATTGGCTCTACGCAGCACTTCCGTGTTCCGAATGCGATCAGACCAACTGATGTTTAATATTTTGCGCAAACATTTAAGATGGAATCGATCCAGCGTTCGTATATGGCGGCGGTAAATGGTCCATGAATCTGAGGAGTATAATAAACTTGGTAACACCACCGCCCTATATACGTCAATTTTGGTAGCCAGCCTCAAGTCATGTGAGCTAAAAACCTTTCGATCCAGTTTACCGAATACCGCAGCTGCGGCACCAATCCGACTGTTGATCTCAGCATCAAGGTCGCACTTGGATATTATAGTGCTCCCCAGATAACGGAAAGTATTCACCTGCTTAAGTACATCATTGCCAAGTTTGATGGTCAGTGTTTCTTGACCGTGGATGTCTACAGACATCACTTCCGTCGTTTTGACATTAATTTTTAGACCAAAACTACGGCAGGACTCGTGTAAGGTGGTCATAAGTTGCTGCAGGCCATCTGGAGAGTCGGTCACAAAGCATAAATCATCTGCATAGACAATTTCTGTGATAAGTGCATAAGACACTTTAGTACGAGCCTTAAGTCTAGCTAAGTTAAACAGATTGCCACTATTGCGGAAGCGGATGCGAATCCCTTCAGGGGTTGTCCGTAACACTTCCTGAACTACAACAGCAAAGTATAACGCAAACAGTGTGGGTGCGAGAACACACCCTTGCTTTACCCCACAGGTAACGGGGAAGAATTCTGACTAATCTGCGTTTACAGCGATGCAGCTCTGCATGTCATCATGCAGGAGTCTTAAAAGTCTCACAAACTTCTCAGTGCATCCAAGTTTCTACAGTACTATCCAGAGGGCTTCTCGTGGGACACTATCAAAAGCCTTCTCAAGATCAACAAAACAGAGATACATATTGCGACCTTGTTCTCTGCTTTTTTCCTGTAGTTGACGCAATGAGAAAATCGCCTCACAAGTACCACGGTCAGGCCGAAAGCCAAACTGGGATTCTGGTAGAATCTTTTTAGATATATTCCTGAGGCGGTTTAGGAGAACTCTGGCGAAGACTTTTCCAGGAACTGAAAGAAGAGAAATACCGCGGTAAGAACCGCAGTCAGCTCGGTCACCTTTGTCCTTATATAGAGTCCGAATGAGAGATACTTTAAAATTGTTAGGGACTTGTTCTTGTTCCCACATAACGACAAAAAGTTTCCACATCGCCGAATACAAATCTTCACCGCCATACTTCAGTAGTTCGCCCGCTATGCAGTCTACACCAACCGCGCGCTTATTTTGCTGCTGTTTTATAGCTAGAGCAACCTCGTCAAGTAGCAACGGCAGATCAAGTTCAAGGGCATAAGGGTGTTGAGGTAAGGAGCGAAGGTTGTCTAGGTCGACAGAATGATCCGCGTTAAATAATTTCTTAAAATGTTCCACCCACCGCTCGAGTATTTCCTCCCTGCCTTTAAGAAGCCCTTCGCCAATGTTCGGCTTGAGTGGGACTTTTACTGTGTAGGTTTCGTACCTCAGTATAAAACTCACCAAGCTGGTTGGTGTCAGCGAGCCACTGTAGATGACGAGCCCTCTCTTGCCACCATCTCTCCTTCGCTTTCCGCGTTAGTTTACGCAGCTCCATATCACTACAACGTATTTCCGCTTGTGTTCTGCTGTGCTGCCTCAGGAGCCGACGGTGTTTATCAATAGCGCCCATTAGTACCTCATCATTCTCATCAAACCAGTCCTCATGTTTTCAGACTCTCAGACCCAAAGTTAATCGAGCAGTTCGGAGAATATGAGAAGAAAGGGACTCCCAGACAGTATTGGCCTCGCCGAATTTTAGATCGAGGGGTAGCAGGGCAGTGCTCAAGGTTTCGGCATAGTTTGCCCTCGTGTTAGCATCTTGGAGTCGTTCAAGCATAAGACGCTCCTGTTTTGACCGCTGCGATCTAGGAGGACGTCGAAGACAAAGACGTAGCTTCGTGATAAGGAGTCGGTGATCAGTCTAACAGTGAGCACCACGCATGACGCGGGTAACTTGGACTTGGGAAAGGTATTTTTGACGCACGATTGCGTAATCTATAAGGTTCCAGTGCTTCTATCTGGGATGCATCCATGTTGTCTTGTACTTGGCAGGTAATCTGAACATAGTGTTCGTTATTGCAAGATCTAGTTGAGCGCAAAAACTAAGCAACAACTGCCCATTGCTGTTCATATTTCCAAGACCGTGTCTACCCAGAACTTTAGGCCAAGCCTCGTAATCTCGGCCGACCCTGGCGTTAAAGTCGCCCAAGAATAAGATCTGTTCTCTTGGGTGAATATTATCTAGGCACTTCGTCTGTTCTTCATAGAATTTATCCTTGATTTCATCAGACTTGTCTAGCGTAGGGGCATAGACACTGATGACATTAAGGTAATTGTCATGTTCCATGTGAAGGCGTAACGTGGTAATGCGGTCGGAGATGTGTGCAGGGTACTCTTGTAGTTTTTTGACTAGATTATTCCTGATAGCAAAGCCTACACCCGATCTTCGCGGCTCTGAGGAAGCGAGTCCTTTCCAAAAGCAAGTGTAACCGCCACCGTATTCTACCATCTCTCCTTCATCGGCAAGATGTGTTTCGCTCAGTGCAGCCACGTCAAAATAGCGATGAAGTTCTCGAGCCACGATGGGAGTCTTTCGCTCGGGATAGGCATTTGACTCGCGCTCAAGAAGTGTTCGCACATTCCACGTGCCAAACGTCATTCGCGCTGATGTTTTATGTATTTTTTTCTTGTGGCGTCGACCGCGAATTTAAGATGCAGAGGCAGCCGCGGTTGCTACCCTCTTTAAAGGTTGTGATGAGCATTTATTTAGGGCACCTTTTCTAGCCCCCTCCCCAGCTCAGCGAGGAAAGCAGTGCCTCCCTAAATAGGGCTGCTTTGTCACCCCGGGTGCTGCCGAATCCACTCTGTCATCCCAATGCAGAACAGAAGCGACCACGATGTAATACTACATCCCCAAGGCCGCCTACGTGTAGGAGTCAGACAAAGCCCAACGAGCATCACGTTGAGCCTCTCTACCTCCCCCCATCGCCGTAGGACTAGAGCTTAGAACGGAGTCCTTATACGGAAGCGGTCAGTTGCGCAGGATATATTAACGTGCACGAGTATATGCGCGGGACACAAGTCACATATTCATCCTTGTCCTTCTGGAACCAGTGGAACGGAGACCGTTACGACCGGAGAAAGACTCAGACAGATAGAATAGTATAACGGTGAACAAAGTTACAAGGGGTCAGTACTTTTTCACAGTTCCTTAATCGCCTTTTACGAAACCCACGGGAAGATATGGGGTGGTGCTATTCTACTCCGCCGGCACCACACGGTTAAATACACCTCAAAAAAAGTTGTAAAAAATATTTTTTTATAATCTCAAGCATAGTAAATCACTACATGTTATAAAACAAAGTCTGTCATCTGTCTGTCTGTCCCTGTGTATGCTTAAATCTTTAAAACTACGCAACGGATTTTGAAGCGGTTTTTAATAGATAGAGTTATTCAAGAGGAAGGTTTATAGCCGTGTGAAGCCGGGGCGGGTCGCTAGTTCTATAATTAAGAAAAGCTGGGTGACTTTGACTCGTGTTCAATAAATTGTCCAAGTCAATGCCTTAACTTGGCGCTCGTTTCTTTTACTAATTATTGCTCTCTGAGGCGCGAGGCACCGCGGCAAATGGATGTAATAAGATCTTTTGTAATACCATTTATTAATTTTCGTCTCTCATAATTCTAAGCTCCTTTACAGCGACGCGACGGTTAGTCATCTTTCTGATTCTTGCAATGCTAAATAAAATTTTATTTGGAAAATATAACGGAATATCATAAATGTCGAAGTATTTTGCGTAATCATTTAAGGTGTTCAAGCCGCGAAAGTTTAAAAGTATTTATTGATTTTTCATTATTGCAATTATTATTTTTTGTTTTATTTCCGTGTTTTTCTGCCGTGACTTGTAATCTAAGGCTTCTCCGCGCAGATTCTTAGCACAGAAATACCTTAAATTTGACGTTCACAAGCATCAAAATGATGGCTTAAGTGAATGAATGATTAATGATATAGAAATAATCAATGAAATAACTAAAACAAAAAGTATGAAATTAATTTCAATCCTCAAAATGAAATCTGTTCAATAATACGCGTATGTAATACTCGCCGTGGCCGTCGTATCGCTCGGCCAATGCCCGTCGGCACCACGCGATTATTAAGTCTGAACGTGATAATGGCAAACCATTTATTCAACAGAGAACCGATCCCGGCTTAATTTGAAAATTTGATAGAAACGTTCCAAATCAGAAACGACGTTACAACAATTTGGCATATCAAGTTAACGTGGCTAAAAACGTCAGTTAAGTGTGAGTAGGTTTAGGCGATTTGATTTTTTTTTATTTATAGCGGTTGTTATCATATCTGCAGACCAGTCATAGTGATAAAAGTCCAATGCCACTCTTTTCACTATATTCTACCGCACTTTAACCACGCGTCAGGCAGACCACTATTTCATCATTTTATGTCTGGTCTTTATATTGTTACGTTTTAATGATTTTAATAATATCCCACAACAAAATATATTAGGTGTATAACCATCCTGGTTATATACATCGTAGATTGCTGTGCAAAGCTGTCACTGGTCATAGCGCCAAATAATCTATACTTACAATAAAACTGTAGAGAGGTCAATTCTGTACATTGAATATATATTCAAAATGAATTTTGGACGATGAATGGTGATCAATACTGATGCCAAAAATGCAATCATTAAATTTTTGTCTATCTGTCCGTCTGTCTGTCTGTATGTGCACGCATGGGTCAAAAACGACTGAAGAGATTTTATCCAAACTTGGTGCGATTGTAGTCCATACTCCTGGGCAGGTTATAGGCTATTTAACATTAGGCTAAGACACATAGGAGCTGAGCAGTGACGATAAATTTGAAGCAAGTCGGATGAAAATGCGCTTTCGAGCTCTTATCCTCGCATACGTTAATCATACACCAAAAATATGTACTACAAATATGATGGTCTTCAATGATCTACAAAAAAGTCCTGAACAGTATATATCTATCTTCTATAAATTAGCCACAATAACGTGTTTAATCGTTAGGCATTTATTTAAATACATAAATATATTGTATTTCACATAGATATATCTTTATCAAACTCCCATAACAAAGGTACTCTGTGCTCCCATATTCAAAAAGTATACACTTTAAAATGTATTTTATAAAAAAAAAATAGAAATCTCGCCGCGCCAGTATGGGTAGGTACGGCTATATGGTTGATTTTTGTTTAACGCGCGAAACATTCCTTTTTTATGTATAAAAGTCGGGCAGTGGTTCACAGAATACATCTTTCTAATAATATTCAATGATGTTGGCTTAATGGTTTCGGTATAAGATGACTGTGACATACGGAAGTACAGACAGACAGACAGACAAATATGGTGGATTTTTCAGGGTTCCGATTTTGCCTTTTTTGGATAAAGAGGATTCTTTATCCTAAAAAGGCCTACAATGTTTAAAATTCCGATCGACTTGGACCACGCAGAGTTCTGTTTGTTATACCTCTAAAAGCAGTGACAAAGCTAAGATTTAACGTTAAAATAGTCATCTTATCATATGAGATGAATATACGATGGCAAACCGCGAAGCGGTCTAAGCATGTAGATCGCAAACCAAGGGAAATCAAGGAAAATGACGAACCCATGGGCGGTATAACAGTACTTTTTCGTGGCGATTTTCGTTAGACTCTGTCTGTTATATATACAAGAAACCAGACAAGAGTTGATGAAATTAGAGCCTGTCTAAAGAGTTCATAACTATGGAATTGTATTATCGCTAGGTATGCATTTGACATTCAATATGCGAGCGCGATAATGAGGCAACGAACATGCACGCGATTGGTAACTTCGCGGTATGGACTCGCACGAACAAGTGAAAGTCATTTGAGCTATTTTCAGGGGCCCAATTCCGCTAAATAAATATAGTCGCAATATCATGTCAGTAACATACTTACGTCACAAAAAGCGTATTCTTCTAAACTATATGATATTTGAATGAAATTGTAACGAGATCATATGTGTCAACGACGAACTGTTTATTTTAAATTATACGATGATGACATAAGGTTATCAGAATACCGCTTTTAAATCCATTCAGAATATGATATCAATGTCATATAAAAAATAGCAGAATTGGCCCCCAGGACGTCTACATCTACACTATTCAATATAGGTATCATAATTATGCAACTTAAAACATTTTGGGTATCAATCCTGTAGCCTAATGAAAAGACAAATTCCGCGCGAACGGAGTCGCGGGCACAGCTAGTAAATAATAATAATAATATTCTACCACATACACACATCACCATCTACTCCCAAGCTAAGCAGAGCTTGTGTTATGGGTACTAGATAATGGATAAACACACATATATACTTTTTTTTGTAAATACATACATATTATACATAGAAATACCTAGACCAAGACAAACATCCATGTTCATGCACACAAATGTTTGACTTGAGCGGGAATCGAACCCGCGACCTTCGGCGTAGCAGTCGCTTACACTCCCGCTGCGCCAACCGGTCGTCAACCGGTCGACTTAGCTCGTTATCCATCACAATGCGCTGTCTACAAAGCCATAAATATGATAACAAATTGCAGTACACGATACTTATAATACCCCTAAAGACACATATCTTAAGCTATCAGTATCCAATTGTAACCTAAGGCCTTACTTATCTTGAAAACTGCAGTAATTCCCAGCGCTTAGAACTATAAGCAGACGATAACTAGTCTCGAAATGAGACAATAATAATAAACCTCACGCTCACTTAGACAAAGATCTCCAGACGTTTGACCTGAACTGTAGCCCCAGCAGACACTGGCCCTAATACTGACGTTCATTTACTAAACGAAAATTAAGTCCATCATGACCAATTACTATTTGCAAGTTTTATGTTTAAAATATTTGGTAATTTATTATCAGCGAACTTGGGACTCTAGCCGACGGTCTAGGATCACTCCTAGACCTAGGCTTTGAGCCTAGAAGCTAAGTTGATGACGATGATAGTTTGTACTACTACGCGTTTAAATGCAATTTAATAGTATCTAAAGAAAAAATATTGATTATCACCGTCCTTTCATACTAACTTTTCAAGAAAAGGTATAGATAAAGCGTACTGATTCGAATATTTTTGCAGCACTTTGCTAATCGTGTACTACCTTCTACGGAACCAGTTTTGAGAGCATCGGCGTATACCTTCTTAACAGATTTCTAATAATAATCCGACAACCAGAAGGTCAAAATTTCATACAATTTGTCAAAAAAATGATCGGTTGAGTCCAGTACAGCCAGAAACCAACAGAATAAAGGTGTAATTTGTATTTGCATTACTAGTTATATTTGTACATATCGCAAAAGTTTTAAACAATTTAGATTTCGTACCTTTACACTATTTAGTAATCTGTGCCTTTACTAACTGCCAAACTACATAACCAATAAAACAAACGATAACCTACAAAAATGAAACGCGAAAAAAAAGCCTACATTTTAAAATATATTCATATTTCAAATCGTATACGAGTATTGATTCGGCCATCTGTAATTGCTTAAAGGGATTTCAGCTTAGAGTGGTCCGTTATCGGCAATTTTAGGCAGTATTCCAAAATTTATTCTAACGAAAAACTCAATTAGATTGACAACAACTATATTGAATTTGTAGCCGTTGAGCTATCCGCACGAACGAATGTTTTCTAAATAAGGGTACAATGTTGATTTTACTTGATTTTCTTGTTATTTTGTGCTGTTGAAGTATTGTTTATGAACCAGCGGAACCGCCAGTGACCTGCATCGTGCGCTTGTTAATTTTTATTTTGTTGTAAATTTAACCTACCGAGAACTGTTTAGCTTCGCTACACCTCGGTGAGACCTACTTACAAATTTTTGCATTATTTACTTTTTATTTATTTTTAAGCTTGACTAAGCGATCAGAAACTAAACCTGTATTACTATCTTTGCAACTAACGTGAATTATACAAGTGGTTCATCTGAACTCATTCTACGTAACTAGAGGTAATTATTATAACTGTATACTCTGGACCATGCGTTTGTGCAATTGAAATGTTCCTAACGAGATAGTGGGTCTACCAGTAGTCTGCATGCTCGAAATTTGCTGCTTTTATCGGCGAACCTCGTACTCTAAGGTAAGGATTGGCTTGGATCGCTAAAATGATAACGATGATGATGATGATGATTATGCTGCTGTTATTTTAAGTAATATGTTTCTCTTTGTTACACCCAGTCTAACCGATTCATTTATTTAAAGTAACCAGCGGGACGCCTTCACTGAGAACATTATGGAAACACATACATACTTTAAGTACAATATTTTTATTTTAACCGGCTGAATAATGTTCCACGGAATAGTCTAGGTAGTTTGCTTAATAGTATACTTTGTTTATACTGAAACCAACAATGCATAACTTCAAGAATTGTGTTCATGGTTTTGCTAAAGCTTGGATCATATAGCTGAAAGCAAATTCTAATACGCAAAAACTAATATTCCTCTAGAGTCTAGAGAAACGTTTTATTCTCTGTAAGTACTTATTCCGATACTTTCGAAAACGTATGCTTATCTTGGAAACTGTTGTAGTTCTCATCGCTTTGTAAACCATAGGCACACGATAACTAGTCTCGAAATGTGATAATAATATTAAACAGAGCTCACTTAGACAAAGATCTCAGACGTTGTACTGAACTGTATGTGCATCAGACACTGGAACGAATTCTGTTGTTCATTCACTAAACTAAGATTAAAGTATTGCTGTTTCTTAAATTTCGAACAGATTTGGAAATATTTACAGAGTGTTCTTAGACAACACGCTCCATCGAAAACTACCTACTTAACATCGTGAAACTAAATTGCACAGAGCAAATTTGTTTCCATCTCTTTCTAATTGTATCAAAGAGAATGCGAGAAACATAATCTACTTTGCTCGTGCACAACAGAATCACACACTGCGTATTCGAACTAAGTGAAACTTAGAGTAGTGTAAGCTTCAGTATCGATATAGCATCGTCTAATCACCGAGCAAGTTTCACTATCTAATGTACCACTAATCTTAGGCAAAGAGTTACCCATGGAGTACTCACACAATTCCTTGTTCAGCACTGCGACTTGCGACAGAACAGTTTGTTTATCCAGAAACTTTTTGGATATATATTTGGCTATGCAATATACAACTAAGGACAACGTTTCAATTATTAGAAAGTAAATCCAACTTTGATTCCTTGTGTATTTGGTAGTACGTAAACTTAGTTTACGAGATATGAATTTTCGTCGAAATTTCCAGATAACAATATCCTTTGAATACTGACACCAGTTTAGTTATAATAGTATAACAGTGGACCAAAAATGCGCTTCATTGCGCTTCGCCTTATGTGCGCCTCCCTAAGTATAATATCCTAGATCTCCAATAATACTATACCACTTTGAGACCACCAACACACATCATATAAAAGGATGCGTCAGTCGTCATTCCATCCACCGCACCGGATGATAAGATTGCATACTTGACAAAAGACTCAACCCCGATTATACAACGGGTGTTATGAAGGCTTTGAATAAAGCGACTTGATATGGTGAACCGAATCTTATTTCCAACATTCGTGTACAAACCCATTCACAGTGTTTTAATGTACATTCCGACGAATTATTTCCTGTATGAAAAGCGCTATATATTTTCGTGAGTGGTAATTTATTCATGTTCGTGAAATGTAATGTTACCTAATTATCTGGATTGTCTCGTGTTGACTTCAAAATGGTACGGCCTTAAATGTGTGGACGTAAATGGCACGATTTATCCGTATAATACACGTCGTGACGTGGATAAAACAACTGTGGTGGACTTTTATAACGGTCAGTTGTTATTTAAAAACAGAATATGCAGTTTAATTATTGCCTGTGTTTATTTACGGGGGCCGGCTTTATTTTTCTTGGCTTGTCGGCTTACAGGAGAATAAAGTAGTGCTATTTACCTAAATAATAAAGCCAGAAACCTCGGTGTAGTGAGTGTGAGTGGTGAGGGCAATGTCAACATATGCTACAGACTGATTAGGTTAACACTAGGAACTTAAGTCTCGCTTGGCCGATCTTGCAAATATTTTCACGCCAGTTTTATGTTTATCTACCATACCATATCTGATACTGATAATATTGCTGTTCAACAATCAAAGTGTTTAATTACACGTTCACCATTCACAGTAACGGCTTATTAGGGCTTGCATTTTATACATAGTGTAGAACTGTGTTTAGCACTTTGTTTATATTAAACTTCTAAAATTCTAAATCGGTAAAGGTGATACCTTAGTGCGAATGTTTCCTCAATCGCCAAATTTAAGCTGTACTCAATTCCAAAATGTAATCTAAGGGAAAATCCAATTAGATCGGCTAAAACTATATAGAATTCGTAGCCGTTGAGCTATCAGCACGTACGAATGTTTCACAAATAAGTGTATAGCGTGGAGTCTATTCGATTTTCTTGTTATTTCGTGCTATTGAAGTGTTGCTAACGAGGTCCGTAATCTGCATGCAGAACACCTATGATACACTGGTACCGTCAGCAACAAAGGTAGCTGCACACTTCAAAATCTGATTCGTTTATGGATTAAAAGTCTTTGATAATCATTTTTAAATTATGATTTCTTTGCAAGTTATCTGCGGCTAGAAATCTTACAAGGAAAAATAATTATTAGGGACGTGATGACTTTCAAATGACGTAAATATATGTGGAATTATGTTGCTGACTGTACCTATTCATCATCCGCCTAGCGTTATCCCAGTCTCAACCCGAGGTCCGCTTACTAGTCTAACCGGATTAAGCCGAATATTAGCTTCTTCACAGAGCGACTGCATATCTGACCTCTGCAACCCGAAGGGATAGCAAAATTCCATGGTTTAGACTAGGGCCAGTTTATTTAGAAGGTACTGACGCCCTATAACGACTGGCAAAGATCTTCATGACCAGCGAGACGACGGCTTTCTCCAAAGCACGATACCCGATACGAATCCGATACCCTCTGCATGGCAGTCTGTTGGTATCTGCTCTAGGCTATCGCTGCCTGCTGACTGTACCTATTGTTGAGCAGAAATTGTGCTGCGGCCATCCGTACTACTGACTTTATTGTTCTATTGTGCATTATCGTTAGGCATTAATGGCTTTCGACATTATACAATATGCCGTGTTAATGATGCTCATGAAATCTAAATAATTATTTACTCGTAGAATGCGTGTAATGATAATTTTGAAAAGCCAACTTCGTGTCGTCTGTAGCATAGAACTTATAGACTTTTTATTTGATAGGTTATATATCTTAGGATGACTCAAATTCGGCCATCTGACTGCGAACCCGACAGCGCCTGTGCTATGGTCACCAGAAACTACTAAACATAGTGAAATAATCGTGTCAATCATACAAAGATTTATTTTAGGTAATGGCACTATTTATACTGCCTCCGTGGTCCAGTGGTTAGCGTATGCGACTGCTGATCGGAGGTCCGGGGTTCGATTCCCGGGTCGGGTAAAAGTGTTACTGGGTTTTTCCGAATACTCAGTAGTAGCCCGGAGCCTGGTGTTGTGCCCGGTAACGGCAATAGGCTCGCCCCCTATAACGTGGGACCACAACAATAACAATTTACACCTCTGCTTACCCCTTCGGGGATACAGGCGTGAGACTATAAATAAAATAAAATAAAACTATTTATAGTGACCGTGGTTGCTAAGCAGAAGGCTAAGTAGGAGTACTAACTCCTCCGTATAATGCCAAACCAATAGACTTACAGGTCAATATAACCATTAATTTGAAACATGACTACATCTGAGCCAGAAAACACCTACATCAGGTAAATACAAAACGCTACTTTTTGTTGCCACCCATCTATTAACCTGACGTGGATTAACACGCGTAGCTTAAGGCTTCATGCTGCAGAGTAATATGCGTTTTACTCAATTATTCATAATCATTTTCAGTCCGTAAGGGTAATACTATGTTATAGATGCGTGTTCTTATCAAACGCATGCAAGTCCCAGGCCGTCTCGATGCCATTTGATAAATTTTGGAGCATTCCGCTAAATAATTACTTACTAATAATAAAATATCATTCGTGTACATGAATGCGCTGGGGAATCAGTGAAACACATGCAAATGTCGCGCTGTTTACACGAAAGGCGCCTACATGTAAGTAGGTACCTATATTATCATGACCTAGTCAAATAACTAATTAATAAGATTAATCATGAACATATTCCTACTTCATTTTATTTCCAACTAGACTCCGCCCTTGGCTCCGACCACGTGAGAATTTTCACCTCAGGGGAGTTTCCAAAAATAGCTTCACTACACTCTTCAATAAACTTTCATGCCAAAACTCACCTTTTTGCGCTCAGTACTTTAAGCTGTGAGTTTTCTGTATGTCACTCAATAACTAAAGAGTTTTAATAGCAATAAAGCCTGTTCTTGGGTGCGCTTTACATCGCAAAATCAAAAATGGAAAAAATATCTGGAGTAGATACAAAAAAATGTGGATTACACGATGACGGACAAATCTCTGAACTGGATTTAACACATTTTGTATAATTACATATTTTTAGGGTTCCGTACCTCGAAAGGAAAAAACTGAACCCTTATAGGATCACTTTGTTGTCCGTCCGTCTGTCAAGGCCCTTTTCCTCAGGAATGCGTCTAGGTATTAAACTGAAATTTATACTAAATACTCCAATCTACTGTTCCATAGAGCTGTAAAAAAATCAAACTTCTAATCCAACGCAATCAAAAGATACAGCTGTATATGCTGCAAATTGCAGCATATTTTCAAACTCGCATTGGAATCAAAACCTCCCGTGAACTCAGAATCTTGAAATTTGGTACGAAGCAACGTCTTATATCACTTATAAAGGAAAAATTGCGAAAACCGTAAATTTTTTGTTACAGCATATAAAAAAATATTTTTAATAAATTTAAAGTTACTACCCCTTTCTCTTGAACGCGTGAAGGTATTAAATTGAAATTCATATCAAATACTCAAGTATATAACACCGTTAAGCTGCAACAAAATCAAGCTTCTATGTCAACGCAATCAAAAGAAAGAGCAATATAAGCATATTTTCAAACTCGCGACTACTCGCAAGGGAATCAAAACCTACAGGGTACTTCCCGTGAACACAAAATCTTGAAATTTGGTACGAAGCAACGTCTTTTATCACTTACAAAGGAAAAATTGCGAAAACCGTAATTTTTTTGTTACAGCATATAAAAAAATATTTTTAATTAACTTAAAGTTACTACCCCTTTCTCTTGAACGCGTGGAGGTATTAAATTGAATTTCATATCAAATACTCAAGTATATAACACCGTTAAGCTGCAACAAAATCAAGCTTCTATGTCAACGCAATCAAAAGAAAGAGCAATATAAGCATATTTTCAAACTCGCGCCTACTCGCAAGTGAATCAAAACCTACAGGGTACTTCCCGTGAACTTAAAATCTTGAAATTTGGTACGCAGCAATGTCTTTTATCACTTACAAAGGAAAAATTGCGTAAACCGTATTTTTTTAGTTACAGCATATAAAAAAATATTTTTAATAAATTTAAAGTTACTACCCCTTTCTCTTGAACGCGTAGAGGTATTAAATTGAAATTCATATCAAATACTCAGGTATATAACACCGTTAGGCTGTAACAAAATCAAACTTCTATGTCTACGCAATCAAAAGAAAGAGCAATATAATCATGTTTTTAAACACGCGACTACTCGCAAGGGAATCCAAACCTACAGGGTACTTCCCGTGAACTCAAAATCTTGAACTTTGGTATGAAGCAACGTCTTATAGCCCAGATAAAGGATGCGGAAGGCTGAGGACCGTGTGCTGTGGTGCGTGTTGGGAGAGGCCTATGTCCAGCAGTGGACTGCTATGGGCTGATTGAGATTGAGATTTCAAATAATTACATAGTCTTCAAACCTTTTTGCTAATTATTCTGTACTTTATAAGTATTTTTGTAACAGATTTCTAATAGTCACTTAAAACTTTGTAAATCAATAACTTTGATAAAAAATCTTCCCATCATTCATCAGCAGACTTTTGCAAGGCTGCTGCAAGGCTGGTATAGGTATTTAAGTTATATTATAAAATAAGCGATATTTGTTAATATAAAATAAAGGATGACTGATTACAAACGACAAAGACCCCTTTTTATTTAATTTATGCTCCTCCAGCTTTCCATACTGTAATGTTATGGATTTTATTTGGCAATAAAAATACCATAACTATGACTGGTGAACTTTTACTTATATACCTACAGGTTTGTACGGAACCCTCGGTGCGCGAGTCCGACTCGCACTTGACCGGTTTTTTTTTAAACAGATGTTTTTTTTTTTAAACAGATGTCTCTTTATTTTGCTGCTTTGTCTAAGTATGTGTAAGTGACTGCGCGCATAACGTAGTAGTTTAAGCGGTTGCCTCGTTGATAGGCAGTGCGTCGAGTGTTGTGGATTCGACCCCCTCAATCAATTTGTTGTTTCGAGTCTAGGTGTATTTGTGTCTGTTGTGTGAATGTTTGTAAAGTCCCCTGCGACCCAATAATAATTCATTGGACCGGCTGGAAATCCGGTTAAATGCAGCTCACAATTTAAATAGATAATGATATATCTCATTACTCAAGAGGCATCAATAGCCTAGTTAAGTTACAGCGGGTATTGTGTTCAAAACCAACGGCGCCAACCGGCGAACTTTCAGAAAATATAATTATGTGCGTATTAAATTGTTGATGATTGCTTGGCCTGTGCCTCTCGGGGGACGTTACACCGGCGGTCCGATGGTCCCATCTTTCATGAAGATCTTTGACAATCTTCATAAAGAGGTAGTTGCCCTGAGTGAACTGACCTGACAATGATCTGAGTCATGGAATATGTAAAGGAAGGTTTTATATTGGTAAAACAAAAAAGTTTATTTATATTTCCTTTCCTTTGTATGAAAACAGATATTTTTGTGGGCGTAGGCTTAAGCATCCAAGGCAGAAATCTTGGATACAACCGGGATAACGATAAGACGAATGATGCACATCTCATCAGGCCAAGGTTAACAAAAACCGCAATTGTATTATATATAATATAAATAGTTTATTACAAGTAAACTATTTATATTATGAGATTTTAAATACTTTAGAATTGTAATTAAATCGTTTTATAAAATCTATGCTATCTGATAAGAAGTCGGCGACGGAATTCAATTGGCTTATTTCGGCCGTTGGTCAGACGGGCGTTTTCAAGTAATCTAATGTTCGTTGCACGGCCGTGCCTGAGAGGCAGGGTTGACCGACATACAAATATTCTATATTATTTACTCAAATATTATACATTAGTTTTATAAACGAGATTGTCTACAGTAAAGGAAGTGTATATTTTTTTGACATACAACAAAAAGTAACAAGAATTTTACACATGATACTTCTTTGTATTATAAAGTAGTAGTAGCGCCGCTTCAAAAAAGTTATTAATCGGCACGGCATACCGGCCTCCATGGCTTGATGTAAACATATTTCTCGATGCGATTACTGATAGTATGTGTGCTTTGTCACCGTTCGACAGTGTAATTTTGCTCGGGGATTTCAACGTGAACATGATTGACTATGACAATTATAAAACGAAACAACTAAATGCATTCTTCACTTATAGCAATTTAAACCAAATTGTAAATACGGCTACGCACGTTGTAGGTGACAGTGCAACGCTCATTGATGTGATCTGTACGGACGCGCCTTACCGGAGGGTTGAGGTAGATCATATACCGGAATTAGGCCATCATTCGCTGGTTTTATGTGAAGTTTTGTTTAAAAAAGACAAGCCTGTTAGCAGATCTGTTACATTCCGTCCGTTGAAAGACTTTATTCCCGAGTACTTTGAAATGGATTTGTAGGGCATACCATGGGAATTTATAAGTAGCTAGTAGAGCGACGTGAATGAAATGGTTGATTTTTTTAATCATCATGTAACTACTCTATTTGATAACCACGCTCCTTATAAAACTAGAACATTTAGGGGTCCACCAACACCTTGGATAACAGACAACATCAAAACCATGTTTAAATTACGCAATGAGGCACGTCATAAATACCGTCAAACCAAATTGGAAGTACATAGGCAATATTATTTAGACCTCAAACACCTAGCGACAACTGCGTTATACAATGAGAAAAAAGCTTTTTTTAATAAATATATTAATGACAACCAAGGTGACGCAAAATTGCTATGGCGTTATTTAAAAAAACATGTGCTTCCGGCAGGTACGGATGATGGCACGCTTATGGGGCAGTTTGAGGATCCGGAGGGACTGAATGCGGCGTTTCTTAATGTCCCGGGAGAACTAAACGATAGTATTTCCCAGCTTACTTTTTTCGAATTTAACCGATATGGCACTGCAACGTTCTCATTACAACCAACAAACAAACAAACAGTTGCTAATATTATTAAAAATATAAATACTAACGCATGCGGAATAGATGGAATATCAAAAGAGATGTTGGCTCTTACTTTGCCGCAGTCGCTTACTGCTATAACAGAAATAATAAACAAATCGATTACATCATTTACTTTTCCCAAGCTGTGGCGTAATGCGATTATACGTCCAATCCCTAAAAACAATAACCCTCAAAACTACAAAGACCTGCGCCCTATAAGTATTCTGCCATGCTTATCCAAGGTGTTGGAGAGAGTGGTATACATGCAAGTAGTAAGCTATTTGGAAGGTATTGGTATCCTCCCGGAGCTTCAATCTGGCTTCAGAAGAGGACGTGGCACAACAACTGCTTTAGCGGACGTCGTGGGTAACATCCTCGAGGCTCGCGATCGCGGGGAGGGGTCAATACTAACCCTACTCGATTATTCCCGGGCATTCGAGTGCATCAATATTTCCCTGTTGCTTTCTAAACTTTCTTATAATGGTTTTCAGTCTGGAACAATAAAATGGTTTGAAAGCTATTTGACAGAGAGACTCCAGCAGGTTGAAATACGAAAAAGGGACGGTTCAGTGATTTGCTCTTCCCCGCGGTTGGTGCCTCGGGGTGTTCCCCAGGGATCACTTTTAGGACCACTTTTGTTCATCTTATATACTGCGGACATAACGAACAGCTTCAAAGAATGTATGTACCACATGTACGCCGATGACACGCAAGTGTACATATCATTTAATCCTAATAAGACTGAGACCGCTGTAAATATCATGAATGCGGAGCTCGACAGGCTAGCAGCATGGTCTAGGCGTAACTCGCTGGTGCTCAACCCGCAAAATCAAAATTTTTGGTGTTGGGGAGCAAAAACCAGATTAGATTAATATCAACTTACAAGGCGAAAATCGTAATAATGGATGGCTCCATTGAGCAAGTACAAACAGCACGTGACCTTGGCTTGATGATAGACCCGGAACTTCGTTTTGAGGATCACATCAATAGCGTTGCAAGAAACTGTTTTTATAGGTTAAAGATCCTATATAGAATACGAAACTACCTGAGTGTCACTTTAAGAAAAAGGCTTGTGGAAAGTTTGGTTCTTTCACAGATGAATTATTGTGACGCCGTGTATGGTCCGTGCCTCTTGACTAGGACTCAACATCTAATACAGCGGGTACAGAACGCGTGTGCAAGGTTCTGCTTTCATATACCTCGGAGAAGTCATGTTACACCGTACTTAAACAGTAATGAGGTACTTAAAATGACAGCGCGGCGTAAACTTCATTTAGCTACACTCTTGTTTGGAGTCATTAAAACTTGCAAACCTGAATATCTCTATAATAAACTAAGTTGGAGACAGGATCACTATAGCTACTCAGCTCGCTCTACAGCCAACCCGCTTTCCGTTCCTCAGTATAGATCCTCATCTTTTAGAGGATGTTACAAGTACGCCTCGACTCACATTTGGAATGATTTACCGCCGCCGATTAGATCTCTGAGTAAAAAAGAAATATTTAAAAAACATTACAAAAAATATCTCATACAGCAACAGAAATGCGATCAATGTAAACATTACAAATAATTTCGATTTCAAAATCTACATAGAAATAACAATTATCTGCGCAAAGATCAGTGTCTATAGGTATTATTATGTGAATTTATGCAGCAGAAGTCTACTCATGTATACACACATCACCTGAACGTTAGCAAGCGGCATGAGTGTGGCTGTACATTTATCTAATGGCTTGGTGGGTGGTTTGAACTTGCGGAGCTACTACACAATACAATACAATACAACTAGTGCTCGTGCGCTGGCAAATGGTTTCATTTGCCAGCGCACGAGTACTGTGTACGTGTGTTTACACGGCAAGTGCAAGAGGGAAGTTAAGGCGCTGTTATACCTCAGAAGCCGTGAAACACCTTATTTTTCGTCGCGCATCTAGCCATAACGGTACATATTACAAACAAGCAAAAATTAAAGCTTAAAGTCAAAAGTCTGAACAAAAGACTTTTGAAAGAATTTTTCATGTACGTAAAATAGAATCACGGTAAAAAAATCACAAAATCGAGGCAGAAAATAATCTTTCGTCTCACTGTTTGCAATATTTTGATCGTAAGCTGTCATATTTTTTTTGATAATATTGTAGGAAATCTAATGAACTAAAGAATAACCCAATTTATTTTCATATTATACGTGTATATTTTGTAAAATTAAATAAAATCTGCCAAACGTCTATGATTTTGACGCTCGGTAGATCCCATCAATATCAAACGCTTCAGCAATTTAAACCTTATTAGCATAAGCGGTGTACTGAGTGTCAGTTGCTAGTTTACGCCCCGCCCAGACCTCATCATTCGACTATGAGCCTTGTGAGAGATAGGTCATGTCGCTTGCGTCTCCGCTGCACGAAATTTTACGTAAACCTGTTTGTTATTATAATACGCCGATTTGAGTTCGTAATTTCATGTTTTATGTTATAGACTGAATACTTTGAATCAAATAGGCTTTTCATGTAACTATGGGCGCATATAATTAGGACCTAAGTTTATACTCTTGTTGCGTTTAATGTGTTATTGTTCCTGTGCTTATAAATATATAATTAGAAGAATAAAATATGGACAATTAGAAAAATGAAGTTCTACGAAGGATTTGTACAAGAAAGCGTCGTAATAAAATAGAAATTCATCCATGGCCAAGTGATTATGAAATATGTAACATTTTTACACAAATTATTTTCGTAAGAGTCTTTTATGACTAACTATGTTACTGATATATTATCAATTATGCATAATATAATTATATAAATTATTCTCACAAAACATAGCTGCCACAGTTTTCAATTTTTGAAAGAGTAATAACATAAAATCGAATCATTTTATGTACCTATATTTCAAATTCATTAGCTTGTCAGAGCGCCTGGAGCGCTAAGATGCCGCCACGGCGAACAATAATGATGACAGCGCTAATATGGCGCTCCGCAATCTGCACTCAAGCGGTAACGAATGTTGTATTATTGTGTTTTGAACATAAACCTTTTTAGGTACATAAAAAATAATAATGGGTTGGGTTTCGAAACGAGTCGCCTGAATTTGGGGGTATTGGTAGTGTAGGGGGCTTAAGGTAGTTCGTTTTAATCCCCTAAAAGTAATTGTGGCTGCCGGAGTTGCGTCTAAATATTTTTAAACAATTTTCAAAATTTCCTAAATACTTCGGCAATTATGCAAAACGGAACATAGTTTTTTATACTTTAGTACAGTTTTACAAATGTAATTTTTAGGTTTTATGTGAAAAACGTTAAACGAAACGCAAAACTTTATGAATGATCATATTGACAGCTAATGTCAAATTTGTGCGTCATTGCTTTCGAGTGCCTTGGGTAAGGTGCGACTGTAATAAGTAAATAAATAGGTTATGTTAGGTTCTCTTTTGACCCTTAATCCGAAAATAGGAGCCCTTCGCACGGCTCCGACAACCTTAGTTTATTAAACTAGTGTGATGAATGTGGAAGTTGGCAGTGCCATACACACCAATGTCTGGAGATTTTTTTTCAGAGGAAACCAAGTATTTCCGGCAAGTGAAAATGGTGAGGGGGGTTCCAAGACCTCCCCTGCTCCCTCTCCAATCACTCACAACCCCTAAAAACGGCGACGTATTTCGAAACCTTTGCCATAATAATTATACCTATAATAACAATAAACATTCATAAATAAATAAAAGAAATCAACTTTTACTAAACTTCAATTATCTCGTAACTCACTTTAGTTGAGATACGGCTTTTGCGCTTAGTAGAGCAGTATTGTGTTTTTTAGGGTACCGTAGCCAAAAATTGTTAAAACGGAACCCTTATAGATTCGCAATGTCTGTCTGTCTGTCCGCCCGTATGTCACAGCCAATTTATTGCAATACAGATTTGAAAACTGGCAGGAATGGAATTAGATGTAGGTATTCTATGAACTGCTTCACTATTTTTATACAAAAATAAAACAAACATAATAATGGCCTCTCCATACATGGAACTGACTTTATTATTTTTATCATCTTACGGCACGTAGGTATTTACCTACTTTTGTCAACATTTAATACCTATAACGTCTAATATAAACCAGTTTTGCTCAAGGCTGCACTGAGAACAAAAATTGCGCTATGCCTATATTGTACTAACAGATTGATGTATGTTATATAAATTTTAATATCAGTATCTCAATTCAATATGCTAAAACGTTTTGCTTGCGATTTTGAAATATTGGAATACGGATGTCGCCAGAATACGGCCGCACGCGACGAGAATGAAGGGGGGCGCCCCGCAGTAGACGGAGCTAAGCTCCCTTCACCTCCCCTGCTTCACCCCCTCATTTACCAAAACAGTCGCTTAGGACAGCGCCTTAATAGTCGATTATTCATGTGCGCAACCGAAATCCATACCCTGTTACCAATATCTATAATTTATTTATACAATTTTATGTATATATGTATGTTTACGTATATATTTTATTTGTATATATGTGTACGTATATTACTATAATTATGTTACATGGTATACTTGTATAATAACTACTACTCTTCAAGAATTATTAATATTCATTTTCATTTATTCATTGCAGTCATGTTGTTGAATTATATTTTAATATAATATGTAATATTATGTATGCCTGTTTTTTCATCCGGATGTCACTTAGGGTTGACACAGAATAGCAACTCTGGGCTGTGGTTGTACCACAGAACATAATAAAGTTGAGTGTCAAGCCTGTTTTTCGCATTTATTTGTTAGTGTAGGTACATATTTAAGCTACATACATTCTACAGTGCAGTAAATTTACAACACTGACATGTATTTGTGGAAAATAAAACTATTTTCATTTCATTCATTTCATTTCATCTGCCTCTCGTATCTTAGCACCTTTTTGAGCAGACTAAGTGATAATAATTATTGATAGCTTCAAATGTTTGTTTGTATTCATAGTGTGTGATGAATGATGATATCTGTGTGGTGACGGATTAAGAATACGAATTGTCACCACCCCATATCATCCCATGGGTGTCGTTAGAGCCAACAGAGGGAGCATATTATGCAGAGAACAGCACTGTAAGAGAAGGAAAACTTGATACAAACCCTATACCAACCCGCTTGGCCAGCGTGGTATAGTAGGTCAATTCCTCTTTTCAAAGGAGATGCCTTGTCCAGCAGTGGACTGTTAAAGGCTGATGATGAGAGATTCATAGTGTTTATTTTAAATAAATAAACTTAAATGGCGTTAGAGAGACATTTTTAAAAAACACTCTTTACTTAAATCCTATACCGCGAGGGACTTTACAGGAATAGAGGATTTCTGGCACAATAGACAAGTCGTTAATCAAACGCTCCGTCATTGAAAAAGTTTTTGAACAGTTTAGAGTTGATTATCTGAGTTGTGTTAGTGAAATAACGTTGGAGAAATGCAAAGACTATATGTAAGTGATAAAGCATACGCGAATATCTTGAACTAAACCTTAAAATAAACAAGATTAGTGTCGCGATATTACAACATTTTTGTTCATATACCCAACATAAAATTTCTGACGGTGTCGACGAAGCAAACGCGTAAGCGCCGCTGTATACCGCGCTCTTACGACCTTTTGGGCGCGAGTTTAGAGCAGCGCGTACAACGCGTGAGCTCCGAGGGCATTTATTGCTGTGCGCTTTCTACACAGTTTGACCCAAGAACTGCGCCACAAAACATACGTGGGCCTTTAGTTGTGTGCCCCTAAAAATAATATTAAATTATATTGAAGTTTATAATTTTCATTCGACGAAATGAGTGAACCGTCAATTGAGTGGGGTTGCTGTGATCTTGGGCACGACGATGACGAAGCGATACAATGCATGGAATGCCTGAAAAGGTTTCACTACGATTGCCTAGTTTCAACATTGCCAAGTGATCCTTCCACTTGGATCTGTCGAAGATGCCTGTCGAAAACAAAGAATCATACCAGCACGCCGTCTCGATTTAGTGCCAACGTAACTACCCGTCAAACGAAAAGACAAGCTTTACAATCTCCGCCAGGGTTAACATCTTCACCCCTAACGGAAGAAAGTGTACGCAATATTGTAGAGGACGTAATAAAGTCGCAGATGGAGTCAATAGTGGAGAAGATTACCGCAAAAATGAGTGTTATGATTAATAAAGAGCTAAAGTGCATGCGAGAAGAAATTGTGGAATTGAAAACGTCAGTAGCTTTTATGAGTGATCAATATGATAATATGCTTAAGAAGAAGGACGAGGACAGCGACAAAATCAAGTCACTTCAGGAGGACAACACGAAAATGGCCACGACCATTAGGGATTTATCTGGGCGCCTAAATCACCTGGAACAACATGCCCGGGGAAGCAACGTGGAGATCCAGTGTGTCCCTCAGCAGAAGAATGAGAATCTCGTAGACATTATTACACGCTTAGGGGAGGTTATCAACTGTGTGGTGAAAGAGGAAAATATTGTTCACTGTACCCGTACGATGAAGCTAAATAATAACAACTGTCCAAAGTCTATCGTAGTACATTTCAACACACAAAAATTTCGAGACACCTTTCTAGCTGCGACAATTGCTTTTAATAGATCGAAATCATTAAATGACAAATTGAATTCCTCTCACATTGGATTCGAAGGTAAAATAACGCCAATCTTCGTCACTGAACATTTGAGTCCAGCGAACAAATCTCTGCACATGGCTACCCGTCTTAGGGCGAAAGAGAAGGGTTTCAAATATGTTTGGATTCGTAGCGGACGTATATATGTAAGAAAAACAGAAGATTCGGAGAGTAAAATCACAAGGGATATGGATTCTTTAAAACATATTGTTTGAAAATATTACTTTTGTTTGCTAGATTTATTTGTGTAATTATCTTTTAAAATTCACTGCTTTTAATATCTACTACCAGAATATGCGCGGACTACGTAGCAAAACTCAAGATTTTTTCTGTAACTTAGCATGCTCGAATTACGACGCTTTGGTTTTAACTGAAACTTGGTTAAACAGCCGAATACTTAGCAGCGAACTTTTCGACAACAGGTACACAATTTTTAGGCGAGACAGAGAGACCTCAGACTTCAACAAACAAAAAAACGGAGGAGGTGTATTAATTGCTGTCCTCAAAAAGTTTTCTGCTATTAGGGTGCACTCTTGGGAGAGCAAATGTGAGGACCTCTGGGTACGCGTGGACCTAACAACTTCTATTAAATTAGCAATATGCGCTGCAACACAAGGTGTTAGAAAACTTTATAAACAATTTTAACTCCGTTTCAGAAAGAAATAACTACTATACATCCTTGATTGGCGATTTCAACATGAGTAACATTGATTGGAAATATGTCAGCGGTACCTCGGATTCCTCCACTTGCTTGCCCATAAAGAGATATTCTAAGCTTTGCCAGATGTTAATAGATTTCACTCATATTAATAAGTTAAAACAATACAACTATGTTGCTAATAGTACTGGTAAAACATTAGACTTAGTCTTTGTTGACGATTTGCAATGCAACATCTTTGAAGCTCCCAGTGCTCTAGCTAAAATAGATCAATACCATCCACCTCTTGAAATTTGTTTGCAATATGTAATTGAAAATAAATTGAAGCGTGAAAGTACTTGTAGACTTAGTTTTGGAAAGGCAGATTACAGTTCTATCAGAAAGGAACTTGATGAAGTCGATTGGAGTGAAACTTTTTTAAATATTAATGATCCTGATACGATGCTAGACATTTTTTATAATATTATAAATGCCATCATCAAAAAACACGTTCCAGCAACCGTTGTTAATAATTATTCGAAACCTCCCTGGTTTACGAAAGGACTGCAGAGGTTGATACGTGAAAGAAATAACTATAGAAAAAGGTACATGATTTACAAAAATCCAATGGATAACATCTCATTCAGATGGTGTAGTAAACAATGTAATAAATTGGCAAAAAGGTGTTACAATTCATATATAGAGCACACTGAACAAATGATATCCAAAAATTGTAAAAGTTTCTGGTCCTATATTAAAACAAAGCGCAATGTTACTAAAGCTTATCCTGCAACTATGTTTTACGATGATATTAAAGCAAGTGAGGGCGCCGACATATGTAACATGTTTGGTTCATACTTCTCTTCAGTATATACACCGGCTGATCAACGACTTAATTTAGATACGATATTAAGTAACGTAAATTGTATCTCTGAGAGCTTTGGTAGATTAGAGATAGGGTCAGAGGAAATATTAAAACATCTAAAAAATTTGGATAAAACAAAGGGGCCGGGATACGATGGCGTTCCTTCCATCTTTGTCGTTACATGTGCCAAAGAGCTAGTAACTCCTCTTGAGCTAATTTTCAATACTTCTCTTAGGCGTGGTATATTTCCACACCGTTGGAAACTAGCTAAAGTAGTGCCTGTTCATAAAGGGGATGACTTGGATAAAGTATCTAACTATAGGCCAATATCGATTCTCCCAACACTAGCCAAGGTTTTCGAAGCACTGATATGTGCAAAAATTAAAGCTTATGTTATTAAATACCTTTCAGATTGTCAATACGGTTTTATTACATCGAGGTCCACATGTACTAATTTGGTAACTTTTGTTGAGAGCATATCAGAAGCAATTGATGCTAATAAACAGGTCGATACTATTTACACTGACCTAAGTAAAGCTTTTGATAAAGTTTCACATGTATTACTAATAAAAAAAATGACTAGATTTGGTTTCACTGGGCCCATACTCGACTGGCTAGCCTCTTACTTGACAAACAGATTATTTTATGTAGTAGCAAATGGTTTTGAATCGAATTTGTTTCAAATAACTTCAGGAGTCCCTCAGGGGTCACATTTGGGTCCTCTTCTATTTATAATGTTTATAAATGATCTTCCATGTTGTTTTAAATACTCAACCCCCTACATGTACGCAGACGACCTGAAGTTAGCTAAAATAATAGATAGTAATAACGATGCAATAATGCTTCAAGAGGATATATGTAGACTTGTAAAATGGTGTGCTGACAATAAAATGGAGATAAATATAAAAAAATGCTCAAAAATAACTTTCACGAGGAAACTCACTTACATTGATTTTAATTATACAATGAACAACACATATCTGAAAAATGTTAACAGTGTGAGGGATTTGGGTGTTCTTCTGGACAGCAAATTAACATTCGTTCCACACATTGATGCTACCGTTAAAAAAGCCTCTAAGGCTTTGGGCTTCATATACGCAACGCTAAATGCTTTCGAAATATTAAGACGAAAATTATTCTTTACAACAGTTTCGTCCGTTCTATACTTGAATACTGCTCGCTCGTATGGCGTCCGCACTATGCAACACATACGTTAAGAATAGAACGGATTCAGAAGAGATTTTTATATCACCTGGCTTATTCTGAGGGTATTGCTAAAAACATGCGGAGCTATCGTGAACGTCTAACCCATTTCAGACTGAAATCACTTGAAACTCGCAGAAATTGCCATGACCTAATATTTTTGTATAAGCTTCTTAAAAATATAATAGATTGCCCTCAGCTACTCTCAAAAATTTAATTTTAATATCCCAAATAGATATCCGCGTAACCCTATCAAAATATTGCATCCCCCACATCGTAAAACTGTTTCAGGTTTCCATTCACCCATCCCAAGAATGTGGAGACTTCTCAACGCATGCGACAAGTCTATTGATATCTTCGGCACTGTTTTTCTAAGATTTAGACATCAGGTTCTAAATATAAACACATTCTAGAAGATTTAAGAATTAGGCTTTGGGACAAGGTGGAGAGTGATTTTATAATTGCTGTTTTTACTAAATAGTAACTAATCATCGTCTATTTTCACTGGATACGCAAGAAAATGTCAATTGCTTTGTTTTTTGTTTTTTGCCTTCCTTTCTTTCTTTCTTTGCCTATCCTTTACTGTTAGCTGGATTTCATCTTGTATAAAAATATATAATATGTATTTTTTTTAATACACATGACCGCTTGTCATAATTATGCATGCTGTGTTTGCCATAATAATATTGTACACTGAACTAACAATGTATAATGTGTTAAATGTAATTATATATTCTTAAGTGTAACAATTGTAGGTAAACCAATAAATAAATAAATAAATAAATAAATTTATTCATTGCAGTCATGTTGTTGAATTATATTTTAATATAATATGTAATATTATGTATGCCTGTTTTTTCATCCGGATGTCACTTAGGGTTGACACAGAATAGCAACTCTGGGCTGTGGTTGTACCACAGAACATAATAAAGTTGAGTGTCAAGCCTGTTTTTCGCATTTATTTGTTAGTGTAGGTACATATTTAAGCTACATACATTCTACAGTGCAGTAAATTTACAACACTGTCATGTATTTGTGGAAAATAAAACTATTTTCATTTCATTCATTTCATTTCATCTGCCTCTCGTATCTTAGCACCTTTTTGAGCAGACTAAGTGATAATAATTATTGATAGCTTCAAATGTTTGTTTGTATTCATAGTGTGTGATGAATGATGATGTCTGTGTGGTGACGGATTAAGAATACGAATTGTCACCACCCCATATCATCCCATGGGTGTCGTTAGAGCCAACAGAGGGAGCATATTATGCAGAGAACAGCACTGTAAGAGAAGGAAAACTTGATACAAACCCTATACCAACCCGCTTGGCCAGCGTGGTATAGTAGGTCAATTCCTCTTTTCAAAGGAGATGCCTTATCCAGCAGTGGACTGTTAAAGGCTGATGATGAGAGATTCATAGTGTTTATTTTAAATAAATAAACTTAAATGGCGTTAGAGAGACATTTTTAAAAAACACTCTTTACTTAAATCCTATACCGCGAGGGACTTTACAACAAAATAACACAAAAAGCGGGTTGGTATAGTAGGTCAATTCCTCCTTTCAAAGGAGATGCCTAGTCCAGCAGTGGACTATTAAAGGCTGATGATGAGAGATTCATAGAGTTTATTTTAAATAAATAAACTTAAATGGCGTTAGAAAGACATTTTTAAAAAACACTCTTTACTTAAATCCTATACCGCGAGGGACTTTACAACAAAATAACACAAAAAGCAATCAGGACCTGCAACAAATATTTATGAATCACACAAAGTTATGTTAAGTAAAATCCTATCGACCCAATAAGAAACGGCAAAGCTACAGCTGAAACCACTACACTATCCATGCTTTCAAAGTCACTTTACTAATGTCCATTTTCTAGTCTTTCAATAATAGATACTTTAACTTCTCCTATACTTCAAGGTCAGTTACTTCAAGATAAGTTTGAAGTTTAGACGCGCTCAGTGTACTGCACGGTTAGGATTAAGATAATAGATAACAGACAGCTGAGTGTCGTTTGACATCAGTCCAATACCAACCGTCTAATTCGAAAGTGCCGTAAACCTGTGGTTCTAGGAAAGACTCAATAATATGTAAAGTTAAGTGTCCATTCGCAAATTAACGAGACAAGTACTAAAACAAAGCGATTTATTCAGAATCTTTAAATAATGTATTCCAAGTAGATAAAGCTTCATTCCAAAATTTAGTGACATAGTCACCTAACCAACAGTTTAAAATACCGCCACACCTTCCCGTGACACGTTGCATAAGCCATTTTCATAATTTAATTAAAATATTACGGCGTTTATCATACTTGCATACGATACATGCTGTTTTAATTATATTTTTTAAACTTCACAAGCCACGCGAACATATTCATTTGATTAATGAAAATGAATTGCGTTCGTTGCCGTGTTTATGAAGATATTAATATATGAACAATTTTCTTTGATATATTTACGTACACGAATCTGAGTTTTACTGCCAAAGATTGCAGCTTTACAGCTTAAATGAGTTGTAAGGACACATTTTTCTAAACTTAAACCTAAGTTTTGTATTGCTCGAATCTATCTGATATTTGAATGAAATAGTAACGAGATCATAATTGAAACAAGTGTCAAAATATGTGTCAACCAGTCTAAGGTCAACGACGAACTGTTTATTTCAAATTATATAATAATGACATTAGGTTATCAGAATACCGCTTCTGAGTACATTCAAAATATAATATCATTTTTTTTTTCTCTAGCCTGTACTGTCCCACTGCTGGGCAAAGGCCTCCCCCAAATCTTTCCATATCTTCTTGTCACCTGCAGTGTCAAACCAACTCCTTGTGGTAGGCGTCCAAGTCATCTCGCCACCTCTTTCGGGGCCGGCCCCGACGACGCTGTCCATCTTCTGGCACCCATAGTGTCGAGATCTTCGCCCAACGACCCTCGTGCATACGGCTGACGTGGCCCGCCCAGTTCCATTTTAGGCTAGCAGCCGTTTTACCCACATCTTTGACTTTAGTTTTGGAGCGCAGCTCAGTGTTTCTTATCCTATCTTTGAGTGAAACACCAAGGATGCTGCGCTCCATAGCTCTTTGACAGACCGCAAGGCGTGACTTTTGCAACTCGGTAGGACTTTGACTTGACAGGTTTGAGCACCGTAAGTTAGTATGGGCAGGATACACATATCAATGAGTTTTCGCTTCAGGGAAATCGGCAGATCCCCCTTCATTAGCGTCTTCATGGACCAGAAGCTTTTCCAAGCATTTTCGATACGGCGGTCGATTTCTCTTTCTAGCCTGTTTTCGAAAGAAACTAGCTGGCCCAAGTAGATGTACTCATTGACATAGTGTATCTCCTGGCCATCTACCTCGACTCTATATTTGGTGCTGTTAGTCATTACTTTACTTTTCGACCGGTTTATCGCTAATCCCACCCTGCGGCCTGCTGTGCTCAGATCTTGGAGCATTGTCTGAAGTTCCAGTGCGGTGGTAGAAAACAGAACTATATCGTCGGCAAATCGGAGATTTGTAAGTCTCTTGTTGCCGACAAAAATCCCTTTTGTACTCCATAAGGTTGCCAGTGTTTTAAAAACCTCCTCGAGTGTACTTGTGAATAGCTTGGGGGAGAGCGGGTCACCCTGTTTAACACCCTTCTGTATTTTGAATGATGGCCCAATGATGTCTAGTTTGATATTGGCGGAGATATTGGTGTATATGGATTTAATAATTTGAATGTACTGTTTCTCAATATCTTGGTTTTCTAAAGCAATAAATATTTCGGAATGTTTGATACTGTCAAAAGCTTTATTGTAGTCAACGAAGGCCAAATACAATGGTTTATTATGTTCTCTGTGTTTTTCCAGTAATTGGTTCAAAGTGTGAAGATGGTCAGTTGTAGAGAAACTAGCGCGCAATCCAGCTTCTTCTGGTGGTTGATGAATGTCCAACTTTACGTCTATACGATTATGCAGTACTTTGATGAATGTTTTATAATATGTGATGTTAAACTAATGGGACGGTAGTTACTGATATCGTGTTTGTTGCCTTTCTTATGCAAAAGGATTATGTTTGAATGACACATTACCTGTGGGAACTTGACCTGAGTTTAGAATGCTATTAAATAATTTTGTGAGGGGCAATATTAGTGATGGAGACCCAATCCTCAGAGCTTCAGTAGTAATACCATCTTCGCCTGGACTTTTGTCATATGGCATTGTATTAAGTGCTTTTTGCACTTCAGAAGTGTCTATAGGAGGAATGGAATCTGGAAGATGGTATTCTGTGCATGTATCATCTAGGACATTGTCGGAATATAATGTTTCATAGAACTTTGTTGCTATTTCCATAATTTTTTCTCTATTATTATGTTTTATACCTCGATCATCAACCAAACTATTAATCCAAGATTTGCCGTTTGTAAGTCCTTGCTTTGAAATCCTTAAGGATGTATTCTTTTCTAAAGCTGTTTTTACTAGATGGGTGTTAAGATTTCTTAGATATTTCCTGATACTTCTTTTTACATCTTTATCCAACATTCTATATGCAAGTGTCCCTATTTCTGTATCAGTACGTCTTTCTATCAGCTTCATACTATTGGGTGACAACATTTTTCTATTTCTAGTTTTATATTTTATCAGTTTACTACTATTTCTTATGCCGGTTACTATTGCTTTATATTGATCTTCAGCATATGTCTCGTCAATTTTAAAATTTTCAAAGTAGTTAGATATTTCTAAGTTAAAGTATTCTGCGTTATTAACAAGTGTGGATTTATCAAGTTTCTTAGTGTATTTTGTAAAAAGCTTGGCTCGATGGATTTTAAAGTTGAATCTGACTTTGGCTCGGATTGGTCTATGATCAGAGCTGTATTTTATTTTGTTGATAGTGCTTAGATTTTTTACTATATAATTATCAGAGGATAAAACATAATCAATGTCATTACGTGTTAAGCCGTCAGGAGAGACCCAGGTCCAACGCCGCTGCGGTTTCTTCTCGAAAAAGCTGTTTGTTATATACATACTCTGGCCAAATGCGAATTGGGTGAGACGATTACAATATCAATATAATATAAAAATAGAATATAAAAATAGGAGAATTGGCGCCTAGGTGTTCTTTATGTCTATTCGTTAAAAGTTTTTAAACAACGTAAATATTCAAAGGTAAAAGTAACATACCTCGTACTGTAAATAGTATGACTATACTCCGATAAAATTTAGCTTTGTCAGATTAAATTTATTCTTCGGTCCAATGCCATACGCCCAATCAAACACGACGCTGATCGCTATCAGGCAGACAGTAAACACTCATCTAAATCCCATCTAGCCTAAAACCTAGCAGATCAAGTGTTATAGTTATAGTTATAGTTGGTCGTGGGTTTTCCGCACTTAGCCACTTATTTGGGCCATTGTGCGTATGTGGCGACTTCATTGACGCCGACTACTCATACCACCTTAGTTCCTTCCAGAAAGCCATTAGTTGGCTGGTGTTGTTTAAAGCTTCACTCATGGTTCTGGGGTTGTTCAGCAGCTTTGCCCGTTGATCGCTCTCACTTGCACAGTGCAGAATGACGTGAGCGGGTGTTTCTTCGGTTTCCATGCAGCCTCTGCACAGTGGGCTGTCCGTAACGCCTATGTTGAATAGGTGCTTGTTGAGTGGACAGTGGCCGGTTATTATGCCCGTCAGATGCTTTAGTGTTTTCCTATTAGAATGCAGCAGCTTGTGTGAGAGTCGCTTGTTCAAGCAGGGGATGGCATCTTTTGTTTGTCTGCATTCTTTTATATTTGCCCACTGTTTTTCGTGTTCATGTGCGGTTCTCTCACTTAACCACGTTTTGATTTGGCTTGCTGGTATCGGTACAATCGGCTCGGGTCCCATTATCATTGTGTCCGATCCTTGCCGTGCCAGTTGGTCTGCGGCGTCATTGCCTGCGGAGTTGCTGTGGCCTTTAATCCATTGCAGCGTAACCCGATTCTTCTCTGCAATCTTTTGCAGCTCTAGGTGGCATTCCAGCAGATCAAGTGTGTTCGATTAAAAAAATGCCCACTCATTACCGTTCCCCGGGTCGGTCCGTTTAAAGAGTTGGTCCGACGTCAAGTGCTCTCTATTTGTTTGACGCGTTCGAGTATCTCCGACGTTGGCGTCAGAGCCGTATATTTTTAGTATATGATGAAATGGAATATGGAGCTCTTATTGCTTGCTTTGTTTGAGATGACCTTAAGATTTAATTATTGATATTACACAGACATTTTGATTTAAAACTAAATAACTGAAATAAAAAGTAGTTTTTTCAATGGTCCGTAACATCAATATCAACCTTTATCTCGATTAATATCAATCTCTATGAATATCGTAAGAACAAACGTGTATGTATTTTATTGTCTTCACTACAAACGGCTCAACAAAAATTTATGAATTTTGACGTTTAAATAGATAAGACCTTAGAGTCTAGCTTGGGCTACAATTTTGGTGGCGGAAAGTAAATCTGAGGTTCTGAAATAGGGGTTAAGATTCTTACTGGCAAACTATTACTTTACAAGTAAGGCACAAAGAAGTGAGTAACGTATTTTTTATTTTGTTCTTTTGTAGAACGTTTTTTGCCATCCACCTGCGAAGCCGCGAGTTACAACTAATTAACTCACACATAGAATGGAGACCGCACCGTGGCAAACGTAGTCTAGGACGCCCTCCGGCTAGACATAGATCGATTTCTTAATATGCGACCGCATACTGAACTTGTAGTTTTCTGTTATTGGAATATAAGCAACGAGTAGTTAGCTATGGTTCCTCTCCGTTTTGTGTATAAAACAATTTAAGTGTATTTCGTAGCGGTATAGAATCAAAAGATGGTCAAACTTTAATCAAATATTGCATGAAACTTATTCCCTCAACGCTTATACCACGCCCTAAGGGCTTTGTCACAGCGTTTGTTCCATAATTTTGTTTCGTTATTGGATATAAAACAAAATAATGTTTTAATATAATTACCTTCCAGCTGAGACATTTATCTTTTCATATTAACATCTGGCTGACATGGCTGCTTCGTTACGAATTATAATAAATCGTACATAATGTTTCATTAAACGATATAATTTTGTAGTACGTTTTTTGTTTGTTACAATGTTTTTATCAAAATGAGGAGGGAGAGGAGATATATGATCTCCCTGGCTCTCTCTAGAATTTTACGAAGAAGATATTCAACATGAATGTAAATAAGATAATATGGTTGTTCCTTGTCGTAATGTGCATCAGTTCATTGAAGCGATTATTCCATGAAATTTTGTCTTTATGGTGAAATGGTGGTCAATGGTAACATAAATGGTGAAATGGTGGTCTTTCAGCCGACTCTTTACAACCTGGCTGAAATATCTCAGTCGTACTTGCAATACGTTTGTGACTGACTGCATGACTGCAACTTGATAGCAAACACGTGTATACATCACAGTTGACATATTTTTGTCTCAACCTTACCTCCGTGACGCAAATCTTCATAATAATATCCAGGATATTTTATATTCCTGGAAGCCAAGTAGGTACACCAACCTTTCCCTAATGTTTATCTATTTTGTGATCTTGGATATAAATAGGTCTTTTTGATGCAGGTAAGGATCAAATTACAACATAATGGGTCTTATCGGGAAAATGAGAAACAAGTTTTTGCCATAAGATATTATTATCCCTTATTCGTATACTTGATGTTATGAAGAAAATGTCGTTAGATGTAATGAGGAAAGTATTTGTTCGATAAAAAATAACTCATATCTTTGTTGACTTTCATATTGAATAGAATAAAATTACATAATATTATTTACAAAATAGTACTTATTTTGAGTGGCCTGTTTGTCTGACTGCTAAGCTTTAAGGTCGTCGGTTGCATTCCCATACAGGCCAAATAGTTGTGTTATGTGCATGATAATTTATTCAGTGTTTGGATGTAATTCATCTGCATTTCAAATGTTTGAGAATATACACCGTGTATTATAAGTCAGTATTTTCACGAAAGGTATGTATTCAGCCCATCATAATAATTCAGTTGCATTCTTGATCATTTAGTTTAGATTTAAGTTTCTAATATAAGCGTTTTTATTAACATGACGGTCGATGCGTAAGTTCGATGTTTTCTATTTGTTGCCCACAAACTAGCTAACTGTCGTACATGTCACGTTGTAGTACCTACTGAAATGTTAATTGTGACGAAAAAGCTTCATAGAAAATGACATGCTTTTATTTTATTTTGTAAAGTTAACGCTTTGGGTAGCTTCTATGTCATGATCTGAGTACATGCTTTTTTTTTAGAAATGCTGAATTAATATACAAGGTATAGAGGTATGTTCTTCAGTTGCAGCTTGCCATAGTAGGTATATGCTCTGCCTTATTTGGGATCAGAATAGCATGAATTAATTTGTTTTAGGCTAATCGCTGAATTTAATATTTGATCTATCCATTTTTTTAGATTTGATATTTACTTTAGATATAAGCTCCATACAAAATATGTCAATCACGTATCTCAAATCTCCAAATCCAATGATAGATCGAATATTAAAACCGGCCGTTAGTAGGTTATTATTGTTTTTTGTATAATATGTCAGATAATTTTAGCCAACACATGCCGTTCTAACCTTATAAAAAAAGCAAAAGAGAAAGCACCAACATCAAATTGAAAATTATAAAACTTTGTACAAATTAATTTATGCATAGCCTGTAATCAACGGTACAATTTAAAAATACAAAAACGTTCATATGGAATTTTATTTGAAAATCGCTCGTTGTTTAAGCGATCGTAGTTCTTTACTCTATTATTGCTCTAATTTGAACTATTTTGCTTGCTTTGAGTTCTAGTTTGCCCTATATGAGTAAACGAGAGTTTGTTTTAATATGTTTTACTTTAAATGTAGTTTTATGTGTGCAGCAATTATGTAAATTACTATTTGTTTATTTTGCATTTTATATTGAGTCACGTATGACCTGCCTTATGTATGGTAGTGAAAGTTGGGTATGGCAGAAGTGATTTGAAAGTAAAATAAATGCTGTAGAAATGAGAGCACTGAGAAGTATATGTGGTGTGTCTTTGACCGACAGAGTAAAGAATTGTGTGATACGAGAGTGGTGTGGGGTAAAATAAGAAGTAGTGACAAGCATTGAGAAAGGCATGTTAAGATGGTTTGGGCACATGGAGAGGATGGATGACGATAGACTGAGAAAGAAGATATATAAGGCAAGTGTGAATGGGACAGGACAAAGAGGAAGACCTAGGCGGACGTTCTCTGACCAGATTGGAGACATCCTGACAAAATGACAAGTCAGAAGTTCCCCTAACAGAAGAGCATGCATGAGAAACTTAATGGGAGTGAGTGAAGCAAGTGAGGTATGTCAGGATCGTTGCAAATGGCGTTCCGTAGTCTCTGCCTACCCCTCCGGGAAACAGGCGTGAGTCTATGTATGTATGTATGACCTTTTTTTTTTGTGTCGGGTTGGAAAATCCTCATGGAGTCCCTTCGCCCTGGGGGGGAAGGACGAAGGGGACTGTCAGACTCTTACTGACTAAAAACCAACCCGTGCTCCTCATGTACCCATGTGTCGGAGGGTAGGGTTTCACCGAAGCATTCCTCGCTACCCCCCGACGGGTATTGGCCCGCCAGATGGTCAGGCAGGCCCCGAATGAAACCCCCTTGGCGGCGGATGAAGGTGTTGGGCTCCGCCGCCAAAACACCCAGCGGCCGCAGAGGATAGGGAGGACGGCAACGCAACACCGCATCTCCTCTTCCTCTACGGCTCCACCGCGACGCAACGATGGTGCGCCCCCATTTGGTCGCGGGAGATAGGGCGCGCGGCAACGCAACACCGACTCGCCTCTCCTCCCGCGACCGCACCCGACTACGAGGGACAGACAGAACTGTCCCCCGTACCCGCACCTATGGACGCATCCTACGCAGGCCTCACGCAAGCCCATGTGGAGCGTCCCCTCCCGGGATCCCGCTTAGCTTCACCGTGGGTGAAAATCAAATCCACGGTTACTAAGCCCTCCCTCCACGACAAGGTAGAGATCCCCCCCATACACGTACGTACACACCTATTGGTGTTTCATGGCGGACGTCACACAGCAAACAACGCAGTGCTCATGCCAAACACAAATTTATTCATAAGCATTGCGCTCTATCCACAGAACAGTTTGAATAGACACAAACCTATCTAGTTGGCAACTTCAGAACTGAGCCAATCGAATGAATTTCAAGTTGTTCTTTAGACGCAACAAAAACTAATGTCTGAGTTCATCATCATCATCATCATCAGCCTGCCGCAGTCCACTGCTGGATATATTCCTCTCCAATGGTACGCCACTAAGCCCAATTGTCGGCTCTTTGTGTCCAGCCGCTGCCAGCCACTTTGCGCATATCGTCACTCCACCTAGCCGGAGGGCGTCATACAATACGTTTGCCACGGCGCGGTCTCCACTCAATGTCTGAGGTAACTAGTTGTAACTCGCGGCTTCGCACGTGGGTGGCAAAAAACGTTCTATGAAAGAACAAAATATAAAATACGTTACTCACTTCTTTGTGCCTTACTTGTAAGGTAATAGTTTGCCAGTAAGAATCTTAACCCTTATTTCAAGACCTCAGATTTACTTTCCGCCACCAAAATGGTAGCCCAAGTTAGACTCTAAGGTCTAATCTATTGAAACGTCAAAATTCATAAATTTTTGTTGAGCCGTTTGTAGTGAAGACAATAAAATACATACACGTTTGTTCTTATGATATGAGAGATTGATATCAATCGAGATAAAGGTTGACATTGATGTAACGGACCATTGAAAAAAACTAACATATTATTTCACTTATTTAGTTTTAAATAAAAAAATCTGTGTAATATCAATAACTAAATCTTAAGGTCATCTCAAACAAAGCAAGCAATTAGAGCCCCATATTCCATTACATCATATACTAAAAATATACGGCTCTGACGCCAACGTCAGAGATACTCGAACGCGTCAAACAAATAGAGAGTACTTGACGTCGGACCAACTCTTCAAACGGACGGACCCGGGGAACGGTAATGAGTGGGCATTTTTATAATCGAACACACTTGATCTGCTAGGCTATAGGCTAGATGGGATTTAGATGAGTGTTTACTGTCTGTCTGCAGCGATCAGCGTCGTGTTTGATTGGCATTGGAGCGAAGAATAAATTTAATTTGGTCAAAGCTAAATTTTATCGGAGATAAACGAGCTATTTCACTTTTACCTTCGAATATTTACGCTGTTTAAAACTTTTAACGAATAGACATAAAGAACACCTAGTCTCTAAACAACGATTTCTGGACCACACTAAGTTGTCCGGTGTGGAAACAGCCACTACGGCATCTATCTAGTCCAATCACTTATCATCAGTTCAACTCTGTCTTACCTTTGCTGTTGGTGCTAATCTTTGAATCCAATTCCCTGGTCGTGAACAATACTCATTAGTTCGACATTTTCGAAATTCTTCGTTAAATATTTGAAGTCCTAAAAATACACATATAGCGTTCTCAGGAAGATCCTCACACAAAAAATAAAAAGAAAAAAAAATATACCACGTTCAGATTTTCTTTGTGACGCTAGCAAATAATCTTACTTTAAAAATTTAAAATTTAGCCTGACAAAACCGATAGCTCCCTTTATCTAATGCAGCATTATATAAAAGCGTATAATAATATATCGAACACTTTTATCGCACCGTAGCACTAATTACTTTATCCTCACAAAGCGTCCCACTTTAATATTGATTATCTTCTAAACAACCACAATGGAACATTTACATGATACGACACGACCACGATTTTGCCGTGGATAATATATTAAAAACTATGTGGTAGTCGCCTTACATACCTTATACTATAATTATTCAATACTAAATTAATCTAATAAATTTTCTTAAAATCATTTGAATTAAAATAAGTTTGAAATATAAATTAGCACTTTGTTAACCGTAGTATTAGTTTATATATTCCAGCTTCGGCCACTGGGTTCAATTTAGTACTGTTACAGCAGTGACCTCCAGACGAGCCAGGCACGCCAGGTAGAACGATGTTATAAGGAGTTACGGCGTTGTCACCTTCCAGCTGACCGCAGGTTTTGACCAGCCACTGTTGCCTTATTTGTTTATCACACTGGGTTGTCCGGCTGCATGCCTTGGCGAAGTGCCCTGCTGCCAACAGCACCAGCACCGTGGCTTGGTCGCGAAAGTCAGTTTGGCTCACGCTTCAAACCTTGCTATAGGACATGCCACAGTCGAGGGAAATCCACAACGAGACTAAAAGCGAGAGCTCTAATCGATATTCATGTTGTCCAAAAAAACCGACTTCTGTAGGCAGGTCTCTATCAAATAGAGCCTCTTTAGTTGACGTAAACGACTTTATTATTATCATTCAATATATTCAAAAGTAAAATAATTTAATACATCTTAATATATATATTTCTTGTGTGCGTGTGTATGTCACTGAACTCCTCCTAAACGACTGGTCCTATCTTGATGAAATTGTTTGTGTGTGTTCAGAGGGACTTGAGAATGGTTTAGATTCACAATTTAGTCCACTGGTAAAGGTTTTTTTACTTAATTTTTAATTTGTAAGTAGTTGTAGATTTTGGACTGTTTCACATTGGAACCGACAGACTGCGCTGCTTTTGCAGTGTCAAATTTTATATTAATAATTTCGTCAAGGAGTACATCGAAACCTCACCTGAATAATAAAACATTAAAAAATTAAGATTTCGAGTCGACAACATATATCCGCAAAATTCGGATTGTAGAGTATTTTGTTAAATTCTAATGGTTCTGACGGACAAATCACAGTCGCCATATTGGCCCCTCTAGCGAAACGTCACAGATACCGGATAACCAACGGATAACATTTTGAGTACTACCAAAGAGCTCAGACTTAGTACCTACTAAGTAGATTGAATGTGTAAATACTTTTTGCAGTTATATTTCCTAAACAGTTAAAACGACAATTATGGAAGTATCCGCCCAATAAAGGAGATTTGTGTTACCCCGAACATAAATGATATACTATAACTAGAGAACCCTGAAATTACGCGAGCGAACCTGCGGGCAAAAGCTAGTATTATATAATACCAAAATGAATGAAGCATAAGCGATAGCCTAGAGAAGAGACTAACGGACTGCTACGCAGAAAGTCTCGGGATCGAATCCACGGCGCGCACCAATGACTCGAAATCTTCGAAATGATGTGCGTATTAAATTGTTATTATCGCTTGCTAAACAGTGGAGGAAAACATCGTGAGGAAACCTGCATGTCTGAGAGTTCTCCATAATGTTCTCGAAAGACATGTGAAGTCTGCCAACCCGCACTTGGCCAGCATGTTTGACTATGGCTTTATCCTTCTCATGGTGAGAAGAGACCCTTGCCCTGCAGTGGGACAGTTTATATACAGGGCCGATGATGATGAGAATACCCAAAAGACCGAAAAAGTAAAAAATAAACAGTTGAATATGTTTCGACTGAATCAAAATACTTTTTTTATATGCAAGTGTAGGTATTGCTTTATTGACATACAATTTTTATTATGCACTAAACTTAACAAATATTTATCATAACATATATCAGAATACTAATGTTACTATGCCTAAGACAAGCAACACATAGAAGCAGAAATATATAATGAAACCCTGAATTTCCAAACAGTGTTGTAAACATGGTTTCGCCATAATATTGGACTTGGATCCCTTTTAATATGGTTACTTTACAACAATATTTGGTTTGTGAAAGAAGCCTTCAATCGACTACGGAGGATAAGAATAAATTATTTGTCACTTGTGTCCATTTTAGTTTATGTTTTATTGTCAAGCACTCCATTATAAAATACAAATCCCCGTCGTCTTCTAAGTCCCCAGAAAAAGATGTCGGGTTAGTGTATAAACAAGCACAAGCTTGCTAGAACAAAATTTTAATAAAAAGATCGGAATGGCATGAATATTTTGTACATCTGTCGTAAATAAACTAAGCTTAGAGGAAAGTAAACGAGGATTTATAGATGTTAATATGACGATGTCATTATATGTATGTTTACGTAATAATCGCGTAGTGTTGTATTACACGTTGATTTTAGAACGAAGGTAATGTTATAATCTGGCAGATATATGTAGGTGTTGAAGGTGATTAAAACGTTTGCTGTTATTTTAGTTATATATTAGTTGTATCAGTAAAATAAATAATCAAAGAAAATGTTAATATCGAGAGAGTGCTTTGAGTGCCTTTCATTTAAAGAAAGCTGAAAGGCGGTTAACTGAAAGACAAGCAATGTGGCAAGTTACATAATATGTAAGGGAAAATGCAGAAAAGGACCTTAATATTAATGGCGTCTTGAGATATGCAGTTCAGTGGTAGCTACATACAGCTAATGCAATCTACCAAACAATGGTGAAGGCAGCCAACACTGGCGACATCTCACGGACACCAGCAAAACTAGATCATGAATCGCGTATTTAAATTTCTCGTAAGCGATGACTAAAATAAAAATTAAGTTACCCTTAGCTGTAAGAACACCACACGCCTGTTTCCAACACAGAAGCATAGTACACAACTACACTTCAGTATTTCCTCTCGACAGACGCCAAACGCTACACGGAAGACACGCGTTCTCCAATCTTAGAGCGCATCAGTACATGTCTGGCATATTTCCGACTCGCGAATATCATAACTAGGATAGTGCAGTTTATAATATATTGGGTAAGAAAGTTTCATTTTTCGTGGCTGCAGGATGCAACTTGTCGTTTTAATAAATGTGAAGTCGCGATACTGTTTTTGTTGTAGATAAGCTATTATAGACATACACTACGATTTTATGTGATGAAATGTGTAACAAGCATAATGTTGTTGTAAAAACATCGCCAAAATCTTTCTCTATAATTTTGATTTGAGGCGTTCGGCTCAAAATCGGTCTGTGTGGTGAGGCCTTAGACGAGGCCTATGTTTAGCAGTGTTTTGTCATTCGTCTGAGGTGATGATAATGATGAGGGTTATTTTGGTATCCAAGTGTTTGTACCTGCTGGACTGATTTTTATTGGTACTGACTTGTTGTTTCAGCTATCGCTTGTCGGTTTTCTAGCTATAGTTTAACAAGAAGGTGACACTGTTGTCCAGTTTCAGAAAATATCTTTAAGCGGACAGCGTCTAGTAAGCTATCCAAGAATTTGCCTTTAACCCGAGTGCCACTATCTATTCTAACCAGATTTAACAGAGTTTTAACTTAGCTAAATAGATACAATATTTGGATCACATATTATGTATAGTGTAGTTTTGCGTGGGAAGGAACTAACAGCTCTCGGCAAAGTATACATTACGCCCTTTGCACAAAACAGCAAATAAACCAACACATTTATATAACGTAAGCAATTTTTAACGTAATTATTTTCGAATTAGAAATCGTAATCAAAAGATGACAGAGAGTCAAGTCAAAAGTCAAAATCCTTTATTCGTTAAAATCACAAAGTGACACTTACGAACGTCAAATTAAAAATATATATATATATTACTTAAAGCTTCTACATTTACATTTACTGCCTAATTCGCAAAGCAAGGGCGTAGAGCCATGAGAAAGAACGGGCAATAAAACTTACGGTCACTCTTTTTCATCGCCAGGTTTTGCATAATACATAACAAATTCAATTGTGTAAGGTGCTGCAGCTGTTAGACCATTCTATGTCATTTGTATATATTTACTCAACTTAATACTCAAGCATAATTTAGTAAAACTTTGAATCAAAAATTTCATGTTTAATTAGCCTCCTGAAAATGGACATGGTGAAACAGGAGCATCCATCCATTTACATTAAGTACCTATTAATCCAGGCAATCCGCGCAAATGTTCAGAACCATGATGGAAATGATGCAGTTAAATATTAAAATTAAAGAGAGAAAAGTAATTTACGGAGAACAACCGAAAGCAGTCGATCAAGCTACTTATAATTGCAGAGTCATAGTTAGTAAGAAATAAATAAAGAAACAGTTTGTTAGAAGGTGAAAAAGATATATATTTTTTTTAACCGGATAAGTACGAGTCAGACTCGCCCGTCAAGATAAAGAGATAAGAGGAAACTGTATTTTTTATTTTGCAACCTAAATTAAATTGTATGAGTCGTAAAAAATAATTAGAAATGTTTCGAAATATGCACACCAAGCCCTTTCATAAATATCGCACCTGACCCAGTAGCTATTTTTTTTAACTCCACGCGTCAAATTGAGGGTCGTTACAGACCGTCAGACATCAAAGTAATCCCATAGGGTTCTATTTTTTTCTATTTAGGTACAGAGACCAAAACTTTAAATTTATCTTTATCCCTTCCCTATAATTAATCCAAAAGAAACACAACACAACCATATGTTGACACACATAATTAACTCATATCTAGCTGGTTAGGCAATTTCTAGTCCAAACGGGTCACCCAAACGGGCGTCAGTGATAAGCCAAAGGTTGGCAACTCGTGTACATAGGACGAAGTACTGTCCCATACTTCGTAAGCAAGGGAAACAATTTACAAGAAACAAGTACCGTGTTCAGCAATTCTGTATTTATAATTATTATCCCAGCGGTTCAGTATTACCCCGGCGGCTATGTGATAATATGACTCGACATTTTTCAATTTGACATGGCTTATCAGAACTTAAACATACAAATATTTACTTTCTACGTAATTTTAGAGCATTCGAGCCGTGGTTTAATTAAATGGTTCCGTCATTTCATCATAACACCACTGCTAATAAAACTACGCAATTCTATTTCCAATAATATATGAAATAGATTCCATCAAAAAATTGCCATAAAATATTGAATTAGCTTTTTCGAAAAGTTCACTGGCAAAAATTGGTAAAAAAGTCTGCGATTTTACTTTCAGTAAAATAATAAACACAATATATTCATTTCTATATAGTCCACTCAAAAGCGTAGCTGAGAGCTAGTAAAACATTGAATGGAAAGTTATCCTTTTAAATCCGTTTCAATATAATATAAGCCTGCTTTCTGCATCAAAGGTACGTAAGCAAAGTCACAAACAACTCGACTTACAAAATAATACACTGTAGTTTATAAGGAATTCCTTGTCCACTGTCCACTACATTTCCAAGCGTACACAGAACTTAACTCAGCACAATATTACGTGGCATTCTAGTTTTGCTGTAAATATTTATTTTGTTAACACTATACAGCCGAGTTCGTAGTGAACTAATGGATACACATGCATCTACATTTCACCAACAAAACCTGATCTGTGCCTGTAGGAAATTTTCAAACAGAGGGACACCAACTTAAGCTAGTTATGTATTGCTTGATGAATGCCAGTTTCATTTGGACTATGATTCTGTCGTCTTGTTATACAGACATAGACCTGCTTACAGTGGTGTAGATAATCTTGATGTAACGCCGTACGTCCTAAACTAACAATAAATGCGCATAACTAAAGGCAGCATCCCGTCGTTGTTATGTATCACGTCCTCAATAAAGACGAAAAAATACACAAATTGGGAACGATCTGTATACTTGTGATGTAACTGGGTTACAGTGCTGAGCTTCATTCATATAGGACGGCAACGCAAAATAAGGAGAGGTGGCTAAGGGTAACTTTAACTTATGAAAACAGGGTAGCTCCCATATTTAAAAAAAAAAAGGTAATTTGCCAGTGTTATCTATCCAGATGCAAACAAGCTTCTGACTCGTTTCCATGTATTGTTTCCATGTACGATATCATTGATGTAGCAAACTTCGATAATAAAGCAAGTAAAACCTGCCAAATAACTTAACATTACTGCACCTACATGGTCATTGTGTTACTGATCGACGTAGAGCTCACCAACATAAGCTCAATGCGAAGTTTTTAAAGATGAAGAAGAAGGTTTTCTTAAAATTTTAAAAATAAATATCTTCGAAGTGATTAGTTACCTATTTCTTAATGGTGCAGTATTTACTTTAAGGATACAATGACGATCGGCTTGCACCGTTTATGCTCGGGATGATTGGTGAGAGCTCAGGGACGCCTCGCCTTAGTAAAGTGCAGGCGATTACCTCCACTGTCGCTGTCGACAATTCGACACCTAACACTAACGACAGCTATATATTGTTACGTAGTTACCTACCTATATCATGAAATGTTCTATTTGCAAGAGGCAGAACAACTGGTTTTTGTTTTATCTATTTCATTTTATGACGTGCTGTTATGTAGCTTCTTGCCCATCACTGAATACAATATTACTTTCAGTGTAACAGTGAAACTAAAAGAGGCAGCAAACCGTCACGAGTAGCTAAGTGGCCACCATTCTTCTTGATAGGGAATCAATGTCTTTAAATAGTATAATAATATATAAAACAACAGTTTTACATATAAAACTATTATATAAATACTAAAAACATGAGGTAATTAAAACTTCATGCGAAATGTGGGTGTAACATTAAACCTCTGCCTACCCCTTCGGGGAAACATACGTGAGACTAATAAAATTAAATATATAAATACAAGTGTGTTATAACTTAGACAACTGCTAGAATTATTTTAGACATGAATGCAATTTAACATTACAATCAAAGACACTAAAGTAAATTCATCTTATGTTCTAATCTTGTTCCTGTCTAAATCATTATTTAGGTACCACGGTGACTCTCCTTAATTAACTGGAGTTAGGTTCACATACGATAGCAGGAAATTAATTCTATCTTAATCTTACTCCAGTAACACTCAGCGCGTGGTTTAGATAATTTGACGCTGCTCTTTGAGAACAGCACCCGACGAAAACGGAGTTCCTGCTTACATAATAATATGAGTCTAGTATAAAAATATATTAAAATAATTATACTACATAATTTAGCTTCAAGGTGGACTAACGATCTTGTTAGGATTGCGGGCAGCGAGTAGATGCGGGTGGCTAAGGATCAGTCCATGTGGAGACCCTTGGGGGAGGCCTATGTCCAGCAGTGGATGTCTTCCGGCTGATATGATGAGACAAGCTTTATCACTACCACAAATAAAAAATATCGCGATTATCAGCAAACCGTAATACCTCGAAAACAAATTAGTAAGCTATAACAGCGTTATCGAGCTTAAATTATAATTCAAGGGTGCGGAGTCCGCGCCACTCTCCGCCAGAAATAAGTCACCTGATTAATTTAGATGGCTGTTCTTTCCACCGAGTTTGCGATTATATCTTCCATTTAATCTTCTACCTTGGATCCTGGTCTCATTGGATTAACAAAATTCACTAATTCGCCCATTTCTAATTTTATTACGGTTCTCTTTCGAAAATATTAACTATAAAACTTGAGTTCCTTAGACTTTGAAAATAATTCGCGACTCGTACTAGGTAATCGCGATCCTATTGTAGATATATTTCACCACTTTGTATGATAAGTAAGAAGTTAATTGGAAATTTATTTGCCGGAACTTTCTAGATTCAGATTCGCTACGAAGAAAATTTGGGATCTCATGTTCCATTTCTCGAATGTAATAAAACGTTATTTGGTTAAAATAAGTTGAAGAAAAATATCTTACTGTGCCTTTGGTCTTTTTCATTTGTTCTATTATTTTGTTGTTTTAGGTCATGTCGAATTTTCCAAGATGCTTTAATATTTTTGGGGTCGCAGTAAATTATGCTAACTGCGATTTCGGCTATCTTGCCACTAACGGGACGCCGAGAATACCGCGGTGGTTTTAGTACGTAACACTCGAACGTATTTAGACGAGCCATAACTCGGTTGACAGCCTTTTGGTCTAGTGGTTGATTCCAGACGTCATTTAAAATAAAACAAAGTCTTTAATATTCTGTGCGCTTTTACCAGTCCTTTGTCGTAAAAGTAGTTGATTGATTCGCATTATTTAATTAATGATTTGTACTTAGAAACGAAACCCTTGTGGAATCGAAGTCAACCTCTTAATCGCATTCCAAGTGTCTTAGTCACAAGTTACGACAGCTTATAACGTTATCCACCACCGTCGTTGGAGCCCGAGGTGCTGTTTACTGGTTTAATCATATTTGACAGAAATTGACTTTACCCCAGAGCGCCTGCCATCTGACCGCAGCTCGAAGGGATATTTCATGGCTTAGACCAGTATCAATAGCTACAACAGTAGACTCTTTATTATGACTGTCAAAGATCTTTATGACAGCCGGGATCGATGGTTTAACGTGTGTTTCAAGGCATAGAGCCACATAACGTTCATAACGCACATAGCGTGGAAGTCAGTGTTGCGTGTCGTGGGATTTGAACCCGTTACCTCTGCAATAGTAGGACGATGTTGTACATTTTAGTCAATTTCTGATAAAAGGCTGAGGGACGGAAACAGAGCAGCTACACTAGTTGCCGTGTTAGGTTCGGTCCATTTTACTTCTAACTTCTTTCTTCTATGATCCTGACGTTTCTAAGCGACGTATCATTTGGCATGTTGGGTTACTCCCAAGATAAGCGGGCACAGGAACAGGAAATCATAACCCAATGTAGCCGAGTAGGTAATTAGAGACTCCTATTAAATAACAATACAGGAACGTTATGCAAATTATATAAAATATAGTAGACATTATTGTATTTAATATTGATTCCGATGTCTGCTGAAGTATTTTAAGTGACTTGTTTATTAGTAAATTGAAAAGTGTGTAGATTTTAAAGTCATCGTCTTTTTTATCGGTTGCATATTAAAAAATCAAAACTTTATCGAGCAAATTTCAAAAGAACAATAAACGAAATAACAAAATTTAAATGACCAAATGATTTATTTAGAAAAAATTTAGAATCCCAATGTATGTGTCATCAAATGAACGACTGATCAAAAGTTGCTAGATGTAATTTTGAAATATCAAATTATAACTAATCAAATTTTATAATCACAAATGATTTCTTATTAAGAATTATTAATTTAAATGTAGGTATAAACAAATCCCGAATGAAAGATTTTTATTTAGCACATTTATTTCTTTGAAATAATGTCATTTGACCGTATTTTCAAATGCACTAATTTTATTTAAACTAATGTTTCACTAGACTAATAATGATTTCTTTGCTTTCGAGTGCCTAGGGTTAGGTCCGACTGTAATTCCAGTAACTAAATAGGTTATGTTAGGTTCTCTTTTCATCCTAAATCCGAAAATAAGCAGGGCTCCGTCAACTTCAGTTTATTAAACTAGTGTGAAGAATGTGGCCTATGTTGACGGAGACGGAGTCGGGGCCTACCTACTAAAACTACCGCGGTGTCATTTAAATAATTATGTTTATTCTCAAAAACATCGAGTATATATTGAGTCACATCTGTTTAGACTAGTAAGGGGACCTCGGGCATCAAAGGGTTTAAATAATATAGATAAAGCTATGACATTGATGATTCTCAGTAATATCGATCAAAGTTTAAGTAAGCGCCAAAACAATACAGCAGTAGATAAATAGATAAATAATGCTTTATTGTACACCATATACACAGCAATATTACAGAGACAACAGAGATAATCGATTAGCTGTAATAACAAAATAGCCACCATTATCTGCTTCAATGTTGGTCGTCTGTAATGAATCAAAACGAGAATCATTAACTTCGTTTGCAATTCAAATTATTCTTTGTGAACTTATTTCGAACGGTTGTGAATTAAATTAGCTAAAATTCAAAGAAGTCTAACAATGTTTTGCTAAAGTAACAGTAATTTGTGAGGAACTACGATGTTTTGTTCTATTTGTTGGGGTTGGGTGCTACAGACTGCAGGCTCCTGTTGATGTTCTTTGTCCATACGTTGATGATTGATGGTGGATACAAGCTAAGGGACACTCTTAATTATGTTGTGTTTATTGGATATGTGTTATGGCCAAAAATGCGCTGCGCTGTGTTCCGCTATAATTGTGTTGCAATTTGCTGTTTTTTCAGTGTTGAACTGTTATCGAAATTGTTCTCATTTTAAATGATGTCCAAAATCAATTTACTAAGCAATGCTACAACAAGCACACACACACTGGCTGTTTGTTTCTCTTTCATTCAACACGTACTAAACGGATTTTAATGAAACTTACTGTGATCAAAATAGTACATGGGACATGGGCTATCTTTTATCTCGAAAACTAACTTGTGTGTGCAATGTGTGTATGTGCCATATTAACTCTTGATGACGGATTAGGAGTATCTCAGTTTAAATACAAAACTTCAAAGTTCTAAGGAGGGACGTTACTATGGGTAAACAATTTCTTTTTACTCTAGAGAAGCAAAAATATGCGATTGTTTAAATTTGGTTTTCCTTAGTCACCTCTTGTAACACTCATGGAATGAAATAGGGTAGTGACATGTTGTATTCTTAATCTGTCACCAACAAGAATAGTATTACTGATTTATATAAACATTTTTCTCAGTATGAGAAGATTGTTTATAATAATATAATATGCATATACAGGCCACCTAGAACAGACTGTAGATCTATAGAAATATTTTTTAATAAATTGTACTTAATACTTAATCCATTTTGTCTCAACATTAAATATAAAGTAATTGTTTGTGGAGATTATAACATAGATCTACTGAAAAAGACAACTATGTCGTCAAGATTTAAATAAACTGTTGATAGTTATAATTTAACTTTCGCAACTACAAAACCAACTCGTAAAGCAAGTGGCACATGTATAGATAATGTTATTTACAATATAAAATCATGTAAAATCGAAACACATGAACTTGCACTTTCGGACCATAATGCGCAGGTTTTGAAATTTCCCATAAAAACAATATCCCTTTAACATATTGGTTTGTTTTGAAACGTGATTAAAATAAAGACAACATGAGAAAATTTAAAATGTATATTGATAGCTTATCATTTAGTAACATATATGGGAGCAACAATGTCAATAACGCATTTAATGATTTCCACGAATTATTTAAATTTCTCTATGAACAGTGTTTTCCTATACGTAAAATTCGCATATCCTCGTACAAAAGGCCAAAATGGATATCAAAAGGTATCAAAGTGTGCTGTCGTCGTAAAAGAAAACTACTATGGCAATATAGATATGTACCAACTGTGGAAAATAAAAGGCAATTTAAAGTCTATTCAAGCAGATTGTCAAAAATAATTAAATTGACACAAAAAGCACAAAACAATTTTTATATTAATAATGCATTAAATAATTCGAAATCTACATGGAGAGTTATTAATAAAAATCAAAAAGAAAGTCAGGATAGGTATATGAGACTTATTAAACTAGATAATAAATATATTGACGATCCACAGGAAATAGCAAACTCACATACATAGACTCACGCCTGTTTCCCCGAAGGGGTAGGCAGAGGCATATTAAACGCCCACTTTTCGCCAGTGTTCTGATCCCTCGTAATAGGTGGCGAGCCTATTGCCGCTTATCGGGATATTTGGTTTGCCAGAGCCTCGTCCGTTGATCGGCAGGTGCACCACTTGCAGGTGAGGTTGGCTTGGGTTCCTAAGTTCTTGGTGGGAACCCTATGCATTAAATAGCAAACTCATTTAATAATTATTTTATTAACCAGGTTAATTTGACTAGTAATAAGTTAGTTAATAGTAATAAATATAAATTTAAATTGACATGTAATCATTCTAATTCAATATTTTTGACACCAACAACTCCATTAGAAATCTTTAATACAATCCAATCATTAAAAATGACTAATAGTACAGGATATGACAATATAAATACAAAAATATTAAAATACGTGGCAAAAAGTATATCTCACCACTTTGTTTTATAGTTAACTTGAGCATGGAATATGGAATATTCCCAGACAGTTTAAAGATATCTATTATAAAGCCACTCTTCAAAAAAGGTAATAGGGATGATATGAAGTGTTATAGACCCGTTGCACTTTTACCTATTATATGAAAAGTATTTGAGAAAGTAATTTGTAACAGATTAAGCTCATATCTTGAGAATAATGACATTTTAACGAATCCTCAACTAGGTTTCAGAAAAAACACACCATAAATTTGGCAATTGAATCACATATATAGCTGCGTTGATAACAAAACTCATGTTAGTGCAATGTATATGGATATGACTAAAGCGTTCGACTATATTGACCATAGAATAATGCTGCATAACCTAGAGACATATGGGGTTCGAGGTAATGCTTTAGACCTATTAAAATCCTACCTTAGCAATCGACATCAGATGACACAAATTAATAGAATATCCCTGAATAATAAAATTGAGCATATTTATTTATCCACATTAATAGAAATACAATATGGAGTTCCCCAAGGTAGCGTATTGGGCCCATTATTGTTCCTCACATATATAAATGATCTGCCCCAATGTACTAGACATCCTATGATCCTGTTCGCAGATGATAGTACAATTATATATAAAACCAAAAATGTTAATCATCTCGACAGCGAAATAAATTCCTCTTTATATGACGTTATAGACTGGCTTAATTCGAATAACCTCATTATCAATCTCGGTAAGACAAACATTATGACATTTACAACAAGACAAAATAGAATAAATACTGTTAGTAATATCCACTATAAGGACCAAAAAATAAATGAGACTGATAGCACAAAGTTTTTAGGACTATAGATAGATAAGCATTTAAGTTGGTGGAATCAAATAGAAAGTGTCTGTAAGAAATTAAACCAGTACTCATATGCACTTTATATGTTACGCAAAATAGTCAATAAAAACGCAGTTCAGACAGCATATCACGGATTTGTAGACTCTTTGTTACGATATGGGATCATTTTCAGGGGCAACTCTAGCGGGATCAATATGGTATTCAAGTCTCAAAAAAGATGTATACGTTCGATGTGTAATTTGCAACAAATTGATAGCTGTAAACCGTATTTTAAGGAAATGAATATTCTGACTGTGCCTAGTCTATACATTTGCGAGAGTGCGGCGTTTGTCAAAAGCAATATAGACAGTTATGTAAATTGTAATAATAAAAGATATCCGCACAAACTACAAATACCTAGCTCACGTACAGCGCTTTTTAGTAAAAGTATTTTTACCATGGCCCCCAAAATATATAATAAGTTAACTAAACAAATAAATGATATAGAAAGTATAAGCAAATATAAAAAATCCTTGAAACAATATTTGGTGGGCAAAGCGTATTATTTAATCACAGAATTTCTAGAGGAAAAACTATGGTAATTATTAATAAATATGATTGTTATTGTAAAGGAGAATGAGCAACGTACTATGGCACTTGGTTGCGCAACTTTTGACACAGTAAAGTAGTGAAAATTAACTACAAAAAGGGTTAGTGTCATACTTTAAAACAAGGTTAAATTCAAAATTAAATATTGTGGGGTTTTGAAAAAAAAAGCATAAGTTGAGTACCTGTTGAGGTTATGTTTCATTTCAAAACGATTAGTTTTGAAGCCAATAGAGTTTCAAAACTGGCACATATTTTACATTATCTTAATATATAAAATCCTTGCGTTACTGACTGACTGACAGACACGCTACAGCCGAAACTATTGGGCGCAGGAAGCTGAAATTTGGCATGTATGTTCCTTGGGGACCAAAGGGGTGCACTAAGAAGGGATTTCCCAAAATTCCCACGGGATCGGCCAAAACGGGTAAATTAAAAAAAAATGCAGGCGTAGCTGCTGGCGTCCTCAAGTTTGGTATATAATAATTGAGTGTTACTTACGTACCGTACCTCTCAGAAAACCACATTTCTAACAATTTATCTGTCAAGTGTAAATCAACAACACAACTTACCCTTTTTTTTTGCTCTGGCAACTGTAACCGCCAGACGTCAATAATTTTAGCTCCGTAATTAAAAAAGTTTTAATATAATTTTAAATGATTATTTAACATATAAGTTAGTATATATTGATAAAATAGTGACAAGAAGTTTGTAAAAAGTATTGTGTTTGTAAAAAGTATAATAACTACACGGCCAAAGTTCGAGCGAACAGAACGGAGACTTGGTGTCAACGGACGGATTTGAATTTACATCTGCTACGACTTAAACCCGGGGAGTATAATAGTTATTAAAACTTATTCAACCCTCCACAACACCGAATTACTCGGCTCACCCCCGTGTGAGCTACGTCCAACATACATCTGGCTCAGTTCTGTCTCCTTTTGCTTGACTATATGTGGAAGCAAAATCGAGGACTAAACAAGAGCCCCAGACAAACACAATCTACAGATACACTTCACAATTACTACACTGTTTATTCTTGTCTGTACTTCATATATTTGTGTACTTTTCTGTATTAGCTATTATTGGTTTAAACCTGTAACTTGTATACCTACTTACATTTTATTAATAAGTTGATTAAGTTCATCAGCTGAGATATTTCAATAGAAACCTTGTAAAAGTATTAGACAATTACTCTAAAGTATTCAAATTAACTAAATTGTTCTCAATTTCTTAGTTTCTACAATTAATTAATTTAATATATTTTTTATTCATATACCCCCCTTTTCTTTTGTAACTTTTCTTATTTATTCTGTCTATACAATAATACTCAAGCCCCATTACATCTCTTCTCTTCTTTGACTTTGCTCAGCTGTTTTCTTATTTTTTAGGTAATTTGTAATCCTTGGCAATGTCTACCCATATGATGACTCGGAAGGCAACGGCCAAGGAGGTGGAAAATAAATTAAGAATAACTCTGCTCGAGTTAAAGAAATACAAGGATGACAACAGTCAACTATTAAGGGAACGCGTTGACTGTGAAGAAGAAATTAAAATTGTAAATGACCGTATATCTGAGCTGAAGACACAACTCACGGAGCTGCATATAGAGCATATGGATGTCTTGGATCAACGGGACAGACTACGAGAAGAAGTTAGGTGTTTCAGCAGCTGCGACGAAATTTACTCCAGACAACTTAGCCGCAATGCGGAGTTAGAAGCAAGTCTCAATGAGGTTTATGGCAGAATTTCAACTCTAGAAGACACAATTGCGGCCTTTAACAGTACTGCTACTCACAACTTATTCTCTGAGCTCCTGGGTGACAAAATTAATGTGCTAAAAGCTCTTAAATGTAACTGTTTCAAAAAATGCCTTAGTAAGAATAAATTTAGAAAATTGTTTAAGTTAAATAAATTAATTAAGAAACTTAGATCTGGTCCTGAGTGGTCTACCAAATTGAGTCAGTATGCACAAGATAACTGTAAATTAAATAAAGAGTGTGAGTCTCTTTTATTAAAGCTTGAGGAAACAAATGAAGAATTAGTTTCTGGTAGGTTGTTATATGAACAACACACAAGTGAGTTGCAAGCACAAATATCAAATCTACAAGCTCAACTCACTAGAAATATAATGGAACACCAGAATGAGACTCATGAATACATCTTAAAATATGAAGAAATTTCAAGAGTTGGTCGAGAAAATTTAAAACAACTTATCTCATTATCCAACTCTAATAATTACTGTTCCAGTTGTACAACTAAGTGTGCGACTACACCTGTTGAATCAATAGAATTGAATGCACATGGATGTCAGTATAATACACAAAACAAACTGCATCCAGCAAAGACTGACAGTAAGAATGTAATAATTTTTTCAGACCAACTGGGAGTGGGTTTAGACAGCTTAATTGATCATTACACTGAGCAACCAGTACAGAACTTTTGTTCACCTGGAGCTCAGTCTTGTACCCTAGTTGATAAGATTAAGAATGCCGACTTGAATGCACAAACTACTGTCATCATATTGTATGGTGACAGCTCATTAGTCTCCAAAAACAGTCTCATAGAATTAACAGACTTAATGATAGATGTTAGCACAAAAATAGGATGTAGCTTTATTATTTGTGCATTGCCTTATTCATATGCTCTCACAGATGACCAAAACAGGCAGATAGGCAAATTAAATCTATTATTGTACAATAGGACATGTCATAGTGACAGTATTTTATTTTTTGACACTAATATTTTTATTAGTAATTTCTTTTTAACAAAAGATACTATGTATTTTTCTTATGTACATAGGCGACAACTTGCTAAATTATTAGCATTTAATTTATATACTGACAGGAGTACTACTAGAGTACTTAGGAATTTGGTAGATAATAGTTATACCAATAGTAGTATTGACACATCTATTAGTTTAAACTATTAGATGAGACAACAGATAGGCATTCATGTGTTTTAAACTTAGTTCATCAAAACATACAAGGCCTATCTGGCAAAGAATTAGAAATAGATTTATTTTTAAATAAACATAAGATTGATAGCTTATGTATTACAGAACATTGGTTGCGAGGTGACCAATTAATATTTAACAATCAACATTACTCAGTTATAAGTGCATTCGTAAGAAAGAAGGCTATTCATGGTGGCTCTCTAATATATGTATGTAATAGTTTGAAATGTAAAGAACGTAAGGATATAGCTAAACTTTCTATCGAGCGCACTGCTGAGATTTCTTGTGTTGAGCTTGAACAACATATTATAGTGTGTGTGTATCGACCACCACAAAGCGACTTTACTCAGTTTGAAAGCATTATTGAGGAAGTCTTAAAACACATAATTTCTAGTAGGAAGTCTATAATCGTATGCGGCGATTTTAATGTCAATTTGTTAGAAAAATCACCAATTTGTACTAGGCTAGTTAGCTTATTTAGGTCATTTAATTTAAATGTTTTGTTCTCTGAACCAACTACAATAACCTCACATTCGTCTACATGCTTAGATAATGTTTTTTGCAATTGTCTTTATTTAAGTAAGGCTGTTTTAACTGACTTGACATCGGATCACTGCGGGCAAAAGGTTGTAATTCCAACTAATACAACCCCTAAAGTACAAGAAATTACATGTAGGCCAATGACCTCTGCTCGCCTAAAACACTTTAGTAATGATGTTGCTGCCAAGATCGCCAGTATTGACTTAACCGTTGATGATCCTGATGAATTATATAAATGCTTATTTAAAATTGTTAATGATGAGTACAATATAATTTTTAAACTGAAGACGTTTGCAAGGAGCACTAAAGTAAATTTTTGTGATTGGGCAACAGTAGGTATATACAAAAGTAGAGCTAGGTTGTATGATCTATATGGTATGAAGAAATACAATTTTAATCCTGAATTTATTGAATATGTTAGAAATTATTCAAAGGTTTTTAAGAGGGCATGTGCTTTAGCCAAATCCTTATATTTAAGCTATAAAATCAAAGAATCCAAGAACAAAATTAAAACTACTTGGAGCATTATTAACAATGAGACTGGTCGAGCTAAATTGGTAGATAACAATTATGAATTAAAATTTAATGGTGAAATTATTACTAGGAAAACTGATGTTGCTCAGACATTTAACAATTTCTTCATAAACATACCAGTGAACACAACCAGCTGTATAGATTCATGTCCAAACAAAGCAGAAATGTTGGTTAGGGGCAATGTGAATGAGTGTGATGTGCTTTTTAATTTTAAATATATTGACACCAATGACATACTGAAGGTATTCAAGACGCTCAATAATAAAAAATCTGTTGACTTATGGGGCATTTCTGTTAAACTTGTGCGACAAATTATTTCTAGCTTAGCTCCATATTTAGCTGCAATATTCAACAGATGCATAGATACAGGAGTATTTCCTGATCTAATGAAACACAGTAAAGTAATACCATTATTCAAAAAGGGATCAAAGAGCGACCCTAGTAATTTTTGGCCAATTTCTATCTTGCCTGCTATTAGTAAAATTTTTGAAAAGATTATTTTGCATCAACTAGAGAGCCACTTTCACACAAATAATTTATTTCACAGTGAACAGTATGGCTTTACTAAGGGACGCTCCACCGTTGATGACGGTGTAACTTTGTTAAAGCATATTTTTAATGCTTGGGAAAACTCGAAGGATGCCATTGGTGTTTTTTGTGACCTATCAAAGGCCTTTGACTGTGTGGAACATAATACGCTTTTACTTAAATTGAAACTTTATGGTATTAGAGATACCGCACTCAATCTTGTTGCCAGCTACCTTAGTGATAGAATTCAGTATGTAGATGTTAATGGGAGTAGGTCTCTAGGTTTGCCAGTAGGAATGGGCGTTCCACAGGGCTCTATTCTCGGCCCATTTCTTTTTTTAAATATATATTATTATTTGTATATTTATTTGTTTGCCGACGATACGTCACTAATTTTTAAAGTTGATCGTAATTTAAGTAACTTTGATACCGTCAATAACACTCTTGCACAAGTATTAGATTGATTTTCGACAAATAATTTGGTACTCAACTCAAGCAAAACCAAATGTGTTAAATTCTCTTTGCCTAATGTCAAAAGTGTTCCTACTAATATCATTTTAAATAAGGAAACAATTCAACTAGTCGAATCAACCGTATTCTTAGGTGTAACTTTAGATTGTAAGCTTCAGTGGGGCGCCCAAATATCCTGTCTCGTAGTAAAACTTAGTTCTGCAGCGTTTGCAGTTAGAAAAGTTAGGGAATTCACAGATATAGATACTGCTAGACGAGTTTACTTTAGTTATTTTCACAGCGTAATGTCTTACGGAATAATGTTATGGGGTACAGCTGCTGATATACAGACTATTTTTGTCATTCAAAAAAGGGCCATACGTGCAATTTATAAGTTAGGTGCTAGAGATTCTTTACGTGATAAATTTAAAGAAGTGGACATATTGACAGTTGCATCGCAATATATATATGCTAAACTAATGTACATTAAGAAAAACTTAATTCTATACTTCAAAAATAGTGAATTGCACAACGTGAACACAAGGAATAAGCATAAACTGGTGGGAACTAACTACCGTCTACATAAAGTTCAGAACTCATTTGCGGGGATTGGTATACGTTTTTTCAACAAATTGCCACTTGAAATAATGAATTTACCCATGCACAAATACAAACGGACAATTAGGAACTTTCTTTTACAATTAAATGATAAGACACCGTGGGGATAGGCTTAGGCTTGTTTAACTCACGATTATTTTATTTACATGTTAAGTGGAGGTGCCTCGGGAACACATGATTTTTGCAGGATTTGGATATTTTTATGATTTTTTGAATGTAGTTTAAAATTATTTATCTCTGATCATATCATTGTTCACTTGTCACCTTCACAAAATTCTTTCTACATTTGCATTCCTTCACGCGTTCCACTAACTTATGTTAATAATAACGATCTAGAAAATGGAGGTAATTGGCGGTCATGGTCAGTACACCAATAGATTGTTTCTTACTGCTGGTTCGTATACCGTTGTCGTCATGCTCACTAAAATGTCATTTCTTGTGGTGGCGTCGTGTGTCGGGTCATCTCTGTCCCTCTAATATGGCGAGAGGGATGATGGCAGGCACATGCGTCATACTCGTGAACGGGTGCTACTTGCGATGACTGGTCGATGACGGTCTTGCGGGCTGGTATTAGATTTTATTATTTAACTGCATTATTTCCATCATGGTTCTGATCACTTTCGCGCATTGCCTGCATTATTAGGTATATATAATGTAAGTGGATGCTCCTGTTTCACCATGTCTATTCTGAGGAGGCTAACCAAAAGTATTATGCTTGAGTATTATGATGTACAGTAAATATATACAAGTGATATAGAGGTGATATACAGGGTGTAACAGTTGCAGCACCTTACAAAATGTAAATTGTGTATTATGCAAAACCTGGCGATGAAAAAGAATGACCGTGAGTTTTATTGCCCGTTCTTTCTCATGGTTCTACCTATTGCTTTGCGAACGTGGCAGTAAATGTAAATGTAGAAGCATACAGTAATAATGTTTTAAATTTGAGTATAAGTAATTATTTTATAAATTTATTATTTTGACGTTCATAAGCGTCACATTGTGACCCAAATGAATAAAAGATTTTGAATTTGAATTTGAAAATCACGTAAACAGAAAACACCATTTTGTAATGTTTGACAATTGAATTCGAATAGTGTTGTGACCAAACAATAGATTACGGAGTCATAATCATAACACTATAGATAATATCTTAATTGTTTTATTTTTGCCTAGAAATGGCTTTTTAACGAAATAAATAGTAACATAATCGAAGAATAATAATAATGACAACTCTTAATACTTCTAAGTTGCGAATGTAGAATATTTTGTTGTTCCACGATTTATGTTAACGTTTAATCCATCGATTATAATTGAAAAAGGAGTCGCTTCACTATTATGCAACAAATGACGTATTTATTTTATAACATATTAATTAAAATTAAAATAGAAACCCCACAAACGATTTCAATGAATTTTGGTAAAAACACATTAAAAATAATATCATGAATTATACATTTACTCCAATGGCTATACGCGTCAAAAAGTGAGACTATAAGTGCCCAATATCCTTTAAGTTTCTTTTCATTGACATTAATTTATTACCGTATTGTTTTATTGACATTAATACTATCGAATTTTGTTGACATAAATTGAATATTGAATTGTAAAATACTATATTTTGACGTGACAACGTCTTATAAATTGGTTTGCCGGGTGACACTTCAAGAAACTGCGTTACGCTCCGCTCACGTTATGCGCTCACAATGAGAGCGAGTGAGAGGCACGCGTCCCGCCTAAGAGCGAGAGAGACAGACATAAAAAGTGAAAGGCACGCGTCTTTCATCCTTCTTCCTACTATACGAATGAATATTCACATTAAAATTATTTTACCACTCAAAGTCGTTGTCACGTAAAACTTTCGCCCGTATACCGACTTTACAGGCAACCAATTTTTATGCATGTTATTAAATTGATAGTATTAAAAAATTGTATTAAAATTACTAATTTGTATGCCTGATGCATGTCAGGACATAGACGGATCACAATGTATTGCAAACTATAACACCTTATGTAACCTATGTTCCACAAATAAAGATATTGAATTGAATTGAATTGTTTTTTTTCCTTCTTTCTTTTTTAAAGACATCTCCCGCACTAGGAATCAATCCTGTGTCGCGGGGACTTTACAAACATACAACCAACGGACACAATGTACACCCAGACTCGAAATAACAATTTATGGATCACACAAAGTGCTGTCTCGTGTGGGAATCGAACCTACGACACTCGGTACAGTGTCAAGCGGCGACCGGTGGTTCCGGGGCGGCAAAAAGTATTTTTTTAAACTTTGTTTATAATGCCTACAATTTGGTACACGTATACTAGAATCTTATTAGAAACAGGTCATACAAAAAATACGACTACATTATCAGACTTTTTAAGTTTAGGGTGGGTGGGTGATCGACAATTAACAAATTTCGTGCAAAAAATTGTGTTGTTTCAAGTATGAATGAAACTGAAATATTAGTGTATTCAGCTTTTATTCTTTGTTTACTCGTAGCTCGATTGTGTGTTATTAAATAAAACGTAAAAATATTATATGATATAATGAGTATTTACTTTTCATTACACTTTTAATGATGCAGGTAATATGGAACCATTTTTTCAATTATGAGACGATAACTAATCTTCGTTACCGACCGTTAGACACTGATACCCTTAACGAGATTCATTAGACCCTATAGATCATATATACATCAAATTTAGCTGCGACTATCTGCGACCCTGGAAATACCAGGTCATTATCTAACGTCGCTCATTAACGAGGTAAAGTGCATTATATTAATAATTATTTCTACTGCGGGTAATTAACAATTTGTAATATCATGTAAGTAGGTATAAATAGCATTGAATTATTGTTTTGACTTCATTTACCAACGTTCTCTCTTACGATAACAGTAATATTACAGTGATGGATAGCTTTACCACAGTATAAAGACATACAGTAGTTTGACGCCTTTGATCTCGTAGAAAAAGCCGACAACGTCTAGACAAGGGTAAGGAGGCTAGGGCTGCCACATGTAAACAATACCTACTTATTCAACCACCGTCTATTTATTTTAGAAAAATATTACAATTGCTACGCTACATGAATAATATAGTGTAAATCACTTATCTATACATATAAGGCAGCGATAGCCGAGTGGATATACCAAGGCAGCGATAGCCGAGTGGATATACCAACAGACTGCCATGCAGAGGGGTTCGAATCCACGGCGCGCACCAATAACTTTTCGGAGTTATGTGCGTATTGAATTGTTGATTATCGCTTGTCCCGTGCCTCGGAGAGCACGTTAAGCCGTCGGTCCAGGTTGTCATGAAGATCTTTGACAGGCGTTACAGGGCGTCAGCACCTTCTAAATAAACTGACACTAGTCTAAGCCATGGAATATCGCTATCCCTTCGGGTTGCGGAGGTCAGACAGGCAGTCGCTCTGTGGAAAAGCTAATATTCAGCCAAATCCGGTTAGACTAGTTAGCGGACCCCAGATAACGCTAAGAAAAAGAAGGAGAAAGAAGACTTATCTATACATATAAATAAAATTGAAGTGTCTGTTTGTAATATTAAAATAACCGCTTTTTACTAAATGCATATGGATGTATACACGGTACATACACCGAAATGACATTTTTTACTATTTTTGTCTGTTTCTCTGTTTGTTCTCGCTAATCTCTGGAACGGCTGGACCTATTTTGACGGTACCCTCACTGGCCTGATGTACCAAGGAGTAACTTAGGCTAAAAATTAACCGGCTACGCGAAAAAGTTCCCTCAGGACGCGGATGAAACCGTGGGAAACAGCTAGTTTATTATATTACAATAATTAACGAAAAATACTTATTATAAAACACGTTGCATTTTTCGTGCGGTGACAAATTTGCATAAGTGTCAGTCAGCACCTATTTCATCCCGCAGGTGTCGTGGGAGGCGGTTGAGAATATAAAGAATTTTTCGTACAAACCAAGTATAAAGCGATTGACATAGCGGTGGTTTAATGGATGGGTAACCTTGGGATCAGCTTGCAGAGGCTATGTTATCGATATAAAGTATTTTGCAGATATTTTTCATGCAAACTACGTTAAGGTAAAGCAATAGACATCACGGTCATTTGATGGATGGGTGACCGGGCTATGAGATTACGGAGAACATGTGTGGGGTTCATAAAAGGGGTCCAAATATATGGTTATTTTTGAGCTAGGATGCACCGTTACCAAGATACATAATAATATGTGATAGGTACTTACCTAATGCGAAAGTACTAGGTACTTATTGAAAGAAATTAAAATCACACCAGAATCGAATATTACCTTACAACGCATATTTTCTTACGTCTGCCATGTTGCTTACGTACAATAATTGCTACTTTATTCTGTGATTTGGCCAGACATGAGATATTGTAAAAAGTTAGTAGATTAGTAGGAATGTGCACATTATTTTAAGTGGTTATAGGTACATACATTTCAAAATAATATAAATAATAATAATTAATGAAATTTGGTTTTTTTGGTATAAGTAAATTGATGAAATCGCAGATTTTTTAAATGCTTATTTATTGAAATCTTTAAACAGCATAAAGAATTTCAATGTCTCACAGCACAAGTCGTATGCACCATCTTAATTAATATTCATAAGCAAATAAATAAGTAACGAACAAAAAACAAGCACGTGCCAGCCTCCAAAAACATGTACCTAGTTACGAACTAAGGCGATATACGTAACTAGGTACCGCTCTTCCCGCGTCTCACCTCTTGGCCCCCGCACGATTGACCCGTCTAGACGCGTTCGTCGAACGACTGTATGGATTATTTGACTGTGGCTTAACTATTGCCTACGCCGATGTAGTGTAAAACCATAATTGTACCATGTTAAAAAATATATTTATTATTATTATATCTTTGTCTTGATAATACATTCGTTTTATCATTTTAATAAACTTTTATAGTTATAGGCAACGTATTTTGAATTAAAATAATATTTTCCGCATTCCCATACTAGTAATACACATACGTGCAGTCGAGATTAAGGCTATAGCCCACTACGCTGGCCAAGTGCTGGTTGTCAAACTTCACATGTCTTTCGAGAACATTGTAGAGAAGTCTCAGGCATGCACATTTGTTCACGATGTTTTGTTTCACCATTTATACAAACATATACAAAATGAAATGGCCGACATAATATAATTGTTTCATCTATTTCCGAAACTCACCGGTATTATAACATTGTGAACCAGATAAATATTTGCCGTCGGAAGTTTATGCGGCTTTTCCTAAACAAAGCTAACGTGTACGCTGGTCCCAATGTTAGGGATCGCGGCTAAACTTTGTAACCGGAGTTACGCAGGCGGTCAGGTATCGAGACTAGTACATTATAGGGTAACATAAATAGGAAATAATATAAATGATACGGTCAAGTAGGCTTATGGTATATGTTATCACTATCAATTAATAATGTTAAAATTTCAAAAAAGCAAATTGTTCAATGCTGACAAGTGTAAGAACAGATTTAATATCCTTGGGAAATTCTTTAAAGGTCATCAGATCCCAGGGCTATAATAACCAGACAACTGATAAATATACTGATCACATATTGGTATTCTTAAAAATAACTAACAGTCAGACACGACATATTAGAGACTTACAATTTTCTTTCTAAGAAGGCATTCACGGAAGAGACTTAAATTCGACTACAATGTACTGTATTTTTTCTTTTTCTTAAGACACAACGCTCTCGGCAGGTGTAAAACCTGTGTCGCGTAGGACATTGCAAACAACCAATCAACGAACACAATGATGGACAGACTCGAAACAAGTATTTGTGCATCACACAAGGTGTTGTCTCGGATGGGAATTAAACCAAAGGGCGAGGCGACCGCCTAAAGCACTACACCATACGCGCAGTAAATGGCTACTTCACGTCCAGATAGATGAAAGTGACGACCATTTCTAAGAAGTAATAGAAGAAATTTTGCAGCATAAAAGGCAGATCGCCCTTGAGCTGTGGCGGGGCGGTATTATAGTTAAAGCATCCATGACAATGCCGTTTATGCAAAAAAAAATAACAATACACCAAATCATCGCAACGATATAATATACCTTTAACGAAATTTTGAACAAGTTTAAATTTGATCGGCACAATGTTTAACAGCAGTTAAAGTTGAGACTGAAACGTGAGCGCCGTTCATTAGTATAGATGCCCGTTTGTGTTCGCTAACTAGACGTTTGACGTCGACTAGACGCTTCGACTTAACCATTGATTGAAGTAACCCACTTGCAACAAGATAACGAAACTGCTTCAACTCCAGCGGTTCTCAATCGTGTTTGTTTGGAAACTTATTACTGTGGTGCTTTGGAGCGGTGATGTAACACTAGACTAGCGATTACGTACCTATTGTGAGAAGTTCGTTCTGGATTTTTTCATAGAACAGATTTCATACACATTCCAAAAGCAAATTATCTACCTATAGTTTCCTCATTTTGACAAACCTATAGAACTTGTAAATAAACATAAGTATGTGTACCTAAGTCCAGACATTTTGAATATATAGTAATATATAGTAGTCGTTATAAATTATAATTTATAACGACTACTCTTTATCTTCTGAATGGTAAAAACAAATGCATCCAAGGTAAACTTGGGAGTTAAATATTCTTATTATTTTCTAACCCGAGTGTTAATAAACTTAAGGGGATTATTACTTTTATAGACAAGATTGTGATAGTATAATCTTAGTTCTAAGTTACGACTAAGTTACTGAGTTCTGCGTTTGATACAAAGATTAAAGTTAGGCTACGCCAAGGGTTATATTTTATTTGAATTTTTAACAAAATATTCACATCATGTATGTATGGTAGTGAAAGTTGGAAATGGCAGAAGAGACTTGAAAGTAGAATAAATACTGTAGAAATAAGAGCACTGAGAAGTATGCGTGGTATATCTTTGACCAGCAGAGTAAAGAATAGTGTGATAAGAGAGTGGTGTGGGGAGAACGGGTAAACAGAAGAGCATCCATGAGAAACTTGATGGAAGTGAATGAAGCAAGAAAGGTATTTCAGGATCGTTGCAAATGGCGTTCCGTAGTCTCTGCCTACCCCTCCGGGAAACAGGCGTGAGTCTATGTATGTATGTATATTCACATCATATCATCATGATTTTTCCAATTTCGTCAGCTAGTTTTCTTATTTTATTTCTGCAAGCTATTAACCATGACCAGAATACTTAACAAACAAGTACCTACCGGTGTAACCGAATAGATAATATGTTTAATATGTTGACGTTTAGGTTTGTGTAATGTGAAGATATCACGTTATAAAAGCCTTAACCCCGATATAATATATTATCCAAAGCAGTCACCATTTAACATACATTTAACCCAGTAGTCAAGTACCTACACGAAATAGGAACATTTTTTGTTTTTAACACGTTCAGGACGGCATCGGGTCGAAAACATCTGAAGTGAACTATTTGCACGGGCCGGAGAGAGATTTCTATTGCTATCGCATAGGCCTGGGTAGTTTTCTTTAGGATTTTTTGTAGTGAGCGTGTGACAGATATATTGACTGGTATTCTGTCGCCAAATAGTACCAATAAAAGGAAAAATATTGTATCGGATCTTGAAGACCTGATACGGCCTGCAAAGAAAGTTTGTCCTTGCAGGACGGATATCGGATCTAAAAGACCCGATGCCTGATAACCCGATAGCCGGCCCTTGGTGACAGGTCAGTTAATTAGTGATGTGCATATTAATTAGACGTTTCGATATTCTATTTGCGTTCGTTCCTAATTAGCCCTGTAATTAAAGTGTAAGTGCAAAATGAAACGTTCTAGAAGGATGCTAAGTTAAAAAAGTGATGACTCATTGTGCCCAATGTGCAAAAACATATTGTCATGACTGTTATAATGAAGCGCATACTGTTTTTGAGGTGAAAATAAATTGATTTTTTTGTCAAATATATAGTCGTTTCATTTGACATCACTAGCAATCATATACACTAGTGCCGGGATCAGGTGTATAAGATCCTATAATTTTACAACTAATTTAACCCCCTTTAATTATTATTTTTTCAAAAACGGGTTTAATATTGTTATGCAGTGATTCAATAACAATGTATTTCAGGAAAAAATATTTAAGAAAGTCTTCAACTGGATGACATATTTGAATTTAATGTCAAAAGGTGTAACAGGTCCTTTCAACCTGATGCCGGCCATGACTGAAGTTCACCAACAGGTCTTGTAAACCCTATGCCGGCCCACCTAATAGGTAACCATAATCGGGCCCCGTCTTGAACGTGTTAAATGTTTAAAACGGTAGATCATAACATAATGTTTAAAATGTATTCAATACTTAAGTTGGCTCGCTCACAAACTGCCTGAACTTTGTTCTGTACTACTTACTAAACTTCAAGCTTTAAGATTTACAATACTTTGTTGCCATAAATTTACAGTTTGTGTTTACATGAATGCCTTTCAGCTTCTTACGTCCAATAGTTTTGGCTGTACCTTGTATGTCAGTCAGTCAGTATCGCAAAGATATTGTTTATTCAGATTTTTCACGAGTAAAACCGCTGCAGTGACTTGCCCAAACCCCCGATCAAGCACTTTTACATTCCCATGTAACAAATAAAAGCAGAAAATAAACTACGGTTGTAATATTTTCCTCAAACATTTAGAAACAGATGGAACTTACATTATTTTCTTCTTAACCCTTCGCCCGTCGGAAGTAAGATTACCCACATCAAATAGTATATCGGATAGTTTTGACGCGCGTCACAGCGTACGCAGTAAGCCTCTTTGTAACGACGGATGTTTAATCCCCACTAGGTAACTCCAGTGCTGGTAAAACTGAGAAATAAAACCTTCTTTAAGCAACCAAGGGCTATATTATTAGTTTATTGTCAGGTAAATTATTTTCAGTTTAAAAGAATTCTGGCTAACCTTCGTGTTCCATAATATGTAACAACATTCGTGTAGTTTTCGTTTTGTTTACTTTTCTAAATGATTTGGTTGATATAACTTGACGGCATAAATCACTTTTTGCCATAAAGCAGTTTTATATGCACTTTTTACATTAAAATCGATCCTACTTTTCATCACCTAAACGGAGTTGCTTTGAGCGACGGTATTTAATTTCGTCACGCACAATAACCCTGTCCTAAAATGTAATAAGTAAGTGATTCGTTACTTTATTAGATGTTTAAACGAAATAACTGTTTTTTCTTCAAAAATCGATGAGCCACATTACCAATTGCTGCTTTTTAAAAACTTTTTTGAATTTGACGCGAAAACGCTATTAACCATCATGGCGGTCGAGTGATGTCATTGCAAAACAAAACAAACCGAGTCAATTTGGTGTACACACTGTTATTTTGTAATATTCAATTTGACAGGTACAAAGTTTGACGTTTTAGTTGAATTTACTACCAAAACGCCAACACCATCAATGTCGGACGCACTGTATGATGTAATGCTCTCTGATTGGTGTTCACTGTCACAAGAATAAATCTTACGTTTTTATAAAAAACTAGAGTAAGCCAGCAGCTACGCCTGCATTTTTTTTTAAATTTACCCGTTTTGACCGATCCCGTGGGCATTTCGGGAAATCCCTTCTTAGTGCACCTACGGTCCCCAAGGAACATGCTTGCAAAATTATATTAAAACTTTTTTAATTACGGAGCTAAAATTATTGACGTCTGGCGGTTACAGTTGCCAGAGCAAAAAAAAAGGGTAAGTTGTGTTGTTGATTTACACTTGACAGATAAATTGTTAGAAATGTGGTTTTCTGAGAGGTACGGTACGTAAGTAACACTCAATTATTATATACCAAACTTGAGGACGCCAGCAGCTACGCCTGCATTTTTTTTTAATTTACCCGTTTTGGCCGATCCCGTGGGAATTTTGGGAAATCCCTTCTTAGTGCACCCCTTTGGTCCCCAAGGAACATACATGCCAAATTTCAGCTTCCTGCGCCCAATAGTTTCGGCTGTAGCGTGTCTGTCAGTCAGTCAGTAACGCAAGGATTTTATATATTAAGATAATTGACTTTATTGACCACTACAAATAATAATGAATCTGTAGATACTACAATCAAACCGATTTACTCTTAGTGGACACAAGCCTATTTTATTATTTATGAACAAAACCATGGTCAAAACTAATAAATATTAGCACGTAAATACCCATCGTTTTAGCAGAAATGTAAGGATTTTTGTAGCTGAACCACTTACAACATTAAGGGTGCTTGTACACGGCGCATGTAGCTTGAGCATGTTGAGGCACTTGCGCGGGTTACATGCACCGTAAACATATCGTTTAAAACAATGTGCGGGTCCAGCGACTCGAGCATGTACCAAAGCGAGCCACCCGCGCAAGTAATTCGCGTGCTCTGTGACGCGCGCGGGTCACTCGCGCATGTTTTCTGTTAAAATACATTTTTAACATATGATTTTAAAATAATTTTCGTTCGTCGTGACATTTGACGCGATTCAAGTCATAAAGCTACCGGGCGAATAGCATGCACATGTAGCTCTTGACCACGAACAAATAACTTGTACATAGGTACAGCTTGCGCAAGTAGCCCGCGTCTTTACTTGCTCCAGTTATTTGCACCATGTACAAGTACAAGCGAGTAACTTGATCAAGTAGCTTGCGCATATGACCCACGCGTGTAACTCGCACCTTTACTTGCTCCAGCTACATGCACCGTGTAGAAGCACCCTAAGAAACAAAACACACTAGTTTGCTCACCATTACCAAACTACATTTATAGAACGAATGCTTATGGTCGTAATTTATCGAAGTAAAAAAGCACTGAAATTGTATGTTTAAGGCACGTAGACCTAGTTCAAAACCACTATTCAGTTGAATCTGAAATAAATTAAACATTCCCGACTTCACTCGTTCATTATTAATCTGCAAGCAAATCTTGTTCCTTTGTTCATAAGCTACAACTGTTATGTGCATGTTTGAAACATACTTTATCATGTACGTTTGGCAAAGAAATATTCAAAGATTTTTTTTAAAATGTGCAAGATAACTATATCTCCGCTTTGCCGTTGATTTGGCTTTTGCAAGAGTTCGCTTGATTTATTTACTTTTCAGAAAATTTCTGCCCTGAAATAGGAGGTTCATTATTTTATACTAGAGGATGCTTGCAGCTACGCTCGCTCATTTTTAGGGTTCCGTAACTCGAAAGGAAAAAACGGAACCCTTATAGGATCACTTTGTTGTCCGTCCGTCTGTCAAGACCCTTTTTCTCAGGAATGCGAGGAGGTATTAAACTGAAATTTATACTAAATACTCCAATCTACGGTTCCATAGAGCTGTAAAAAAATCAAACTTCTAATCCAACGCATACAAAAGATACAGCTGTATATGCTGCAAATTGCAGCATATTTTCAAACTCGCATTGGAATCAAAACCTACAGGGTACTTCCCGTGAACTCAGAATCTTGAAATTTGGTACGAACCAACGTCTTATATCACTTATAAAGGAAAGATTGCGAAAAACCCTTTTTTTTTTGTTACAGCATATAAAAATATAACCCCTTTCTCTTGAACGCGTGGAGGTATTAAATTTAAATTCATATCAAATACTCAGGTATATAACACCGTAAGGCTGCAACAAAATTAAGCTTCTATGTCAACGCAATCAAAAGAAAGAGCAATATAAGCATGTTTTCAAACTCGCGCCTACTCGCAAAGGAATCAAAACCTACAGGGTACTTCCCGTGAACTCAAAATCTTGAAATTTGGTACGAAGCAACGTCTTTTATCACTTACAAAGGACAAATTGCGAAAACCGTAATTTTTTAGTTACAGCATATAAAAAAATATTTTTAATAAACTTAAAGTTACTATCCCTTTCTCTTGAACGCGTGGAGGTATTAAATTGAAATTCATATCAAATATTCAAGTATATAACATCGTTAAGCTGCAACAAAATCAAGCTTCTATGTCAACGCAATCAAAATAAAGAGCAATATAAGCATATTTTCAAACTCGCGCCTACTCGCAAGTGAATCAAAACCTATAGGGTACTTCCGGTGAACTCAGAATCTTGAAATTTGGTACGAAATAACGTCTTATATCACATATGAAGGAAAAATTGCGAAAACCGTAAATTTTTTGTTACAGCATATAAAAAAATATTTTTAATAAATTTAAAGTTACTACCCCTTTCTCTTGAACGCGTGGAGGTATTAAATTGAAATTCATATCAAATATTCAAGTATATAACATCGTTAAGCTGCAACAAAATCAAGCTTCTATGTCAACGCAATCAAAATAAAGAGCAATATAAGCATATTTTCAAACTCGCGCCTACTCGCAAGTGAATCAAAACCTACAGGGTTACTTTCCGTGAGCTCAGAATCTTGAAATTTGGTACGAAGCAACGCCTTATAGAACCTGTAAAGGAAAAATTGCGAAAACCGTTAATTTTTAGTTACATCGTATAAGAATAATATTTTTATAAATTTAAAGTTACTACCCCTTTCTCTTGAACGCGTGAAGGTATTAAATTGAAATTCATATCAAATACTCAAGTATATAACACCGTTAGGCTGCAACAAAATCAAACTTCTATGTCAACGCAATCAAAAGAAAGAGCAATATCATCATATTTTCAAACTCGCGACTACTCGCAAGGGAATCAAAACCTACAGGGTACTTCCCGTGAACTCAAAATCTTGAAATTTGGTAAGAAGCAACGCCTCTTATCACTTACAAAGGAAAAATTGCGAAAACCGTAATTTTTTAGTTACAGCATATAAAAAAATATTTTTAATAAATTTAAAGTTAATACCCCTTTCTCTTGAACGCGTGGAGGTATTAAATTGAAATTCATATCAAATACTCAAGTATATAACACCGTTAGGCTGCAACAAAATCAAACTTCTATGTCAACGCAATCAAAAGAAAGAGCAATATCATCATAATTTCAAACTCGCGACTACTCGTAAGGGAATCAAAACCTACAGGGTACTTCCCGTGAACTCAAAATCTTGAAATTTGGTAAGAAGCAACACCTTTTATCACTTACAAAGGAAAAATTGCGAAAACCGTATTTTTTTAGTTACAGCATATAAAAAAATATTTTTAATAAATTTTAAGTTACTACCCCTTTCTCTTGAACGCGTGGAGTTATTAAATTGAAAAACATATCAAATACTCAGGTATATAACACCGTTAGGCAGTAACAAAATCAAACTTCTATGTCTACGCAATCAAAAGAAAGAGCAATATAATCATATTTTTAAACTCGCGACTACTCGCAAGGGAATCAAAACCTACAGGGTACTTCCCGTGAACTCAAAATCTTGAAATTTGGTACGAAGCAACGTCTTATAGCCCAGATAAAGGAAGCGAAAGGCTGAGGACCGTGTGCTTTGGTGCGTGTTGGAAGAGGTATGTCCAGCAGTGGACTGCGATAGGCTGATTGAGATTGAGATTTCAAATAATTACATAGTCTTCAAAACTTTTTGCTAATTATTTTGTACTTTATAAGTATTTTTGTAACAGATTTTTAATAGTCACTTAAAACTTTCTAAATAAATAACTTTGATGAAAAATCTTACCATCATTCATCAGCAGACTTTTGCAAGGCTGCTGCAAGGCTGGTATAGGTATTTAAGTTATATTATAAAATAAGCGATATATGTTAATATAAAATAAAGGATGACTGATTACAAACGACAAAGACCCCTTTTTATTTAATTTATGCTCCTCCAGCTTTCCATACTGTAATGTTATAGATTTCATTTGGCAATAAAAATACCATAACTATGACTGGTGAACTTTTACTTATATACCTACAGGTTTGTACGGAACCCTCGGTGCGCGAGTCCGACTCGCACTTGACCGGTTTTTTTTATTTAACATTTTCTTCCGAAACTTAGTGCATCCCTACGATTCCGAAAAAAGATACATGTCAGACTTAAGCTTCTTTTCCCCAATAGCTTGTACACTGTCTGTGAGTCAGTCTGTCAGATCATCTATCAACAGATTGCTATGCAGAGGGTGTCGATGGGCATATTTAATTGTTAAGGTTTACCCTTTCCTCGGAGAACGCATTAAGCCATCAGTCCTGGCTGTCATGAAGATCTTTGCCAGTCGTTTCGAGGAGTATCACATCCGGCTGAACTAGAAAGCGGACCTTGGGTTCCAAGCCAAAAGTCTTGAATACAATAGGTATAGTGTTAAAGCTAGGAGGATAAATATTTTAAGTTGTATTTTCACGATCGCACAAACCGAATTTGTGTTCGGAGAAGCCTCTTACAGCAAAAGGCACCAGCGATATTCAAAAATCTCTAATTCCGGATCATATCCTTAGAGAACAATACGGTAATTAAGAATATATTGTTACATCAACAACTAATAATATATGTAAAAATATTGTATTGATAACTGACCGACTCACTGACAGATAACGCACAGCCGAAACTACTAGACCCTGAAAGCTAAATTTTTTTTAATTCCCATGGTATGGGCAGTATAGTTTAAATTAAATAAAATCTGCTGGCGTGCGTAGCTGTGGGCATCTTCTACTACAAAGTAAATAAGAACTATAAAGAATAAAAAAGTGCTAATGTCACACTTATGACTAAATTAATTCAAAATTTTGCGTGGTACACTTTGACCAAATATAAGATATTTATTTATTTGATTTTACTCACAGGTCTTGGGTAGACCTGTGAGTAAAATCAAATAAATAAATATTAAGAGTTCAAATAACCAATTAAAATAAATATTAAGCTTAGAACGGTTATTTTCATAAACGTACGCAACGACGCACCTATTTTTTAAATATTAATATCAAACAAAGTTATTTAATTAAAAATCTCCCAGTTATGCAAGTGTTTAAAAATTACGATGTTATGGTGTAAAACAGTTTGTTGAATTCAAAGAACAAGCATTTTATAACACAGATAGAATGGACAACGCTTAGCACAGTCACTCACCACCCCTTCCCCTATTTCCATCCTAAAGATCACATTGATTCATAATTCCATTTTGATATAAAAGAAGCACTTTGTAAACAAACTCTCAGCTTAGGTATAATTAAAATCTTAAATATTCTGTCATATCTGGTCAGATAAGAAAGCGGATCCCTGGGTCTGATATGAATGTATGTATTGCTTGTAACCGGGATATTGGACAATGATGATGGAATACTAATAAAATTATATTTAAAAAATATATTTGCATTTTACATCTTAAATTGTTAGGGTTGGTATGTACCAACCCTAACAATCGCATCGTTATATCGCTCTTTTTGTTACATAACAAAAAGAGTGATATAACTATGCGATGCGACGCGTTAATTCAAGAAGCACAGCAAGTATTTTGGGCATAGTCTTAGCCTAGTAGCTAGATTCAGTAGCAGTGACTATAGAATACCCCGACTTTGGCTCTCATGAAATTTCGGGAAAAATTAAACTGCCTTGGCACCCGCAATAAAATTAAACACAGGATTTGCTTTCAATAAATAGACGAGTCAAAGGCTACTTGATTATAAGTGGTAGGTAACCCCTGCTCAAAGACATGGCTTTGTGCGAAAGCACAACCAAACGCGGTGTCTAACACGAGGATGGGATAAGGAATAGAAGGAGGAACGGAGGAGAAGGAAAAGGTGATGAAGCTTCCGGCACTCTCAGAATATTATATACTAGATTTGGGAATAAATAGATTGTAATAACACACAACTTAAACAAAATGTATCTATTCTAATATTAATACATCGGTGTATATTGTTCGAGCGAGGTACGCTCACCGACCGCGGTGTTTACACACCGAGCACAATTTACGCCGCACTTGACGGTAACACCTCATAATAAAATATTAAATTCGCCTCTGGTTATTTAGATGACGCACCTATATTTAGGGTGGTTTCAGATTAGCGTTTTATACACGCGTATAAGCTCGTTTTTGGAAGCCCATGTAGGCGCGTATAGGCGCTCCCTTTGGCACACGCGCAACTCCTACCAGCGTTGACGGCCTGAGCCGTCAGAATCCATGTTGACACTGACAAGATGTAACTACCTTTTCGAGCGAATATGCCGAAGTATGCCCGTTTACGCGAGTCCAGTTTTCTGAAGCGCGTAATGTAGCGCGGGCGTAAGCGCGTATGCTGAAATGACCGTATACGCGAAGAAAAATACGCTAATCTGAAACCGCCCTAAGGGGTTGCTAAGCAAAAAACCTCAACCCCGAATGCGAGAATGTTTTTTGATAAAGGTCCACGCTGACATATTATTGAAAATGTATATCGTGATATTTTGTCAACTACAGCACTTTTTTATCGTTCATTTCTACAGGTAATTTCAAGGACGCAAGATTCCAAATTCTATTGCCGAGTCGAATCAAATATTATTTAGGTGTAACAGTAGCTATATTTAACTACTTTCAGCTCTGTATCAAACTATAATGAAAACACAATTGGTCAGAAATGCTATCTTTGAATTGAGACGCCATTCACTTTATTTAAATTATTTCTCGATGTGTTCAGTATACACCAAAAAGTTCATCACAGATAATAAATATGGCAATGGTTAAAGTTGACGGCCAAAGAGCTATTGCAATTTTAAAAGACTTTACATAAAGCATACTTTAAAAAATAGGATTACACTAAGAATTTCGGGCGAGTATAAATCGGAGCCACGAAACCCGGTCTCCTAATAGTGTTACAGCTACCTGAAAGAACCACAACGTCAACCGTGCTTTCAAAAGTACAACGTAAATTAATTTACGTAGCGACTAGCGAGCAAGTTTTGCATTATGCACACAGCAGATTTTGTCTGCTGTGTGTGAACATGTGCAACAATGTCCCAACCACTACCTGCGATTTGATGAACCACAGATACTCGCAAAAGAACATCGTTTTCTTCCAAGGATGATACGAGAGGCTATTGAAATTAAACTCTTATCCCGTGCATGCTGACGCATCTTTGGTATAGGGTCGGGTCAATCAAGCTCTAGAGTCAGTGACTGGAGTAGTAACAGGTGGTCGTGTAGTCGTATGTAGCTGTCCAGTTCGATCTCTTCCAGGAGCCTCAGCTCCTCCGCTTCAGCTTAAAAAAAACCGGTCAAGTGCGAGTCGGACTCGCGCACCGAGGGTTCCGTACAAACCTGTAGGTATATAAGTAAAAGTTCACCAGTCATAGTTATGGTATTTTTATTGCCAAATGAAATCCATAACATTACAGTATGGAAAGCTGGAGGAGCATAAATTAAATAAAAAGGGGTCTTTGTCGTTTGTAATCAGTCATCCTTTATTTTATATTAACATATATCGCTTATTTTATGATATAACTTAAATACCTATACCAGCCTTGCAGCAGCCTTGCAAAAGTCTGCTGATGAATGATGGTAAGATTTTTTGACGTGACAACGTCTTATAAATTGGTTTGCCGGGTGACACTTCAAGAAACTGCGTTACGCTCCGCTCACGTTATGCGCTCACAATGAGAGCGAGTGAGAGGCACGCGTCCCGCCTAAGAGCGAGAGAGACAGACATAAAAAGTGAAAGGCACGCGTCTTTCATCCTTCTTCCTACTATACGAATGAATATTCACATTAAAATTATTTTACCACTCAAAGTCGTTGTCACGTAAAACTTTCGCCCGTATACCGACTTTACAGGCAACCAATTTTTTATCAAAGTTATTGATTTACAAAGTTTTAAGTGACTATTAGAAATCTGTTACAAAAATACTTATAAAGTACAAAATAATTAGCAAAAAGTTTTGAAGACTATGTAATTATTTGAAATCTCAATCTCAATCAGCCTATCGCAGTCCACTGCTGGACATAGGCCTCTTCCAACACGCACCACAGCACACGGTCCTCAGCCTTCCGCATCCTATATCTGGGCTATAAGACGTTGCTTCGTTACTGCCTAACGGTGTTATATACCTGAGTATTTGATATGTTTTTCAATTTAATAACTCCACGCGTTCAAGAGAAAGGGGTAGTAACTTAAAATTTATTAAAAATATTTTTTTATATGCTGTAACTAAAAAAATACGGTTTTCGCAATTTTTCCTTTGTAAGTGATAAAAGGCGTTGCTTCTTACCAAATTTCAAGATTTTGAGTTCACGGGAAGTACCCTGTAGGTTTTGATTCCCTTGCGAGTAATCACGAGTTTGAAATTATGATGATATTGCTCTTTCTTTTGATTGCGTTGACATAGAAGTTTGATTTTGTTGCAGCCTAACGGTGTTATATACTTGAGTATTTGATATGAATTTCAATTTAATACCTCCACGCGTTCAAGAGAAAGGGGTAGTAACTTTAAATTTATAAAAATATTATTTTTATACGATGTAACTAAAAATTAATGGTTTTCGCAATTTTTCCTTTACATATGCTATAAGGCGTTGCTTCGTACCAAATTTCAAGATTCTGAGCTCACGGAAAGTAACCCTGTAGGTTTTGATTCACTTGCGAGTAGGCGCGAGTTTGAAAATATGCTTATATTGCTCTTTCTTTTGATTGTGTTGACATAGAAGCTTGATTTTGTTGCAGCCTTACGGTGTTATATACCTGAGTATTTGATATGAATTTCAATTTAATACCTCCACGCGTTCAAGAGTTAGGGGTAGTAACTTTAAATTTATTAAAAATATTTTTTTATATGCTGTAACAAAAAAAATACGGTTTTCGCAATTTTTCCTTTATAAGTGATATAAGACGTTGGTTCGTACCAAATTTCAAGATTCTGAGTTCACGGGAAGTACCCTGTAGGTTTTGATTCCAATGCGAGTTTGAAAATATGCTGCAATTTGCAGCATATACAGCTGTATCTTTTGTATGCGTTGGATTAGAAGTTTGATTTTTTTACAGCTCTATGGAACCGTAGATTGGAGTATTTAGTATAAATTTCAGTTTAATACCTCCTCGCATTTCTGAGAAAAAGGGTCTTGACAGACGGAAGGACAACAAAGTGATCCTATAAGGGTTCCGTTTTTTCCTTTCGAGTTACGGAACCCTAAAACACCCTAATTTCAATAGGGAAGATGGTTGGAATGTTCCTCCAGCTTGGGACCCTGTCATAAGGCTAATGAGACCCAAGAAGGACAAAGTCACCAGAAGACCTAAGGACACTGTGAGCTCATTCTGCGTAAATAGTAACACCAGTAGTTGAAAAATGTTCGGGTATTTTGAGATAACTTATACATTCAAGAAAAAGACAAATATCACCTCAGTCTGCCGTGAACATGAATTCTGTAAAGAATTCGAAACGTCGGCTAGTAATAAATTAAAAATATAGTTTCTAGATCTTTAGTTTCAAATGTAATAACTTAGTGAAACCAATACAACGCGATAAAATCCGTAAACTGTAGTTTAATTTCAACATTTTGCGTTTCCTTTGATTCGATTGATGTTTTGCTCACTGATTCGACCGTTTCAATGACAGGTCGTTGTAGAACTCGGAGCAAATCGATTAGACAGCGCTGACCACTGACCACAGCTGACTGTAGCTAGCGATAAGCTGTTGCCAAGACTTTTATTACGTTATGTATGGAATCACCACACATCTGTTTATGAGTATGAAAGAAATAAAATGTTTGCATATTCTTCCATTAAACTTAATATACAAGAGGCCTGTGGCACATTCATCAAAAGATACCAAGAAATCTCTCTTTTTTATTGTGTTTAAATATTTTACTTTTCTGAACTAGTACAGCTTACAAAGTTTTAGTCCAACTACAGCCAGAATCTTAAAATAAGCAAGTATTTACTGGCATACTCGAAAACTATTCTAACCGCTATTGTTTTAATAAAATTGGACAATTAATAAACAAATCTTCAAAAGGCATTCCATGCAGACTTAACATATAAACATCGAAACACATGGACAAAACACCATATTTTCTCTAACATGTACGACATAAACACGAGAAAGTTTTTCTTTCACCATCCATATTTCCTTAAGTCTTTAGCGCCAGTCATGCTCCAGTCTTATTGAAACGTCGCCAAGACAAATCGCCGGACTGAGGCGACACAATTGATATGAGGTAATTAGTACATGCGGACGATACGCCGCTAATTACACGTCAAAACGTGACTAATGTTCAAGTGTCTTGTCTCCTTCTGTTCGGTCTTTTCGAAGGTGTTTTGGTGTTGTTGCTGCGGGATATAATAACAAAATGAAAATAGGGTCAACAAGAAACTCGACATAAGTTACTTAAGATCTGAATAGCTTGGTTTGACCATGTGCCAGATGTGACCAGAAAGCAACTTTTTTATTTATCTAGCGACGCTTTTTTTATTAGTGTTTAAAGGATGGACTTTAAATTAACGCCACGATGGTTCTACTTTCCTCTGTTTCTGACAAATAGCCAATAAACCGTCTGTGCAGTATCAATTATTAATTCGTTCTAAAATAGAGAAAGAAGCGAATCCAAAAGAACGAACTCTAAACAGTTCACACTCTTATCTGTTTATATAAAAAGACAAATTTATTACTCACATGTATTTGGACATCAATCTCAAAGCTATGTGCTAAGTAGGTTTACCTTTATTCGTATTGCCAGGCCATCAGTAAAATAAGTCAGTACAAAAATACAAGCATTTCAGAGCTAAGATAAACGTACGTAATTCCGGCAGTGTCCCGGTACCCGGTAACTAGTCGGTTTTTTTTAGGTTTCTACCAAAAGACAATAAAAGTTTGATAATTGCAATACATACTTGAACTTATTTCGTATAATTATAATATTAACGCTGGTCAATAATTGTAATGGTGGCAAAACTATACTACAATGAAAGTGTGGTGTGCGCAAATTTTGTGGAATTTCGAGGTTCTGTCACTAAACTACGAAGCTACCACATTGTATTAGTTTGCTTATCATATTGCTGCAGATAGCGGCACAGTGAGAGTGTTTATTTGCTTAAATATTTGAGTTAATTATCTAGCGATATAGTCCATAAGATGAATGCGATGAATTTAATGAAATAATAAGTATTTTGGCATATTACATTTACTGGAACTCAGAAACCCCTACATGACGCAGTACCCGGCAATATTACACCCTTTTTTACCGGATACTGGTACACAAGTTAACTTCGTACTATCCGTTGCACCGGAGCCCGTTACTGCACCATAATGCCTTGCATTAAGTCTCTTTATCCTTTGAAACTGTAGTAGTGTAATAGTAGAGTATAACAACATAATATATTCTGCATGATGCTGGGACGTACACCACACCACTTGATTCATGTGAAAAGGCTTGATGTGTATATTTCAAAACGTATTTTATTACGAGGCATAACTTATAATGAAAAATAAAAAATAAACGGTGCCCTGCTCCCATTTCTTAATTTGTATAGAGCTAATCGCATGATGGAGCTGGAAATTGGCCATGGGAACTCCGCAATAAAACTACACAAGCCCATAGAGTTTGGGCTCGTTTCAATCGTATTGACGAGTACTCTGGTCCTATATGGCAACCACATTTTGATGATGCGATAAAGTTGACTTCAACTCAAAGTTGATTTCAAATCATAGTTGAGTTCAACTGCAAGATGAGTTCCACTGGAACATGAGTTCAACGTGACAGACCAATTGGGCGACCACACAGCCCTCGACCACGAGCCACTTTACCGAAGTTACCTATCCCGGATACCGAACAGAGCGAGGTACGGATGGCTTTTGAGCAACTTAAGAAAAACAAAGCACCTGGTGATGACGGCATCACTGCAGAACTCCTCAGAGCAGGTGGAGACACAACCTTGAGAGATCTAGCAAGTCTTTTCAATACCGTCATCCACGAAGGTTCAAAACTACGGGCATGGAGAGGTAGTGTGGTGGTTCTTTTCTTCAAAAAAGGCGCAAAACTTTATTGAAGAATTACATACCCATTTCACTCCTGAGCCATATCTACAAGTAGTTCTTGAGGGTGGTAACAAACGAGTCGGCGACTTTCAGCCATCAGTGCAAGCCGGGTTTCGAAAAGGCTTCATCACCGTGGACCACATCCATAGTGAAGACCCATGAGTACAACCAGCCGCTGGGTATGGCATTCGTGGACCACGAGAAAGCCTTCGACTCTATCGAAACCTGGACAGTTCTTGACAGCCTGCAACGATGATGCATTAGCTGGCGATATATCGAGGTGTTAAGATCCAAGACAGAAGGACAAACACCATAGAGATGCGTAGGGGAGTCCGGCAAGGGGATGTAATATCTTCCAAGCTGTTCACCAACGTATAATATCAACGGCGAGTACATTTCACACCTTCAATTTGCTGACGACTTCGAGGACCGGCTTTTGAATGGACTAAAAGTTACCTACAAAATAGAGTACAATGCGTGGAGATAGCACATATGCGTGAAGATACAGTAGTCAAAAAGGAATACTCAGACTATGTTACAAACAATTACGGTGTTCCACAAGGAAGTATTCTTGGACCGCTCTATTTTCTTATGTATATAAATGACATTCCTGACATTACTTCAAATAAAACTATATTGTTTGCAGATGACATATCGATTATTGTGACTTGCAAAAATTCCTTAAATGACGAACTATATGATACTGAAATTAATAACACTATTGACTCCGTTATAAAATGGCTTTGTAAAAATAATCTACACGTAAATTTGACTAAAACACAATGCATCCAATTTCAAACACGCCGGTCAAAAATAGTTCCGAAAAATATTGTTTATAATGGCATCCAAATAAATGAAGTTTCTTCGGCCAAATTTTTAGGTCTAACGTTAGACAAGTTCTGTGACTGGAAAAAACACGTTGATAACGTCTGTAAGAAAGTTAATAGCTATGTGTACGTCCTAAATAAGCTAAGGAATACCTCAAATATAGAAACTTTATTGTTAGCGTACCATGGCTATGTGAGTTCGGTCCTACGATATGGTTTAATACTATGGGGAAACTCAACAGATTCACAGAGAGCGTTTTTGTCGCAAAAGAGATGCATAAGGGCTATAGTTGGTATTTCGCCCTTTGAATCGTGCAAACCACAATTTAAAAAGTTCAAAATATTACCACTACCGAGTATGTACATTTTTGAAATTTGTGTATTTGTTAAGTCTAACCCAAATTTATTTGTGAAAGCGAAAGACATTTACCAACGAAACACAAGACAGGGAGAGCGGCTAGTTTTGGATGTAGTTCCTAGAACCACATTATACAATAAAAGCTGTTACGTAATGTGCAAAAAAATTTTTAATAAATTACCATTACAATTACAAAATCTGCCATTATGTAGATTTAAAACAAAATTAAAAACATTGTTAATGGAAAAAATGGTCTACTCTGTTAATGAATGGCTCCTGTAATATTATATTGGTTTTTGATGTTTTTTGTAATAAGTTATTGATGTTATTTATTATTCACTGACATTTATTTTTATTTTTGACATTTTGTATTCTTATTTTAATTAATGCTATGCTATTACATAATTAATTCACATGCCAAATATCGGCTTAATAGATCTTAAGTACATACATTGTTACATGCCATCTGTATACTCTATTATATGTGAATAAATGACTATGACTATGACTATATACTACAAAAGTTATGTGAAATTTTATTGGGTAATTTCAAGATATATTGTGCAAAGATATAGTGTGTAAGGTCAATTCGTCCCGGCTAGTTGTTATAGTTTGGATTCTTAAGTTAATAGTCCAATTTTTTGCATAATGTGGTAATTATAATTATGACCAAGGTTAGTGCGAGGGAGCTTTAAGTCTTACAACAACTATTCCAACATTGTTTTGATTCGCTTGACTTACTTATGAAGTAAGTACTTAAGAAGAAGTCATCATGTCAGTAACATATCTGCAAAAAAATAAAATATTTTTTATTAATAGTTTTCTCTTTATTAAGATTGGCTAAATTGCTTGATACCCTAAAACATAAATACATGCTAAGCATGGCTCTGTGTACTAATAATAGTACGTGTAACAATTTACCTTATATAATCGTACTTTCGCGAGTACAAACGCTAATTGTACCAATGACGACTATAGGCGTTTTATATAAAAAGATCTTTGCGGTAGCACCCATTTTCCTCGTACTTAAACAGTTATTATCTTATTATCACGAGATAATTGTGTGTACCCGTCTCACATTTAATAACAACAATATCTTTACCTCAAAATAGAAAAAAAATACGATATTACCGCATCTGTTGACACCAAAATCTAGTTACTGTCCGAGAGCTAAGATATCCAAAACCATTCGCTCAAGAATTAAAAAGTAATTTCGTGGTGTAACCAAAACCGAACCCAAAGGAGCTGTGTTCGGCGACAGCTAATCATAATAATGAGATAAGAATTTAATGGACTCGGCCTATCTGGCCCGAAGCTGTGGTGTAAAATTACCAGCATAATTTGACCTCTGTAATGAGTTAAATCTCTAAGCATTATAAAGCAATACAGAGGTCTACTCTGGCGGGGCGTTAAACGAGTTGTTTAAGAAGATTACGCGGTTCAGTGGAGCTATAAAACACTAATGTCATCTCAGGCTTCGCAGATACTGCAGCACATTACTGAAATGAGTTAGGGCACTGATCACCCGTTCGCGGTGACAGATGGACGCCTTTAATAAAATTTATTCGGCAATTTAAAATGGAGGAATATTTCGAATTATTTAAATAATTTTGTTATAAGCTTTAAAGCAATATCTAACAAGCGGTGGGCATATTTTACTATACATATATTTAGATCAGACATTATTAGTTGCCACCTATAGGCAGCCAGACATATTAACAATTGATCCATGTTATTTATTTAACGTTTACAGAAATGTGTAAATTTTTCATTGGCAGACATATCCTGACTATATACAGATAACTGGCTATAATTCTTCCTCTTCATGGTGAGAAAACAAATAGCGTTCGTTTTTTCTCACTAAGAAGAGGCCCGTGATCATCAGAACTACTGTTTTTTTTAGGGTTCCGTACCTTAAAGGTTAAAAACGGGATCCTATTATTAAGCTTCCGCTGTCTGACTGTCTGTCACCCGGCTGTACCTCATAAACCGTGATAGCCAGAAAGCTGAAATTTTCACAAATTATGTAAATTACTAAAAATAAAAATGTAAATAATAAAGGGGGGCTCCCATACAACAAACGTAATTTTTAAGCAATTTATTACTCAATCTTAATAAACAGGTAGAAACTAAAAAAATATTTAAGGATACATACAATAAACGTGATTTTCTTTTATAGATGATGGTACAGAATCCTTCGTGCGCGAGTCCGACTCGCACTTGCCCATTTTTTTTATTTGCTAAAATAGCAACCTCACTATTGCCACTAGGAATAAATGTTTTACGCGAGGAACTTCACAAAACTTAAGCAAAGGATACAAAGCACACCCAGACTCAACAAAGTGTGGATCACCTAAAGTATTTCCTAACGATGGGACCGAACCAACAACAGTTTTTATCACTGCGAGGCAGCCGTTTAAACCACTAGATACGTCATACGTGTAGTAGTAGTGTAGATCGTGTTTATAAAGTGCTTCTAGTACACTCAAATCAATTCAGATGCGACAGATGTTTTTGAAATAAGAATCTTTTACTTTAGGTACACTAACCATTTAGTACACTAACCATTAATAGAATTAAATAATCGAACATGATACATATGAAGGCAAGAATATATTAAATATCTCTAATCGTACTAGCTCATGTGTTTGGAGCCGGTAAAATACGTTCGGCTTGAACTACGACCCCTCGACGGGGTCCAATAGGCGCTCGGTAGACTACAAGTACTTTATGACGTCACCATATGGTCCCACTTGACTTATGTCTGTATTACATGCATAATAACCCTCTTGTCGCGATTTCTCGTGATCTTTATATAGTCTACAGGGCAGCAACATTAATGAATTTAAATGTGCCACAGAGAAAGAGTAAATAATAACCAACCTTTATGTGAATACTTAACAAACCTCTATGTGAATACTTAACCAACCTCTATGTAAGTACTGGCCACAACCGACGGTTCTACGTTTGAGATTTGAACTTGATATATGAAGAATACGAAATTACTTTATTACTTCATTATGAGAAATGTATTATTATTAAATATGCTGATGTGCTGATACAATATTAAATGTGTTAATTGCATGCTGATCTGCATGCTGATCTGATGAAATCACAAATGGGCGCTGGAGCTAAGTATTTAGTGATTCCTACTGTTTGCGAGTAGCTAGTGTTGTAAAGCTAATTATATGGGATCCTATTGTTTCTACGTATCTAGAAATTGGTAATAATTCTGTATTGTAATAGTAGAGATGCTTAGAGCTCGGCTGAGGATAAAGACGTTTATGCCTCAGTCGAGAAAAGAACGGAGACGTCCGTCACAGAGCGGTGATAAGACCGACAGTTACAGAGCGGTGATAAGGCCGATAGTTAAAGAGCGATGAAATACCCGACAGATAAAACACCTGATACCTGATATCGGTGACAGACCTGTATACAGGTAGTAGATATTATTATGAAATTATACCCAGAAAGTTATATATTTGTAATCTAAATAGAAATTGATAGAACTGCAATACTAGACTGCCGGACAGTGGAATCATATAACCTTTTAACCTACAGGTCGCACTGAAATGATTCTGGAAGAAACATACTGACAAATGCTTGGCATCGAGGTCAAAAGAGCTGTCTGCGTTTCGAGATGTAAGTTAAACATTTTATCTGTACACGCATATTATTCCAATTGCAATGCATATCGGCGTTAAGTTGCCTCGCCGACATGGTGGAGATGCTGGGATTCTTTGATCCTCATTTCAATATTATATCTTATGAAATAGCGTGGCGGATGGAATGTTTTGAAACTTCTAGTGACATTTAGCGGTGAATAGCGGAACTATTTTCAAATTTTAAAATTGAAATAAAGAAATCATTCTAAACAATTCAAACAACATTTGTCAGTGTGGAACTTCAGTTTCAAACATTATGTGAAAAATTATGTGAGAAATTTGAAACAGTTGGTTTATCATAATATTTATAATTTTATGATATTTTGTTTTGTGACTTGTGAGATTTCGTGTTGTGTGGGATTCACTATCGGCACATGCAGTAAGTAAAAGGAAATAGATTATTGAAATTATATCTTAAAGGTATAATACTATATTTGCTTAAATTTAATACTTACATATTTTTAGGTACAAAATTGATCAACATTGATGGTATACTACAATAATGGAGAATATAATGTTAAATCGTTTGTCCGTGATTGCTAAAGAGATACAATCGCTAAGTAATGATTATGCCGGTCTGTGGTCAATAACGGATGAAAATATAAAAGATGCACGTATAATATCGGCTAAACTTAAATCACTTCTGTCTCGCTTCAATACTGATTTGAACAGTTACTTTAATATAAGTCAGGAACCTAATGCTGATGCAATATCGAATTTAACTAACTACCAATTACAAGGAGAGCAAGCATTGGCTGAATTAGGAGTCAAAATTCAAATGAAAGATGAGTCCTCAACAACATCAATGAAAGAAAACGGAGCATTATGTTACAGTAAATTACCTGATTTGAGTTTACCTCAATTTAGTGGGAACTTATTGGAATGGCATCAGTTTTGGGATCAATTGGTTTCTAATATGTCTAGAAGGAGACTGAACGATGTTGACAAATTACTCTACCTTAAAAGTTCTTTGATAGGCGATGCGGCAAGACTTATAAATGGACTGAGTATAACCAATAAAAATTATCAAATTGAGTATGATATACTTAAAACTAGATATGGTAAAGAAGGCGAAATAATATACGCTCATCACAAAGCTCTCTCCAATATTAAGAAAGCTGGAGGAATAGATGAGTGCAGACAAGTATTAGATGAAGTGGAAAGACACATGAGAGATCTTCAATCTATGGGAGAGGATACTGAGTCTACGACTATGAGATACATGATTATGGAAAAATTTCCTCAAGAGATAATATTTGAATTGAAAATGAGAATAGGGTCTGATGAGTCCATTGACAATATGAAAGAACAGCTGGCATTAATAATTTCAGCCAAAGAAGAAGCAAAAAGGATAATTGAAGGAACTACACTAGAAAATTCTCAATATACTGTTCAAGCACTATACAGCAAAACAGAAGAGTCACAAAGTGAGCTAAAAATTATTGATAGTAATCAAACTAAACAAGATAGGAGGAATAAGACTCATAACTTCTATTTAATTAAACCACGAAACAATCAAAATTATCAATATAATAAACGAAATTTTAACAACAGACAAGATGAAAACAAGATGGAATTTAAAAGAAAGAAAGTTAAGCTGTGTCTTTTGTGTTAATGACCATTTTAACGATAAATGTAGACAATTTAAAACTCTTCAAGATAGAACAATTAAATTGAAAGAAAGTAACCGATGTTTGAATTGTCTTCAAGTGGGGCATATGTATAAGCAATGCGTATACAACAGACCTTGTTGGCATTGTGGTTAATCAGCAGGACATAATAGGGCGTTATGTCCCAAGATATTAAGCGAAGAAGAGTGAATGGGTATCTACAATCACTATGCACATTGTGAACAGCTATGGTTCTACGATGTTGGTAACAGACATACTTCATTAGAGATTTAATTTAACAAAGTTGTAACCAAAAGAGGCGTTTTAAAAGTTATTGCTTCTGTCTACGACCCATGTAGGTATGTGGTGCCTACATTGCTACCAGTAAAATTATTTCTGCAAGAGTTGTGGAAACAAAAGATAAAATGGGATACAAATTTATCCACTGAATTATTGGCCACATGGTCATGCATACAAATGATATTGAAAATCAAGAAAACGCATCTACTAAAGCTTATGCAGCAATGGTCTATGTAGTTGGAAATAATGCTAAAAGTTTCGTCATTGGAAAATCACTTCTGGTACCAACCAAAGACCAAGATAACTTGAAAATACCACGACTTGAACTGTTAGGGGTATTTACAGGAAGCCCTTTAATACAATATGTTGTTAAACATATTCAATTAAATATTACAAAGCAATTGATATGGACTGATAGTCAGATAGTTATAGATTGGTCCAATTCTAATAAATTACTAACACCATTCGTATCAAAACGGATTGATGAAATCAAAAGGAATAAAAATTTTGTCATGAGACATGCTTCTTCTGAACGAAATCCTGCAGATGTAGCCAATCGACCTGCGACGTCACAAGAAGTTAGACACAAGTGTTTGAATGGTACAGAATTGTTGGTACGCAGTCCAGCTAGTTGGCCTAAGGATAGAAATGCAGTTTCAACATTTCTCGTTGAGGAGGGTCTCACGAATAATGTAATTTTAGAACAAGATCATATTGAAGAAGACCAGAATTCAAATATTAGTAAACCAATTTCAAGTGAACATCCAGATCAACTGGATTCCAAAGTGATGAAAATAAAAAGGAGACAAAGCGAATATTTTTCTGAAGAATTAAATAGAAAAGAAACAAATCTAAAAAGGAATTTAGACAGATGTGGATGGCATACTCAGATGTAAAGGACGTCTTATAAATACGGATTGGTCTTGTGGCAAACGTTATCCCATATTGATTCCAAAAGAGAGTGAATATTTAAATAGTATCAAGATAATTACCATGTTGGTACAAACCACACTCTTAGTATTATACGTGAAATGTATTGGATTCCACAAGGAAAGGCTCAAGTTCAACAGAAAACGGAACAAGTAAGAGATGGATTTGCTTGTTCACGTGTTAAGCCGTTCGAGCCATATACCTGTAAGTTGTTGTGGTTACCTTAGACAACGCTATAAAATTCAAATTGATATCTGAAATACTATCCAATGCATATTGTGTGGAGAATAAAAATTTGATGGAGGTTTATTCCTGAACTAGCTCCTTGGTTTGGAGGATTCTACGTACGAATAGCCGGACTAGTGAAACATTGTATGAAAACGACACTACAAAATACCTTTTAAGTAATAGTCAATTATCAAACATTGTCAAATAAATAGAGGTTAGAATAGATACACGACCTTTAACATGTGTTGATAACGAAATAGAACATATTCTTACATCATCGGATTTCTACAAGCTGACAGATGTATAACATTACATAGAGCACCTTAGTTCAAGGGTAGAGGAAATCTCTAGTAATGTTAGATGAATTCAAGGAAATGTTCACAATCGATACTTGACAAGTCTCAGAGAGAGATATAGTCACTCCTATATACCACTCTCTTGTAATCTTACCCGGCGGGAGAGTCGCGATTTCTCGCTATTTGTATGTAGTCTTATAATCTTGCCCGGCGGGAGTGTCGCGATTTCTCGCGATCTGTATATAGTGTACAGGGCAGCAACATTAATGAATTTAAAATGAGCCACAGAGAAATAATAAATAATAACCAACCTCTATGTGAATACTTAACCAACCTCTATGTAAGTACTGGCCACAACCGACGGTTCTACGTTTGAGGTTTGAACTTGATATATGAAGAATACGAAATTACTCTATTACTTCATAGTATTGACATTGTCATTTGAAACATTGTATACTGTGTAAAATCATATGAGAAATGTATTATTATTAAATATGTTGATGTGCTGATACAATATTAAATGTGTTAATTGCATGCTGATCTGCATGCTGATCTGATGAAATCACAAATGAGTGATTAGTGATTCCTACTATTTGCGAGTAGCTAGTGTTGTAAAGCTAATTATATGGGATCCTATTGTTTCTACGTATCTAGAAATTGGTAATGTATTGTATGGTAATTCTGTATTGTAATAGTAGAGTTGTTTTAGAGCTCGGCTGAGGATAAAGACGTTTATGCCTCAGTCGAGAAAAGAACGGAGACGTCCGTTACAGAGCCGTGATAAGACCGACAGTTACAGAGCGGTGATAATACCGACAGTTAAAGAGCGGTGAAATACCCGACAGATAAAACACCTGATACCTGATATCGGTGACAGACCTGTATACAGGTAGTAGATATTATTATGAAATTATACCCAGAAAGTTATATATTTGTAATCTAAATAGAAATTGATAGAACTGCAATACTAGACTGCCGGACAGTGGAATCATATAACCTTTTAACCTACAGGTCGCACGGAAATGATTCTGGAAGAAACATACTGACAAATGCTTGGCATGAAGGTCAAAAGAGCTGTCTGCGTTTCGAGATGTAAGTTAAACATTTTATCTGTACACGCATATTATTCCAATTGCAATGCATATCGGCGTTAAGTTGCCTCGCCGACACCTCTCGGATGCAGAATACAACTTTCGAAGTGTTACACCCTATAATCTTGTACACAGCACTCCATCTTTGCTAAGTTTTAGTTGGTTTTTATTCACACCGTTGTCAGATTTGTTGTATTCTTCATTCCCCATATTTTTTATCAGACGTAACTTATTAAAAACATAGGTATGTACAATTGACTTAAAATACGTAATAAACGCAATTGAGACACGTTTAATAAACTTATACTGAAGTTAGAAGGCTTTTCATATCGTCTCATGAGCTTATTGCACCCACTTAACTTCTGGACGATCATTTTAACGAGATGAAAATATTCGAGATTCGAGTCGAGTTCACCTTATTCTATTTTTTTTTACGAGGTAGAAAGTCCCCTCCGATCTCCGACTCTTGTGGAAATGAGAGCCGGAGTATGTGGTGTTATCACTAAAAACCACCTCGACTTTCTCATGTACCCGTGTGTCGGAGGGTCGGGTATCGCCGTAGCATTTGTCGCAACCCCCCGACGGGTATCGGCCCACCAGATGGCCAGGCGGACCCCGAACGAACCCCCTTGGCGGCAGATGAGTGTGTTGGGCTTCGCCGCCAAAACACCCAGTGGCCGCAGAGGATAGGGAGGACGGCAACGCAAAATCGCATCTCCTCTTCCTCTGCGGCCCCACCGCGACGCAACAATGGTGCGCCCCCATTTGGTCGCGGGAGATAGACAAGGTGGAGTTGTAAAAAATAATCATCAATTATATCAAGCATAGTAAATCACTTCATAGTATAAAACAAAGTCTGTCATCTATCTGTCTGTCCCTGCGTATGCTTAAATCTATAAAACTACGCAACGGATTTTGTTTGGAAGCTGGATGACTTTGACTCGTGTTCAATAAATTGTCCAAGTCAATGCCTTAACTTGGCGGTCCTTTCTTTTTACTAACTATTGCTCTCTGAGCCACGCGGTACCGCGGCAAATGGATGTAATAAGATCTTTTGTAATCCGATTTATTAATTTTCATCCCTCATAATTCTCAGCTCCTTTATATCGACGGTTAGTCACCTTTATGATTCTTGCAATGCTTAATAAAAATTTTATTTTTCAAAATATAACGGACTAACATAAATGTCGAAGTATTTTGCGTAATTATTTGAAAATTAAGGTGTTCAAGCCGCAAAAGTTTCAAAGTATTTATAGATTTTTGATTATTGTAATTGTTATTTTTTGTTTTATTTTCGTGTTTTTCTGCCATGACTTGTAATTCTTCTCCGCGCATATTCTTAGCACAGAAATACCTTAAATTTGATGTTCACAAACGTCAAAATGATGGCTTCAGTGAATGAATGATTATTGATATAGAAATAAAATAATATTGAATCAATGACATAACTAAAACAAAAAGTATGAAATTAGTTTCAATCCTGAAAATGAAATCTGTTCAATAATACGCGTACATAATACTCGTCGTGGCCGTCGTATCGCTCGGCCAATGCCCATCGGCACCACGCGATTATTAAGTCTGAACGTGATAATGGCAAACAATTTATTCAAAAGAGAACCGATTCGGCTTAATTTGAAAATTTTATAGAAACGTTCCCAACCAGAAACAACGTTACAACAATTTGACATATAAAGTTAACGTGGCTAGAACCTTAGGTCAGTTAAGTGTGATCGCTATTATTTACAGCGGTTGTTATCAAATCTGCACACCAGTCGTAGTGATAAAAGCTTAATGCCACCCTTTTCACTAAATTATTTTACCGCACTTTAACCACGCGTCAGGTAGACCTCTATATCATCATTTCTTCTGGTCTTTATATTGTTACGTTTTAATGATTTTAATAATATCCCACAACAAAATATATCAGAAGTATAACCATCCTGGTTATATACATCGTAGATTGCTGTGCAAAGTTGTCTTTGGCCATAGCGCCAAATACCTATCAAAATTGAAAACACAAATACGACTTATCTCGTTTTCCATCACAATGCGCTGTCTACAAAGCCATTAATATGATAACAAATTGCAGTACACGACACTTATAATACCCCTAAAGACACATATGTTAAGCTATAAGTATCCAACTGTAACCTAAGGTCTTACTTATCTCGAAAACTGCAGTAATTCCCAGCACTTAGAACTATAAGCAGACGATAACTAGTCGCGAAATGAGACAATAATAATAAACCTCACGCTCACTTAGACAAAGATCTTCAGACGTTTGAACTGAACTGTATGCGCATCAGACACTGCAACTTATTTTGTTGTTCATTTACTAAACTAAGATTAGAGTATTGTTGTCTCTGACAAACATTTTAAGAATAGGCATTTTAAGGCGGTATAACATAATTGTCGAACAAAACTTTCGAACTGATTTGAAAATATTTACAGCGCGATCTTAGCGAGCAAAGTTCCATCTAAAACAACCTACTTAAAGTCGTGAAACTAAATTGCTCAGAGAAAATTTGTTTCCGTCTCTTTCTAATTGTATCAAAGAGAATGCGAGAACAATAATCTACGTTGCTTGTGCACAACAGAATCACACACTGCGTATTCGAGCTAAGTGAAACCTAGAGTAGTGTAAGCTCCAGTGTCGATATAGCACCGTCTTATTACCGAGCAAGTTTTCTTATCTAATGTATATGTATATGTCCTAGGCAAAGAGTTACTCATGGGGTACTCAGACAATTCCTCGTTCAGCACTACAACTTGCAATAGAGCAGTTTGTTAATCCAGAAACTGTTTTGGATGTTTATATAGCTATGCAATATACAACTAAGGACAACGTTTCTATTATTAAAAAGTGAATCCAATTTTAATTCCTTGTGTACTTGGTAGTACGTAAACATAGTTTAGGAGATATGAATTTTCGTCGAAATTGCCTGATAACAATAACTTTTGAATACTGACACCAAGGTTTAGTTATAATAGTATGACAGTGGACAAAAAAATGCGCTTCGCTTTATGTGTGCCTTCCGAAGTATATATTCCATCTCTAATAAGACTATACCACTTCGAGACTACCAACACACGTCATATAAAAGGATACGCCAGTCGTCATTCCGTCCACCGCACCGGATGATAAGATTGCATACCTGACAAAAGAAGGTGTTATGAAGGCTTTGAATAAAGCGACTTGATATGGTAAACCGAATCTTATTTCCAACATTCGTGTACAAACTCATTCACAATGTTTTAATGTACATTCCCACGAATTATTTTCTGTATGAAAATAGCTATATATTTTCGTGAGTGGTAATTTATTCATGTACGTGAAATGTAATATTACCTAATTATCAGAATTGTCTCGTGTTGCCTTGAAATGGTACGGCCTCAAATGCGTAGATTTCGACGTAAATGGCACGATTTATCCGTATAATACTCGTCGTGACGTGGATAAAAACAACTGTGGTGGCATTTTATAACGGTCAGTTGTTATTTAAAACCAGAATATGCAGTTTAATTATTGCTTGTGTTTATCTACGGGGGGCGGCTTTATTTTTCTTGGCTTTTCGGCTTACAGGAGAATAAAATAGTGTTGTTCTACCTGAATAATAAAGCCAGAAACCTCGGTGTAGTTAGTGTGAGTTGTGAGAGCAATATCGACGTAGGCTACAGACTGATTAGATTGACACTAAGAACTGAAGTCTCGTTTTGCCGATCTTGCAAATATAATATTTTCATGCCAGTTTTATGTTGTACATCTACCATACCATATCTGATAATATGCTGTTTAACAATCAAAGTGTTTAATTACACGTTCACCATTCACAGTAACGGCTTATTAGGGCTTGTCATTTTAATTCCTAATACCTAGTGTAGAACTGTGTTTAGCACTTTGTTTATATTAAACTTCTTGAGGTATATTGTAAAAAAATCCTTACTGGTAAGTAAGTTTTTTTTTTCTTTATTGCCTAATTTAAGCTGTACTCGATTCTAAAATGTACTCTACGTGAAAACCCAATTAGATCGGCTAAAACTATATTGAATTTGTAGCCGTTGAGCTATCCGCACGTACCAATGATTTACAAATAAGTGTACGACGTGGAGTCTATTCGATTTTCTTGTTATTTCGTGCTATTGAAGTGTTGCTAACGTGCCCCGTAATCTGCATGCGAAACACCTATGATATACTGGTACTGTTAGCAACGAAATTAGCTGCACTCTTCAAACTCTGATTCGTTTATGGATTAAAAGTCTTTGATAATCATTTTTAAATTATGATTTCTTTGCAACATTTTTGATTCTTTTTTAATTTAGAAGGTTCTGACGAAAATGAAGATCTTCATGACTAGCGAGACTAAAGCTGCGTATCAATTATGCGCTCCTGGCGCACGCGTCATGAACGCCCGCGCCGAGAGCGCGCTCACGGAACGCGCTCCGAATACTTAAATGATATCAACTCCGCGCGCCATGACGCGCGCGGCAACTGTTCCAGTGTTCGGTCGTTCAACATGCAAGCCCGTCGTGCACGAGCAGCAGCTGCGTTATAGTAATTCACAATATTACACAAAAGAAAAACATTCCACAGCAGTTCTTTTGTACCATAAAGATGAATTAGTTTACGGCAACTCTGATTATCCATCTCGGAACGTAATCAACACACAAAATAATATTACGTCCGCCTCAACTGGCGCGCGCGCCACAATTGAGTTGCCTTTGATGCGCGGTAAAAAACCGACTCTAGATGTAACGGGGCGCTCCATGTTCGAGCATTCCAACAAACACATTGGCGCGCGTTCCAAAATGGTAACAATTTCGCGCGGCTGGAACGCGCGCCAATGTTCGTCCTTATGGAGCGCGAAGTCGATACGCGGCTTTAACGTGCTCTCCAAGGCACGATACCCGATACGAATCCGATACCCTGTTGGTGTCTCCTCTAGGCTATCGCTGCCTGCTGACTGTATATATTGTTGAGCAGAACTTGTGCTGCGGCCATCCATACTACCTTCTGAATTTATTGTTCTATTGTGCATTATCGTTAGGCATTAATGGATTTTGACATTATGCACTATGCGGTGTTAATGATGCTCATGAAATCTAAATAATTATTTAGAATGTGTGTAATGATAATTTTGAAAAGCCGACTTCGTATCGCTTGTAGCATAGAACTAATATACTTTTTATTTGATAGGTTATATATCATAGGACGACTCAAATTCGGCCATCTGACTACGAACCCCACCGCGCCTGTGCTATGGCAACCAGAAACTACTAAACATACTGAAATAGTCGTGTCAATCATACAAAGATTTATTCTAGGTACTGGAACTACATATTTATAGTGACCGTGGTTGCGAAGCAGAAAGCAAAGTAGGATCACTAAGTCGTCCGTATAATATCAAACCACTAGACTTACAGGTCAATATAACCATTAATGAATGAAACATGTCTACATCTGAGCCAGAAAACACCTACATCAGGTAAATTCAAAACGTTACTTTTTGTTGCCAACCATCTATAAACCTGATGTGGATTAACGCGCTTAACTTAAGGGTTCATGCTGTAGAATAATATGCGTTTTACTCAATTATTCAGAACCATTTTCAGTACATAAGGGAAATACTATGTTATAGATGCGTGTTCTTATCAAACGCATGCAAGTCCCAGTCCGTCTCGATGCCATTTTGATAAATTTTCAAACATTCCGCTAAATAGTTAGGTACTTATAATAAGATATCATTCGTGTACATGAATGCGCTGGGGAATCAGTGAAACATATGCAAATGTCACGCTGTTTACACGAAAGGCGCCTACATGTATGTAGGTACCTACCTATATTATCATGACTTAGTCAAATAACTAATTAATAAGATTAATCACGAACATATTCCTACTTCATTTTATTTCCAACTAGACTCCGCCCTTGCCTCCGACCACGTGAGAATTTTCACCTCAGGGGAGTTTCCAAAAACAGCTTCTCTACACTCTTCAAGAAACATTCATGCCAAAACTCACCTTTTAGCGCTCAGTAGTTTCGGCTGTGAGTTTTCTGTATGTCACTCCATAACTAAAGAGTTTTAATAGCAATAAAGCCTGTTCTTGGGTGCGCTATTAATCGCAAAATCAAACAATGGAAAAAAACATCTGGAGTAGATACAAAAAAATGTGACACGATGACGTCCCATGTGGCGATAAATCTCTGAACTGGATTTAAGGGTGCTTCTACACGGTGCATGTAGCTGAAGCAAGTAAAGGTGCGGGTTACACGCGTGGGTAATATGCGCAAGCTACTTGATCAAGTTACTCGCTTGTACTTGTACATGGTGCAAATAACTGGAGCAAGTAAAGACGCGGGCTACTTGCGCAAGCTGTACCTATGTACAAGTTATTTGTTCGTGGTCAAGAGCTACATGTGCATGCTATTCGCGCGGTAGCTTTATGACTTGAATCGCGTCAAATGTCTCGACGAACGAAAATTATTTTAAAATCATATGTTAAAAATGTAATTTTAACAGATAACATGCGCGAGTGACTCGCCCGCGTCGCAGAGCACGCGGATTACTTGCGCGGGTGGCTCGCTTTGGTACATGCTCGAGTCGCTGGACCCGCACATTGTTTTAAACGATATGTTTACGGTGCATGTAACCCGCGCAAGTGCCTCAACATGCTCAAGCTACATGCGCCGTGTACAAGCACCCTAACACACTTTGCATAATTACATATTTTTTAAAACAGATGTCTCTATATTTTGGTGCTTTGTCTAAGTATGTGTAAGTGACTGCACGCATTACGTTGTATTTTAAGCGGTTGCCTCGTTGATAAGCAGTGCGTCGAGTGTTGTGGGTTCGACCCCCTCGAACAATACTATGTGACCATCAATTCGTTGTTTCAAGACCAGGTGTAAGTATTTTGTGTCCGTTGTGTGAATACTTATTCTTAGACCTGGAGTTAATTTTTTGACAAAAAAGCCAGTCCAAGATGAAACGGTGAAAAATAAAGTGTTCGGTAATGCTTTTGTTCACGGCACAGTTCTTTTAAGTTTTTTGTTCACAGCTGTCGTAAAAGCGTGTAACCTTGCCAACGTCACGTTTTGCACAATCCATTGGATCGGCTGGAAATCCGGTTAAATGCAGCTCACAATTTAAATATATAATGATATATCTCATTACTCAAGAGGCAGAAATAACCTAGTTAATTTACAGCGGGTATTGTGTTCAAAATCAACGGCGCCAACCACGAACTTTCAGAAAATATAGGGTAAGTCGAGGGGAGATGGCCATAGTTTTTTTAAGTTTGAATAATAATTGAATGAGTGTAAATAAAAATACCAATTAAATTGAATTATAAACTTTAAACGTTTTTTAAACATAATATCAACAAAAATCACAGGTAAAATCAATGGCACATATTAATATTATTATTTTAAAAAAATACTTGATGGGCTATCTCTCCTAGACCCTATAGGAGAGATGGCCATACATGTGTAGGAAAGATGGCCTATGTTTTATTTGAGGTATTTTTTCCCTTTTCGCTTTCTTCCGATTTTTCAGAGCTCTTCTTTTTTATTATTCCTACAAATTGAGCACATCTCCTCGAATTCCGTGCAATTTTCATGTAGGTCACATAATAGGCACAGGTGCCAATCTTTGATTAATTTTGTACTATAATAATTTTCCTTGCATCCACGGCAAATATTTTCTTCTTTCTTATTGGCATCTGAAATCAGTTCTTCTCCATTGCTGCTATTCTCTGATTTAGAAATTCTTACAATGATATTCAATTCTTCTCACGTCATCAATCGTCAAAGAAAATTTAAAGAAAGGTGTTGCATTTCTTTAATATGACGAGTCACTTTCTTCATTTCCAAGCCCAAATGCACTTGATGGTCCTATGGGCCCTTTTCTGTAATTTTTACTTTTTATCCTTCTCTCCTATGTTTTTCGGGATATATCATACAAATTGACCGCAGCGTTAACAGACACACCGTCATTTTACACAGCACACATAGCATTTTGCAACGCTTCCTCAGACTAATTGCCACGAGAGCTTACTATTTTCCTTTTATAAACGTACGGCATATAAAACAAAATCATAAAACTATTTAAAAATCGTTAAATTGATAAATAATGTTGTGTCCATCTATCCTCGAAAAAAAGCGGCCATCTCTCCTAATCGTCTAAGACAGATGGCCATATGAGTACATTCAACAAAGTTTTTGTTTACACCGGCAATTTCGAGGGTAAAATAAAGTTCCACTCATAAACTTTCCATTACATATGAAATAATTCACTTTCATACCAAAATAACAACTTTACCATAAGCATTGTCAATAAAGTCACAAAATAAACGAGTATCTCAAAGCAAATATCGTAATTTTACTTACTTTTTGATATTGCGATCGAACCGCGCAACGAAACAAGGCAACACTAACACCATCTATCAATTCTATGTCAATTTTTTTTTAACTTGGCCATCACTCCTCTATGGCCGTCTCTCCTGGACTTACTGTGCGTATTAAATTGTTGATGATCGCTTGGCCTGTGCCTCTCGGGGGATGTTACACCGGCGGTCCGATGGTCCCATCTTTCATGAAGATCTTTGACAATCTTCATAAGGAAGTAGTTGCCCCTTTTTTTTTTCCTCATGTGTCGGAGGGTAGGGTTTCACTGAAGCATTCCTCGCCAGATGGTCAGGCGGGCCCCGAACGAAACCCCCTTGGCGGCGGATGAAGGTGTTGGGCTCCGCCGCCAAAACACCCAGCGGCCGCAGAGGATAGGGAGGACGGCAACGCAACACCGCATCTCCTCTTCCTCTGCGACCCCACCGCGACGCATCGAATGGTGCGTCCCCATTTGGTCGCGGGAGATAGGGCGCGCGGCAACGCAACACCGACACACCTCTCCTCCCGCGACCGCTCCCGACTGCGAGGGACAGACAGAACTGACCCCGCACCCGCACCCTGGGACGCATCCTACGCAGACCCCACGCAAGCCCACGTGGAGCGTCCCCTCCCGGGATCCGGCTTAGCTTCACCGTGGGTGTTATACCTCAAACCCACGGTTACAGAGCCCCCCCACCACGACAAGGTGGGGATCCAATGGGGGAGAAAGAGGTAGTTGCCCTGAGTGATCTTACCTGACAATGATCTGAGCCATGGAATATGTAAAGGAAGGTTTTATATTTGTAAAACTAAAACGTTTATTTATATTTCCTTTCCTTTGTATGACAGGAAACAGATATTTTTGTGGATGGAGGCTACAGCTTCCTAGAACCCTTACCCCTGGTTCCGCCACTGAACCCAGGGATCCAAGGCAGAAATCTTGGATACAACCGGGATAACGATAAGACGAATGATGCATGGTACAGATTAGGCCAAGGTTAACAAAACTTGCAATTTTATTATATAAAATAAAAATAGTTTATTTGTAGTCTGAGATTTTAAATACTTTAGAATTGTAATTCAATCGTTTTGTAAAATCTATGCAATCTTATAAGAAGTCGGCGACGGAATACAAGTGGCTTATTTCGGCCGTTGGTCAGACGGTCGTTTTCAATTTTCAAGTAATCTCATGTTCGTTGCACGGCCGTGACTAAGGGGCAGGGTTGACCGACATACAAAGATTCTATATTATTTACTCAAATATTATACACTAATTTTGCAAACGAGATTATCTACAGTATGGGAAGTGTTTATTTTTTGACATACAACAAAAAGCAAAAAGGTGTTGTATTAAAAAAAAACAATAACAAATAAAAATCGTTTTCGTGTCATTAACAAGAATTTTACAAATGATAGTTCTTTGTATTATAAAGTACATCTACCTCCCGTATCTTAGTACCTTTTTGAGCAGACTAAGAGATAATAAATATTGATGGCTTCAAATCTTTGTTTGTATTCATAGTGTTTATTTTAAACTAGAGGACGCCAGCAGCTACGCCTGCATTTTTTTTTATTTACCCGTTTTGGCCGATTTCGTGGGAATTTCGGGAAATCCCTTCTTAGTGCACCCCTACGGTCCCCAAAGAACATACATGCCAAATTTCAGCTTCCTTCGCCCAATAGTTTTGGCTGTAGCGTGTCTGTCAGTCAGTCAGTAACGCAAGGATTTTATATATTAAGATAAATAAACTTAAATGGCCTTAGAGATACATTTTTAAAAAAACACTCTTTACTTAAATTCTATACCGCGAGGGACTTTACAACAAAAGAATAAAAAAAGCAATCAGGGGCCCAATTCCGCTAAATAAATATAGTCGCAATATCATGTCAGTGTCATCCTTACGTCACAAAAAGCGTATTCTTCTAAATTATATGATATTTGAATGAATTTGTAACGAGATCGTATGTATCAACGACGAACTGTTTATTTTAAATTATACGATAATGACGTAACGTTATCAGAATACCGCTTTTAAATCCATTCAACATATGATAGCAATGTCATATAAAAATAGCAGAATTGGCCCCCAGGACCTGCAACATATATTTATGAATCACAAAGTTATGTAAGTAAAATTCTGGCGGCCGAATAAGAAACAGCGAAGCTACTGCTGAAACCACTACAGTATCCATGCTTTCAAAGTCACTATACTAATGTCCAGTTTCTAGACTTTCAATAATAGATACTTTAAGATTAAGATAATAGGTAACAGTCAGCTGAGTTACGTGTGACATCAGTCCAATACCAACCGTCTAATTCGAAAGTGCCGTAAACGTGTGGTTCTAGGAAAGACTCAATCCCATAAAAAACTAAAAAAAAAATAGATTGACTTGGCAATCGCACTAAACAAACTAATTTATATATGTATGTATAAATTATGAGATATATTGTGTTTTCATGCGATGGCCGAGTCAATATATTTATTTAAAACATTAAAGAATTTTAATGAACCGACTTGGTATTACATGGATCTCACAACTTTTTACGGTAGCGAGACTTGGTTTTTTGACAAGTATTGCTTTTTATGGGATCTCATTTCTTTTTGTAGATAGTCCTACTTTTTTCCTTTCCGGTACCTTCTACTTCTTGTACACCAACAACGAATTTTCTTAATTAAAGCCCTAACTGCAAACGTAATTTTGTAATCTTATATGTTTACATGGGATTACAAAATTATTTATGCAGTTGATGTATGTCGAAACCTGGACCGATATTGAAAAATGTTTTAGTTTTTCCTTGATTCATACACTAAACAATAATCGTATTCTAAATTTGAAGCTTCTATGTCTGCTAGAAGTGCCTTAGACTTTTGATGATCAGTCAGTGAGTGACAAAATGACGAAAATTTACTCGTTATAATTCTTAAACTACTATCTGAAATTAAATGACATTTGAAATATACCATATTTATACAATGCCTGCTTAGGTACTAAAAACAGGCTTCTAGTTTTGTCCACAACGAAGTTATAGGGGGTCGAAAATGGCCTGAATTGCTTCGAGAAAAGGATGGTACGGCCGTGCCGCTTTTTTGCTCGACTTGGCGGGGGCACTCCCGTGCCCCCAGATAATCTGTAAAGTTAAGAGTCCATTCGCAAATTAACGAGACAAGTACTAAAACCAAGCGATTTATTTAGAATCTTTAAATTATGTATTCCAAGTAGAAAAAGCTTAATTCCAACATTTAGTGACATAGTCACCTAACCAACAGTTTAAAATACCGCCACACCTTCTCGTGACATGTTGCATAAGCCATTTTCATAATTTAATTAAAATATTACGGCGTTTATCATATTTGCATACGATACATGAGGTTTTAATTATATTTTTTTAAACTTCACAAGCCACGCGAACATATTCATTTGATTAATGAAAATGAATAGCGTTCGTTGCCGTTTTTATGAAGATATTAATATATGAACATTTTTTTTTGATATATTTACCTACTCAAATCTGAGTTTTACTGCCAAAGATTTCAGTACAGCTTAAATGATTTGTAAGGACACATATTTCTAAACTTAAACCTAAGTTTTGTATGTTTTGTGAGAACTGTAGCTAGCTAGCTGGTTAACTATCTACTATCACGCATTTGATTAAATCTTATTCTAGCAAAATATTAGTTGCTCGGTAAATTACCGCACGTGGGTGCGACCGCGTGGAAACTTTTACAAATATAAAAATCACCAACACGAGAAAATCCAGACTCGAAATAATTCATTGATCAAACAAGTGTAATTCTAGAACTCGAAACCACAACAGTTCGTTTAGCAGTCGCATACCGCTAGACCATACGTGTAGTCAAAATATTTTTCAGCGTTACATTTACCGCTGAATTCAATATTCGATGTATCAATTTTTTTGACATTTTTGATACATAGTGGACTTGAGCTTCGTACAAAATATTTCAAAGATGTATCTCGAATCTCCAAATCCACGGATATATCGAATATTGAAACCGGCCATAAGTCACCATTACATAACCTAAAAATAATAGCATTTTATCTTCAATTAAGCCTACAATACACACATAGGTACTTGTACATATTTGTTGCAGCACTGCTCTAGTCGAGCGAACCGTCGATTCGTCAATTGGGTTTGGGTTCTCGCTCGATATGCAGATGGCCGTTCGTTAGAGTCCGCTCTTATGTACCCACCTTTACAGAGCCGCTATTACATACTCTTATACTTACTGTCTTACTAATAAAAAAATATTACTCACACGTTTAACGTTTGAATACTTACACAGCGTATAACGTCTGTATAGGAGTTATACAGGGTTTACACAATATCGCTACTAATAAACGCAAAGACAAGCTTGTGTAACTACTCACGCTGTGTAGTCTGTGTACACACAGCTACATATTAACCTAAACAAGCCCAATATTAGGCGAACTTCCTTAGTGTGACCAACCTATTGTTGAGTAGTTCAGCTAATATTGGTTTTGTATAGGTTGATGTGTAGCTGTGTGTACGTCAAATATGCTGACAACCTTTTATGAAGTACGTTCAAAAACTTCTAATCGTAACTTGGTTTTAATAATTTAATTTTATTTTATAGTTTATATATAATTTTACTAGCTTAATTTTATATTAAATGGAGTTTCTTCTTAAAAATATCCCTTATCTATTAATCTAATGTACAAAAACTAAAGACTAATGGTTGTTATTTTCTGAAGGATAAATATGTTTTGATTTGTACTCATAGCTTCCGAACGCCTCCACCGACAATAACATTCATTTCATAGATCAAAGAAATATAACCTTCCTAGTCCAACCTCTCTGTCATAGATTGCGCGCATAATCTAAGTAAAGTGACAACCTCAGCGTCCTCAGCTGGCCAAATAGCCGCCATTTTGCTCTTACGCACTCCTCATACAAGGGTGCAAGCGTGTGTAGAGCTTGTGTAAGTCTAAATAGATATTTTGAACTCTTATAACGCATGTATACACGCAATCTGTCAAAATATTTTTTATTAGTTGCGTTTTTGTTACTTTCTGCCACTAAAATGGTAGCCCAATTTAGACTAAGGTCTAATCTATTTAAACGTAAAAATTCATAAATTTTTGTTGAGCCGTTTGTAGGGAAGACAATAAAATACATACACGTTTGTTCTTACGATATTCATAGAGTTTGATATCAATTGAGACAAAGGTTGATATTGATGTAACTGACCATTGAAAAAAACTAACATATTATTTCACTTATTTAGTTTTAAATCAAAATTTCTGTGTAATATCAATAACTAAATCTTAAGGTCATCTCAAACAAAGCAAGCAATTAGAGCCCCATATTCCATTACATCATATACTAAAAATATACGGCTCTGACGCCAACGTCGGAGATACTCGAACGCGTCAAACAAATAGAGAGTACTTGACGTCGGACCAACTCTTCAAACGAACGGACCCGGGGAACGGTAATGAGTGTGCATTTTTATAATCGAACACACTTGATCTGCTAGGCTATAGGCTAGATGGGATTTAGATGAGTGTTTACTGTCTGTCTGCAGCGATCAGCGTCGTGTTTGATTGGCATTGGAGCGAAGAATAAATTTAATTTGGTCGAAGCTAAATTTTATCGGAGATAAACGAGCTATTTCACTTTTACCTTCGAATATTTACGCTGTTTAAAAACTTTTAACGAATAGTCATAAAGAACACCTAGTCTCTAAACAACAATTTCTGGACCACACTAAGTTGTCCGGTGTGGAAAAAGCCACTACGGCATCTATCTAGTCCAATCACGTATAATCAGTTCAACTCTGTCTTGCCTTTGCTGTTGGTGCTAATCTTTGAATCCAATTCCCTGGTCGTGAACAATACTCATTAGTTCGACATTTTCGAAATTCTTCGTTAAATATTTGAAGTCCTAAAAATACGCATATAGCGTTCTAAGGAAGATCCTCACACAAAAAATAAAAAAAAAATTATACCACGTTCAGATTTTCTTTGTGACGCTAGCAAATAATCTCACTTTAAAAATTTTAAATTTTGCCTGACAAAACCGATAGCTCCCGTTATCTAATGCAGCATTATATAAAAGCGTATAATAATATATCGAACACTTTTATCGCACCGTAGCACTAATTACTTTATCCTCACAAAGCGTCCCACTTTAATATTGATTATCTTCTAAACAACCACAATGGAACATTTACATGATACGACACGACAACGATTTTGCCGTGGATAATATATTAAATCTGTGTGGTGACGGATTAAGAATACGAATTGTCACCACCCCATATCATCCCATGGGTGTCGTAAGAGCCGACAGAGGGAGCATATTATGCAGAGAACAGCACTGTAAGAGAAGGAAAACTTGATACAAACCCTATACCAACCCGCTTGGCCAGCGTGGTATAGTAGGCCAATTCCTCCTTGCAAAGGAGAGGCCTAGTCCAGTAGTGGACTATTAAAGGCTGATGATGATGAATATATTAAAAGCTACGTGGTAGTCGCCTTACATACCTTATACTATAATTATTCAATACTAATTTAATCTAATAAATTTTCTTAATATCATTTAAATTAAAATAAGTTTGAAATATAAATTAGCACTTTGTTAACCGTAGTATTAGTTTATATATTCCAGGTTCGGCCACTGGGTTCAATTTAGTACTGTAACAGTAGTGACCTCCAGACGAGCCAGGCAGCAGGCACGCCAGGTAAAACGATGTTATAAGGAGTCACGGCGTTGTCACCTTCCAGCTGACCGCAGGTTTTGACCAGCCACTGTTACCTTATTTGTTTATCACACTGGGTTTGCAGACTGTCCGGCTGCACGCCTTGGCGAAGTGCCCTGCTGCCAACAGCAACAGCACCGTGGCTTGGTCGCGAAAGTCAGTTTGGCTCACGCTTCAAACCTTGCTACAGGACATGCCACAGTCGAGGGAAATCCACAACGAGACTAAAAGCGAGAGCTCTAATCGATATTCATGTTGTCCAAAAAAACCGACTTCTGTAGGCAGGTCTCTACCAAACAGAGCCTCTTTAGTTGACGTAAACGACTTTATTATTATCATTCAATATATTCAAAAGTTAAATAATTTAATATATCTTAATATATATATATTTCTTGTGTGCGTGTGTATGTCACTGAACTCCTCCTAAACGACTAGTCCGATCTTGATGAAATTGTTTGTGTGTGTTCAAAGGGCCTTGAGAATGGTTTAGATTCACAATTTAGTCCACTGGCAAAGTTTTTTTAACTTAATTTTTAATTTGTAAGTAGTTGTAGATTTTGGACTGTTTCACATTGGAACCGACAGACTGCGCTGCTATCGCAGTGTCAAATTTTTTATTAATTATTTCGTCAAGGAGTACACCGAAACCTCACCTAAATAATAAAACATTAAAAAATTGAGATTTCGAGTCGACAACATATATCCACAAAATTCGGATTGTAGAGTATTTTGTTAAATTCTAATGGTTCTGACAGACATATCACAGTCGCCATATTGGCCCCTCTAGCGAAACGTCACAGATACCGGATAACCAACGGATAACATTTTGAGTACTACCAAAGAGCTCAGACTTAGTACCTACTAAGTAGATTGAATGTGTAAATACTTTTTGCAGTTATATTTTCTTCTCTCTCTTTCGCTTTTCTTTCTTATGTATACAATCCGACAGTGACAGCAACAGCTGAACTCAGTGTACTGTACACAGCGCCTTAAGTCCGTTACACGTATGGAGAGCTCCATTAATTTCTAATTCATTTTTTAAATGTTTTGTAAAGTTATTGTGAAGCGGTTTACAGAATGCATGTACCACTTTTTGACCGTTTTGCTGAAATTCGCGAAAAACCTATTTTTGTGTCGTCGTCACTAGACAACCGCACCAAGCTGAAAATTATCTAATTGAAGATCACATAATCTTAATATATAAAATCCTTGCGTTACTGACTGACTGACAGACACGCTACAGCCAAAACTATTGGGCGCAGGAAGCTGAAATTTGGCATGAATGTTCCTTGGGCACCGTAGGGGTGCACTAAGAGGGGATTTCCCGAAATTCCCACGGGATCGGCCAAAACGGGTAAATTAAAAAAAAAATGCAGGCGCAGCTGCTGGCGTCCTCTAGTTATTTATAAAAACATATTCTTTTTCGAGATTTGTCATTCTCTTATTCTATAAGCTCTCCCATTTTACCACATTGGAAGCGACTACCTTTGACTTTTAGAAACAATGGTATCAGGAACCTCAATTAATTTTTAAAGATCTACGAGTATCTATAGACACTGCGCATGTACATGACCGTAAAAAAAACTTTCTTAAGGCGCTGTACTTAGTCAAAATAGGCTTCACAAAACAGTTTTTTAGCCAAATGTATACATTTTAGAGCAGCTAAAAAAATATATGTTAATCTTGATCATATTTATGGGGGGCCATTGTGTTCAAAACGTTTTCGGTAAATTTTCTCGATAAAAAAAACCATAAAATAACCATTTACATTGAAATTGTAGCAATTGTAACTGTATTATTTATAAACAAATCTTGATAATATTAATAACAGTGATGAAATATATAATAATAAAGGGAACTGTTGTTTTTATTTATCGATTGGAATAAGATATTTGTAAGGATTAATGTATTTAATGATAAATAACTCGTTCTGAACGTCCCGTCGTCATCGGGCTTCTCTTTCTTATGTATACAATTCGACAGTGACAGCAACAGCTGAACTCAGTGTACTGTACACAGCGCCTTAAGTCCGTTACATATATGGAGAGCTCCATTAATTTCTAATTCATTTTTTAAATGTTTTGTAAAGTTATTGTGAAGCGGTTTACAGTACGTTTTGCTGAAATTCGCGAAAAACCTATTTTTGTGTCGTCTGACCCCGTGTACTTTTTTCCAGGTGTCGAATACATGAGGACTTTTTAGAGTTCATTTATAATGGTGTTTTGAACAATCCTACAAATTTTCAACTGGGTGCGTATTACTGTAACCTCGGTTGTCTAAATTGACCGGAATATTATGTCTCGTATTACTGGCGCCGAAAATAATTTAGTTGTGCACAGAAGCTAGCATATTTGTAATTTTATTTCAATTTCTTTTCTTAAGGGCCAAGTGAAATTAATTTTTACTAATCCGTCCAATAAACTCCGACTAACTTCATTACGGCTTCCTACAAAGTTTAAGTTTCGGAAGCCGGTGTATTTAATGGTCACTGGTTCAAAATCGGACTACATAGTTGGTAATATAACAGTCTTAGATATGCGGGTGCGATTAAAAAGTAGAGTAGTTTTATAAATTACTATTGGTGTATGGTCACTTTAAGTAGCTGAACTTTGTTGTTTTCGCGGCGTTACCTCTGCTGTGTATGATTTTATTTCGAGCTGATCACACATTTTTGAATTGTTTTATTAATATGTATGTTTTATTAAAACAAATTGTCTGCATTTTTATTGGAAATTGATAGCAGTTAATTTATTGTATACTTAGTGATTTTGCAACGGTAGGTTTTGTCGACGCCGTGCCTCAGACTTTTCGAAAATGTACCTTTGCTCCTTTCCAATCCCAGGTACTTTAAAGCAAAGCTTATAAAATTATGGCTAGCAGCACATGGCCTGTGATTAGCCTATGATTCCAATCCTTATAATGAAGGTCACGTCAGTATAAGACTACGTTGTCAATAAGATCTTCAGTCTTTATAGAGATTCAGTATCCTTGATGTCCTGTTACTGACCTAAAGCATAAATTATCACCGTCCGGTTTATGGAGATAAAAGTTTTCTGCCTTCGATTAGTATATTGTTATTCAGTATTTGGTGCTTCCATCGGCACCAGATATAGTTTTAATGAAATTTTAACTCCGACTGCAATAACATCAACCGCCATGTGGTACTGGGTCACCGTGACTGGTATTTAATAAGGTTAGAAGTGCATGATCGTCTTGCCAAAAAAGTACAAAATCACCAGTCACCAATACCTATCTAAATAGTTGGATTTAAACCATTAATTAGCAAAGCAGCGGATATTAAAAACCGCTATCTATTTGTTTTATTACTTTTTGTTTTTGTGAGGATGGATTAATGAACGTTTATTACTCTTTCATGTACTAAATTAATTTCGATGACACTGCAGTAATACTTATAGATAGCTTATTCATAAGACTAGCACATGGGCTACATTTCAATACTCAATATTTTTATTGCTTTCCACAAAGTTTGCTTAGGTGGTACTTAAAATATATATGTTACAATTATGGACCCTGTCGGGCCCAGCATAGTAGATTTTATCAGGAGAGAGGAAGCTAGATAATTTTAATAAATATAATGTATTCAAATTCAAAAAATGTAAATTACAATTTTAATAGAATATATAAGTTCTGAATATTATAACATATTATATTTATTATATTTAATATTACTATAAATTAGGTGCTTATGGTACCTAATTCTCATATTACTCTTTATTACAAATACATTACTAATGAAATCATTTGGTGTATGTCTTGTATGTAGTACCTATAAATCCATTTCGTCCCGATAGCCGGCCACACGGTCCAAGGTAGGTACGGTAAGCTAGTAATATATAAATTTAAAGTGCTTTATTTTCATATTCCGTGTCTAAGAAGCGCATGATGTTGGCAAATTGCTTTCCTAGCGTATACTACGACAATGCACGAGCCATTGACGTCACATACGCTAAGGAAAAATATTTTCTAAATAAGAAGCATTTGACACTTAGAGTGCAAACTTTGTCCTAAATTACGTGCTTACACACTAAATTTGAGCCACATTTTAACATTTTGTGTTAAAGTACTATTTAATTATCACTTGCACATGGTATTGGGCAACCGACAGACTGCTACACAGGGGAAGTCTGCTTCGAATCCACTTTTCGAAGTTAGGTATGTGCGCATTCAATGATAAATTATTGCTTGCTAATTTGCGGTAAAGGAAAATGTCGTGAGGAAATCTGCGTGTCTGAAAGTCCTTTATAATGTTGTCGAAATACATATGAAATCTGCCAAGAGCGTGTTCCTCTTGGTCAGCGTAGCGGACTATGGTGCTTGCGCTTTTTTATAGTGAGAAGAGGCCCGTGCTCAGCGGTGGGACAATTATTATACAGGGTTGATAATGACGACTACTTAATAAATGTTTTCTTCTTCTTTCTCTGAAATATCACAGCGCGGTACACTTTAACCACATCACACAACCAACTTCTAGAACATCACCATTAGTGAAGTAAGCTTTCAGTGAAATCGTAATCAAGAGATGGCAGAGAGAAACGTAATATACGGAGAACAACTGAAAGCAGTGGATCAAGCTATTTATTATTGCAGAGTCATAGTAAGTAAAAAATAAATAAAGCAACAGTTTGTTAGAGGGTGCAAAAATATATATTTTTTTTAAACCGGTGTAACATAGTGTACATAAATGTCCTTTACTACTGATAAAAAAAAAACTTAACTTAAAAAATAAACAATTAAAAAAAAAGGAACTTAAAAATAAACAATTTAATTTAAACTATTTACAAAATAAACAAATGAATTTAAACTATTTACATACTAAACAATTTAAATATAACTATAAAAAAAAAAGAAAAACGGCAAGCAATGCGGACAACCACATTATTTTATATATATACAGAAGTACCGGTTCCTCATCGCCGCCCGCCAGCGGCCGCGCGCCGCGCGCGCACCTAGCTATCACAGGCAGTCCGTAGCCGAACCTCTCGAGGCACGAACGCTGTCGCCTTGACTAATTTTCTCACTGGTTAACCGTCATTACGAAATATCAATCTTGAACGTAAAGTTATTTACGAATATTTTAAAACTTTAATATCAACTTAAGAGTGGATTGCCTTTCTCCATATACTTAAAACAGTTGTAATTATTAATTTAGTGACCGTGATTCCCAAACTTGGGTGAGTTGTGCACATTTATTTATAAAGATTTCTAACGGCCGTTACCTACCTGTTGTATTATATTCTTTGTGTTATTTTTAGAGGTACGAGTCCGACTACATATTGTAGCTTTATTCTATCCTGTGTGTAATGCTTATAGTTGACTTTCTTCCACTATGTTATACTTAAACTTTCAAAGCTCAACGTTTGTAACCGTCTCTGCTTGCTTACATTTACTATTAATTTAGATTTTTCACACTTAGAATTCTTCCGCCATTATAAGCCCTAAATTGCCAATCTAGTTCTTGCCATGCATCCTAGCGTTTCCCGTGCGCCCCTTATACCGGCAGCTTAATGATTCGGCCTTTGTTCCCAGGAATTACGTCACGGTTCAACTGACGTAACCGGATTCCCAGTCTCCTTCATCGCCTGAGTGGAGTGTCCGAGCTGACCTGGACTACGCCTGGAGGACGGGACCTCGCCAGGGAAGTGTGGAAGGCTAGTCAAGTGCGCAACGACCTAGACTGAACCTTACAATTTTTTTAATATACCTTAATTTTTTTATTTATTTCAAAACTTAGTTTTATTTCTTCCAATTTCTTTGTTCACGTCCTATATACGTGACACCGGATAAGTCCGAATCAGACTCGCCCTTCAATATTAAGAGATAAGAGGAAACTGTATTTTTTATTTTGCAACCTAAATTAAATTGTATGAGTTGTAAAAAATAATTAGATATGTTTCGAAATATGCACACCAAGCCCTTTCATAAATATCTCACCTGAACCAGTAGCTTAATTTTTCTGCATATTTTTTTCAACTCCACGCGTCAAATAGAGGGTCGTTACAGACCGTTAGACAAACGGACAACAAAGTGATCCAATAGGGTTCTATTTTGTTTTGTTTAGGTACAGAGCCCAAAAATTTAAAAATATCTTTATCCCTTCCCTATAATTAATCCAAAACAAACACAACCCATCCCATATGTTGACACACATATTTGACTCATATCTAACTGGTTAGGCAATTTCTAGTTTGGGCGTCAGTTATAAGCCAAAGGTTCGTAACTCGTGTACATAGGACGAAGTACTGTCCCATACTTCGTAAGCAAGGGAAACAATTTACAAGGAACAAGTACCGTGTATCTATAATTATTATCCCAGCGGTACAAATATTTACTTTCTACGTAATTTTAGAGCATTCAAGCCGTGGTTTAATTAAATGGTTCCGTCGTTTCTTCATAACACCACTGCTAATAAAACTACGCACTTATATTGCCAATAATATATGAAATAGATTCCATCAAAAGATTGCCATAAAATATTGAATTAGCTTTTCCGAAAAGTTCACTGGCAAAATTGGTAAAAAAGTAGCCTATAAGTGACCCTTAATCTGCGATTTAACTTTCAGCAAAATAGTAAACACAATATATTAATTTCTATATAGTCCATTCAAAAGAGTACTCAACCCTGAGAGCTAGTAAAACATTGAATGGAAAGTTATCCTTTTAAATCCGTTTGAATATAATTTAAGCTTGCTTTTTGCATCAAAGGTACGTAAGCAAAGTCACAAACAACTCGAGTTACAAAAGAATACAGTGTAGTTTATAAGGAATTCCGTTTCCACTGTCCACTACATTTCCAAGCGTACACAGAACTTAACTCAGCACAATATTACGTGGCATTCTAGTTTTGCTGTAAATATTTATTTTGTTAACACTATTCAACAGAGTTCGTAGTGAACTAATGGATACACATGTATCTACATATCACCAACAAAACTTGATCTGTGCCTGTAGGCAATTTTCAAACAGAGGGAGACCAACTTAAGCTAGTTATGTATTGCTTGATGAATGCCAGTTTCATTTGGACTATGGTTCTGTCGTCTTGTGATACAGACTTGGACCTGCTTACAGTGGTGTAGTAAATCTTGATGTAACGCCGTACGTCCTAAACTAACAATAAATGCTTATAACTGAAGGCAGCATCCCGTCGTTGTTATGTATCACGTCCTCAATAAAGACGAGAAAATACACACATTGGGAAAGATCTGTATACTTGTGATGTAAAACTGGGTTACAGTGCTGAGCTTCATTCATATAGGACGGCAGCGCAAAATAAGGAAAGGTGATAGGTGGTGCATAGGGTTTCCACCAAGAACTTAGGGTTCCAAGCCAACCTCACCTGCAAGTGGTGCACCTGCCGATCAACGGACGAGGCTCTGGCAAACAAAATATCCCGGTAAGCGGCAATAGGCCCGCCACCTATTACGCGGGATCAAAACACTGGCGAAAAGTGGGCGTTTAGCCCTTGCAAGGACAGTAAACGGGACACATTAGAGAGTTTTAGTGTTAAGACGTCTTTAAACGTCAACTGTCCAAGTGTTAATCTGCCTACCCCTTCGGGGAAACAGGCGTGAGTCTATGTATGTATGTATGTATGGAAAGGTGACTAAGGGTAACTTTACCTTATGAAAACAGGGTAGCTCGCATATTTAAAAAAAAAGGTAATTTGCCATTATTATCTATCCAGATGGAATGGTTTCCATGTACGATATAGTAAAACCTGCCAAATGAGTTTACATTACTGCACCTACAAGGTCATTGTGTTACTGATCGACGTAAAGCTCACCAACATAAGCTCAATGCGGAGTTTTTAAAGATGAAGAAGAAGGTTTTCTTAAAATCTTAAAAGTGTGTCTTGAGTAATTACCTATTTCTTCATGGTGCAGTATTTACTATAAGGATACAACCACGATCGGCTTACATCGTTTATGGTCGAGATGATTGGTGAGACCTCAGGGACGCCTTAGGGCGGTTTCTGATTAGCGCATTTTTCTGCGCGTACGGTCGTTTCAGCATGCACGCTTACACGCACGCTACATTACTCGCTTCAAAAAACCGGACTGGCGTAAACGGGCATATTTCGGCGTGTTCGCTCGAAAAAGTAGTGACATCGTGCCAGTGTCAACATGGATTCTGACAGCTCGCGCTTATACGAGCTTAGAAGCGCGTCAACGCTCGTACGAGTTGCGCGTGTGCCAAAAGGCGCGCGTATACACGCCTACATGTGCTTCCGAAAACGAGCTTATACGCGCGTGTAAAACGCTAATCTGAAACCGCCCTTAGTAAAGTGCAGGCGATTACCTCCACTGTCACTGTCGGTAATTCGACACCTAACACTAACGACATCTATCCCTTCGGGGATACATACGTGAACTAATAAAATAGAATATATAAAGACAAGTGTGTTATAACTTAGACGATCGCTAGAATAATTTTAGACATGAATGTATTGATCTTGGTGGACTTCTCAAACGCCTTCAACAACGTCAGTCACGACCTCCTTCTTTCAATCCTTTCCCATCTAATGATCTCACCTATGGCACTGGAATGGTTCTCTTCTTATCTTCGTGGACGCCAGCAGTCAGTACGGGTTGATGAAACCTCATCAATATGGTGTGATTTGTACTCTGGTGTTCCTCAAGGCGGAATACTTTCTCCTCTTCTGTTCTCATTATTTATTAATCTCCTTACCCATGAACTTCATTGTGCGTATCATCTGTATGCCGATGATCTCCAGCTATACACACAATCCAAGGTGGAAAATCTACATTCTGCAATAGGGGCAATAAACCAAGATCTTAATGCTATCAAGGATTGGTCGAAACGGTTTGGATTGGCAGTGAACCCTGCTAAATGTCAGGCTATTCTAGTTGGCAGTTCCCGTATATTGAACAGGGTTGACTTGCAGGCACTACCAGATGTAATTTTTGACGGGCAAATTATCCCGTTTAGTTCTAGCGCAGTGGCGTAGCTAGGAGGGGGGCGGTGGGGGCGGTCCGCCCCGGGTGACACCATTTTAGGGGTGACACCCGGGTACATTACTCAGATGTGTAATGTTGCAGATGGATATAGAAAAAAATGCGTTACTGGCTGACTGACAAATTGTCTCTACCCAACTGCAAGTTTTGCCCGACGCATAAATTCGAGATTCCTTCCGAGCAAACGGTACCTACCGTTACACGGACTCCAGAATAGACTAGGTTGCAATAAAGTCAAAGCTCTTTCTTAGTCCATAAATGCTATAAGCACAGGGGATGATTATACTCTTCTGTCTCATGCATAATCTGCCGTAATGTTTATGTCATCTTTGGTGCCACGTCAACCTCGAGAACCGGACTATTTGGAGGTCTAAAACTCGTAAAGCGAGACGCGAAATGGTTGGTGGTGACTGAAGACACTGGAAAACAGCTTAAATACGCTGCTGAAGAGAGTGACGTGTCGTGAGGCTAGATTTAAAAATACATTGGAGCTGCCCATTGTTTCGACTTTTATAGGAGATTTTCCACGTTTAAGCTCTTGGCTAACTTCTGGTAACTCGTCCGTGAAGTTCCGTTAAGGTAGTTCGGGGATCCTCCGAGTAGAGATGAGTACAGCACGCTTCCGACATTTAGAGATATTGTGACGAAATTCTATCAGATATGGTCAATTTCTCCTACCAAATCCATGCGATTGCGATCCCACTACAATTATTGGTAGATATGCCCTCCCACTTTGGCGTTGTAGTTCTCCGTGACAACATTGAAGAGGGCGTTTGGGGTGTTATGTAAGACTCTAGAAATGTCAAAATAAATTCCCCTCACTTAATCATTCGAGTATATCAAAGTAGGTGCATATACTTGGACTATTTTCAAGTTAATACTCTTGCCGACACACTGGAAACTGCTATTTCGTTGCCAAAGAAGACTTTATATAGCAAGAATCCGGCTCCGCCTTGGAATAGCTGGTGTCCCTCTCTAACTAGGTACATAGGATGGCTAGAATCTAGGGTAATGGTATTCTACGCCTCGCTGCGAACTTCACATAATCCCAAAATATGTCAGGCGTAGCTTTCGCACCAGTGACGTTGCTGCCCGTCACCGATATTTGGCATTTTAGGGTGAACCTTACACCCACATTTTCAAATGTTTTTGTTTTGTTCACCGGAGGAAGCCAATACAACAAGTATTAACTTTCTAAATCGCAAAAATAAAAAAATTGTGACTGAACCCATACACAACATGTGTCACATCACATCGAGCTGGATCAAATCTGACTAAAAAAGGATTTAGGATGATGATGAATTAACTATGCTTATTTTCTTTAACAATTGGGTATCTTTTTTTATTAGTCGTGATTGCTAATCGCAAGCGGATTCTTTTTACTTAATTAGGAAATAAGATACTATATAAAGCTGAGGAATATTTTCAGTCAACAGTTTAATACCTACTTAATAAAAAATATTGTCGAAACAGTAGAACAAAAAAGTGCTTCATAGATTTCGCTCACAGGCGCAGTCTAGGGTCGGCTCGGCCCTGGATCGCTAGCTTGATCCTGGTTGTCGTAGGATTTTTGAAGATAATCATTCAACAGCCATGGGAGGACTCAGATGCTTTGGAGAGGGCAATGAGCCGCAATACACCCGCGGTGGGGTGACACCACTAAAATCCGCCCCGGGTGCCACCCAAGCTAGCTACGCCACTGTTCTAGCGTCAAGGATCTTGGTTTATATATTGACGCCCACCTTGATTGGCGTACTCAAGTGGCAAATGTCAGTCGTAAAGTCATTGGTGCCTTACGGTCTCTGTATCGTTTGAAGAACTTTCTGCCGGTCAAGACTAAGACAATGTTAGTACAGACTTTAATATTTCCTATAATTGACTATGGAGATGTGTGCAATTGTCTATATTGTGTTTTTGTTAGTAGCCTCTTACGGCACCCATGGAATTAAATGAGGTAGTTTCATGATGTATCCTTAATCCATCACCACACAGAATAGTGCTAGTAGATTCTATAAACATCGTCATCATCATCATCAGGATCGACCCTGTATAGAATTGATCTCACCGCTGGGCACGAGCCTGTTTTCTCTATGACGAAGTTCGGGTTGGCAAACTGCCCAAGTCTTTTGAGAACTCTTAGACGTGCAGGTTTTTCCTACGATGTTTTCCTTCACCGTTTCTATAAACAAGCACAAAATTAGATCGCTGACACACAGACTTGTCCTTAATATTATTGTTTCGTCTATTTCCGAAACTCACCGGTATTATAACATTGTTAACCAGATAAATATTTGGCGTCAGAAGTTTATTCGGATTTTCCTAAACAAAGCTAACGTGTACCGCCGGTCTCAGTGTTAGGGATCGCGGCAAAACTTTGTAACCGGAGTTACGCAGGCGGTCAGGTACCGAGACTAGTATATTACAAAGTAATATAAATACTGAATAACATAAATGATACGATATAGGAATTTAACCTCAGTACATCCGTGAACTTAGCGCTTGCAACAGTGCCGATATATCGGTTACTCAAAAGAAAGGTACGTGGCTTAAATCCCGAAAGACAATTTAAAATAAATAATACGGTCAAGAAGGCTTGTGTAGCCACTATCGAAGGGTAAAATTAAAGAGGAACTAATTATTCTTTGCAGAGAAGTCTTAGAACAGATAAAATATACCTATAGATAAAAGGTACCCTCGGAAACGCAAACAATGTCATCAAAACTCAAAGCAGAGCCTGTAGTAATAAGACATTATATAAACATATATTCTTAAATATAAGCCAATAACATCAGAGCACTACCGGCTTCGGATGGTAAGCAAGGCCTTTCTTCCCGGTTCTTATCTCATACTCAAGAATTGTATGGCCATGTCGGAGGTCTTCAGGCGGTCTAACACTGGACTTTAAAATTGATCAAATATAAAAATCATCATAAATAATAGCCAGGCTAGCTATCGCTCGCGACATCTTTCGGCCCTGCGCCAACGACAGTCATGGTCGGTAGTCGCTACTACATGTCAGCAGCAACTACGATTTGTACGAGTGATAGCTGACACTTAGTGGCGAATGGTCAAGACACACATCTGTACATGTTTACTGTGATTGCATACAAAACGTATTTTAAAAATTGTAATTTATGTGTGGGCTTGTAGGTGGCCCGTTTGCGCACAAACTTGTAATACCGCCGATCATTAATAACTCAATATGAGCAACCTGTCTTTTATTTAACATGAAATTTTGACATGAAATCATCGCAATGCTATTATATTACCTTTAACGAAATTCTGAACAAGTTTAAATTTGATCAGCACAATGTTTAACTGTAGTTAAAGTTAAGACAGATACGTAAGCGCCGTTCATTAGTTTAGATGTTGGTTTGTGTTCGTTAACTAGACGTTTGACGTCGAAAAGACGCTTCGACTCAACCATTGATTGAAGTAACCCACTTGCAACAAGATATCGAAACTGTTTCAACTCCAGCGATTCTCAATCTTGTTAGTTTGGTAACTTACTATACCGTGGCGCTTTGGAGCGGTGATGTAACACTAAACTGGCGATTACATATTGTGAGATGTTGGTTGAAGTTTTTTTGAAAGAATAGTTTTTATACACATTCCAGTAGCACTATACATAATATCATATCTTTTTTGACTGCCATAGTAACGTATAGATGACATGTCAAAATTAACACAGCACACTAAGGCCGACCTCACATTTTGCATGCGCGTTTCTCGTGCGCTCTGCGTTTACTCTGTAGTACCGCGTCCACCTTAGTGTTGGCTACATATTCGTTTGTCACAATTGTCATCCATAAAAGTCGGTACCGTTCAAAAGCTTATTTAAGATGCTAACCAAGATATACATATACCGCGTACCAACGTCTGAAGGTCCCGACATTTCGGCACTATGGCAAGCGCCCTGATTATTAAGTATCAATATAATACCCATATTTTATTCCTTTCTCGCAAAATTATTATTCGTACGTGACAAATACCGATTAGTATGCTGATACATCTACTGACGTCACAAACTTGCCTAGCCCGCGCTGCCTAATGAGTAATATTACAACGCTTAAATGTGTAACTAGTCAATATTAAGGTAAGTTCGATGATATTTTCTCGATCCAAAATGGTTTCCATAGTATTTTGTATTTATAACACAAATGATATACTCACGCCTGTTGCTCGAAAGGAAAGGTAGAAATTACGGACCGCCATTTGCAGCAATCCAAACTATCTCAATTTCTCTCTTGCTTTATTCACTCTAATAAAACTAGAAACTTTGAGAAATTATCATGCATGCTTTTGGTTTAGTTTACTTCTATGTCTTTTTTTGGAATGTCTCTAATCTGATTTGAGGACGCCGCTTAAGTCATCTCTACCTCTTGTCCGATTCGCAAAATAAAAAATCATTAGGTAAATATTCTATAGCCCATCACCAAATAAAGTGGCGTTATCCAAGAAACATTTTTAAAACTTTTTAAGGTTTGTTCTTCGTTCGAACCGAAGTTTCTGACCCCATTCCAAAAAAATATTAGTTTGTCTCGTAGCATTTTAGAATTCCTGCTTCGGACCGAATGCCAAGTACTTCAAAAATACGGACAACATAAATATAAAGTAGTACACTTTTTAATTTTTCAATAAACATCATCTATATGCCGTGGACTATCTTCACTACAGTCGAAATATAAAAAAAAGAGAGACTAGAAAGAAAAGAGATATAAAAAAAAGAGAGACGAAGGCAGCATATTGTTCGAGCCGAACCAGTAATTTTGTATGTGGTTCGAAACTCCCACTGAGTTTCCGAACGAAGAACAAGCCATTTTTAATCGTGCGTATTAAAATTGAAACCCTCTATCATATGAACGGTAAATAAAAAAAAGCCTTTTATTTTTTCCAGAAAAATGCCATTATGCAAGTTAGTTTTGTAAGTTAGTTGTGTTTTTTGTTTAATATTTACAATTTTTAGTTTAGTTTAGAATTTGAATATGTTACTATCGTAGTTATAGTGTATATGTATCTATTTTAATAAAATATTATTATGTAAGAACCCCTCTGCGCGTGAAGGCCTCCTCCAAATTGAGCCAGTTTTCTCTGGATTGTGCTGTTTGTGTACAGTTTGGACCTGCTATGCGTTTGATTTCGTCCTCCCATCTGGTGGCAGGTCTCCCTTTCTTTCTTTTGCCCACTGGCCCCCTCCATTCTGTCACTCTTTTTGTCCACCTCTGATCTTCGAGGCGTGCTATGTGTCCGGCCCACTTCCATTTTAATGCAAGAGATTGAGCTAAACCGTCTGTTGCTTTTGTGATGTTACGTATTTTTGTATGCCTTATTTTATTTATTCTCTTTATGTTTAGCATACTCCGCTCAATTCCTCGCTATATTTTTGTTAAACTTCCATGTCTGACAGGCATAGGTCAGGCATGGCATAAGGCAAGAATTCATAACCTTTGTCTTCAGTGTGATTGGCATGTTGCTCTTAAAAATTTCTTTAAGGCTCCAGTACTTATTCCATGTTAACTGGGCTCTGCGCTCGATCTCTTGGTAGTTGCTTAGTCTGTCGAAACTAATTTGCTTGCCTAGGTAGATGTATTTATCAGTGTATTGGAGAGGCTCGTTGTCAACGTATATTTGTACCATGGTGTTGTTGGTCATTACCATAGTTTTAGAGCGGTTCATCTCTAGCCCGGCGAGCTTGCTAGCTTTGTTTAGTGACTCTACCATGTACTGTAGTTCATTTACTTTCTCTGATATCAGCACCAAGTCGTCGGCAAAACGTAGGTGGTTTAAATACTTATTTTTTACTTTTATTCCGCATTCATTCCAGTCAAGCTTGCTTATTATCGACTCTTATGTAGCTATAAATAGTATAGGTGAAAGTGGGTCCCCTTGTCTTACGCCTCTCTTTATAGGGAACCAGAGACCGGCTGTTTCTAGTTTAACTCTACTTCTGCTCTTGCTGTATATGCTTTTGATTACTCTTATATATTCGTTTTCCACATTTTGTGTTGTTAGAGTTTCCCAGATGTAGTTGTGTGACATTGAATCGAATGCTTTTTTGTAATCTATATATGCCAAGTACAGTGGTCTATTTCTCTCTTGATATTTCTCGATGAGGAGTTCGAGTGTGTGTATATGGTCGACGGTAGAGAATCCTTTTCTGAATCCTGCCTGTTCTACAGGCTGTCTTTTTTCTAATGTAGAGCTATTTTTTTTGGTCAGGATTGTAGAAAATAGCTTATACGCACTCGGCAGCAGACTTATAGGTCTGTAGTTCCCAATATCATTCGGGTCGCCTTTTTTGTACAGCAGAATTATGTTAGATTCAGACCATTGGGTGGGTGTCTCTCCAGATTCGAGGATTGAGTTGAATAGATTTGTAAAGGGTGTAGCGAGTATCGGGGCGGATATCTTTAGAGTCTCGTTTGCTAGGTTGTCCGAGCCCGGGCTTTTGTCTAATTTCAATTTGTTAAGTGCCTCCATGACGTAATTTTCTTCAAATTGGGATCTTATTTGTATATTACCGTCGCTGCTGTTATTTTGGTTTTTGTGGCTCGTGCTTCTGGTTCTTTTGTGCTGTAGAGATCCCTGTAGAACTCTGTCGCTATGCTAATGATGTCGCCGCGGTTGTTTTTAGATAAATCGCCTCGCTTTAGCTTTTCGATCAAAGTTTTATTTGGTTTCAGCTCTTTGTATGCCTTTTTTGTGCTACCAGTTTGGTTTAGGTGTTTTTCAATAGTTGTATATCTGTAGTTGGCATAGTCTTTTCTTATGCATTTGTTGACAAGCTTGTAAAGCGTCGAAATTTCGTTTCTTGTTGCTCTGGTTTTGTTTGAACTTTTTTGCAGGTCTTGTCTTCTTTTAAGAAGTTTTAATGTATGCTTTGAAATTATTTTGTGGACTTTCTTTGGGCTTCGTGCTGCTTGAACGTTTTGCAAGCTTAATGTAATGATTTTGATTAAGTTGTCGTAGTACTTCTGGACTGGGATAGTAATCTCAGCGAACATTTGATCTTTTGATAAGTAGGAGTTTAGGTATTCTTTGAACTTGGTGGTTTCTTCTTCGCTTGTTATTGTAGTATGTTGACAGTTATTAAACTTTGTTCTACTTTTTTTGAAATGTGTGTCATATGATATTGGAGCTCTTACTGGCCTGAGATCAGAAGGGTAGTTAATGTTCAGTACTTCTATGTTTTTAAAGAGACAAGGTCGATTTGACAACACAAAGTCTATTTCATTTTTGCTGGTTCCATCCGGTGATCGCCATGTCCATTTATTTTTTGGTTTTTTCTTGAAGAAAGTTTCAAGATAGACGGTTTGTTTTCGCTGGCGTATTCGATTAGTCTTTGTCCTCTCTCATTTCTTGTTCCATATCCATGAGCTTTCGTGATTAGATGTTCCTCATTTTTTGGTGTCCCAATTTTAGCATTTAGGTCGCCCATCAGTATGAAGTCTTTGTGTGCTAGCTCTATTGCCCTAGTAACTGTAGCATAAAAGTTATCAATTTCATCATCGCTTGCTTGTGTAGTGGGGGCATAGACTTGAATGATGGATAAGCTGGTATTCTCGAATTTCAGATTCAATATGGCTACTCTTTCAGAAAGCCCGAGGTAGCCTTCTATATTATTTTTAAGATGCTATTTAACTATAAATCCTATGCCATGTCTTCCAGGTGTGTGGCCTGTATAACAGAAAATGAAGTTTTCATGTTCTTCAATTTTGTTACCAGTGCGTCTTGTCTCAGGTAATCCTAATATGTCGAAATTAATTTCTATGAGTGCTTCATTTAGCTCTAACAAACGTTCGTATGACGAAAGTGTTTTAACGTTATATGTCAGAATGTAAAGCGTTTTTTGTGAGGTTTTATCATAACAAAAAAAGAAAAAAACGCTTTACATTCTGACATATAACGTTAAAACACTTTCGTCATACGAACGTTTGTTGAGGTGAGTGTGAGGTTTTATCATCACGCAAAATACGCGCCAAGACGTGGAGTTGCGGAAACAGCCCGTGCAATCAAGTCAATCAATCATAATCATCAAGTTATAATTTTTTCGAAGGTTGTTTGGAGGGTTTTGGTCATGATCTTCCACGGTGACCAGCCGGCTTGGAAGATGGGTTTGGTGTTCTTTTATTTTGCTGTAGATCCAATGGGTTGTTTGTGTTTCTATCAATCAGGTAATTCAGCATGCTCGGTTTTAAAATACCTGCCGATAGGCTTGAAGTTCTTCTTATTTGTGTTTTTGATTTATTTTTCTTGTAAGCCTGTGTGTTTGTTTCGGCTCCTTTTGTGGTTTTGTTTTCAGGCGAAGTTGAAAGCATTCTTCTGTTATTTCCAGCTGTTTTTTTTCCTCAATTATGACATGTTTGTCGTATTTAATTTTTACAATGTTTCCCTTTTGCCTTTCGATTTTTACTTGTCCTTGAAGCTCTTTCCTCTTCTCTAAGATATTTTGTGGGAAATCTTCCGTTATGTAGTAACCGGTATTTTTTAGTGCACTTCTATTTTTAAACAAATTAATCTTAATGCCGAGTGTACCAAAAGTGACAATTATTGGTCGAGGTCTTTCCCCTTTCTTGCCTATTCTCCTAACTTCTTGAATATCTCTGCGGTCTAGGTCTTGAGAGAAATGTTCTTTGATAAAGTTCACTATGAGGTTTTCTAGGTTGGAGTATGATGTTTCTGTTTCTTTTATTCCCAAAAAGACGATGTTATTTTTCTAGCATGTTTTACTAAAAAATATAGTAGTTTTTCTTGGTTTTCACATTTTTCCCTTAGATGTATTCATTGAGTAGTTTAAACTTGTCTTCCAATATGCAGTTAATACTTTGCGTAACTTTTTCTGTCACTTTCTCTCCAATTTTTTCTATTGCGGTTTTCTGTTCGTCCAAATCTCTTCAAATGTTTCGAAGCTCTTGCATAATTTCCTCCATATCTTATTATTTCCTGATTGTTTTTATAATTGTATAACAATACTGAAGTTATTATTATGATACTACTAGCGCCCTCTTGTGTTTCCGTTCCGAATTGCTTAGATAGGCAGCTAGATCCTTGACGTATCGATCGTAGATTGAAGATGGTTCGGACTTGTGTTAGTAATACGGGTAGCTTTCCACAGATGTCGGTAGTGTCTTTGAGCAGTTCTCACTCAATATTGCAAGTCATTTTTGATATTGAAAAATTAGGGTTATTTATATCACTTTGTTTTTTTTAAAGATTGCCGGGATTATTAAAGCACAATTTACTACAGTTTTAGTTATTATTTTACTTTGAAAGCATATAACGTTGAGGATATGACTGTATAAACACGTAAAACGACTAGTTCTCAATTTAGGCACTTTCACTGATTACACCGTTTTCACTCAATGTTAGATGTTAACCACGATGTATGATGTAAATCACTTATTTGTTTCTTCACTTATGTCCTTTCCACTAAGTAAATTCACTTATTTTTATTTTTGAGATCACTATTAATACGGAGCCGAAGTAAACATTGGCACTGTGGCGCCCTCTCTATCTTATGAACGGTAAAACAATTAAATGTCCTCCAAGGTATACTTGGTAGTTAAATATTATTCCTTTCTAACTTAAGTGTCAATATACTTAAGGAGGTAATTACTGTTATAGATAAGTTTGTGATACTATAATCTAAGTTCCAAGTAAGTTACCGAGTTCTGCGATTTAAAAAAAGGTTAAAGATTTTATTTAAATTTTATCAAAATATTCACATCATATCACCATGATTTTTCAAATTTCCTCATTTTATTTCTGCAAGCTATCAACCATGACCAGAAGAACAAATCAGAAACAAGTACCTACCGGTGTAGCCAGATGTCAGCGTTTATGTTTGTGTAATATGAAGATATCACATTAGAAAAACCTAAAGCCCGATATATTCTCCAAAGCAGTCACCATTCAACATACATTTAACGCAGTACACGAAATAGGAACGTTATTAAGAAAATGTTTAGAACGGAAGAACATTACATAATTTTTAAAATGTATTTAATACTTAAGTTGGCTCGCTCGCAAACTACCTGAACTTTGTTCTGTACTACTTATTAAACTCGAAGCTTTAAGATTTACAATACTTTGTTGCCATAAATTTATAGTTTGTGTTTACATGAATATATTTAAACTATTTATTCACAGCTCTTTGAAGAAGGCAGACTTTATTTAAGAAGTCATTTTCGACTAGTAAAATCGTTGGAGTGACTTGTCCAAAGTTACTGGCAAGCACTTTTTTATTCCTATGTAACAAATAAAAGCAGAAAGTAAACTACAGTCGTAATATTTTCCTCAAATATTTAGAAACAGATGGAACTTTCATTATTTCCATCTTAACCCTTCGCACGTCGGAAGTAAGAATACCCACATCAAACAGTATATCGGATAGTTTTGACGCGCGTCACAGCGTACGCAGTAAGCCTCTTTGTAACGACGCATGCTTTATACCCACTAGGTAACTCCAGTGCCAGTAAAACTGGGAAATAAAACCTTATTTTAGCGACCAATTGCTATATTACTAGTTTGTCAGGTAAGTTCTTTTCAGTTTAAAATAATTCTGGCTAACTCTAATGCTCTAACATTTGTAACAACGTTCGTGTTGTTTTCTGTTAGTTTTCTTTTCTAAGTGATTTGGTTGATCTATCTTGACGGCATAAAGCACTTTTTGCTGTCAAAGTTTTATTTGCACTTTTTACATGCAAAAACGATAGTGTTTTCCATCACCTATACAGAGTTGCTCGGATTGACAGTATTCAAACCATGGTCACAAGTCACAACTAATAAATATTTGCGTCGGATTTTCGTGGCTGAAAAAAACCGCTTACAAAAGCATTAAATAAAACACACTAGTTTGCATGCCACAGCCAAACTACATTTATAGCACTATTGCTTGTACAGTATGTTGATCTGTATTTGCAAAATATTTTAGTAATACAATATAGACGTTATATTTATTCACCTAAAATTATTTCAAACAGTGTGCGAAAATATAAGACCCTATATTCATAAAATGTTACTTCGATAGTAAATCAGAATAAACTGTTGACTGGTGCAGAATTAGACTGTACGGTTCTTGTATGTGTTCGGTAACTGCAATGCGAGTTCGCGGCGATCAGCTGAGCGACGGAGGGAGGTCAATATACCGAGCCGAATTTTAAAATGCATGATTACGAAAAACAAAAAGGTTTTTTGAGTTATTTTGTCATGTATTTTTATTTAGATAAAGTAGTATATTCACCCCTGAAAATATTTTGCAAATGAATATGAATAACCTGTATAAATGGTGGTAATTTATCGAAGTAAATTTAGACGGCTATCGTCAGCTATGCTAGAAACTATTCCAAATAGATAATAAATATTTCTGCTTTAAACAATATGTACTGCAATAATCTATTCTAAAATACAAACCAACAAAATGCAGTGAAATTGTATATTCAAGGAACGTAGACTTTGTCCAAAACCGCTATTCAGTTGAATCTGAACTAAATTAAACATTCCTTACTTGTACTCGTTCATTATTAATCTGCAAGCAAACCTTGTTCCTTTGTTCATAAGCTACAACTGTTATGTGCGTATTTGATACATACTTTATCATGATCGTTTGGCAAAGAAATGTTAAAAGCTTTTTCAAATGAGGAATAAAGCTATATCTCCGCTTGGTGTTGATTTTGCTTATGCAAGAGTTCGCTTGAGACTTTAATTTACTTTGCGGAACATTTCTGCCTAAAAATTAGAGGTAATTATGTTAAACTAAATGATGCCCGCAGTTACGCTCGCATATTTTCGTGATACACTTTTATCAACTATGAGATATTTATTTATTACATTTCACTCAAAGGTTTACCCAACACTTACTAAGAATTCAAAAGATCATTTGCAATGAATATTAAGCACAACCGTTAATTTATATTGAAATCCCATAGTGTACCAATCCCTACGAACATTTTTTACTTCGGCACCATACCGGGGAAATTACTGGTTCAGGAGATATTGAGGCTCAAAGTTAGTATGGAATTTTTCAAATTAGCTACAAAATCGATGCATTTACCCGCCAATATGTTTTTTAGATGCCCTATAACTATAACCCCATGGATAAGTAGGTATTTCGAGCATTGCACGCGCGCGCTTTTAATAGCGGTTTAAAAAATGTGAAAACTTAAAAAAAAATCGTTTACCAGGTATTATTTTTGGTTAGTATGACTAGGCATGATGTCCACAACGAGTAGACTTCGGCTTGGTGATGGGTCTTGTGACACTCTGTATATACTAGATTTGGGCAATAAATAGATTTTAATAACACACAACTTATACATAATGTATCTATTCTAGTATTAATACATAGGTGAATGTTGTTCGAGTGAGGTACGCTCACCGACCGCGGTGTTTACACACCGAACAAAATTTACTCCGCACTTACGAAAATATATAAAATAAAAAAGGAAAATAAATTTGTAGGTAAATAGGAGCTTCTAATAATCGATATTAGTTAGGTGGTATAGCTTTCTTTTTTTATTATGCGTAATTATGCTTCTATTTAGCTTTCGTAATCGTATATATATAAGTACGCAGATCTTAACATCGATTTTATTATGTAATTTTTGTGGGAAGCTTTTTTTATGTCTTGATAGACGACATTTGCCACATGCGTAAATATATAATTTTTATAACACAATGATTTTTCGTGTGTAGCGTATGACCGGTACCTACCGAGTGTACGTCATAATACCGTCCATACGCTCGGCCAATCAGAGAAGCCCATCGTCCGCGCTCGTGAGTTTTGCCCATATTTGGTTATGCGCCGACACAAACTCTGATGGAGGGCCCAGTATATATAGGGGCCGACAGAGAGACCAGCACCGCTAATTATTGTTACCGTGCCTAACTACGTGCTACTACTACTACTTCAGACGTGTATCCTGGTCCCAGCTGTGGGTAGGTTACTACATTTACTGCGTTAGCGTACTGCCCATCTCTCTACCTGCTAGCTGAGGCCGGCTGACGCCGCCTGCCTGACTCTATTGGTTGTGGCTCTCCTAATGTTGCTTTCCTTCAGGTTCCAGGTCCACCTTAAGGCTCCGGGCTAGTCTACCTAGACCACTACACTTCCTGCATCGCCTTCGGCGTCACCTCTGCCGAAGAGTCTGGCCAGCCCTGCTCATCGCACTCAGACCGCTGAACTAACGGCCTGCGAGGATCTGCCGCTACGCGCAGCCCTACGAGCAACCTGCCCTGCACACTACCGGAAGGAACAGCGTGGGAGGCTGCAGCCCTTAGTGTTCAGGCCAGTGTCGTGTTGTTGGTCGGTCATACTCGTGGCAAGGGAAGTGAGACAATACTCGGCAATAAACGCATCTAGAACCTCTAATGCGTTTTACTACCAGAACCCGTTGCACGTGGTACTCAATATTTTTTTTATCCAATATTTCAAAAAACATCCAACAGTTCTTTACTTGGATATATTAAGTTGCCCGATATATTAAGTTAACCCATTTACTTTTACAATTTGTATAACACATCACCATGATGATAGAAAAGTTTGGGAATATCAGTTAAAAATGAGTAAACGAGTGAACACGAGCGACTTTTTAATGTGTTGGAAAGAGAAACGTTTTCAATAGCTGAGTACTTTGTATCTGTCAATGCTGTCACCGGAGTAATGTTGCCAGTACTGTAAATATATTGTACTCATTTAAATCGATAGGTTATTTGTATAAAAATATTAGGCCAGTAAGAGTAGCATTGCTGAGCTCAAAATGTTATTAAATCATAACGAATAACTATGAGATATGGACTTGTATGGTATTTTGTTCTTAAAAGATCTCCAATTAGACAATATTTACACTAAACAGCTTTTTTTAAAAAGTGGCAATGAAAATGTGACGTCATTTTGACGTCATTTCGCCGACCCACGGCACGCTGTCACCGAAGTGAGCAGGCCTGTCTTCTTGGGCTATGATAAATTCTTTCTTTAGTTTGAGAAACATAACCTCGTTTCCCTTTTAAATAAATGTTCGATATGTTCAGTATACATCAAAAATTTCATCACGGATAATAGAATGCTTCAAGATGATGTTTTGCAAAGGTTTTCAAAGAGTTCAACAACGAGCACTAAAAAAATTGATTAAAAAAGAAATAGGATATTTACACTATCTCGAGAAAGTATGAATTGAAGCCACAAAACTCGGTCTACTAATAGTGTCGCAGTTACCTGAAAGAACCACAACGTCAACCATGCTTTCAAAAGTACAACGTTAATTAATTTACGTAGCGAGCAAGTTTTGCTCTAGAATAAATTATAATAAGGAATTGTAGTAAATAAAGTGGTCTCTTGCAATGTGTGTATCTAGGGAACACATGCGCGTTATTTGCAACAAAGTACGTAATGTTCTGGTTTAATGTAGTACCAAATTACAGTCGTTTTACTGCGAACAATTTAAACTTATGCTAATAAGCGAGGGTGATACTCTTGTCACAGCCTACTCGTATTTATTAACATGTACTATAGGTTTTCGACTTATACTTGTGTGTAGGTATGAACGGCTGGATGAACTACAATCCATACCAATATTATAATGGGTAGAGCTGCGGTGGAGTCAAGATAAAGATATTTTCCAATATATTAACTTTGTAATTTAAATCAACGAATACAAGGTTATCTATCGTGTGGGAATCAAACCCACAAAATTCAGCCTGTTATAACGGCTACGCCACATTTATAGTCAAAAAACAGATTAACAAAACGGAAATAAGAATCTTAGTAGTAGACTCGTAAAAATGCTGCTACACTAAGCAATGCGATCACCAAACCAAATCAAGTCAAGAGGACTGATACTATTACCTTAAATCGATTTCTCATTAATTTCCACATACTGCCTCTGTCGTGCCAATTATTCCAATTTAATTATATTATTAACCTATAATTTTATCAGACACGCTGATATTCAAGGCGACTTGATGAAATTAAAGGTTTCATCACGACACTCATAAAAGCAAACGTTTCCGCATACGGAGGCCACCGTCGGCTTTGAATTAAACATAAAGATAACAAAACATTTATTTCTTTTACATTCAAATGAAAAGCCTCCATTTCATACATATAATCTTAAAGGCGTACTTATTTTTTATCATAATATTGATTTGGACATTGCGCAGGCAGTGTTAGTATTAGTGGATAGATATCAACAGACTGTCATGCACAAGATATAGGGTCCAAAAACACGACGCGCGCTAAAGGCTTCAAGACGTACGCTTATTACAACTTAAGCCATTTTGCGTTTGACTTTTTGACTGACTATGAGTTTTGTGATGACTCACTGACTATGGAATTCAATATTCGAACTAAAGATAGGTCTGTAGATTTTAGATTAGTTTTTGACATGAGCTCCATACAAAATATGCTAAACACAAATCTCGAATCTCAAAATGCATGTGTGGATCGCATATTGAAAATGGTCGAATACCATTTCAATGACAGGTCGTTGTAGAACTCGGGGCAAATCGATTAGACTCCGCTGACCACTGACTATAGCCGACTGTGGCTAGCGATAAGCTGTTTCCATGATTTTTAATAATATGTTATGTATGGAATCGTCACTTAGTCTGCGCGACACGCACATACACAGAGGTTGATGGAAATCATCATCACTTCAGCCAAACGTTTATTGCTAGACATATGCCTGCCTCAAGATTGTCATAGATATCGATTCCGAACCATTCGTATTCAACCTTTTCATTCGTGTGCTAAATAATCTTAATATATAAAATCCTTGCGTAACTGACTGACTGACTGACAAGCTATAGCCGAAACTATTGGGCGCAGGAAGCTGAAATTTGGCATGTATGTTCCTTGGGGACCGTAGGGTTGCATTAAGAAGGGATTTCCCGAAATTCCCACGGGATCGGCCAAAACAGGTAAATAAAAAAAAAGCAGGTGTAGCTGCTGGCGTCCTCTAGTATATTATATTTTCAATGAGTAAGAAATAAACCGGTCAAGTGCGAGTCGAACTCACGCACCGAGGGTTCCGTACAAACCTGTAGGTATATATAATCCTTTAAAAAAATATGTGATGTAACTAAAAATTTAAGGTTTTCGAAATTTTTCCTATGTGCAATAAAACATTGCTTTATGCCAAATTTCTAGATTCTAGATCGCCCCCCTGTGGTACTTCATCACACTTACATCTTGTCGCGGTGGAGGGGCTCAGTAACCGTGGTTAGGGCACCCACGGTGAAGCTAAGCAAGATCCCGGGAGTGGACGCTCCGCGTGGGCTTGATGGACGCCTGCACAGGATGCGTTCAAAGGTGCGGGTGCGGGACACAGTTCTTTCTGTCCCTCGCAGTCGGGCGCGGTCGCGGGAGGAAAGGCGTGTCGGTGTTGCGTTGCCGCGCACCCTATCTCCCGTGACCAAATGGGGGCGCACCATTTGTTGCGTCGCGGTGGGGCCGCAGAGGAAGAGGAGATGCGTTGTTGTCAGGCTGCCGTCCTCCCTATCCTCTGCAGCCGTTTTAGTGCCTGTGGACGGTGAGCGCTGGGGCTGCTTCCCGTCCGTCAAAAGGCAAGGAGGCGGCGTAGTGTCCGCGCCGCCTCCTAAGTCATAACGAGACGGGGCCGCCAACACCAATGGCGGGCTAATCCCGGGCGGTGTCACGGAAAAGTATTCTATCCACGAATCGCGTGACCCCGCCACAACACGGGACCCGTAGGGACACCGCGGTGATTTTAGTGGGTATACCCCGCCTGTAGGGGAGAGCCTCCACACACCTCCTCCGCCAGTCTATAGCCCGGTCGATCACACTTTAGCCGGGTTGGCATCGAGTTGAGATGGCTCATAAGGAGAGTTTCCACCGTAGTCAACAAAACAAAAAAAAAAACAAAGGATTCTAGATCAACTGGAAGTAGTACCCTTTAGTTTTGACTTGAGCATTAATTGATATCAATTTCAATTTTATATCTCTACGGGTTCATGAGGAACAAGGTAGTACCTTTAAAATTATTAAAAATATTTTAATTGTATGATGTAACTAAAAATTTACGGCTTTTGCAATTTTCCTTTATCTGTGCTATAAGACGTTGCTTCGTGCCAAATTTCAAGATTCTGAGTTCAAGGGAAGTACCCTGTTGGTTTTGATTCCCTTGCGAGTAGTTGCGAGTTTGAAAATATGCTTAAATTGCTGTTTCTGTTGATTGCATGAACGTAGAAGTTTGATTTTATTACGGTTTCACGGTGTTGTAGACCTTAGTGTTTGATATGAATTTCAATTTAATAACTCTACGCGTTCACGAGAAAAGAGTAGTTACTTTAAAATTAAAAAAAATGATTTTATTATAGGTATGATGTAACTAAAAATTTACATTTTTGGATTTTTTTTAATCTGTGCTATAAGAAGTTGCCTCGTACGAAATTTCAAGATTCTAAGTTCACGGGAAGTACAAATATTTTTTATCTGATGTAACTAAAAATTTACGGTTTTCGCAATTTTTCCTTTATCTGTGCTATAAGAAATTGCTCCATACCGAATTTCAAGATTCTGAGTTCACGAGAAGAAGTACCCTGTGGGTTTTGATTCCCTTGCGAGTAGTTGCGAGAAAATATGCGGCTTAAATTGCTGTTACTTTTATTTCGTTGTCATATAGAAGATTGATTTCGTTACAGCTTAAAGGTATTATACACCTGAGTATTTGATATGAATTTCAATTTAATACTTCCACGCGTTCATGAGAAAATGGTCATAACTTTAAAATTACTAAAAATATTTTTATGTTATGATGTAATTAAAAATTTACGGTTTTCGCAAATTTTCCCTTATCTGTGCTATAAGACATTGCTTCGTGCCAAATTTCAAGATTCTGAGTTCAAGAGAAGTACCCTGTAGGTTTTGATTCCCTTTTTTCACAGCTTCAAACACAGTAGACTGGACTATTTGATATAAATTTCAGTATGATATCTTCACGCGTTTCTGAGAAAATGGGTCTTTACAGACGGATGGACAACAAAGTGATCCTATAAAGGTTCCGTTTTTTCATTTCGTGGTACGGAACCCTAAAATATAAAATATTTGCATATTTTCTACCATTTAACTTAATACACAAGACGCTTGTGGCACATTTATCAAAAGATACCAAGATAATATATATATATTATTTTTATTTTCTTGCTTAAAATTTAAATATTTTATATTCCTGAATAAGTAAAGTTTACAAAGTTTTAGCCCAACTACAGCAAAAATCTTACAGTAGTTTTTTGTAATGTATAAAAGTACATAAATGTTATTAAGTATTTATTTCAAAATTATTTAAATAATCAATGTTAATATTTATTCATTCAACAGGATTTTTGAAAAAAGAAGACCAAGTCATTATTTGGATTTTAATATCGTAAGAAAATACCTACTCTTCACTGTTGAAAAAGACAAAAATTACAACGATTGCAACATTAAACTTATGTAGTTTACTTTCTATTGTTTCTATTGTTAACAAATACTAATACTACCTTCCTAGTGGAAGCTGCATGAGGTTGCACAAGAGCATAGCATTTATGCCGCCAAAGGGTTACCAAAGGGAACCAAAGATATCTCGTCCACGAACAAGAACTCTACATTTTGTCACTGTTGGCGCATTACCCTTATGTACTTAATTTCCTGAAAGAAGAGGCGTTAAAAATGTCGATGAATGTTGTCTTCCTCGCTGATGGCGCATGTTTTGTCTTGGAACTTTGAAGAGACTGTTTAATGAAGAGCCACTTACTACTCGTGCTGCAACTCCAGTTAGAGCGCCAATCTGTGTATCCTGCTCCCGTAACATCTGTTCACTTTATTTTTGAACAAGTTAAACAAGAACGTCTTTCCTGTTCCAGCGCCCTACGCTTTTACAATTAAATATTATAATTAAAAGCACATAGTTTACACTTCAGCCCAGAAATAGAGACAACTTGAACGAGCCATAATTTATTTTTTGTTGTTATATGCATTTATAAAAGCGTGTTTTTCAAACTATTAATTTATTTTATACTTTTTGGTCTTTGATAACGAAATATTTTTAACATTTGTACATTTATTTTAAGTAGGCGAAAGAGCCCGCATCCTCTGCATCTCCGCCTGCGCGTCTGTATTACATGGTGTTTTACCTGTCAGCTTATAACACTCTAGCTCTTCAATCAGGAGACCACTAAGTGATTTTACTCTACTCAGGGCCACATACGCCTGTCCAGGCGCAAAAGTACGGGATCCTAACTACACCACTGCGTGGTCTACAATATAATTATAATTGGGTTGTTATAACCTTGAAACCTGACCGTGTTCAAAGTCCATTACATGGCCTTTCTCACAAGTGCAAACGCGACTATGATACGATATTCCATCATGGAATGCCAGTGCCTATCTTCCGGCTTCATCATCAGACCTTGAAACCTAATCGCGGCCAAAGTTCATTACAAGACTTTTCTAAGAAATCCAAAACAGCTATGATACGATTTTCCATTATGAAGTTTCAGTTCATGTCTTCCGGCTCCATCATCAGATCAGTTTGACAGTACCATATTATTGTATTGCCATCAGAACTACATACAGCTGCTAATTTTCATTACGCTACTACCCTTGGAAAATGGTTAAATTACTTAGCTTAAATTCCATTACATAGATACATACATGTCGAGTTCCAGTTCATATCTTCCGGCTCCATCATCAGATCAGTTTGACAGTACCATATTATTGTATTGTCATCAGAACTATATACAGCTGCCAATTTTCATTACGCTACGACCCTTGGAAGATGGTTAAATTAGTTAGATTCAATTACTTAATTACATACCTAATAAAAGCGTGTAGCCGATTCTAACCTCTATCGTTTTAATAAAATTGGATATCTACAGTGTAAAACAAATTTTCAAAAGCCATTTCAAGGGCTAAGTCTGCAGACTTAAAGTACAAACATCGAAAAATATGGACAAAACACCATATTTTCTCTACCATTTACGATATAAACACGAAAAAGCTTTTGTTTCACCATCCATTTTTCCTTAAGTCTTTAGCGCCAGTCATGTTCCAGTCTTATTGAAACGTCGCCAAGACAAATCGCCGGACAGAGGCGATACAATTGATATGAGGTAATTAGTACATGCGGACGACACGCCGCTAATTACACGTCAAAACGTGACTAATGTTCAAGTGTCTTGTCTCCTTCGGCCTTTTCCGAAGGTGTTTTGGTGTTGTTACTACAGGATATAATAACAAAATGGGAAAGGGCCAATGTGGGTTTCGAAGTAAATTACATAACATTTAGATAGCTTGATTTGACCATGTACCGGTGAATTAAAAACAGTAACTGTATTTTTAACGAGCGAAAAACATTTTTGTTCTTGAGTAGAGCACAGAGTATATTCCACCTGCGGTAGGCAAAATATATGTTGCTTTCTTACTGGCTAAAACTACCACGATGATTCTGCTTTTTCGTCACTATCCTAGCGCCATCCCGGTTGCGATTCGCCATCGTCTCTGCTTATCCATGTTTCTGCAAAATGGAAGACACTGCACTATCCCTGCAGTCAGCATCACAGCATGATTCTTTCTAAAATGGAGAAGAGGGTGATTCAAAATGATATTTAAGAACGACCACAGTGTTCAGATGGGTTTCTTACCTGTTTTTCAAAGAAAAGCAACTTTATTGCTCACGTGTAGCAGGTTTTTTAACTGTCAATATAAGCATTTTGAAAGTAATAAAGATTTTCCGTCACACGAAAGTTTGCTGTGGTAACATTTTCTTATCCAGTTCACGTAATCCATAGAGACACAACATGGATTTTCCCTGTTCTCAAAAGGGGCATAACATTAAATTGGATATTTACATTCTTCTTTGCCTTTGGTGTTACGTAACCTCACACCATAATCCTTAACCACGCTCTGGAGAGTGATATGAACTGCGCTCACATTTTCTCGTTTCTGCTTAGCTACTATAGAGTAAACTCATTTGCTTTACAGAGCTTCCTTATACACTGAACGCCATGGTTGTTATTTTGTACAACAAACGTGTAATATTTTGTTGTACAAAATAACAACCATGTTGTCACTTATATATTATATTATATTATGCCTGTGCAGCTAAAGATAAGTAGTGGTAAAACTGCTATATTTGAAATATTTAGTTTTATTTTCTGGTTCACCTAATCCAACGACGACACTGGTGGTCATGTTGTGGTGGATTGATACTGGTTACTATAACGACAATTGATGGAATATAAGTATAGAAATAATTTCAAGAAGACTGTGTTACTTAAATCCCACCTATTACGTGGGATCAAAACACTGGCGAAAAGTGGGCGTTTAATATGCCTCTGCCTACCCCTTCGGGGAAACAGGCGTGAGTCTATGTATGTATGTATGGATATGTTACTTAAAAAAATATATGCGTTGTTGTACTAAATACACATTACACACCTATCCCCAGCTGCAATGCCAAATACCGATAAGAAGAAACCAAAAGCTTTCTGTGGCAGATCGATAAGGCTTACCGTAACGATAGTTCCGATGCATCGGCCCATTGGGACATCCAATAACTCCGTTTTTCAGTAAGCAAAAAATTATATAGGTTTACCTAAATTTATTGTAGAATGCGAGCAGTTTTAATTCTTCTTATAGATCTTGGCTGACACAGAGTATATTATAGACCTATCAGATAATTATCATAACAGATAATTTACAGATTAGTTTCAGATTTTTGTGAGTCACCACTTACAATGGATCTTTATATTTTCTTAAGTTATTTCGCATACCATCACTTAATTGTTATACCGTGGTAAACGGTATCGATATCACAATTGCTGCACTGTATAGCCACAAACTAACTCAATTTACAAAATATTGTGATATTATTTGCTTACCCAATAAACATCCAAAAACTCTTTTACGTAAGTAGATAACAGCTGTAAGAACACAATACGATCAATGACAGTAGGTAGGTATACGTTTCACATCTGGTCATCCCTCGCTGAAACTATTTTATTTCACAGCATAAAGCAATAACTGCTCATGTCACAGTCACAGTTGAATTTTGAAGAACCATACAATGGGACTGTTATTAAAGAGTAAAAAAAACACCAGTGCCTTTAAATAAATTAGTGATAAAACCGTTGACCGTATGGAAATTCAAACACCTAACAGTATTTTAATACTTTTCTGAATTTTAAAACACAGTGCCTAAGTATAGGTAAAAATTCAGCATCGTGATTTTTTCCCGGCATTTCCACAAGATCGTCGGCAATCACGCCTTATCTTCTATGCGAATTTTCTGAGCGCCTTTAAATAGCCATCATTTTCACTTGTGGGTACAGAGAACTGAGGTGCTTCGGCTTAATTGTCAAAAACGGAGCAGTTATAAGGCGAATTACGCTTATATTGTATTTTCACGTAGAAACAAACTCGCTTGCGAGCGATTAACATTTATAATACATATTGAGATGATTCAATATGACGCAGACAATTATGCAGATCCGATGGACACATAATCGAAATACATTTGATAGCTTCAAAGGCACATCTACTTGGTGGTCAAAAGTACAACGGCCCCATCAAGTAGCCTTTGGTGAAATCTGTTTTTTCTCATTAACAGATTTAAGGGAGATTAAAGTATACTTGAATACTTTACATGAAACTAATGTTATGTCTTAGCACAGGCGTAATTTATATACTATCGAAAGTAGTAAAAAGTTAGGTCATTCATTGTCAAAATATATCAAACGGTAATTTATTCATCGCCTTAATGATGACATCAAGGTAGCGAATATTTGTTTATATAATTTTGTAATACAAAGTTTTATAATGTAATATTTTTAACCTATATCCTCATTGCAAAATATTCCTCCAATCATTTTTATTACGGATAAAAAGGAGGCTAATGGATAGAATAATGAAGTACAATATCAGATTGATTTGGAGCCCCATGATTGATTTGTTGAAGGTCACCCTTATAAGATAAGGTCGCAATCTAAAACGAACGTCGAGGTTATATAATAAGACTCATCATGACAGGGATTGACGTAATAACACAGTTAGGTAGGTACATTTCTTCAAAAATATTTCATATTCTTAGAGCTGTTGAGTAACATTTTGGATCGTTTTCACTGGATTTGTCCATAGTACGTCAGGCGAAAAATAATTAAACTATGAACTTCCAACAAAAAACCATCAAATAAAGTTTTCAAAGGCCATTATTTACTTTACGTAATTACACCAAAACATTCTAAATCTTTAACATAACTTCTGTACAAAAGTAAGCAATACTAACAAAGGACGATATATCTCAAAGCAAAAACGTATTCTAATTCAGAAAATAGAATAAAGTACAGCCGCTAGCGTCGGCTAAGTAAGTAAATGTAATTATTTTTACAACTTACATTACCAGCCGGCTGCATTTCTCTTCTGGATTAACGGATTTTTTCTCCCGTGCCCTCTTGTTGAATTATCTAAATTCTCATTAGCGGTAGCCACTAGACGCAATCAAGATACAACTTGATATAAAATTCTGTTTACTTAATTATTTTGTATCATACTACGGATTAAAAGATTCCAGCGATTTCTAAGGAGGAATTATGAAAAAGCTAATATTCAGCCAAATCCGGTTAGACTAGTAAGCGGACCCCAGGGTGAGTCTGGCATAACGCTAGGAGGATGATGAGTCAGTCAAAGTGTTGCTTTTGTTGAAGCAGCGGTAGCTTCGTATCAAACTAATGGCGCGCATCACTGACTTTTCGAAGATTATATGTGCGTATTAAATGATTAACTATCACTTGTTTAGCGTGACTTCTCCTTAGGATTCTTGAAAGACCTGACTTTGAAGTCAGTCAAACCACACTTGACTAACGCGGTCGACTATAGCCCTACCTTTCGCACAGTGGGATGTGTCCCGTCATCAGCAGTAGGACAATTTATAGTCAGGGCTGAGTATGATGATGAAGCAACGTGAACCTCTTAGCCAAATGATCTGAGTTTTAACAGTTTAGCAATACAACATTGAAACTTCTAGCATACATTTTTATCTAACCTCTAGAAGTTGCAATGTTTTGTTGAATCACTCTACTCTTTTATATCCTGTATGAGTGTATGAACTAATTTCTCCACAAACTGGTTAGAGAAGCAAGCACATAATTATCAAAATTTTTTAGTGTACAAGACATAGTGAGCACCTGTGCGTTCTCAGACGCAAACTTGCGAACTTATAAGTGCTTCTTAAGCATAGGTTTTTGGGACTTACTCGCGTTACAACCTGTCTTTTGTTAACAACTTTTGCTTGGGGTATCTTTTTTTATGTTAATAGGCGGCAAACGAGCAGACGGATTGCCTGATAGTAAGCAATTACCGCCGCCCATGGACACAAGCAACATCACAGGAGTCACAAGTGCGTTGCCGCCCCTTTGGGTTGGGAAAAGGGATAGGATGAGGAGTGGGATGAGGGAGAAGGAATAGGGGATAGGGCCTCCAGCACTCTCACTCACCGAATGAAACGCAACAGCTTAGGTACTGTTACTTTACGTCGATTTTCTGTGAGAGGGTAGTACTTCCCCGGTCGAGCCGACCCATTCATGCTGAAATCAGCAAGGCTCTCAAGGACCGTGGATAAACTAGGTCTTTCAAGCACATTACAATAATGTTGAGCGCGCTTTTATGTGGAGTTTTTTATCGCTTAGGGCGTAAACGCACTAGCGGCTGGCCGCAATGCGACGCGCCGCATGCGGCTGACCGCACTTCGATTTTATATGCAAAACGATAGGCGATAAAAACATATCCACTCCACACTAGTGCATTTATGCTCTTAATCTCTTTCGCTGCCTCTCGTTTGGCAGTCCCTAAAAAGACTGCGCACACAGGTTGGCTGCTGCAAAGCCAATTTGTGTAGGTGATGGCTCAGGGACCCGATCTTGCCCAATGTGAATGTGGCCAGCCAGGGCAGACGATGGATCATTTCCTGATATGTCCTTTCCCGAGCACCTGCACTGTGTCTGAGCTCTGGGAGGCTACTCCTAACGCAATTACAGTGGCCGAATATAATGCAGATCTCATTTAGTTGAAACCATTGACACGAAGAAGAAGACTATCTCTTTTTACAATAGGCTGACCCTTGGCCATAGACGCTTATTTGTATTCTTCATTGAACTGAAGCAATATCCAGAAGACTCATTCGACTTGCTACTTACTATGAGGCAAGTTGAAATGCAAGTCCAAAGATTCTGAGTTGATGATTCTAATGTCAGACAGACACATAGACGAGGCTGCGGGCTTTGTTTTTTTGCGCGACTGGCGGTTCATAATGGTGTACTTGTGCCGACGCTGATGTATGATAGTGAGTGTTGGCTATGGCAGAAAAAGCATGAAAACAGAATTGACGCAGTGGAGATGCGATCACTGCGTAGTATGTGTCGGGTGAGACTTATGATACAATTTACAATTAGAATGATACAATTCCGAATGCAGTAACACGAGAGCAATGTGGCCTGATAGAAGATGTTGTGACGAGAATTGAGGAAGGAATGCTGAGATGATTTGGACACGTGGAGCGAATGAGTGAAGACAGAATGATTCACCAAATTATAAGGCAAACGTATATGGGCAAGCCGGTCGCGGCCGACCTCGTAGGACATCCGACGACCAAATTGGTGAAGTTCTGAAAAATGGAAAGGTCCAAAGCACCCGGAACCGGCGAGCATGTACGAAAAGAGTAGTGGATGTAGAGGAAGCGCGTGAGGTTTGTAAGGATAGAAGCAAGTGGCGTTCCGTTATCTCTGCCTACCCCGACAGGAAAAATGCGTGAGTATATGTATGTATGTAAATTAAGAAAACCATACAATATTATTTTTAAGAAACTTTAATATACTAGAGTCTGCACGTAAGGGTTATTGAGACTACTAAGCCATTGCCATTTAAAAAACCAGCCCATGTGCCATTCTGGTGTACAAGCTTTATCACTGCAAAGTTGCATTAAAATGCTTTTAGAAGTTGTGCGTGAAAAAGTAACAAACATCAGTCCACGCAACATTTCATGCGAGATTAAGCTCAAAAGTAAACTGTAGATATTTCTCTGTAATAATCCACCAAAATAAATCTCTATTCATGTTTATAGTACAGGAAAACTAATGACAATATAAATGGTAACTACAAAATAGTAATAAGATATTCCTATACAACTCGCAGTTCGTTTACCTCTCTCTATAGTGGAACATGGAATACAATATAATTCTCAGTAGGTGTAGCACGTTATCATGTCGATTCGATTCAATACGTCCCGAGTTCCCTGACCTAATGTGACGTTTCATAGGAAAATTCACTTTTCATATTATTACTAACGCCCTGTTACTTTCCTATGTGAAAATCCTTGTGAAAATCCTTATAATATTTTTCTTCTTTAGTAGTCACTGGCCAGTAATGTGTCAACACTGTTCATATGGATTGAGGTGATTGACTTGTTTGAAATTACTTTGAAAATAGATAGTAGTCTTGGTTGTATCGACTTTTTAATAGCTGTTTCTACGATGGTGAGCGCCAACGCGTAAAACGAAACGCGACGCTTTTTTCAGTGTACTCCTACAGTTTATTACCAAACATTTCATGTTTCTTATGTTTGTCAATCACTAGACCTTTAACCTACTTTCGAGTTAAAATAATGTCAACATTGTAGCGTTTGTACATAAACTATTTTTAATCACTTCAAAATGATTTGCGCGTGACCTGTAATTTACTATAAATGGTGAAGGCTGAAACGCATACTTGCATCATCTGTTTGCAATTAGATACTTTACCAACAAAACAACTTTTACTTGAACTCAAATTAATATGATCACTCTAAGCAATAAAATCTACCACAAATATTTTTACTATCTCTCAGCTGCACAAATAAGCAGAATAAGCAAAATACACACACATTCTCATAGCATCTGAAAATACCAGCACATCGTACCTAACTTGTAAAAACATGAACGCTAATATTGATTCTTCATATGTGCACGTGTAGTTAATCAGGCTATCGATTAGCGAGGCTCAATAAGGAAAAATTAAGTCCTTATATTTGAGAGGCTGCTTGTTTATTTATTCCAAACGAGAGACTCCGGAAATAAGTCTGGATAGGCTTCCATTTGGCGACGGGAAATTATGCTACAGATGTGACAGTTGTTTGAATGTCTGATCTTACGAGTACTGAAGGAAGGCAATCAATCTGTGTTTTATTTGCACGTTGAACTTATTAAAAGTATAGTTACCTCATATGTATAAAGGTGTAAGTTTATTTACTTTTCGTGATAATATATTATGACTATAATTATTGTGCTAGTTTTGGTAATATTAACAGGGATATAGACATTTTATTTCTCTTGAATTCTAGACGTTATAAAACCAGATGTAGAAACATCTATTACATATTTTATCATCATCAGCCTGCTGTAGTCCAAAGACCAATGACACTCCACCATGCCGGAGGGTGACCGAGGGCACGTTTGGCGCGGTCTTCATTTGAGGACACAACTATGAACTACTCACACATATTTGTTCTGTGATAGTTATTGTCTAGTCATACCATAAAGCTTATTAAAGAAACGTATGGATACAGTAAGAGTAAAAAAAATAAGTATATTTTTTGACATTAATTCAACAACACAGATTTAAAAAAAGCAGCCAAAAAATTAAAAAAAGGCCCATTGAATTATCGCTTCTGAATTTTTGGTCTATGAAAATTAAAACGGTGGCAAAGATTAGTGTTTACCAAGCTTCGCGAGCACAAGATTACAACGAACGATGACGTCTGTTAGATACATTGAATGCGCCACCCAATCTATTTTTTATGTCTGCGCAGCTACACTTCAAATATAATTATTTCTTAATCCGCATGTACATACGTATATTTTCGCTGATATATTTTATTGCTGTAAATCTGCATGAAATTTTCTTTCATACTTAATTTACTTATTATGTTATTGACAAAAGTTTAATATTCATGCTGTGCTTTGCTTGAACGCTTTATGTAGAAATACATACAATACATTATACAGCCAATTTAGCCAAAGTCAAGCTCTCGCACCTGCAAAAAGAAATTGATATAAAGCTGATATAGGACGTGAAAATATAATCTTATTTGTATACTTTTACTACACTATTGACACACAAGTTGCGGTAACCAATGCACAAGGAAGATACGACTAGATTTGATACTACATGCTATCCCCCCATCGCTATTATTGACTATTGAAATTGCCTAAATCACGCTGTTATATTTTACAGGTGGTAGAGCTACGTAACTTTCAAATGATCGAACCAGAACCTACTTCCTTTTCAAACAAAATCTTCGTAAAGGAAGATTGCGGGTGTTCGTTTATCTGGGCGGATATTTGTTGTCGACATCCACGTGGCCTAGACGACCCTTTCTTGCCCATACTACTTTTTCTGACGGTAGTTCTTGAGAAATATTGTCACTAATTTTAAAGCTGCCTCTAATAGTAATAATAATAATAATACGGCACGTGTTGTGAGGAAGTTCCTGTCTCTGGAGCCCTAACCACCGGCAGCTTGGACCCTGTGCCCGATGCTGGCCCCCACGGTTATTTTTTATTATTATTTTCTTTTGTAAATTGTATATTTAAAAATTTAATTTTAATTTGAAAAATGATAAATAAAGGAAATAATAATAATAATTTTATTAGCATATAACAGCAGGTTACACATACATTGACATTTGCACAGATGTATAAAATAAGGTACAACGGTATCCCGCCGTGGGATCACCACCTTGTCGTGGTGGGGGGGCTTAGTAACCGTGGGTTTGATTTTCTCCCACGGTGAAGCTAAGCGGGACCCCGGGAGGGGACGCTCCACGTGGGCTTGCATGAGGCCTGCGTAGGATGCGTCCATAGGTGCGGGTGCGGGGGACAGTTCTGTCTGTCCCTCGCAGTCGGGTGCGGTCGCGGGAGGAGAGGCGTGTCGGTGTTGCGTTGCCGCGCGCCCTATCTCCCGCTACCAAATGGGGGCGCACCATCGTTGCGTCGCGGTGGGGCCGCAGAGGAAGAGGAGATGCGGTGTTGCGTTGCCGTCCTCCCTATCCTCTGCGGCCGCTGAGTGTTTTTTTTGGCGGCGGAGCCCAACACCTTCATCCGCCGCCAAGGGGGTTTTGTTCGGGGCCCGCCTAACCATCTGGCGGGCCAATACCCGTCGGGGGGTAGCGAGGAATGCTTCAGCGATACCCGACCCTCCGACACACGGGTACGTGAGGAACACGGGTTGGTTTTTAGTCAGTAAGAGTCTGACAGTCCCCTTCGTCCTTCCCCCAGGGCGGAGGGACTCCATGAGGATTTTCCAACCCGACACCAAAAACAACAACAACGGTATAATATACATAATAGTCAATGGTCGCGACTAACACCTTGCTAAGTTGCCGAGACAACTTGTATTTAAGATGTTAGTGTATACTTAAACGATTGTTTCGTCTATCTTATACTACAGCATACACAAACACTCGATGAAGATAGCCAGATCCAACCAGCCTCCATTATAAAATATCCTGTCACTATTTCACTTCTTAAATTCTTAAATGTTACTCAACAACATAATATGCACAAGGTCTTCGGCGGTGATAATGACACAACCTGTAACGCCACAACATTCTACGCTAATATTCAAGCCGTAAACGGCTTAACTAGGAGACCGTAAACGGTCGCAAGCGATCGATATATTCAGATGCCATTTACCGTGACCTAACAACCTCGGTCTAAACTCCTGTGAGCTAGTTGCCAACTCATAATAACGAGCCTGATATTGCTTGTACCTTGTCATATGACTAACCAAATATTTTTCTACACAGGTAAAGTATTTAATTAACTTTCCCGGACTCGGCTACAAGTTGTCTCATAATTGTGATATTATTGCTTTGGCACTGTTATTATACACGATATTGCTTATTGAAACGAGAAGCGTCGGAGCGTTCGAAATCTGATTATGAGTCTAAGTTTTAAAGACCATGTCTCTATGATTGTTGCATTGCTTGGCCCGTTGGTCGACACTTAAGGATTAAGTATGTGAACTTGACTGGAAAGCAAAGAGGGGTAGGTTTGAACGTTGGCTGCAAATCGAAGATAAATATTAATGTAATGCGCACTGTTCTCAATCTAGTGGTCATTGAACTAAGCCGGGGTTCAATTCGTGCAATGATAGAAACATCTACTAGTTAGAAGTTTCACTACAGCCTGAGATCTAGGTCATACTCACACTTAGTCCACCGTACTAAAAATGTGTCAAAGATATACTCTCGCAAAATGAGTAATATCTCATAGATAGGAAGCTCATATATCATGAGCATTTTACCTCCATTCAAACGAAATCGCTAATACTACTCTAGAACTGGCATTTAACTAACATATATACAAAGAGTTTTATTGACTCGCGTCCCAATCGTCTTTTCTCTTGGAATCCGTAGTGCATCGAGCGCTGTCTATCAACTACTGGCGACGCTCATATTTCAGCGAAATCTCTCTTTGACTGATGTGACGTATTTCAGATAGTACTTGCTTTACTTACTAGGTATTTTTGTAGGTTTTAATATGTTGAAAGGGTTTGAAGCTATAGGTTTAATAAAATGAAATTGAAAAATAATTTATGAGTGTTGCAAATAAATAAATTAAGTTAATATTATCTTAACACTTCTACTCGTACTAACAAAATAGAACTTGGACTTGAATTTTTTATAATTATAGCAGACATACAACATATTATCCAATATAGTTATATTTTATTTTTAACAAAACAATAACAAACATTGACAAATCAAATCTACCAACCGACAAAAATACCCAAGGTTCTAGCAAAAGTGCGCTCAGCATTTGAAAAATCCGAACCGTACGACGATGTTGCCAGTTTAGTTATTTATCCAGTGCATGGCATGTAAAAGTATCGTGTATGAGTTGATTCTCTTTGAGCCACGACTTCGCCTCTAATACCATTCCCCTATTCCCCCAATCATGCAGTGCAAAAGCATCGTTATTACGTTCCAGTTTCAATATAGCTTAGACAGAAATGTGTAGGTACAGTTTTAATTTAGTATGGAGTTCTGGTAAAGAAAACTTACATAAGTTCATTTTAATAACGGGGTGTATTTTTTTGTAAATGTCGTAATAAGCCTGCCATTTCACTTCTGACTGATGTTGCATAATAACGGCTACAGAAAAATGCGCTTTATAAATCTATGGCAATAGTAATATTATCAAGTTTCTTATTTTTGGTAGTGGGCATTATCCAGCCTTTAAAAATACCTAACAATAACTCCACATTTATACTTTACAAACTAATAACTATATCTTGAGAGCGGACACATTTATGTGAATATCTCTATTACGAGTTTCTATTGGATCAGGAAACGGGTAAGTGCAAGTAGGTATTTCTGTTCTAGAACACCTACGCTTGTTTGAAACACCGAAACGCTTATTACTAGACTACTGATCCAATATGTAGAACATGGCACAGTGAAACGTTTCACTGGTGAGCCGCCTGAGGTTAGTTATATACCCAACAAGTTTGCAACGTTTTAATACATTATAGTGGTATTAGGTATATTATTACCTATATTGTTATTGTTGATGCAATTCTCTGGTTATAGTTTTCATTAATTGCGCACTGTTTTCCATTTATCTTAGATTTTTTGAGTTTCGTTGTATTTTGAGTCGAAAATTATGGACATTTAAAAGCCGATAGGCTTGGATTGGTTTTTGACGACCCGGTGGCGTAACGGGAGTGCAAACAACTGACACGCCGATGGTCTCAGTCTCGATTTCCGTCCAAGTGAAATATTTGTGTGCGTGAACATGGATGTTTGTCTTGGTCTGGGTGTTTCTTGTAGGTATATATCGGAGAAGCATTGCTTTCATCGCCATTAGTGGTTGCGGACTTAGTGGGCGTCATTGGGTCAGTAGTCTAGTCTAATCAGCTAGGTTTGACAGTATTTTAATTAGAGTTTAACAATATTAGTAAGTTTACACTGTTGCTAAATAAAATATGACAAATAAAATTAATAGGTAAGGCCAAGCAGCGGATTTAGGGCACCTATCTTAATTTACTTGCTGTTCACGCAATAATCAACTCGATCTGCCGTTTGCACTCAAAAGACAATGTCACTAGAAGCTGTCAGTTCTGCTTTATATTAGATGGCGCCTCGACTCCGTTTGAGGCACGTGTCCTGCTCAGATAGGTCATTACCTGAACTAGTACATTCACAACTTTTAGTTAAATTACTTATATTAATAAGATTTTCAAGTTATATAAATATTTAACAAATCAATTAAAATTAATTAAGAATTTTCAAAGCCATTAAAATATAAACAAAATAATATTGTGAATTATTCATGCAACCAACAAGCAACTTGACTTATAGCTTCCTCCGACACGTATATCTAACATGTATGTATTTCCAAAAAATATATTTATTCATTATGTTTATTTATCCATTGTCTAATACCCATGTACCCACAAGTTCTGCTTAATTTGGAACTAGAACGTGTTGTATTTATGTGGTTATATTTCGATCAATACTACAATGCTGTAAAATTAACCTTAGTGGCAGCTCAATCTTACTCGCAAATATGAAAGTATTTCTGTAACTCGTCAACACGTGAAATTTACATTGCGTGGACTATCATTAGATATATAGGTCTAAAAGTTGTGAAGGATTTTCTTTAACGCTTTTGTATTCAGAAAGCGGCTTGTGAAATATTTCTTACATGAATCATATCGTGTCTCATGCAGTTGAATAATGATTAAGGCGGGTGTAAACTATTCAAATACAAAACATATTATGTAATGAAGTTGCAAAATAAGATATCACATCTAAGTATGGTTTACAAGTTAACGAGTAACAGTCGCCTAACTTAAAATCATTGTTGTCGGTAATAAAATGAATATTGTACTTGAATATCACGACACGAATTTGACCATTGACATGATTTGTTCAACTCATATGCCATATTTTCAAAACATACTGTCGAGTATTTTTTTCTAAATACCCTGAATATGTCCTGACACTTCAAAATGGATATACGTGTACGCAGTGTGCGACCCCGTCTTTTCGAATTGACTTACGTCTGTTTGTTGTATTTGACTTTTTTTTTTACTTAATCAGTTTTACGTCATACGCATACGCATAGTCAATTATGTGACAACATACTCAATATCTCGACTATATTAATCCCAATACTGTAAGCACTTAGTATAAATATGTAGCCAGTACATAGTACAAGCCTAAAATACTCCTCACGAAATAAGTACGAGTATATTTATGAAATATAGATAAAATAATAACACACAATGCTTGACATATTGACTATAAAAGATTCTACCTATTCGAATTTATGACGGTAATAAAAATATCTGCTACACTATTTCTCAAACGGGTGATTTACATTGGATGCACGTTCATTCTTTCGTTAAAGGTTAGAGCTTTTCATACAATAACAATTGTATTATTGCTAAGGGTGGCAGACAAAGTAACTTTTCTCTAGAAACTTTTAAACACTCGCGTTGCATGTTTAAGAATATATATATAGACGGGAATTAACGCGAACATGCAAATTAGGTATTTACATACCTTATTTTGCTTGACGTTTCGAGACGGTTGCACGTCCCGTGGTCGCAAGCTGACTGGTGTGGCGATGTCACGTCTCCGAGTGCGAGGTAGAAGATTCTATTTCTACCCCCGGGTCGTTGATATTCGAAGTACCGGCGCAAAACACACTAACCGTATCTGTATATTGAACATTCGCCGACTGCGCGTTAAAGTGGGGTGTTGTTAGCCGAATCACAGGATTCCACGCCGATGACAATTTGAAGTCCTCTTCCCGATTGAAATTTTTATGTTTTCTGATTTCAATCACTTCACGCACAACTCTTGGGTAAAAGTGGCGTTCCGTGGAGAGGACTTGGTGACGATGAAATTCAATCCAGTGATTGGTGCCCGATTGAAGTAAATGTTCCGCAATCGCCGATTTGTTCGATTGACGGTTCTTTACAGCAGCTGTAAAGAACCGAAATCGTCAATATAAAATATAATTCTATATACCTCCATGGTGGCCACCTTGGAGGTATATAGAATTATACCTCAAATATACCTGGCCACAAATATTTTGTATTAAAAATAAAACAAACTGACTTTGACATAACATACACGTTCCGTTTTCGCTAAGATACCGAATTGAACAAATTCAACAAACTGTTCATTAAAATAAAATAATCGTTGAAATAATTTTAAATACAACTTTATTTCGACTTTTTATTTGTTTCCGTATAAAAATAATTAACTGACAAGTGTGCATCTTTGTAAAATGTTAATTAATACGAATTTAAGGTTAGTACCGGTTTTTTTACTTGTATCGGAACGTACTAGTGTCGTTCGGTTTAAGTTATTCATGATTTTAAGAAAACTCAGTTGAAAGTGCTTTGAAAAGATATCACTCTGACCTGTGAAACAGAAAAAACTTAAGTTGACTTCAACTAGTTCAGAAATTTTCAACTGATGAAAGCTGAAATTCTCAATTCAGAAACCGGCCGTAAGTCTTTATAAGATTCATCCATTTATTTTTATCATAATTTTTCATCATCAATTCATCAAAGATCTCATCTATACTCGGAATCGCACGGAGCTAAAGCCATTTGCAGAGCCAGTACATTCTACGTCGAATAGTTTCCCAGCATTTTAAGTTTGTGATGGCTAAAACCTCGCTCAGTGTGCACTTCAGAACTTTACGCGATAAAAAATAAATAAGTTTATACTCAACACGAGGAAGTTTTTGAACGCTTGAATAAACATTATTTTGATGATATGATCCACTTTCAAAGTGACACAGGGCTAAGATTTTTCTGCATGAAAACGTGGAAGGCACGTTTGTTTTAATGTGCACTCGATATACCTGGGGTAGGAAATTACTAAAATGAATTTTATTTCCATTCGAATATAAACTCATGAAGCAGGCACCGATAGCCTAGTGGAGATACCAACATACTCCTACGCAAAGAATCTTAGGTTCAATATTGACGAAACATTGACTTCATTAAATAGTTAATTATCGTTCGGACAACAACTTGAACAACGACGGCGTAAGAAAACATCGTGAGGAAACCATCATAATATCTGAGAACTCTCCATATCACTCTAAAACTGTACTTTCGCCCAATCCTTATTTGTCCAGCGTGTGAACTATTACCTTAGCCTTAAAATTACTAAACATATTTTTTAATATAATAAAGGTATTCCTTTGTCCGTGTGATGACGGTGTCGCTGACCAATTCCATTTCGTGACTGTCGTAAGATGCGGCGAATGGCGAATTTACGAAGAAAATTAAATTGTGAAGAAACGGATAACTCAACATCAAGCCCTTTATTAACAAGCCGTCTGGCCAGCGTGGTATTACATTTTAATAATCCAAATCTTCGTATTGACTTACAATTCTATTGTGACGCAAGTTAAGAAAGGTTTACGTCCAGTAGTGGACTGCAAAAGGCTATAGCAGTAGTAGTAGGTATTTTTTTTTATAAATAAGTTGCCTAAAGGTTTACATAAAAATATAACTTCACGCCCTTTATCCCCGAAAAGGTAGGCAGCGGTGTATTACACCCAATACTTCGCCAGTTATGTTTCGGTCCCAATGTAATAGGGATATATATATTTGGAAGATATGGTTGTTTTTGTATGAATAGTAGTTTTGGTGAAAATTGTAGTTTTGGTGGATTTTGTAGTTTTGGTAGAAATTGTAGTTTTGGTAGATATTGTAGTTTTGGTAGCAATAGTTGTTATGACACAAATGGTTGGTTTGAGATAATCACACAGACCATCGACGTAAAGTGACAGTATTGTAAATGCTGTTGCGTTTCGTTAGGTGAATAAGAGTACTGGAGGCCCTAACCCGCCTTATCACGCTCTTTTCAAATTCAAATTCAAATTCAAAATCCTTTATTCATTTGGGTCACAATGTGACGCTTATGAACGTCAAAATAATAAATTTATAAAATAATTACTTATACTCAAATTTAAAACATTATTACTGTATGCTTCTACATTTACATTTACTGCCACGTTCGCAAAGCAATAGGTAGAACCATGAGAAAGAACGGGCAATAAAACTCACGGTCACTCTTTTTCATCGCCAGGTTTTGCATAATACACAATTTACATTTTGTAAGGTGCTGCAACTGTTACACCTTCTATATCACTTGTATATATTTACTGTACATCATAATACTCAGGCATAATACTTTTGGTTAGCATCCTCAGAATAGACATGGTGAAACAGGAGCATCCACTTACATTATATATACCTAATAATGCAGGCAATCCGCGAAAGTGATCAGAACCATGATGGAAATTATGCAGTTAAATATTAAAATCTAATACCAGCCCGCAAGACCGTCATCGACCAGTCATCGCAAGTAGCACCCGTTCACGAGTATGACGCATGTGCCAGCCATCATCCCTCTCGCCATATTAGAGGGACAGGGATGACCCGACACACGACGCCACCACAAGAAATGACATTTTAGTGAGCATGACGACAACGGTATACGAACCAGTAGTAAGAAACAATCTACTGGTATACTGACCATGACCGCCAATTACCTCCATTTTCCAGATCGTTATTATTAACATAAGTTAGTGGAACGCGTGAAGGAATGCAAATGTAGAAAGAATTTTGTGAAGGTGACAAGTGAACAATGATATGATCAGAGATAAATAATGTTAAACTACATTCAACAAATCATAAAAATATCCAAATCCTGCAAAAATCATGTGTTCACGAGGCACCTCCACTTAACATGTAAATAAAATAATCGTGAGTTAAACAAGCCTAAGCCTATCCCCACGGTGTCTTATCATTTAAAAATTCCTTAATAGTGTAATAACCCCTTTGTAAAAGAAAGTTCCTAATTGTCCGTTTGTATTTGTGCATGGGTAAATTCATTATTTCAAGAGGCAATTTGTTGAAAAATCGTATACCAATCCCCGCAAATGAGTTCTGAACTTTATGTAGACGGTAGTTAGTTCCCACCAGTTTATGCTTATTCCTTGTGTTCACGTTGTGCAAATCACTATTTTTGCGGTATAGAATTAAGTTTTTCTTAATGTACATTAAGTTAGCATATATATATTGCGATGCAACTGTCAATATGTCTACTTCTTTAAATTTATCACGTAAAGAATCTCTAGCACCTAACTTATAAATAGCACGTATGGCCCTTTTTTGAATGACAAAAATAGTCTGTATATCAGCAGCTGTACCCCATAACATTATTCCGTAAGACATTACGCTGTGAAAATAACTAAAGTAAACTAGTCTAGCAGTATCTATATCTGTGAATTCCCTAACTTTTCTAACTGCAAACGCTGCAGAACTAAGTTTAACTGCGAGACAGGATATTTGGGCGCCCCACTGAAGCTTACAATCTAAAGTTACACCTAAGAATACGGTTGATTCGACTAGTTCAATTGTTTCCTTATTTAAAATTACATTAGTAGGAACACTTTTGACATTAGGCAAAGAGAATTTAACACATTTGGTTTTGCTTGAGTTGAGTACCAAATTATTTGTCGAAAACCAATCTAATACTTGTGCAAGAGTGTTATTGACGGTATCAAAGTTACTTAAATTACGATCAACTTTAAAAATTAGTGACGTATCGTCGGCAAACAAAACAATATCACATAAATTTTGTACAAAGAACGGCAGATCATTAATATATATTAAAAAAAGAAATGGACCGAGAATAGAGCCCTGTGGAACGCCCATTCCTACTGGCAAACCTAGAGACCTACTCCCATTAACATCTACATACTGAATTCTATCACTAAGGTAGCTGGCAACAAGATTGAGTGCAGTATCTCTAATACCATAAAGTTTCAATTTAAGTAAAAGCGTATTATGTTCCACACAGTCAAAGGCCTTTGATAGGTCACAAAAAACACCAATGGCATCCTTCGAGTTTTCCCAAGCATTGAAAATATGCTTTAACAAAGTTACACCGGCATCAACGGTGGAGCGACCCTTAGTAAAGCCATACTGTTCACTGTGAAATAAATTATTTGTGTGAAAGTGGCTCTCTAGTTGATGCAAAATAATCTTTTCAAAAATTTTACTAATAGCAGGCAAGATAGAAATTGGCCGAAAATTACTAGGGTCGCTCTTTGATCCCTTTTTGAATAATGGTATTACTTTACTGTGTTTCATTAGATCAGGAAATACTCCTGTATCTATGCATCTGTTGAATATTGCAGCTAAATATGGAGCTAAGCTAGAAATAATTTGTCGCACAAGTTTAACAGAAATGCCCCATAAGTCAACAGATTTTTTATTATTGAGCGTCTTGAATACCTTCAGTATGTCATTGGTGTCAATATATTTAAAATTAAAAAGCACATCACACTCATTCACATTGCCCCTAACCAACATTTCTGCTTTGTTTGGACATGAATCTAGACAGCTGGTTGTGTTCACTGGTATGTTTATGAAGAAATTGTTAAATGTCTGAGCAACATCAGTTTTCCTAGTAATAATTTCACCATTAAATTTTAATTCATAATTGTTATCTACCAATTTAGCTCGACCAGTCTCATTGTTAATAATGCTCCAAGTAGTTTTAATTTTATTCTTGGATTCTTTAATTTTATTGCTTAAATATAAGGATTTGGCTAAAGCACATGTCCTCTTAAAAACCTTTGAATAATTTCTAACATATTGAATAAATTCAGGATTAAAATTGTATTTCTTCATACCATATAGATCATACAACCTAGCTCTACTTTTGTATATACCTACTGTTGCCCAATCACAAAAATTTACTTTAATGCTCCTTGCAAATGTCTTCAGTTTAAAAATTTTATTGTACTCATCATTAACAATTTTAAATAAGCATTTATATAATTCATCAGGATCATCAACGGTTAAGTCAATACTGGCGATCTTGGCAGCAACATCATTACTAAAGTGTTTTAGGCGAGCAGAGGTCATTGGCCTACATGTAATTTCTTGTACTTTAGGGGTTGTATTAGTTGGAATTACAACCTTTTGCCCGCAGTGATCCGATGTCAAGTCAGTTAAAACAGCCTTACTTAAATAAAGACAATTGCAAAAAACATTATCTAAGCATGTAGACGAATGTGAGGTTATTCTAGTTGGTTCAGAGAACAAAACATTTAAATTAAATGACCTAAATAAGCTAACTAACCTAGTACAAATTGGTGATTTTTCTAACAAATTGACATTAAAATCGCCGCATACGATTATAGACTTCCTACTAGAAATTATGTGTTTTAAGACATCCTCAATAATGCTTTCAAACTGAGTAAAGTCGCTTTGTGGTGGTCGATACACACACACTATAATATGTTGTTCAAGCTCAACACAGGAAATCTCAGCAGTGCGCTCGATAGAAAGTTTAACTATATCCTTACGTTCTTTACATTTCAAACTATTACATACATATATTAGAGAGCCACCACGAATAGCCTTCTTTCTTACGAATGCACTTATAACTGAGTAATGTTGATTGTTAAATATTAATTGGTCAACTCGCAACCAATGTTCTGTAATACATAAGATATCAATCTTATGTTTATTTAAAAATAAATCTATTTCTAATTCTTTGCCAGATAGGCCTTGTATGTTTTGATGAACTAAGTTTAAAACACATGAATGCCTATCTGTTGTCTCATCTAATAGTTTAAACTAATAGATGTGTCAATACTACTATTGGTATAACTATTATCTACCAAATTCCTAAGTACTCTAGTAGTACTCCTGTCAGTATATAAATTAAATGCTAATAATTTAGCAAGTTGTCGCCTATGTACATAAGAAAGATACATAGTATCTTTTGTTAAAAAGAAATTACTAATAAAAATATTAGTGTCAAAAAATAAAATACTGTCACTATGACATGTCCTATTGTACAATAATAGATTTAATTTGCCTATCTGTCTGTTTTGGTCATCTGTGAGAGCATATGAATAAGGCAATGCACAAATAATAAAGCTACATCCTATTTTTGTGCTAACATCCATCATTAAGTCTGTTAATTCTATGAGACTGTTTTTGGAGACTAATGAGCTGTCACCATACAATATGATGACAGTAGTTTGTGCATTCAAGTCGGCATTCTTAATCTTATCAACTAGGGTACAAGACTGAGCTCCAGGTGAACAAAAGTTCTGTACTGGTTGCTCAGTGTAATGATCAATTAAGCTCCCTAAACCCACTCCCAGTTGGTCTGAAAAAATTATTACATTCTTACTGTCAGTCTTTACTGGATGCAGTTTGTTTTGTGAATTATACTGACATCCATGTGCATTCAATTCTATTGATTCAGCAGGTGTAGTCGCACACTTAGTTGTACAACTGGAACAGTAATTATTAGAGTTGGATAATGAGATAAGTTGTTTTAAATTTTCTCGACCAACTCTTGAAATTTCTTCATATTTTAAGATGTATTCATGAGTCTCATTCTGGTGTTCCATTATAGTTCTAGTGAGTTGAGCTTGTAGATTTGATATTTGTGCTTGCAACTCACTTGTGTGTTGTTCATATAACAACCTACCAGAAACTAATTCTTCATTTGTTTCCTCAAGCTTTAATAAAAGAGACTCACACTCTTTATTTAATTTACAGTTATCTTGTGCATACTGACTCAATTTGGTAGACCACTTAGGACCAGATCTAAGTTTCTTAATTAATTTATTTAACTTAAACAATTTTCTAAATTTATTCTTACTAAGACATTTTTTGAAACAGTTACATTTAAGAGCTTTTAGCACATTAATTTTGTCACCCAGGAGCTCAGAGAATAAGTTGTGAGTAGCAGTACTGTTAAAGGCCGCAATTGTGTCTTCTAGAGTTGAAATTCTGCCATAAGCCTCATTGAGACTTGCTTCTAACTCCGCATTGCGGCTAAGTTGTCTGGAGTAAATTTCATCGCAGCTGCTGAAACACCTTACTTCTTCTCGTAGTCTGTCCCGTTGATCCAAGACATCCATATGCTCTATATGCAGCTCCGTGAGTTGTGTCTTCAGCTCAGAGATACGGTCATTTACAATTTTAATTTCTTCTTCACAGTCAACGCGTTCCCTTAATAGTTGACTGTTGTCATCCTTGTATTTCTTTAACTCGAGCAGAGTTATTCTTAATTTATTTTCCACCTCCTTGGCCGTTGCCTTCCGAGTCATCATATGGGTAGACATTGCCAAGGATTACAAATTACCTAAAAAATAAGAAAACAGCTGAGCAAAGTCAAAGAAGAGAAGAGATGTGATGGGGCTTGAGTATTATTGTATAGACAGAATAAATAAGAAAAGTTACAAAAGAAAAGGTGGGTATATGAATAAAAATTATATTAAATTAATTAATTGTAGAAACTAAGAAATTGAGAACAATTTAGGTAATTTGAATACTTTAGAGTAATTATCTAATACTTTTACAAGGTTTCTATTGAAATATCTCAGCTGATGAACTTAATCAACTTATTAATAAAATGTAAGTAGGTATACAAGTTACAGGTTTAAACCAATAATAGCTAATACAGATAAGTACACAAATATATGAAGTACAGACAAGAATAAACAGTGTAGTAATTGTGAAGTGTATCTGTAGATTGTGTTTGTCTGGGGCTGTTGTTTAGTCCTCGATTTTGCTTCCACATATAGTCAAGCAAAAGGAGACAGAACTGAGCCAGATGTGTGTTGGACGTAGCTCACACGGGGGTGAGCCGAGTAATTCGGTGTTGTGGAGTGTTGAATAAGTTTTAATAAGTATTATACTCCCCGGGTTTAAGTCGTAGCAGATGTAAATTCAAATCCGTCCGTTGACACCAAGTCTCCGTTCTGTTCGCTCGAACTTTGGCCGTGTAGTTATTATACTTTTTACAAACACAATTTTAACAATAACTTCTTGTCACTATTTTATCAATATATACTAACTTATATGTTAAATAATCAATTGAAATTATATTAAAACTTTTTTAATTACGGAGCTAAAATTATTGACGTCTGGCGGTTACAGTTGCCAGAGCGACGTTTTCTATAGGGAAAGGAAGAGAGAATGAAAAGGGGAGGGAGATTGGAGGGGAGAGAGCCAAGAAAACTTTGCCCGCTCCTCTTTTTCCTAAGGTCGGCAACGCGCAAGGGATGCCGGGTTGGCATCACTGGCTTCTATGGGCAACGGTTAGCCGCTTACCATCAGGCAGGCGCATTTGCCACCCTTATAGTATAAAAAAGAATACTTCATTTATATCGTTCTAGAGCTGCGTAGTCCTCATGAGCAAATGTATTGTATGAACTTTTACTGGAGCCAATTAAGTAAACAGAATGTGGCATATAATTTAGAGTACAATTGTAATAATAGTTTTATATAGAAAATAGTTTACCATACTACTAATACTTAACCATGCAATAAATGAACTTAATCCTGGAGCTTCATAGTATTGATCGGTTGGTTAGCTGGTAGTATTATGACTGGATTTAAATCAGTATACAGATATGGCATGTAAAGTATAATGTGGAGCCACATCACATTGATTTGTTTTTGTATAAGTTTACTGGATTCAAATAAGTACGTACGATGCAGCATGTAATTAGAGTTAAATAATACGTAAATCAACAACATAATGCTAGCAAATAACTCCATGGCTGTTATAATTTCACTCGTGGATCTAACAATGCATGGTTATAATAAATATAAATCCTCTGGATCAACTTATGTATGGAAAATAGATAAGGATTTCATCTCATGATATTAAATATCTATGGCCCTTATCCGAAGGCGCAAGGTCACTCAAAGGGCGATGGAGAGAGCTATTCTTGGAGGTTTCCTGTGCGAGATCGGATCAGAAATGAGGAGATCCGCAGGAGAACCAAAGACATAGCTCTCCGGATAGTCAAGCTGAAGTGGCAGTGGTCAGGGCACAAATCTCGAAGTTGAGGCCGTGGAGGCAGAAAGGTTCTGAAGTGGTGGCCACATACCGGATGACGCCGAAGAGGAAAGATCCCCGCAAGGTTGATCGACGATCTCGTTAAGAACACGTGAAGCGGTTGGATGCGGGCGGCTCAAGACCGGTATGTGTGGAGAACCTTGGGGGAGGCCTATGTATAGCAGTGGAAGTCGTTTGGCTGATATGATGATAAATTGATGATATTTCATCATACCAGCCAAACGACCCAAATTTATATAAGCACGCAGATATGGCGTGGCGTGTATAGTAATGTAGCCACATAATATCCATAACTTGTGTGCATAAGATTATCAGTATCAGTTCATAATATTTAAAGCGGATCAATGCTTTCGGATTTGACAATGTATGGACGTAATGAATATAAATTCAATGGATCATCTTATGAATGGAAAACTAAAATTTAAATAATTGTAATGTGAAACCATTAAGTATTGATTGACGGGTATATGTATGTCTTAAAGGAGCCAAATAAATATACAGATTATGGTATACAATTATGCGTTAAATAGTAAGCTAAAATATTCAAACAAAAATACTCAACTAACATGAGCCACATAATATTAACTAGCAAGTCTAATATAATATATATTTAGTTTTAGATTCGAATAAGTACGCAGATGTGGCGTATAAAGTGAGCCCGTGGCAAAGTGGTGACCGCTCGAATCTATCGATTCGCAAGGTTTTAGCTTACTATTTAACGCATAATTGTATACCATAATCTGTATATTTATTTGGCTCCTTTAAGACATACATATACCCGTCAATCAATACTTAATGGTTTCACATTACAATTATTTAAATTTTAGTTTTCCATTCATAAGATGATCCATTGAATTTATATTCATTACGTCCATACATTGTCAAATCCGAAAGCATTGATCCGCTTTAAATATTATGAACTGATACTGATAATCTTATGCACACAAGTTATGGATATTATGTGGCTACATTACTATACACGCCACGCCATATCTGCGTGCTTATATAAATTTGGGTCGTTTGGCTGGTATGATGAAATATCATCAATTTATCATCATATCAGCCAAACGACTTCCACTGCTATACATAGGCCTCCCCCAAGGTTCTCCACACATACCGGTCTTGAGCCGCCCGCATCCAACCGCTTCACGTGTTCTTAACGAGATCGTCGATCAACCTTGCGGGGGTCTTTCCTCTTCGGCGTCATCCGGTATGTGGCCACCACTTCAGAACCTTTCTGCCTCCACGGCCTCAACTTCGAGATTTGTGCCCTGACCACTGCCACTTCAGCTTGACTATCCGGAGAGCTATGTCTTTGGTTCTCCTGCGGATCTCCTCATTTCTGATCCGATCTCGCACAGGAAACCTCCAAGAATAGCTCTCTCCATCGCCCTTTGAGTGACCTTGCGCCTTCGGATAAGGGCCATAGATATTTAATATCATGAGATGAAATCCTTATCTATTTTCCATACATAAGTTGATCCAGAGGATTTATATTTATTATAACCATGCATTGTTAGATCCACGAGTGAAATTATAACAGCCATGGAGTTATTTGCTAGCATTATGTTGTTGATTTACGTATTATTTAACTCTAATTACATGCTGCATCGTACGTACTTATTTGAATCCAGTAAACTTATACAAAAACAAATCAATGTGATGTGGCTCCACATTATACTTTACATGCCATATCTGTATACTGATTTAAATCCAGTCATAATACTACCAGCTAACCAACCGATCAATACTATGAAGCTCCAGGATTAAGTTCATTTATTGCATGGTTAAGTATTAGTAGTATGGTAAACTATTTTCTATATAAAACTATTATTACAATTGTACTCTAAATTATATGCCACATTCTGTTTACTTAATTGGCTCCAGTAAAAGGTCATACAATACATTTGCTCATGAGGACTACGCAGCTCTAGAACGATATAAATGAAGTATTCTTTTTTATACTATAAGGGTGGCAAATGCGCCTGCCTGATGGTAAGCGGCTAACCGTTGCCCATAGAAGCCAGTGATGCCAACCCGGCATCCCTTGCGCGTTGCCGACCTTAGGAAAAAGAGGAGCGGGCAAAGTTTTCTTGGCTCTCTCCCCTCCAATCTCCCTCCCCTTTTCATTCTCTCTTCCTTTCCCTCTAGAAAAGGAAAAGAGCGTGATAAGGCGGGTTAGGGCCTCCAGTACTCTTATTCACCTAACGAAACGCAACAGCATTTACAATACTGTCACTTTACGTCGATGGTCTGTGTGATTATCTCAAACCAACCATTTGTGTCATAACAACTATTGCTACCAAAACTACAATATCTACCAAAACTACAATTTCTACCAAAACTACAAAATCCACCAAAACTACAATTTTCACCAAAACTACTATTCATACAAAAACAACCATATCTTCCAAAACTACGATTTCTTTCAAAGTAACCATTTTCTACCACAGATTCTGCCAAATTTTCTACCAAAGCTACAAGTTCTGCCAGTCACAATTTTCTACCAAATACTTAATTCCTATAACTTTTAAACGATGATATTAGTACTCTATCTATATTATTCAATAGAACTTATGACGTGCAAATTTTATTAATGTTGACCTTTAATTTAAAATGTGTCATACAGTGTGATGAACAGCACTATATGTAATAGCACTATAGTATTTAAGATTATATTTAATGTAAAAGGCACATTTGTACGCCGGGGAAGGCAAAATACTATGGACTTGAAAACAATAAACAACTTGGTAAACAGTATTCCAACCAACATTTAAACTATTATTTTGTATTCTGTAAATGTTTCACATTAATAACAAAAGATGTCCGAAGGAACTCCATCGTGGGTATTGTGTTTCGAAAGAAATTTCAGAAACATTTTCATAATAGATGCCTAGACTTGACAGAATATTAGCTTTTTCACAGAGCGACTGCCGTCTTACCTCTACACCCGAAGGCGTAGGCATATTTCATGGTTTAGACCAGATATTTGAGGGCACTGATTGTCCTAACGACTGTCAAAGATGATAATCGAAACGGCACGGAGGGGTGTGATCTTTTGTGGCCGGTCACCCTATGTCCAGCAGTGGACGTCGTTTGGCTGATATGATGATGATATTTCATATCAGCCAAACGACCCAAATTTATATAAGTACGCAGATGTGGCGTGGCGTACATACGTAACGGAGCCACATAATATTCATATAAGCTATTGTGCATAAGACTATCAGTATCAGTTCATATTTAAAGCGGATTAATATAGTATGCTTTCGGATTTGACAATGCATGGACGTAATGAATATAAATTCACTGGATCATCCTATGTATGGAAAACTAAAATTGAAATAATTGTATTGATTGACGGGTATATCTTAAAGCCCAAATAAATATACAGATTATGGTATACAATTATGCGTTAAATAGTAAGCTAAAGTATTCAAACAAAAAGACTCAAGTAACATAATCCTGGAGCCACATAATATTGACCAGCAGGTCTATATTATAAAGTTTTACATTCAAATAAGTACGTACATGTGGCGTATAAAGTGAGCGGCTCGAGGCAAAGTGGCGACTGCTCGAATCTATCGATTCGCAAGGTTAAGCGCGTTCGTCCACGTCTGGTTTATAGATGGGTGACCAGCCACAAAAAGTCACACCCTCCGTGCCCTAAATTAAATGGTAATACATGTTATACTAAGAAAACAGTCGCTCTGTGGAAAACTAATATTCAGTCAAATCTGGTTAGCGGAGCCCGGGCTCCAAGGCAAATGCTTGGATGCAACCGGGATTACACTCGGAGGATGATGATGATGACCCATCTATAAACCAGACGGTGACAAACGCGTTTTACCTCGCAAATTTTTAAAAGATTCGAGTGGTCGCCGCTTTGTCACGGGCCCCTCTTATAGGTAGGTAATGTACCTACCTACTACAAATATTTAACCAAAAAGTCCGAAGTAAAAAAAAACTGCTGGAAAAATGGACATAGAAACCAAGTTATTGTAAGAAATTCCGCAAGTTATGAGAATCGATAAGAAATACCGAATAATAATACATAAAAGTGACCAAGAACCAATGACTGCCCTCCGTGAAGAATACTGCGCTGCGATTGGCCCATTTGAATCGGATCAAGTAAATCTAAAATACATAAAATGTGGATTTGTATAAAAATGACATAATTATTATGATGAATATAATGATCAACATTGTGATGAAGGGGATATATATATATATATATATATATATATATATATATGTGTGTGTGTGTGTGTGTGTGTGTGTGTGCGTGTGCGTGTGCGTGTGCGTGTGCGTGTGCGTGTGCGTGTGCGTGTGCGTGTGCGTGTGCGTGTGCGTGTGCGTGTGCGTGTGCGTGTGCGTGTGCGTGTGCGTGTGCGTGTGCGTGTGCGTGTGCGTGTGCGTGTGCGTGTGCGTGTGCGTGTGCGTGTGCGTGTGCGTGTGCGTGTGCGTGTGCGTGTGCGTGTGCGTGTGCGTGTGTGTGTGTGTGTGTGTGTGGTCTTAGGCCTTATCTATACATATAGTAAATCTGTGGGTGATAGATGTCTGTACGTGGAAGATATTTAGGAGAAAACTATTTTAAGGGGTCTTTATTAAAGAAGAGAACCCAAAAATATTTATTATTACAATTTTTGTCTGTTTGTCTGCGCGTTTGTGCACACTAATTTCAGAAACGGCTAATCGGATTTGAATACGGTTTTCAATGATATATTGTAGGAAGCCTCACTTAACATTTAGTGTTTGTTTTATTCGAATCGGTTCATAAATAAAAAAGTTACGTCGATTTAAACATTATGATGTATTTTTTCGGTTGAAATTTATCCTAAGGCAATGTAAATAAGTAACTCTTTAGTTGAATCGGTTGAAACTGAATATAGTATGATCTGTAGAATGTAAAATTACGACGGTTGAAAGATTGTAAATGGTAATTTCCGAAAATTAATAGTATCCAATTTAAAATGAGCTCTATTCTGTATAATTTATGATATTAAATAGGGTTCAGCTTAAGCTGGATATTATCGCGCGTGTACGTATAAGCAAGTCATTTACTGGAGGGTATCAACATTGGGATAACGCTTTGTCTGAAGCAAGTATCAGTGAAAGTCCTCATCGATTGCGCCATTTTTTGCAGTCATGGTGGAGTAAACAAATTGGCCGAGGACTTTTTTCAGGCACGCACAAGCAACTAATGAATCGTTGTTTGCTTGCTATTCAACACATAGCTTTATCTATCCTATAACTCAATATGGCCTGCCCGAAGCATCATTTGATGGTGTAAGTATTAATAATAATGAGCCGATGTATATGAATAGGTAAACTATAACCGATTAAAACTAACCGAAATCCTGCAAAATGATGACTCGAGACTAACTGAAAAACAGCGTTTAATATAATTATGATCTCGTGTGTTTGATGTTTTTGTGACAGTACTTAGAGCAAAATAGTAGATGCTCCGGGTGGAACTGGACATTCTTTTCTTATAAGATGATTTTGGCGAAGGAACGAAGCTAAAGTATGATTACGACAGCTGTAGCTTTATCGGGTAGTAGAGGGTGACATCAGCTACAACCGCACGTTTTTATAAACATAATAATAAATAATAATAATATTCTACCACAATTACACAACACTATCTAGTCCCAAACTAAGCAGAAGCTTGTACTATGGGTACTAGATAATGGATAAACATACTTATATACTTTTTTTTTTGTAAATACATACATGATAAACATAAATTCATAACTTCACGCCTTTAACACCGAAGTGGTAGACAGGATCATAACAGGGTCCTAATGTAATACCGGGCTCATTATTAAGCGAGCGATGATTAACATTTTAAATACTCACATAACTTCAAAAAGATATGGGTTTGTGCCCGGGCCGTGTACCTGGGGATCGAACCCGAGACCATCGACCATCTCAGCAGTCAGCAAATTTCACAATTTCTGCTCGATCCCGTAGATTCGAGAAATCCCTTTATAGCGCACCTCTACGGTCCCCGGGCAACATACATATGCAAAATTACAGCTTCTTGCTACCAATAATTTTGGCTCTGCGATGTCTGTCAGTCAGTCACTAACGCAAGAATTTTATTTGTATAGAGCGATAGCAGCCATATCGTTATCAGGAGGAAAAAGTGCCTACAATGTTTAAAGCTCTGATCGACTTAGACCACACTGAGAGCTCTGTTTGTAATATATCTAGAAACACCATATGGGATGAATGCACGATGACAAATCATGATGCGATCGAAGCATGTAGATCCCACATTAAAGCATATCAAGCAAAATTACCAACCCATGAGCGGTGTTTTTTGTGGCGATTTTTGCCTTTTATACCACGAGGGACAAGATCTGATGAAATAAGTATGTCTAAAGAGTTCTACACTGTAGGATTGTATAATCGCTATGCATTAAATATGCGAGCATTAAATTATGGAAAAGGGTGGTTTAGATACCCAGAAACGGACATGGGATAGTGAAAATTGAAGAGTACACCTATTTCTATCAACATAAAGAGTTATGGAAGACAAAGAATCAACCGACTATTGAAATTCCAGTGGATTTTTGGGAATCCATCAATGCTCCTGGATTGCCATTCTAAAAGACATAACATAACATAACTTCATACCGTCATCTCAGAAGGAGTAGGCAAAGATGTACTACATACGCCGCGCCTATTACCGTACCATCTACCGGGCACATTATTAACCGAGCGGTATTTAACATTTTTAATGCAGACATATCTTTGAAAAGTCAGAGGTGTGTGCCGGGGGTACTTGGGGATCGAAACCGAGACCATAGTCTCGGCAGTGTTACGTACACCACTGGGCTATCTCAAAAAACAATTTTAAAAGTAACCCTAACTAAAGCTTTATAATTGCACCAGAAAAGTGACTAATTTACAACGAAACGTGATCGAAGCAGAGATTTTAATAGGGTGCAGAGCAGGTTTATATAATAACATAATATATTATGTTATTATACACCACTATTTTTTAATTAGTACAAAAACTTTAAGGACAGATTAGCGAAGATATTATTATCATATATGTGACGTAAGAATTTCATAATATTGTTACGGACGGGGTAACGGGATTGGAAGGAAACACCGAGTAGCACTATTGACACTTTATTCGACTTGACACACGACACGCCGTTTAATTCCGACGCAGACAGCACCAACACTAGCGTCTTTTGCACTGCACTTTTCACTGCGCTTCACTGCACTTTACTGCACTATACTTTCACTTCACTTTTTTTACTACTTCTTCTTTCTTCCTTTACTTCTTCCTTTTCTTCTTCGCTTTACCACTTTTCAACTTAAACTGGCGCTTAGCGCGTCTACACCGCCTTATATACCCCTAAGAATGTTCTAGATCTACTAATTTCGATTGTCTTTTCGTTATTCAATTGTTTTTTCCATCTCCTGTCTCTTTTTAACCTTTCCATTCCTTCTTGAAGTTTCTAGAATTTTCTTATCTTTATTCGAAATATTAAATTTGTGTTTCCATCTCCTGTCTCTTTTTAACCTTTCCATTCCTTCCTGAAGTTTCTAGAATTTTCTAATTTTTACTCGAAATATTTAAATAATCTTTTAAATATTTGCCAAATATTCATAAACATTTTCCAAATTTCATAAAAACCATAATCCACATAACAGTTATGACTGGGATTTGAACCCACGCCTTCAGAACGTGAACGGAATGTGTTATCCGCACGGCCATCGCCTTGTTGTCAATGACTGGTGAATTCGGCGAACACTTGACAGAGTGTATACGTCATCGAACTAAAAACTCATTTCCAAATAATAAAATAGTCTTCAAACCTCTTTACTAATAAATTATTGTGTTTGATGACCGGATAGTTTGTCGTGTAGACGTCAGAAGTCCTTGGCAACGGTAGTGATGACAGCTTGGCATGACACCGGCCGTCACAATATCAATAAAGAGCAAAGTTATTATAATTTTTTTATTGTCGAAAATCTCACTTAAATCATAGTCATATTTTACAATCCATTCACTAATTCATTGGTAATATTTCATCCTGCTCATTCGCATTCTCTCTGTCGCACTTATGATGTAGGTAGCCATAGAAAATAAAATGAAGAAAAATAATAAATGTAGGTAGTTATTTTTTAATTTTGCTAATTCTACCCTCTCCTAAATACTTCATTCGGGCTTAGGACCGGTAAAATTTATCGTTTAACAAGTAATTAAATACGGAGGTATGTAATTAGAAAGCAAACAAATATCAAAATAATCATGTCAGCCTAGAGACGTCCACTGTTGGACATAGGCCTTCCTCAAGGTGTGTGGAGAACACAGACCGATTTTGAGCCGCCCGCATCAAATTATTATCTACTTAAGTACGTATTATTTACTTAACTTACAAGTATTTCCATTGTCCTTCGAAATGTCGACCACCGTTGTCAAAAGCATCCAATATGCACTTAATTGTTTGACACTGACCCGGTCACTTTTGTACACTCACAATACGATGTCCATGGGTACACAGCTGCACTCGCGATTTTTCCACTCAAAAAGTACGCACGAAGCATAGCTACATACTCCCGTGATATGAACTGATATGATAGGCCATCGCGTCGGGCAAACGTTGACAAACAATTAACTTTTGCAACGAAATTAGATACGCTCACATTCGCTAGCAATTTAGTACTGTTTGTCGCATCGTCGGGGCGTGGCGCAGGCGCAGAGGGGCGGGGGGGGGGGTATTTATCAATGGCTCCGTTTACTACTGTTTAGTGCGCGGGTCGGTCATTGTATTAGTTATGCATTTACCAATTATTACGTATTTTTGTGGACAGTTTTGAGACAGTTTTGGGACTTAGTGTTTTTATTTTTTAACTACATAAATATGATCAGTTAAAGATACTTAGTGCCCTGTTAAATTTTTTGTACTAATTAAAAAATAGCGGTGTATAAACATTATGATTATGAAACATATACACCCAGGATGTATTTCTCTAATTCCAAACAGTTTTTCGTTTAGTTTCTAACGAGTCCAGCTTAGGTTAAGGTCAAACGCTGAAAGTTGCGGGTGTGGATCTAAGTAACAGCTGTTTTCGCATGGTCAGCTTAATGTAGCACTGTCACGTGTTAGCGAGCTTAGGTACCTTTATATGTTTGTATCCCCGAAGGCTATCCTTATATAGTGCACAAAGAAGCTTTAATGTAGATTATTAGATAATAAATTAAAAAACAAAGTCCCTGCGAACGGAGTCGCGGGCACAACTAGTAAATAATATATTTCCCTTTAAAAAGAAAAGGAGAAAAAGATTTTAAAATTGTTCTGATACGCTCTCATTTCACTGTTACCTTATTATATTCTGAATGCTATAATTATGAAACTGAAAACTCTTTTCAAGTTAATTAATTGTTACACAATTACGAAACAGTCTCAAAAATTCAAGGCGAGTTGGCGAAAAGTGCTGTAAAAATAATGATTACAATAGAATACTTTTATTGTGAATCGTTTTATGAGGCGCGATAAGAAATTTTAGTAGCTCAACAAAGGATTTAACGTAGGGTCAGATTTTAATCGCATTGAAGAAGGAGGTTCTCATTTTGATTGCTAAAACACTTATTGAACCGTTGTTGTTCGAATTTGAACACTGTTAGATAAGTACGGAATAAAAAAATAAGTTTATGTGCACATAATTATATAAATCACAGAGACGCGAAACTCAGGACGAGTGTGAGTCGGGCTTGCCCAGCGATAGTTCCGTACGAAGTAGTTTACTGAAATTTCTAGGACTACTTGAATTAAGTCTAAAGCTGAAATTCAGGGGAAACATAATTTTTTTGTCATATACACAATCGAACAAGCATCTTCAACAAAAAAATCCTTTATTAAAATCTTATTTTATGATTTCATTACAATGTTTAATTATCATTTTTTCTGGAAATTGTACTCTTTTAACCAATTATCAATTTTTTCTTGAAATTGTACTCCTTTAACCTATGTTACTTGCCAAATTTCATAGTTCCAGATCAACGGGCAGCACGCAATTACTTTTGATTCCCTTGAGAGTGTCGAAATATCCATTATGGCATCGGCATTAAACGATCATTTTTAGGGTTTCGTACCTCGAAATGAAAAAACGGAACCCTTATAGGATCATTTTGTTGTCCATCCGTCTGTCAAGACACATTTTCTCAGAAACGCGTGAAGGTATCAAACTGAAATTGATATCAAACTTCTATGTCAACGCAATCAACATAAACATCAATTTAAGCATATTTTCAAACTCACAAGGGAATCAAAACCTACTTCTCTTGAACTCAGAATATTGAAATTTGGCACAAAACCACGTCTTATAGCACAGATAAAGAAAAAATTGCAAAAAGCCGTAAATTATTAGTTACATCAAATATAATTAGAATATTTTTAATAATTTGAAAGGTATCACCCCGTTTCTCATGAACCCGTAGAGATTTAAAATTGAAATTCATATCAAATGCTCAAGTCAAAACTAAAGGGTACTGTCAGTCGATCTAGAATCTTGAAATTTGGCATTTAAAAACAACGTTTTATATATTATAATTAGCACAAAGGTAAAATTTCGAAAACCTCAAATTTTTTGTTACATCACTTTTTTTTAAAATAATTATAATATAATTGGCGAAAAGTGGGCGTTTAATATGCCTCTGCCTACCCCTTCGGGGAAGCAGGCGTGAGTCTATGTGTATGTATGTATAATATAACTACAGGTTTGTACGGAACCCTCGGTGCGCGAGATCGACTCGCACTTAACCGGTCTATTACGTCGATTTAAATATACATGGTTTTCATTTGTTTGTTTACAGGGATATATATATATATATTGTAATGTATTAAAATTCCATAATTGAAGCTCTTTAATTCTCTAAATGTTAATAATATATAAATTAAGTAATTAGTCTTGCTTATAAGAACTTATGATAGATGGTAAATTATTGGTTTACTATAATATTTTATTTAACGGAGCAATCTTATATTTAATATTTAATTATTACAATGTATATACATATATGTGTTTTTTACCTATTACGCAATAAAAAAATAGCTGTTATGCATTTTAGACTATAAAAATAACGGAGCAATTCAAAAACAAAGAAATTTTTTTTTTTATAATTTATAATCTCATTAGTAATGTGTGTACTGTGTGTATCAGTTAAATCTGCATTATAATTTTGCACGCCGAAAGGTTGAATATTTCTGGCGCTACAAAAGTTGTAACATCTATTTTAATGTACCCATTTTCGCAAAATAAATGTATTTGTCATTTCAAGTTAATATTTCAATACACCTAAATTATGGTTCTCGACAGATGGATGGACAACAAAGTGATCCTATGAGGGTCAGGTTTCTTTTCCTTTGGAACGGAACCTTAAAATTATGAAATAGCAAAAGTGGCAAAAGACTCGTCTAAATTAAACAATTCAACAGTATTGGTAGTGAATTATTTTTTATAAGAATTTGAACAAGGCCAATGTCTATTTTGTCTCTAGTTTAACGTTTTCCCAAAAACGAACCTATCAAATCCTTTAAACATCATCAGAACATAATAAAGTTTTAATTAGAATCTGTATGTGATAAACTTGACAGTTGCAACATAGCCAGACTAGTTAACGACATACAGCATAAATTATACGTTAGTCCAACTTCGCCGTCCGTTCTCTCTAAGCTGCCTATAAAAGTTAAGTTCTTGGTTTTGGATACTAACCACAAACTCACAAGAAATTACTTTATGCTAGGAAATCATACGCTAGATTATATGACCTTTCCTTGGCAACGCCCGCAGTAGAAATAAATCTTATGTCGTGGGTGACTTTACAAACATTCAACCAATAATTTGTGAATCACAGAAAGCTTTCACATTGAACCCAGAGCGCAGGTTTAAGATTGTTTTAATGCTGAGTTATATTGTTATAAATAATAATAAAATTAATTAATTTTCCTTCCGCCTCCTTGGGTCCCCTATTTTCGACGACGCTTTTGGATCTTTTATAGACGAAAAACTACAAAATTTCTGTGAAACTTCAGAACGGCTTTACAAAATTAATATTCATTCGGCTTTCACGATTATTCGGCACTGCCTTTTTGTTCCAAAATTTACATATTACTTGCGGTCCTCTCCTTTTTGGAAACATTTATCCCTATTGGAAAACATTGATAATATTATTCGGCACACCTTGAGCAAAATTCTAAATCTTGACATGAACGACCGAGTGTGGCTTCAAGCGACTTTACCAGTTCGTTTGGGCGGCCTCGGCGTTCGCAAAATTACCGATGTAAGCCTCCCAGCGTTTTTGGCCTCGGTCCACGGCACTGAGGAATTGACCAGGAAAATTCTAGAACCCACACTGGTTAATTCTGAGGTGCCTTGCAAGACTGATGCCATTAACGCTTGGAAAATGGCTTGCCTGAGCTCTGACTTACCCCGATATCTATCCTCTCAGAGGCAATGGGACGGGCCGCTCTGTAGCAAGATGAGAAAATATATTTTAAGTACTGCATCCAGTGTTGTAGAGCGCGCCCGTTTGTTGGCTGTGGGGGAGTGGGAATCGGGGCTATGGCTTCAAGCACTTCCATCGTCCAACATAGGAACTATGTTGGACGACACAACTTTCCGCATCGCTTCTTGCCTACGCTTGGGAGCTGTTTGCAATTCTCCGCATCGCTGTCACTGCGGTGAAGCCGTCGACAGTCTTGGCCACCATGGCCTATCGTGCAGCAAGAGTGCTGGGCGTTTTTCCCGACATGCCCACATTAACGACATAATCCGTCGAGCTCTTGTCACCGCCGGAGTACCAGCTCATCTTGAACCGAATGGGTTGGTACGCAACGATGGGAAGAGACCAGACGGTATGTCCTTATTACCTTGGAAGATGGGCAGGCCTCTGGTATGGGACGCGACATGCGTCGATGCCCTTGCGCCATCACATCTTCCAAGCACAGCTGGATCGGCTGGCGCTGCTGCTGCATCAGCGGAGACCCTCAAACGGCGCAAATACGCAAACCTATCTGGTAATTACGTTTTTGAGCCGTTTGGGGTCGAAACTCTGGGGCCATGGGGGCCTAGTGCACGCGCTATGTACAAAGAAATCGCTAAAAGGCTGATCGACGCTTCCCGTGACCAGAGGGCTGGTTTATATTTTGCAGAGAGAATAAGCATTGCCATACAACGTGGCAATGCTGCCAGCCTTCTGGGCACGCTACCAGCCGACAGCGTTGCGGAGGAATTTTTTGACGCCGCGTAGTTTCTATTTTTTTATTTTTATTTATTTAGTTTAATTGGTTTAGTTTAGGATAGTTTAGTTGCATAAGTAGTTTTATGCTGTTGTATATATGTTATTTGTTACTTCAATAAAATCCGAAAATGCAATAAAAAATATTTTCCTCAAAAAAAAAAAAATAATAATAACAAATATTCTACCTCATTCACACAACACAATCTAGTCCCAAACTAAGCAGAGCTTGTTCTATGGGTACTAGACAATGGATAAACATACATTTATATACTTTTTTTTGGAAGTACATATTATACATAGAAACACCCAGACCAAGACAAACATCCATGTTCGAGCACACAAATGTTTGACTAGAGCGAGAATCGAGCCCGCGAATTTCGGGGTAGCAGTCGCTTACACTCCAGCGGCACCAACCGGTCGTCGATAGCTACTTTTCCCAACTTCTTTCTTTATTTTTCGTGTGAGTTTTCAGATCCCCCAAAAGCCTCCCTTGCCGACCTATTACGAACAGCAAACCAAGTCTCGCTATAAGCGCTCAACAGTTTCAAGGTGCTGGTCTCAGCTAAGCAGCAGTTTAACAGTAGCGAAATTTTAGCAGTTTAATCTATAGCGGACATCTAGCCCACATTCAGCAGGCACCAAATAAGTTTTATTTTCTGAATGGTCTTATGGTAAAAATGGCATTGCCAGCTGAAAAACGAATACACAAGACAGTCGTTAAAATGGAAAGGTATTTGGAGCAACGGACGGCTCTCATACAAGCCTGCAGATTTGAAGATGCCGTAGATATACCTAGTGCTACGAGTAGGAAACTTAAAAGATTGCCTGTAAACTACGTATTTAAACTTATCTACGTCGACTTATTTCGATTAAGAAGATATTCACTCCTCTTATCTTATCTCTAATATGGAATGGAAATAAAGATTTCAGCAAATCTAGTCATCTGCGATACACACTAGTTTAAACGTTCAGCAGCCATTATAACTATTAAACATTAACCAATCTTAATTATACTTCGTAAAGCAGAAAGCCGAGATCCGCCAACGTCATTAAGATAATTTTCTCAATGAAATAAATGCGGCTAACTTCTGTTAAGCGTATAAAGATGTCTAACGAAGTCATTTCGATTGTCCGATAAGAAAAATGTAAGAAAGTTTTTTAATGCTATGTAAAATGTATTTGTTGATCCTTATCTGCCTATCCTGGATATTAATCCACTAATATAAAAGTGTGAATATTTGTATATTAAATGCAATGTGACACTGAGTTTGTTTGTTTCTTTTACAGCTCAATTTCAAGCCTGCTTTGACCGTACCCAGTACCCTTCACATAGAAAGTAAAGATATATACTAAGGTAAGTATACATTTATTTATTTTTAGTCTCACGGCTGTATCTCCGAAGGGGTAGGCAGAGGTGTAAATATTACACCCACATTTCGCCATGAATTTTTGGTCCCACGTAATAGGGGGCGAGCCTATTGCCGTTACCGGGCACATCACCAGACTCCGGGCTGCTACTGAGTATTCTGAAAAATCCAGTAACAATAATAAAGGCTTGTGTCCACTAAGAATAAATCGGTTCGATTGTAGTATCTATAGATGTATTATGATTTAATTCCCGCTGTGCACATTGGCCCAACATGCTGGCCAGAGGTAGAGAGCTACTTGGCGCTATGTTGGCTTAATGTCCAAGCCCCTGTACACATTGGCCCAACTAGCTCGCCCAATAATAAACTTTATTGACATCTAAAAGCCCCTGTACACATTGGCCCAACTAGCTGGCCCAGCATGTTGGGCCAATGTGTACATGGGGCTTTTAGATGTCAATAAAGTTTATTATTTATTATAAAATACATATACTCACGCCTGTTTCCCCGAAGGGGTAGGCAGAGGCATATTAAACGCCCACTTTTCGCCAGTGTTTTGATTCCACGTAATAGGTGGCGAGCCTATTGCCGCTTATCGGGATATTTTGTTTGCCAGAGCCTCGTTCGTTGATCGACAGGTGCACCACTTGCAGGTGAGGTTGGCTTGGGACCCTAAGTTCTTGGTGGGAACCCTAAGCACCCGAATTTTGAAGTGATTTCATTAAAAATATAAAAGGTGTTGACTCGTCATCAAATGTGGTTTCAGGAACCATTATGCAAAGTTTGAAGTTATTGATTATAAAAAGGTAAGATTAATGGTATTTTTAGGGTAAAGATAATTGCACTTTTCATCACATAAAGCAATAAATGCAAAAAGCTTCCAAAACGGCCAGAAGTATAGACAATCGTCATAACTTAAATTTTAGACTAAACACTCGCGAAATAAAAAAAACAATTGACTGCACGATTGGCATAGTGTTGGGTCGCCTCGCCACTTGACACTGCGCCAAGTGTTGTGGGTTCGATTCCCACACGAGACAACACTTTGTGTGGTTCATAAATTGTTGTTTCGAGTCCGGGTGTTCATTGTGTCCGTTAGTTGTATGTTTGTAAAGTCCCCCGCGAAACATTATTTAGTCCTAGGGCGGATTGCTACATCGTACAATATATATGCAGTGACCCGGTGCATAATAACCGATACTCTAACGTTTATCGGCCCTGATAAAAACTGACCAAGTGTTAGGCACGAGCCACTTGTAACTATGAGAAGGTTTAGGCTCCGGTTCGCAGACTTGACATGTTATCTGAAAACATTATGAAGAACTCCGATATGCAGGTTTCCACCCGCACTGTTTACTTTCACCGTTTACCAATCGATATTTAATAATTTAGTACGCACATAACTTCGAAAAGTCACCGATGCGCACTGTAGGCTTTGACTAGAGATCCTCCGTAGGAGCTAGTTAGGCTACCGTTGGTTGCATTCATTAGCTCGACTTTTAGCGTATACTTATCTTATTATCTTAATATACAATATATATATATTTTCTCCAATACATATATATAATATATTCGTATGTAACAAATACTTACTACACAAATATGAACCCACAATTTAAACACAAACTCAAGTCGTGAAATACTTGGCGTAGATATTCCACAGCTAGGTTAGTTAATTTTCCATTTTGCGGTAGCTTTAATACACTAACGTATAAATGAAATAAATCCTCACTTGGCTTGCTTATAGGATTTACGTTGCTAGAGTATACGCTATATGAGTTTTCAAGCAGTAAATACGGTTTATCAAGTGGAAGGTCAACGTTTTATTTCAAGAATATCTGTTGCTCAAATGTGAGTGATTAGTAATTATTCATACTTAATTATTTTGGTTACGAAATCAGTGTTAAAGGATATTATAGTTTAACTAGAGGAAGCACATAGTTGCGCCCCCACATTTTTTTTAATTTAATCGTTTCTTCGTGATCCCGTGCGAATTTCGGGCAATCACTTCTTAGGGCTACGGTCCCCAAGGAACATACAATAGTTTTGGCTGTGCCTTGTTTGTCAGCTGTCAGTTAGTTAGTAACAGGATAAAAAAAAATGTGTTTCTCCAAATTATTTATTTTTACTTTGGTCGATAGCCCATTTGAGTAAACACATCTTGCCTGCAGCGTAAGTAAACATTCCACCTGCCGCGCGCTGCACACAAGCTGCGATAAAACTCCACAAAAACGGAAACGATAATTGCATTGCGGGCTCTATGGCATGCGGGATGCGACGACCAGTGAATATAATAGTGACAATTACGGAGAAATTGACGAACATACATCAAAAAATTAAAGCGTTGTTGAGACCCTTGCTGAAAAGTTGAAAAGTCACTTAGCAATGCCTAGTAGTGATGACATAACACACGTTCATACTTAAATACACTCACGCCTTTTTCCCATCGCGGTAGACAGTAATAATAGAATGCCACTTGCTGATGTCCTTGAAAATCTCTATGTTTTTGGAGCCATTTATTGGAAACAAACATAATAAGTAATGTATCCATTTAAAATCAAACTCACTGCTGATATGATTATTTCTTAGCTGATAATTCTCTAACTAATACATTCAAAGAAAACCTTCTAGAAAACACTTTATTAAAACCTTTTCTTTGATTAAGAAATTGACGCTCTCAAGAACTTAATCAACAGAGATAGATACGAAAGATAACTAGAGCACTAAGACACCTGAGAAATTTTCACTTTCAGAAATTATTAGAACATCGTCTTAATTCTTTCTAGGCAATTTTTATTAATTTGATTTGTCCGAAATATTTGATATGTTAATGTTGAAATACTAGCAGAATAGTGACAACTATCTTTTGAAAATTTTCAAACTCTAATGAACTTAATAAGTGGTGCAGAAAAAGTTAATTAATATACATACATAAGTATAAATTGTTATCACTAATTTGTATTTTTAATAATGTGTAACCGTATGTTTTTTCAAATTAATAATTTAATATAGATGTACGCTAATTTCTATAACCTTATCCTTCAAACTTTCTTCCGTTAACCATGGAATATGGTTATCCATTTGGGTTGCGGAGGTCAAACAGGCAGTCGCTCTGTGGAGAAGTTAATATTCTGTCAATTCCTGTTAGACTAGTTATCTGACTCCGGGTTGCTACTGAGAAACGGCTAGGAATAAATTAGAGTAAATTACAGGAATAAGGGCTACTAGTCTTTCCCGGTGAGTTGTCTTCTTTGAAATTTATGCCTTTGCTTCAAGTATAAAATATTAAAGAATCAAACTTGTATATTTAAGCTGTAGTTGATAGCAATCAATTGGTCAATTTTCCTTAAAATAAATATATACAAATGTTACACAGCAGCGACTATACTACTAAACATAAAAGTACTAGGAATACAATAAATCTTATGTCAATATTCACGTTCAAGTTAGCTCAAAGTTACAACAAACGGCACCCCGAAGTTGACGCTACTTGCACTCTTAAACTTTAAGGTTTATGTAACTTACACTACCAACCAAAATGTACAAACAAAATTTTGCAAAGAAATACGGAGGTATTAAAAAAAAGGTGGACGATCTGCGACATTCGCCGCAATGCAGTTAATAAAATACGAAGACAGCTAGAAAAAGGTAACTATGAAGTGTTAGTAACAGAAGCAACAAAGCCGGCGGAAAAGTTGTTAGCAGCTGTAAATAGAGCAATTATATCTCGGGATTCTACTCGGCTTAGACTGGTCGGTTATATTGAAACGCGTTTGTTCAAAAATGTAATTACTTTACTAAATTAATATATTATTATTATAATAAATGAAATAAAATAAATTTTTATCAATTATTTTTTGATGACCGTACAGTTATTGCACACGTAGAAAATTTTAAAATGTAGATTTCAGCAGTCACCTCGTCTTTTCTAGTATTGCAAGTTCAATGTCCAATTGTCCCCAGATAACAAAAGTTCCAGACACAAAGTTTTTTATCTAGAAAACAAAACTTTGTGAGTTTTTTTGAGATTCATAATTATGGTTGTTTCGATTTTTGTGTCTGTAAATGTTACAGGATATCACTTTATGTGATTCACAAATAATTGTATTGTTATGAGTCTGGGTGTTTCTTGATTAATTCGAGGATGTGAATTAAACTTCACGAGGTCGAAAAACGCAAGCTACACTAGTTGATTATATAAAATTACTTTGTAATAATTATCCAAATTTTCTTGTACCATAGGCCGTCATATCAATAAACTTTGTTTAGTAAAACATGAGTACCTACTTATTAAAAATTAACAATTTTTAAGTAAGTAGGTCTGATTGGCGCCTCTAAGTATTGTCAGTGGGAATTGTTATTTCTTAGAAAAGTTCGACACTATCGACTTGGTAAATATGGAGAGGTCGCAATGACTACGCAAGCATGTGTGCGTACATGCTACTGCTGATGAGTAACAGTAAAGTTTAGGCGGCTCTATATACTTGTTGATATCTTGTTGTATATAACATGTTGGACATAGGTATTAAACAACTGATTTAACGTTATTTAACGTGGTCTGAAGACGAGTTTACGTGGATATCAGGGAATAAGATTTAAAACTGACCATAGTCACACGCACATAATGTGTTTTCGTAGTTAAATAGAGACGATTTTCCCGTAAAATACATATAATTTTCCTCAGCACTCTACGTTTTACTCACTTGCCTCTACCTCAAAACTCAATACAAGTATATCATACTTGTGTTGAGATATAGGCCATATTTTTTTTCACAGTTCAGCTATGCATATTTTCAAATTTTTGATCTCTGAAGTAAAAACGGATATAGGTAATTAATTTTACAATAGCCTGTGTAAGTAGATAATAAGTGTAGGCGTCAATGCTGTCACTTCCATGTTCACCATGATTAAGGTTCGCTTGAGTTCGGTCATTCACCGTTGATTGGAAGTATTTATGATCTATAAAATTTTTCTAACCTGACCCGAGCGGATAACATACCGATTATCATTACCACAATTAAAAATGTAAATGTGTAAATGAATGGGTTACTCGTCAAATGCCTCCTTTATGCTGATGATCAGGTAATACTTGCATCTTCAGCGGAGGAGTTGCAGGAGATGGTAGCAATCATGCATGGTGCGTTAGAGAGGAAAGGAATGAAAGTGAATGTAAGTAAAACGTAAGTTATGGTTTTTGAAAAGGAGGAATGCGTTACGGCTTGTAATGTTTTGATCGATGGACAGCGAGTGGAACAAGTGAATGAGTTTGTTTACTTAGGTACGTTGTTTACAAGAGATGGTAAGAATGAAGAAGATATTGAAAGGAGAGTTAATGCAGGTAAAAGTGTGAATGGAGCTCTGAAAGCGTATATGAACAGTCAAAACGTGTCCAAAAAGGCACGTTTGGCTGTACATAGAGGCGTGTTAGTGCCTACCCTTATGTATGGTAGTGAAAGTTGGGTATGGCAGAAGAGATTTGAAAGTAAAATAAATGCTGTAGAAATGAGAGCACTGAGAAGTATGTGTGGTGTGTCTTTGACCGACAGAGTAAAGAATTGTGTGATACGAGAGTGGTGTGGGGTAAAAGAAGATGTAGTGACAAGCATTGAGAAAGGCATGTTAAGATGGTTTGGGCACATGGAGAGGATGGATGACGATAGACTGACAAAGAAGATATATAAGGCAAGTGTGAATGGAGCAGGACAAAAGGGAAGACCTAGGCGGACGTTCTCTGACCAGATTGGAGACATCCTGAAAAAAGGACAAGTCAGAAGTACCCTTAACAGAAGAGCATGCATGAGAAACTTGATGGGAGTGAGTGAAGCAAGTGAGGTATGTCAGGATCGTTGCAAATGGCGTTCCGTAGTCTCTGCCTACCCCTCCGGAAAACAGGCGTGAGTCTATGTATGTATGTATGTATGTAATTAAAAATGTATTTATAGATCAATTCTGCGAAGCCTGTTAGTCTGTTAGTCTCTATATGATTTCTTATTAAACAGTGAAGGAAAGCACCGTGAGTACAGTCTCATATCTGAAAGTTCTCTGTAGTGTAGTCATCCCGTGCTGACCAGCAAAGTGGGCAATCGCCTTACTCTTCTATTCTAACGAGAAGAGACCTGTGCCGAGCAGTTGGGCACATTATAGACAAGGCTAATTATGACGGTCGTGGTGGATGGTAGTACTTGCCTTATAATTCAACTCATTATGTTTCAATTTTCTATTATGAAATGATATGCTTTCTTCAAAACTGTAATGTGAAATGTCATCACTCAGACATAATGTATTATTTGTGCGAAGAATATTTTAAAAGTACCAAACTGAACACATTCAAAACCCAAATACTCTACAACAAAACACCAAAGTATTGAGCATCAAAGTGCGATAGCAATACTCACAATTTATATAAATATGAATAACAATTTAAACTTACAACAACACGAGGAAGCCAAAGAGAAACTTACAAAATACAACATAAACGCATACTATCCAACACTAAATTACAAAACATACAACTATGAATCTCGTGTCGATGTTTCAAAGTTACAACAAACGGCACAACACGGTTGACGCTACTTGAACTCTCATAAACTTTACTAGAAACTATACCACCCACTAAAATGTATGGACGTTGGGTCGTGGAGAAAATAGGACTTTTATTTCTAAATATAATGATCTGCGACAGTCGCCGCAACGCAGTTTATAAGATACGAAGACAGCTAGAAAAAGATAACTACGAGTATAAAGTGTCAGTAACAGAAGCAAAGACGCTGACGGAAAAATTGTTAGCAGCTGTAAATAGAGCAATTATTTATCGGCTTTTTACCCGACTTAGACTGGTCGGTTATATTAAAACGCGTTCGTTCAAAAATGTAATAGCTACTGTACGTGATGGCGTCTCCTGGGTATTTGTATTTTAATTTGCGTGTATGCACGTGGTCGTGAAAAGTTTATTTGTAATTTATTATGTATGTACTGTGTGATAGAATCGCCAACTTTGAAACTCACATAGGTACGTTGAGCATAAGTGGTAATCTTAAGAAGACGTATTCCGATCGAACTCGAATCTTTCTCGGCGTAAATTAAATCTTGCTTATCAGTTAATAAGCAATACTATATACAGGTGTCATTGATTAAATTTTTTTTTCCCGGATTTTTTCTTCACTTGACATAAAGTAGCATTGAAAATATTTTTTGAATATATCCGACTTACAAAAAATCTTCACGTATAATTACCCAAACTTTTTCTCAAGTTACTATTTCACTTAATTAGCCCATAAGTGATATCAGTGCATTTTAGTTTGCTTAGCATTCCGTACACACCATTAGCGAAATCGATACTAACTTTTCCAAGAAAATAACATTCCCCTTGGCAATACCTAGACGCTCTAACCGAACCTTCTTACTTAAAACTTATCAATAAGTATTCATATTTTAACTTAACGAAGTTGGACAAACTTGAACCGACATACTGAGACTTTGCGTTATTTTGAACACTTCGAAGTAAAACTCTTTTGGTCTAAATGCGAAAACATCTTTATTGCTAAATGGTAAAAGTTTAGAAGAAAATATAAGAACATTTTTGGTGGGATATGAAGTTGGTCTCATAGGGAAATGTGTTTAAACCCTTGATATTTTCAAACTCTCCAATTAAAATACGGGCATTTCATTAAGGCTCCGAAAGGGCATAAAATTGCGTTCTTAGTTTTGATACCTACTTAATCTGAGTTCGTGTATTTGCTTTTTCAGACAAAAAATGATGTCATGTTAGATTTAGAGAAAAATAAAGAAAGCGGTACCGTTTAAAGTCTTTCTTTTATTGGTTTACTACGTAGAATATTTTAAATCAATATACATATAATACTTCCGTTACAGACTGAATGGCAAACAATAGCTGAAGCTACTGGACGCAAAAAGCTGATATTTGCATTGTATAGTCCGTGGGAACTGTAGGAAGCACTAAGAGAGGATATTCGGAAATTCCTAAGGAATCTGGCTGATCCGAGCTAAATTAAAAAAAATACATGTGCAGTCGTTGCTGAGAGCATCCTCTGATAGTATATGTAATAAAACGTAATTTCTGATGTAGTGATATTACAATTAAACTTCACCTCACCTCTAGTTAAACATTTTATTTCTAGGTGACATAAACTTACTCTCATATTGCTACTATTTAAAAAAACTCTTTGTTAAAATACTACGTTGTTCTCAAATGCAGCTAGAGCAGTCACACACAAAATGCATACGAAATAATTCACCAACTCATTTGCAAGCTTGGTTTATAAATTAAATTTACCATATAAATTGTTGTTAACGAGATGAGCCGGTATAAAACATGGTACAAATTATAATCGGCATGCACTCTTGGGATGCACGCGTTGTTAATTATTCGTGCCGACGTCACTGGGGAAACTTAAACATATCGCTTTCAATATAACCAACCGAAATTAAAACTTTCAGAGGTTATATTTCATCAAAACTGTGTGAATAATGTTTCAATATTCAAGAATGTGCCATTCAATTTTACAGTACAACTGCATGAACATGACGATATTGTTACAAATGTGATAGACAAATGGTCTTTTATTTCAGTCTGAATTAAGTGAACTGACTGACTGGTCCTTATAGCAGTTTGTATAATTTACTCGTAAAATAAGAACGACATTGACACAATAACTTTTCTGTGAATACATACCTAGATGCTTACTTGAAGTTCGTTATAACGACCACTTAGCTAGTTCAATTAAATAGGTAGTATGAAAAACAAGCCAGTACAATCTGTATAAATAAAATCCTTGCGTTACTGACTGACTGACAGACACGCTACAGCCGAAACTACTGGACGCCAGTAGGTGAACTTTGTCATGTGTGTTCCTTGTGGAGTGTAAGGTAGCACTGAGAGAGGATTTTTGGAAATTCACATTTCATTAAAACAGGTGTTCAGAGTTTGTATGAAACATTTATTCCTTCAATGAATTAACTTTAAACTTTGTATATTGGTTCCTCAAATGAAGTTAGTTAACACTAAGATAATATTTTTTGGAAATTCCTACGCTAAGGGGGTAAAAAGGGGAGTCAGAATTTGTATGAAATCTTGTATTCGTTCAAGGGATTAACTTCAAACTTTGCATATTTGTTATTCAGAAGACGTCTGCGAACACAAAGGCGTTTATTTTGGAAATTTCTCTCTTAAGGGGATAAAACAGGGGTTCAGAATTTGTATGAAACCTTTGTATTCGTTCAAGGGATTTACTTCAAACTTTGCATAATGGTTCCTCACACCACTTTTGATGACAACCAACACCTTTTATATTTTCAATGAAATCACTTCAAAAGGACCATGAGTCAAACTGGGCTCAGTGTCCAACAGAGTTATGGCATATGCCATTGTGAAGGATTTTGTTTGTACTAAAATTGTTACTACCGGCACCACCTTCAATTCCATTGCAGAAAAAAGATATGCACTTAAATAGATTTTGTAGAAAAATACAATTGTAAAAGAAGCGGCGGTAGCCCAGTGGTGTACGTAACGGACTGCCGAGACGTTGGTCTCGGGTTCCATCCCCAGGTAACTCGGGCACACACCTCTGACTTTTCGAAGTTATGTGTGTATTAAAAATGTTAATTATCGCTCGCTTAAAAATGTGCCCGGTAGATGGCAATAGGCTCGCCCCCTATTACATTGGGACCGAAACATATCTGGCGAAGTTTGGGTGTGTAATACACCTCTGCCTACCCCTTCGGGGATAAAAGGCGTAAAGATATGTTATGTTATGTTACAATTGTTAGTAATAAAACTGTTATAGTAACAATATATTTGTACTTTGTAATAATGGTAAACGATAGATGCGCTTGCGCCCGTGTGATTTACAACACTCTCCATCCCTCTCACACCTCTCGGACGCCTGCCCGGGCGCCCGTCTGCTCTCACTGCTCTCAGTCAGTCGACTCGTGATTCTCACGGTGTTAGCCATAGATTATACAGATATACTGGTAGTGTTAGCTGTGTGTTTTTGTTAGTGATGTTCTGGATATCCGTATCCACAGATATCAGAGGAAGAAGAAAGATTCGTATCCGTATCCGGTACTTTTCTCGCGGATCTTTTACGGATCTTTCACCTTATTAATTTTCAATTGACAGGATGGAATGCTATAAGTGGTTAGGTAGAATAATAAACTATTAAATTCCATTCAGAGTATCGTAATATATAAAATCCTTGCGTTACTGACTGACTGACAGACACGCTACAGCCGAAACTATTGGGCGCAGGAAGCTGAAATTTGGCATGTATGTTCCTTGGGGACCGTAGGGGTGCACTAAGAAGGGATTTTCCGAAATTCCCACGGGATCGGCAAAACCGGGTAAATTAAAAAAAAATGCAGGCGTAGCTGCTGGCGTCCTCTAGTTTTTAATATAATTTCAATACAAGTCGAAACATGAGCTGTCTATTGTTCCGGTGGGCGTGCGTGACGTCAACTATTGTTTCAAAGTCGCGCACACCGACATCGATTCAGTAAGAAAATAAAGATCCGTATCCGTATCCGTGGATCTTGACACCAAATATCCGTATTCCGATCCGTATCCGCGGATATACATTTTTAACGATCCGGCACATCACTAGTTTTCGTCTGTCCTCTCGGCACATACAATTTAATCCACCGGCAGGTCATCAAACGATATAATTATTGATATTGATTGAAATGTTAATGAACGAAGAAGCGATAGCCGAGTGGAAATACCAACAGACATGCAGAGGGTATCGGGTTCGAATCCACGGCACGCACCAATGACTTTTCGGAGTTATGTGCGTATTGAATTGTTAATTATCGCTTGTCCCGTGCCTCGGAGAGCACGTTAAGCCGTCGGTCCCGGTTGTCATTAACATCTTTGACAGTCGTTACAAGGCGTCAGTACCTTCTAAATAAACTGACACTAGTCCAAACCATGGAATATCGCTAGCCCTTCGGGTTGCAGAGGTCAGACAGGCAGTCGCTCTGTGGAAAAGCTAATATTCAGCCAAATCCGGTTAGACTAGTAAGCGGACCCCAGATTGAAACTGGGATAACGCTAAGAGGATGATGATGATTGAAATGTTAATAAAAATATTTTTAACTGTTAGCAGCTGTTTTATTTTTATGTATTCTTTGCACCTGGACTTAAAACTAGTTAAAGATGTCAAACAACAAAAACTACAATCCATAACAGCATTACTTAGCAGGATTATAGTTTATTTATAGTAGGAGAAAAATATTTATGGCAGAATAACCCCATGGATTCTTCGCAAAAATGAGTTCGTATCTTTATATTTAGTGCTTTACAAGTATATTCAAAGTGATCTCATCTCTGTTGGTGGGTGAGCCCAGGCTTCATACTTTTTTGCCCATGGTCCTTGTATATAAGTATGTAGATTCCTAGAGTGACGTAAATGAATACTGGGTTAAAAAATCGAATGAAGATGTTTTTCAATTTTATCCAGAAAATTCCTCGACGGATTCACTAGAAACTTTGTAAATCGGTTCCTCAAGTGACGTTTATGAAATTACACTTAGGGCTTGGGGCTTAAAAAGGGGTCCTAATTTTAACGAATCTTTTATCTAATTAAAGGTCGTTTAGTTTTTATGACAATAAAAACAACAAATTAGTTTAAGAATTGGCATTGTAAACCAAAAGGCATAAACTTTGTTAAACTTGTTGTGTTTATTTTAAAAATAAATACATACATACATAGTTCCACGCTTATAACCCCGAAGAGGTAGGTAGAGGTGTATTTCTACACCGTCTTTTCGCCAGACATAGGGGGCAAGCCTATTGCCTTACCGGGCACATTTCCAGACTCCGTGCTGCTACTGAGAATTTCCTATCAGAAACACCCAATTACATCCTGCCCGACCCGGGTATCGAACCCGGGACCAACCCGATCATACGTGCACATTTATGCCACGGGACCAACGAGGCAGTCGTATAGGGTTTGAAGTCGAGTTTTCCGTCTCTACGTAAAGATCGTATTTGCATCGTGTTATCCCTAAGGGTCGGCGCAAACAGGCCACCGACCTCAACCACTGGTGGCCAGTGACAGCCACTTAACACACTTTTTCATATCGCTGGCCCTTAGTCGCCTCTTACGACACCCACGGTAAGATATGGGGTGGCGACACTTGTATTCTATGCCGTCAGCCACAGGGCAAAGTTCGACGGCGACATTTTAAAAATATTGCATACCTATTGTAATCTTTCTTTACCACAAAATATTTAGTATAAGCGAAATTTACGCGAGCGAAGCAGCGGGCAAAAGCTAGTATAATATAATATTCTACCACATACACACATCACCATCTAGTCCCAAACTAAGCAGAGCTTGTACTATGGGTACTAGTTACTGGATAAACATACATATAATTATACTTTTTTTTTGTAAATACATATATTATATATTATACATGGAAACACCCAGACCAAGACAGACATCCATGTTCATGCATACAAATGTTTGACTTGAGCTTTGCTATACTTGTAGCATAGCTCAAGTAGAGCAAGTATTGTTGAATATGCCATAAACTTCGTTTTACATAATTTCGACGTTATATTCGTAAAGACAAGACATTTCAATAAAAAGTGGGAATAAAACAGTCAATACATGTCGTGGGTTCCATTCCCACACGAGACAACACTTTGTGTGATCCATAAATTGTTGTTTCAAGTCTGGGTGTCCATTGGTTTTATGTTTGTAAAATCCCCCACGACACAAGGTTTATTCCTATTTTTTAAAAGACAACTTCCATCTTTTAAAAAATTAAAAACATTTAAAATACACTCCTCCTCTACAATTTCATTAATTATCACGTTTCTGAGCATTTATTTGTTTATCTGGATTTGTTCACAGCAATACTATCTGTTACTTAAATTAATTTTATAATTAGTTATTTCTCGTCAAAGCAGCATTTGTCCGTTCGAAATTACTGTAACTCTTTTGGGAGGAAAATAAAATAAAGGTGTTATTCTGCCACGTTAAACTCTTATTAAGGCTAGCAACAACTTAGTTAAAAATAATAAATTAAATTTCAAGACACTAGTCAAAAAGAGATAGCAACGGAATATTTTCTTGAACAACTTTCAATTTGTAAATCTTCTGTCACAAATGTCGGTGTATATACATAGAGACGGACAACACGAATTCTGTTCCACAGTTCGCCAAACAACGTACACCGATTTTGTATGAATCGATGTGAATCGAAACAGAAAATCTTATAAAGCAAGGAAAGACAACAATATTTACGGTGAGGTCCTCTTGAGATCAAGACGACCAGATTTCACATTAATACAAAGATTGAATCTGATAAGAATACATTATGCTTAACCCAGGGTCATGGGGCTGAAAAAGTGTTACACGGACTTTGTGGTGGGTCTCACAGAACCGTTTATTATTTATTTTATTTATTTATAGACTCACGCCTGTATCCCCGAAAGGGTAAGCAGAGGTGTAATATTACACCCACATTTCGCCATGAATTTTATATAATAGTGGGTAAACCGTTAATTAGATATTAGTTATTTCAATACTTTATGAATGAAAAAGATTATATTCATTACTGTTTAGTTTTTAAGGTACCTATTTATGTAAATAAATAAAATAAAATATTATATTATATCTTGTTTATACAGATTTATTAAGACCATTTAACAATACACGACAAATTTTACTGTATTATTAATTAACAATCAGTACTTAAGTTTTACTGTATTATTAATTAACAATCAGTCTTAATATATAGTCATTTTCTTGTAGTAAACTAGATTAGGTATCTATAAAAAAAAGTCGTGAAAAAATGACATTATATGCTGTCTTTCATTGTCTTCTCGGACCATTTTTTACTAGGTACCTACAAAAAACACAAATAAAATACTTTGAACTGTATATAAGCAACTAAAATCGTAAACAAGAACATAACAAAACAAATATAAAAGCATACGGTAAACAATTAAAATAATATGTATACAAAATGGCGCGAAATAGTTACACTCTGCGGAGATGGGTCTCACATATCTTTTTGATTTTGGTGCACGTATAACCCCCACTGCCGCTGCCTCACGTCTAATGTGTTACCTGCGACGCATAGATCAACTCAATAGTTCTAGCTACTGAGAAGAGCGGCAAAGTCGTACGCATAGTAAGTGAACTACAAGCGAAATAAAATGTTACGGGTCTCACAGACCCAACCCTCATGACTCCGGGTAAAATTGTGATTTCGTAATATTAATGGCATGAATAGTATTTTGGCTTTAGTTCATCTCTGTGTGTCTACATACCTACATACATTCATAACCTCAAGCCTGTTTCCCGGAGGGGTAGGCAGAGACTACGGTACGCCATTTGCAACGATCCTGACATACCTCTCTTTCTTCATTCACTTCCATCAAGTTTCTCATGCATGCTCTTTTGTTTAGGGTACTTCTGACCTCTCCATTTTTTAGGATGTCTCCAATCTGGTCAGAGAACGTCCGCCTAGTTCTTCCCCTTCGTCCTGTCCCATTCACATTTGCCTTATATACCTTCTTTGTCAGTCTTTCGTAATCCATCCTCTCCATGTGCCCAAACCATCTTAACATTCCTTTCTCGATGCTTGTCACTACATCTTCTACACACTGTTTCTTATTCCTCACACGAGGTAAAAACAGTCTCAGTGAAAGATATACCGATTCCTTTTGTTGTGTAGGTTTGTAGAAGAGTGTGTAGTGCGAAGTAAAAGTCACAGATTGAAGAAACGAAGTATGAAAGTTTATTAAGAGGTGGAAAAGTTCACAGGTACAGTTTATAGGCACACACACAAGCAGAAGGAGTGAAAGATAGCGAGAAGAAAGTTTTTAGAATAGGCACAAGAATTTCGTACGCGCGGAAGCGATGACAATTATTCACAAGTACTAATAAGATTTAAATATAAGGCGGTTCGCGTCAAGACAAATCATAGACTGTTGATGGGCCGGCGACGCGGGCGCACCGACCGTGTGAGCGGTCAACCGATAGTGCTCTCTCGCTCGCGCGAGCTACCTGCGACGCGAGCCGCGACACACGGCCGCTCACGACGTCACCGCCTCGCTGCCCATCTAGTAATATTTTATCTATATAAAACTACTAGAGGACGCCAGCAGCTACGCCTGCATTTTTTTTTAATGTACCCGTTTTGGCCGATCCCGTGGGAATTTCGGGAAACCCCTTCGTAGTGCACCCCTACGGTCCCCAAGGAACATACATGCCAAATTTCAGCTTCATACGACCAATAGTTTCGGCTGTAGCGTGTCTGTCAGTCAGTCAGCAACGCAAGGATTTTATATATTAAGATTGTAAAATGTTTGCGTGTATGTTGAATTTTTATTTTATTTAAATTACAATTATTTTTTAAGCTAGTTAGAGATTAACACTTCTACAGTATAAAATTAAATCTAAAACCTGTAAATATAAATTTAACAAATTATTATGTCACTACAGTTGTGATGCGCCACAAGGTATCTGGAACGAGTATTTTATTCTATAAATCTAAGTTAATCTGCTAACAAAACTTTCTTTAACCGGCACTTCACGAGTTAACCGAAGTTTCTTTAATTAGGCATTATAAACTACTTAAATTCTTCTTTGCTATGTTTCTGCAATTGGTAAATCTAGAATAATTGAATAAATAAGTTGGTAGATTGACATTCATAAGCGTTATATGGTTACCTAATTGGTTTAGACTTTTACTTTGCGAGACATGGTTTTAATAAAATATTTTTTTTACAGTACCAAATACCGCCAATCAGATGATGAAAATGATGAAGGTTGGCAGAATAATTATAATAATTCAACTCTACCCAGATGACGATATGACTATAGTATGTTCAAAATGATGGATTTATTCTTGTGGTTAACATACTACCACACCCTTACAATTAAGCTCATGTGACAAAAGAACTCATCATGAACAAAAGCATACATCGTAAATGTGTTTGGAATTTATTTTGTCTATGACATCAACATTTATATGGGGTGCATAGGGTTCCCACCAAGAACTTAGGGTCCCAAGCCAACCTCACCTGCAAGTGGTGCACCTGCCGATCAACGGACGAGGCTCTGGCAAACAAAATGTCCCAATAAGCGGTAATAGGCTCGCCACCTATTACGTGGGATCAAAACACTGGCGAAAAGTGGGCGTTTAATATGCCTCTGCCTACCCCTTTGGGGAAACAGGCGTGAGTCTATGTATGTATGTATCAACATTTATCATTACAACAGTAAAGCATTTACAGCAAAGGATACGTAGGGAGGTTTACCACATCGGTGTTAAAATAATTATGTGATCAAAAACAATTTTCAAGAGAATTAGGACATTTCATAAAACATTCTTCAATCAAAAACTCAGCATTTGTATAGATATCTTAAAAAAATGTCTAACATTGAACTTTCACTTAATAAAGCTATAGCCAGCAAAAAAAAAAATCGGGCAAGTGCGAGTCTGACTCGCGCACCGAGGGTTCCGTACGCATTTTACCTTATTTGAGGTTGAATTGCGCTAGTCCTCTAAATCTGTATGAGCGCCCATACAACTTAGAGGACTATCTTAAATGGAGTCTACTATGTATGTATGGGGACACCCTTAAATTTTCCACTTTTTTTATTTTTTGTAATTTTTCCTTTATTTGTGCTGTAAGACCCTGTTTTTGGCCAAATTTCGTTATTCTAGTTCAACGGGAACTACCGTATAGGTTTTCGACCCAAAACCTATAGGGTACTTATGGTTGACCTAGAATTGTCAATTTTGGTCAAAACCAAGGTCTTACAGCACAAGTAAAGGAAAAATTCCGAAAATTAAAAAAAGTTGAAAATTAAGGTAATTTTGGTACTTACAAGTTTTCGCAAAAATCTAATTTTGACCATATCTTTTTATTGGGTTGACCCAGGACCCTGATTTTCATACACCTAATAGCAACCATAGATCTCAGTATCTGGTATAAATTTCAATTTGCTAGGTCCACCCGTTCCTGAGAAAATCGGTGGTGACACACGGACAGACAGACAGACAGACAGACAGATAGACAGACAGACATACAGAAAGACAGACGGACAAGAAAGTGATCTTATAAGGGTTCCTTTTTTACCTTGAGGTACGGAACCCTAAAAATTACAAGATATTTCTACATATTTAAGCTAGCATATTCCAAGGCTTCTCAGATCGCGGCAGCCTTGCGCACTTTATTTCTAGTAATATCATGTAGGCATTGAATCCGACAGTCTAGTGCTACCAATCGGGGAAACTTCACGTTCTTTACGAGGCAGTTGCTATTTGTCGTCTGCTTGCCAAGGTTAAGTCACAGGTATCAGATTATTGAGACATTCCAAAACACCTTAAATTTGTTCACTAACGAATACACTAATTTTATGCTCACAGGAAGGCAGAAAGTTGTTGTATGCGTTTATCCATTTTAATGAGTGACACAATAATTCAAACTTAAATCACAGTATCATGAACAGGACCTTAACTAACAGGAAACAACGGCCTAAAAATGCCTATGAACGAGCATTAATTGCGCATCACACAAAATTGTACCGAGTAAATATTTGTACCAAACCCACAAAAATCGATGGCATAATTATTACGAGATGATCATGGCCAATTACTATCACTCCATTCGGGTTTACTTCATTAAAGGAATATAATCTTATCTTTAATTTATTTTTATCACTGATTTTGATCTCAAGATTCTGCATCTGCGTTTCAATGAGAAAATATCACGACTTACGTCAGTTCATAACAAGATAGAGCGATTAATATCCTTACTTCTACTACATGAGACAAGAAAAAATCTCGTATCTCCACTAAGAACTTATTTTAAGTTGTATAAGTTTTACTATATGATCTGTGGTGTGGTGTGGACCGGTGGCACATTCATAAAACATGTCATAATTATCCTGGTAGATACTAAAAATAAATGCATGAAACCTAATTTCTGAATAAATTCTTGATTTCCTACTACTCCTTAATCCTACCCGCTAAAAAGCGACTTGTATTTTTTTAAATCTTACTACTAATGTACTTTATCGCAATGAAGAAAATATATTTCAGTCTATTAAAAATATTTTTATTACCTACATTACCTGTATTCTTGATCGTTCGCGTGTCATTTATAATTTGCAGACGGCTGAAGTCGTGTCACATGATATCTCTCAACCCAGTGAACCAAAAATATTTAGTTTCGTGTGCTGACTAAATTTCGTAAAAAGTGTTTCGTCTTTCAGACCTGAACTTGTTAAGTTAATACATTGATCTACTTGTTGTTTTTTGAGACAAGTTTATTTTGAAAGTAACTTATAGCTCCTTAACAGTTATAGCTCTCAACCTAAACTCTTACCTATTTTCAACATCTAAAGAATATTTTACTTTTGGCCTAGTATATTGCTAATAAAAAGGAAACTAACATACTTCTGATTAAATTCGTTGCGGATTCCAAGACAGTATAATTTTCACCAAGACTAACGCCAAACCTAGGTGTCCGATAACGATATATTGTATTCTCGATAACTGTATTTTATCACATACTTAACTTCACCGTTAAAAACTAAATCTGATCAGCAGTTTTTGAGTTTATCACGTTCACACCGACAGGCAAGACGCGATGGGAATTTCATTTCATAATTTGTATAGAAGCGTTGTCATGAAGGTCTTTGACAGTCGTTACAGGGCGTCAGTACCTTCTTAATCAACTGACACTAATAGTCTAAACCATGGAATATCGCTATCCCTTCGGGTTGTGGAGGTCAGACAGGCAGTCGCTCTGTGGAAAAGCTAATATTCAGCCAAATCCGGTACCAGTAAGCGGACCCCAGATTGAAACTGGAATAACGCTAATAGGATGATGAATTTGTATAAAAGCGTTTGCTTCTCGTAACTGCTTATCTAGCCTTGCGTAAGGTCTTTAAATGGACCGACGAGACATCGCAGATTTCAGTTACACTCTGTATAGTGGCAGTCTCAGCACACACCCGAAGCTTACAACACGAATCTGTCAGTGTACACATGGTTAGCATAAATCTAGGACCAAGAATCTAAATGGACTCGATATTTGCGTACACCCGTAAAGGACGGATATAGAGTACAGCCCGAGTTGGTGTTACCAGCTACAATTCTACGAAGAACATATTAACTTTTAAGTAACATTGTATCAAACCTGAATTGAGTTGAATTGAATTCCATCCATAAGGTGTGCGATAAGTATTTTTTATACTTAATATTATTATGTATAACAAAAATGTCGAATAGGAGGGACTGGCTTCACTCGCCAAATAAACACGAGGCTCAGAGTTATATATCTTTTATTATATTATTTCACACTCAAATTTACTGTCCTTTGAACAAAATTAATTGTGTGTACAAATTTCTTATTTTCTCTCCTTTATCAAATTATCACACAAAGATTTTGTGGCATAATGAATACGCACATTCAAATACTTTTTACAAACAGCTTTAATCAATAGCGAATAATGGTTAAAATGGTTGGTCTTCCTAAAACACTTTTGTTCAAAGTGTTTAGAGCATACTCTTGCATATTTATTCGGATCCCAGTTTTCTCGTCCTGTTGCACGTATCCACAATTGTCGGATAGTGCAGTCCTTTGGGAATCTATAAACAAATAATTTCATTACTACAAAGAATCGGAAAACAAATTAAAATAAATAATTAATCTTAGGTTCCTACGAAACTACATAACGGCAAATTACCCAAAATTTGGCTAATTTCCCAAACGCTTCTGTGGTATCCCTTAAAAACATTTAACGCTATAAAATTAAAAAGTATCGATGACATTTGGTTAGCTCAACATTCAACGACCTATTGAATTCGATTGTATAATACTAACATCGGTGTGATAATAAAATAGCTTCTTTTTTGGTTTATTGATGTAATTTAGACATGTTTCCTTATGTAATAATACGCTATTTGTATCATTCTATCAATATTTGCATGTATAAATAGATATTATAACTAAAATATCGTACTTACGAATGAAAGGTTATGTTCTCACATTTCCGCTCACTACGCCTTTTACAGCCTAAAATGTAACAAATTACCATAATAAATTTGATCCAATGATATTTTCACTAAGCATTCACAAATAATAACAATAATAACACAATATTTCGCGGATATTATCGAGAGCTCAACAGTTTGTTGGTCACAATATTCAGTTGTGACCAACAAAAAAAACGAAAACTCTGACAAAGACAAAAAATCCTATCTTTGTCTCTTTTACTCTTATGTATTTCTGTATATCATTATCTCGGTCTGTCACGGTATTGTTATTTGCTTGTCAAATCCATAGATACATCATCCTAGGCATAAATCATATTGTGGCGTGATTATTGTACTGTCATGAGTCATGACATTGGTGCCACATGGCAAACTATCACAAATTTCCTTGATTCAATAAATTATGAGCTAAATATATCTAAACTATCAGAGTGTCCTAATATTTTATTATTTTATGCTAACTTGCATTATGTTGTACAAACCTTGGCAAATAACTTTAATCGCCCAGATTGTCTAACCCTTTTACATTGTGTCCCTCTTGGTCTTATGTCTATACATATTATAAAATTTAGTTGCCGCCGCGACCTGACTGTCTGTATAAAAGTCAAAATTTACCGGACGGATTATTTCATTGCCTAGGAATATTCAGCTGCAAATTTAACGCGGATGGAGGCCGCATATAATTTTATAATACAGTCGTCTACTAAATATTTAAACAAAATAAAGTAAACAGCTAAGAGAAGTAGGATCTGACTTCCTGCCATACATTTTCTTATCTCACAAAAACTTTCAAGCGGTATCAGCCCGGTAAGGTATCCGAGCCACGTAGAAGGATAATGAATCGAATTTGTCATGATTTCGTACCAGCCCTTGCAATCTTTTGACGGATTTTATTTCTTATGCTAGCTCTATAGTCCTGTTAAATTAGGCAGAATTAGGTGCAAATCTCGGAAAATCGACATACCCAGTATATTACCACGTAAAAACTTGTATTTTTGCATCCTAAAACTGTTCTCAAAAGTGACATATAATTGGATGTCCGCAAGTTTTAAATTCACGGGTCAAAGGTCACAAAAATCGATATTTTTTTATTTTTTTGCAAATATCTCGTTTTCTATGAGTTTTACGCTATTTGTATTAATTATCAATATTGTAGAGAATTTAAATCTCTACAACTTTTCTCTTTAACATTTTTTTATACCTTGAACTGTTTTCAAGATAGAGAGCGTAGAGCGCGCGGTCAGAGAATTTTATTATCTGAGGTCAACTGCTAGTCTCGATCAAAAACTCGTAATATTAAGGTTATAATTTATTGCTAAACATATAATTATCATTTTTAAAAATTTTTATCATTTTAAACGGCAATAGGCTCGCCCCCTATTACGTGGGACTAAAGTATATCTGGCGAAAAGTGGGTGTAGAAATACACCTCTGCCTACCCCTTCGGGGATAAAAGGCGTGACGATATGTATTTATGTATGCAGTGGTTATTTGAAAACATTCCTCTAAATCTTATTACAACAAAGATATAAGTCTATTTAACGGGGGTTAATACCTTAAAATAAGTTCGTAAACGCGATTAGCACCCGTCAACTTTCATATATACGACGGCGGGTCCTCATGCCTGTCACCAGATTCGTGGTCGTCTTCCATTTTGTGTGGCCGCAGACGTTGAAATAATAATTCGACACGGTAGTTGATACGCCCCTTTATTGATTTTAAGCAAAAGTCAGACGAATACACAATTTAATAATAAAATACCAATTAAATTAATGAAGCCCATGTAGATGGATAGAAAACGCTGTGATCACCTAGAATGGCGTGACTACCGTTCCCTTCGCCGCTGCGTTCCAAAGTGCCTTAATGGTCCGTCCTCACACTTTACGTCATAACGGTCCTGACCTGTCAACCGTCTGTGTAGCCAATTTAAAATAATACTAACACACTATTACGTGTTAGTCACGCCATCTAGGATTTCACCCAGGCATTAAACCTGGCGTTTTCTTACAAACAATTAACCAAATCAACTTCCGTATATTTATTTTATCCGTCCAACTGACACCTTGCTCCGACATGGCCATCCTGCTGGTCACTTGTCCGTAAGTGACTTATCTGCAAGAGAAAAGTCACAGAAGTAGACACTGTTCTGCTCGGCCATGCCTGACCTACATTGTTCTATATTCATGAGGATTCGAGTAAAAGAGATCTCGATTTTCAACACAATAACTTCAATCCATATTGTTCAGAGTAAGAGCATGAACAATTAATCACAAGGTGCGAGACCGCAGATTTCTAAGAATAATAACAGACTTAGTCACTGTACAAGTTATAACAAGACACAAAAGAAACAATTGACATTCAGTTTCATTGATACAGTGCTTACAATCACAATCATCCACTACATTTTAAAGTAGCAGGGACACAACATAAATCATCATCGCCTCTGGCGATGGCACACTATACCAGTCATCCACTACTCACAGAATAGCGGGAGCACATCACAATCATCATCGCCCCTGGCGAAGGTACGCTCACTCATCCACTACTCACAGAGTAGCGGGAACACAATCACAGTCATCATCGCCATAGAGATGTAGAGCAATTATCAAATACATTTAAAACTTTACAACTGTACAGAACGTAACTCCTAATTGGTAACAATGCAACTTTGAATCTCCATTGTCAGTTTCAACCAGATAGACTTTAGCTATACCGGTTATCAGGCTCCTCAAAGCCGCATACAGGCCTTACACGGGCCAGGCGCCACATGGGCCAGTCGCCACAAACAGGCCGCGCGCCACACACGGGCCGCGCGCCACACACGGGTCGTGTGCCACACACGGGCCGCACGCCACACACGGGCCGCGCGCCACGCAGGCTACACTGGCCACCAAGCCACGCCGCACCGACCACCAGGCTGCACTGGCCACACGGCCATACTGCGAAGCACACGTCCTCGTGTGTTAACCTGAACGTAGCAAAAAAAAGCGTCAAACAGATTTCCGCTCGTCCAATCCTGACTCATGAAATAGGACAGTGACCGCACATCTCCATTTGTTACGGTCCAGTCATGCTTCATTCCATCGTAACCGTAAACCATTTCATTATGCCGGTATCTCTCAAGATACTATTTCAAACCAAGTAAACCAAAACATTTAAGCTCTACATGAGATCATGGCTACGCATAGCCCAGTAACCTCCAGTTACTCATCTTTACTTTCTGCGAACCCCACATAGGCACGCCGAGTCTCTACAGGACTCCATGGTTTCCACTGAAACCCGACCTCCGTCAGAGCTGACTGCTTACCGCATACTCACGGACTACTAAGTTAGTAGACGCCGATTCCTACCGAGCTACGGCTACACAACAGCCTCTGGTACGGTCCGATCATCATGTAAACTTAAACACTTTCTTCAATATCAGACTACTTTGTTCTACCTGCAATGAAAACCACAGAGTACTTTTGCATTACTATGAAAACTAAAATGGCTGAAAATTATTAACATAACGCACTACGATGATAACTTAATCACTTGATAAATCGAGTTTAACAGCTACCAAAAACCTTGTACTGAAGGTATCTTCCGTTTAATGCATCACTCCTAAACGTCCTAAACATAACTTGGAATTAGCTAGAGAAATTGGGGGCACTTGGGAAACATTCCCCGCGTATCACATGAATTTTAAAAACATACAGCAGGTAATTTTTACTCGTAAAATATTAAAATCGAATTTAATTCTATCCTACTGAAAGCTCAGATTTATTTGATTTTAAGCAAAAATCAAACGAATACACCATTAATTAACCCGATGTAGATGGATAGAAAACGCGGTGATCCCCTAGAATGGCGTGACTACCGTTCCCTTCGCCGCTGCGTTCCAAAGTGCCTCAGTGGTCCGTCCTCACACTTTACGTCATAACAGTCCTGACCTGTCAACCGTCTGTGTTGCCATTTAAAATAATACTAACACACTATTACGTGTTAGTCACGCCATCTAGGTATTCACCCAGGTACTAAACCTGGCGTTTCCTCACAAACAATTAGCCAAATCAACTTCCGTAAACTTATTTTATCTGTCCAACTGACACCTTGCTCCGACATATAAGTTGCACAAGTATATTCAAAAGTTAAGATATTCATGCTTTCAAACCGATTTATAATTTGGCTGAAAATAATTTGGCTTTAATAAATTGATACAACCGCCTTTATAAGTAGGTGATAAATGTTAGCGTCAATGCTGTCACTTCCATGTCCACCATGATTAAGGTTCGCTTGAGTTCCGCGGTCATACATTCACCGCAGATTGGAAATTACTGTAGATTGATCAATAGAATTTCCCTAACCTGTGCCGAGTGGTTCTTTGTTGATCAACCGATTGTGTACATCTGCCATTATTCGAGAGACCAATTAACGCATACAGGCCTAGAATAAAAATTATAAGATTTTTTATATATACTTATATTTTCTTCCTTTACACTAAACACTAACGTCGGGCACTAGGAAAGTAGTTGCGTCTGTGTCTGTGAGATGTGGCAAGTATTGGTTGCATTCACCATTGTACAATTAAATATGGCCTCAGTTTTACTTAGCTACACCATCTCATGGAATGTTCACGTAACGTAGAGTTTGTTTTCTCTAGCAGAAATGCTTCAAAATGCTACAATTATATTAACTGATGGCTCGTCAGCCATTTATACCGACGATATTATAAACAAACCGGACAAATGTGATGTAACACTATATAGTAAAGAAACAAGATCAGCGCTTTAACTATTATGTTTTAGTATTTAGCGTAAGATCGCTACTGTGCTACAAATTTCATCTGAGGCCGTTTGTTTTGGCTATTTCTTAAAACAATCATCGTTACGCCATGCTAGCGATGGTACAAACTCTGAAAATGCGTAGTGTTTTCAGCAATCTGAAATGCACCTAATTATAATTGACTTAATACCTAACATTTACAATATTTATTATTTAATGAAATAATATTAAAGTATCAATGTTTTAACTGTTAGCAAATATATAGCCAAAGTACAGAATTACTCGTGAAATATTGCCATTTAATCATCCGAATGGGAGGTTAGCAAAACATATCGTACCTTTCATTTTTTTCTCCAACAAAAATCCAAGAATCTACATAACGCAAAAATCTTCCAAATTACCTTGAAGCCTCACAAAAGCCACGTAAATCAGGCACTGACAGCCGCTTGTTTTGAATGGCCCAAAATTTGTCGCAACAAATTATACAATCGTGCTGGTGAAAAGGGTGGCCCTTTTTTACACGACGCGAAATAATTCTGTAATTGGAGGTAGAATTAAGTTGACCTTAATAAACGAAGGCTTGTGGACGTATTGAGTGGATAATACCTAAATGTTTCAATATATTTTTTATGTATTTTAGCTTTTTATTCACGACAAAGATACTTAAATGAGCACAATTTCATAATAATGGCAGAATATTAGTGTGCCATGGTGACTTTTGACGTCAATCGAAATTTATTTGGGTCTTTAGAAATGAATTTATGTAAGTTTTACTTATCACCATACAGATAGATCTTGGCATCAGCTAGGTGCTTGAAATTAAATGACAAATTGTTTAAAACTCATTTAAAAAAATGGTTGTTTCAAAATGTATTTTATAATATGCAGGACCATTTTGGTAAAAAACATTCGCAACGCAATATTTAACTTTATTTTTGTATTTTTGTAATTTCTTTTGAATCTTGTAATTTCTTGGCTTAGGTACTCAAGTTACGTTTTTTCTTTTATATACATACTTATATTGCGTACCTACCCGACAGGGGTAGGTAGACTGTTAAAACCGAATTTTTCAAAACTGTTATATCTGAGTATATGTACACAGTTGTGCAATAAATAAATCTTTATACTTATCTTATTTAATGATAATAGTCTTTTGTATCGTCAAATATGTACCGATATAGAGTTTAATTATAAACACATTTTGTCGGTTTTTCACAGTCCAGCGGACTTATTCTCGCAACCCATCACGCAATTCAAAACTTTCAAATTGAAATTGATCAATATCGCTACTCAAGGCATTGTACCTGAGCTACCAAAGCAGTTTCCAATTAAAATACCTCTTCGTTACTGCTTTAAAAGACGGTCGAACAAGCAATACCAAAAATACCCAAATTCTTAAATAATAATTGCCGATCGCAAAATGTTTAAGAACCACAAAAGCGTGGTGGCATCAAAATCCAGTACAACAATTATTTGAAAATCATTCTCTTCAACAAAACCTATAGAAGAAGGCTTTGCCCGGAAGGAGCTTTGCTCAGATATCACCGACCCAAGCGTGACGGCGCAGTTTCTTTCACTACCGTTACAATGTTTCACTTTAAAGAAAATATGTTACATAGAGGAGTCTATAAATAGGCTAAGTCAAAACTGCTAAGAAAATGTACCTACCTGCTTTAATTGTGAACCAATTTTTTCTATATGTCTATTTGGCAGCTAACAATGAGCTACTGCTAATATGTTTTTTGGTAAGTTGGCTAATTTTATTTTGGACATTGAGTGACACTAACACTAGTGTCGCATCACTATTCATCAATCCAGCTCATTTGTTGTGTGAGTGACTATTTATAAATTACTGCGCACACCTGTCTGCGTATAGACTCGAAACTTCCTACCCCTTTCGTAACTTTAAGAGTGTTCGTAAACATTGTATAAAGTTATAATAGGGCTTTTCCATATGCCTACGTATGTGTTTGTTGGGAATGGACCCATCTGTTGTGTATTCTGTAAATCGTTTGAGCGCTGAGTCTATGGAATAGAACAACATTGCGACGCACTAACAAACTTTTTCGTTAAAACTTTTTGGACAATTCTCATGGTGCAGTTTAACTTTCTTGCACATAGCGCACAAACTTTAATGCAGGGTGGGTAGAAATGGGTCTATAGTGCATTGTCTGTTTTTTTCGTCTGTAGATACGTAGATACCTCTTTGAACGCCAGAAGTGGATAAAGCCCTGCTATTTAAAATATTGATGACTTGAAGAGTTGTGCATAAGCTAGGTATTATAGGGTCATTCTCAGCCGGCTCAAATAAGCGCGTCCAGGTCGAAATTCAGTACAAAATGGATAACTAACAACTTGATATTTTTTTCTATAATAGATAGGACTTCATATTAGGTGTCGTAAGTATTATTTTTTAAATAAATAAAATGCAAGGGAATAAAAAAAAAGAAAACCTTGAAAATATTGACCTCGGTGCCGCGTCCGGCCCTCGGATTGCGAAGGTTAATATTATAAATAGCACTGTTTAGCATGTGTTCACAAATAACTAAATTTCCGATGTGAGTTTACCAGCATTCCTGTCCTCGGTCCACGGCACTGCAGAATTGACCAGGAAAATCTTAGCACCTACACTGGTCGATTCTGAGGTGCCGTGTGTGATCGATGCTGTGAATGCTTGGAGAATGGCTTGTCCAAACACCGAGTTACCCCGAGACTTATCCTCTCAGAGGCAGTGGGACGGGCCGCTTTGCAGCGCAGTACGAGAAAATCTCCTAAGTACATCGTCCAATGCTGCAGAGCGTGCCCGTTTGCTGACTGTGGGAGAATGGGAATCGGGTCTCTAGCTTCAGGCACTGCCATCGTCCAATATAGGTACCATGTTGGACGATACGACTTTCCGCATCGCCGCTTGCCTCCGTTTAGCTGCGTCATGTGTTTCTCCGCATCGCTGTCCCTGTGGGGAGGCTGTCGACAGCCTTGGTCACCATGGCTTATCATGCAGCAGGAGCGCAGGTCGTATATCACGACACGGCAACCTCAATGACATACTTCGCCGGGCTCTTGTCACCGCTGGCGTTCCAGCCCAACTTGAACCTCAGGGGCTGGCACGTGACGATGGCAAAAGACCAGACGGTATGTCTTTACTCCCATGGAAGTTGGGTAGGCCTTTGGTGTGGGACGCAACGTGTGTCGATACCCTCGCGCCATCTCATCTTCCTGGTACAGCGGGTTGTGCGGGCGCTGCTGCTGCTACAGCGGAGACCTTCAAACGGCGCAAATACGCAAACCTAGTAGGGGATTACGTATTTGAGCCGTTTGGGGTCGAAAAGTTGGGGCCATGGGGTCCAAGTGCAAGATCTCTCTTTAGAGATCTCGCAAAGAGACTGGTCGACGCCTCGTGTGACCAGAAGGCTGGGGTGTACTTGGCCCAAAAGTTAAGCATTGCCATACAACGTGGCAATGCTGCCAGCGTTCTGGGCAGGCTCCCAGTCGACGGCGATGTGGAGGACTTTTATGACGCCCTCTAAATTATTTTCTGTATATATTTCATGGGATAGTATTTTAAAATTTAAGTTAAGTTTAGTTAAATACCTAAATAATTTTATGTACATTGATATGAAATAAATAATCTTATGTACTAGATAGTTATTTGTGCAATGTATAATATTGCTACATCATTATAGGCTATACTAAACAAGTTACAACTGATTGTCTTCGCATCCGAAGTTTAGAGTTGATATCAGTGGCGCGCACCGATCTGTTCATAAATCCTGTATTTTAGGGAGTTCGAGACTATTTGCTAGAGTAATACGAACAATTAGTAGTGCCGCGTCAGTTGTAAGGATGACATGTCTGTGCGTCTCCGTACAACTCTTTTATTAAGGTTCTTAGTCGTATTCGGTGGCTTGGTATATCCTTAAAATTGATTTCGGTGAATTCATTTTATCTACAACTATTTAACTTAAAATGTTTAAACTATACTAATCGTATGTCTTATGTTTATTCGATTCCAATAAAAAAGATTAATATAAAAAAATAGTGTTAATATTTTTTTTTAAATTATAGGATTTTGCTAATTATTTTGATTTTAGCGGCATTGATTTCGGTGTTTTCGGTGGAAATAAGTGCACCGAAATCAATGTTAAAGTCACCGAAATCATACATTAGTTATTTATTTACATTTAAAGATTATTTATTTAACTTTCTCATCACCTCTCATGTTGTTTTAAGCATTTTGGCATAATCACAATACTGTGATTATGCCAGATTAAAAAAGGGAGTGAAATCAGTGCAGCTAATTCTAATAAACCTCAAATTTCATCGAACATTCTAATTAAACCTGGTAGGTTTGCTATTTTGTTGACCTTGCTGATGAATTCTATGAAACCAAGCAGCACCTGGCCCATACCTAAACATCAGACATTGAATTGCACGAAAATGATAGATTCTGGACGCATGTGTCGTCAAAATATTACTCCGATAGTAATGAATGAAGTTACATTCTCTAACATTGACAGCAGTGACGAGGAATATAACATTTTTTTAATTCAGGATTGAAAACTTGAATGATTATAAAGGTTTTATAAGCTTTATTACATCGTTAATTTAATGCTAGGTGCTTAATATACCTAAAACTATTTTCATCGTGTTGCAACCAAAAGGCAATGTAATATTTTTAATACAATTACAAATATTATTAGTCAAATAAGTGCCTTCTAGATAATTGTTGATGTTTTTGAAAGACCGATTATAAGCGATTTTAAAATAATAATTAAATTATTATCTGTGATTAAGATAAATCTCAACGAACACTTCAGATTTGTTTAAATTCCTGTATTGTCAGTTTTAACGACTACCTGCTACTTTTATTAAAAGTTAATGTAATAATTTAACGCTTCCTTCCAAAGTTGATTCTTGTAAAATTTCTTATATGTTAATAAATGGGGCTTTAGTCTCGGTAAAATAAAATGGTTTATTGTATAATTACCTAACCTGCAATTTCTTACCTAGTACGTATCATACGTATCTACGTAGGTAGTAGAACTCAAGCAGTTAAAACATAGGGATATTATAATAGTCTTCAGATTATAAATTATTTGATATGTTTGATTACCTAACCTGCAATTTCTTACCTAGTACGTATCATACGTATCTACGTAGGTAGTAGAACTCAAGCAGTTAAAACATAGGGATATTATAATAGTCTTCAGATTATAAATTATTTGATAAGTTTGATTTCGGTGATAAGAATAATGATTACAGTGGACACCATTTAAAGAAAATTGAATTCCTACTTATCCATTCAGCCTATGTTGTTCCCTCTACTACTAATATGTTTTAAATTAAATTTAGATTTGATATTTCATGCTAATAATGCCTAAATTAGCAAAAAAAGAATTACCACCGAAGTCAACCAAATAATGAGTAACCTGATAATTAACCTAAAATATATAAAATGTAAATCTTAAGTATAATTTCTATTGAATACATACTGATATAAAACATCACATTAATGGTAACATCAACGCTTACATCGCTTGGTAATGACCAATACTAGCATTTGCTGAAAAGTAATTAAATGTAAATTCCTTCGAAACCGGAAGATGTATTTAGCACAGAGGCACTATATGCATTTGTCTTAGACGTACAATGTTGTGTTTGGGCATTGTCTCCGTACTGAGAATACTAATTGAAACATTCATGTACTCCAATGTGTACATTGTGCTCGAAGCTTGCTGCGAATAATGTTGGACAAGCGTCATTGGGAATTTATTACGCAATCTCGTATTTTCTTCCTTTTTGCTTTAAAGCATTACCAAAATTTAATCATGGTTCATTTGTTTTTTTAACTATTAATTTCAGTTCAACCCAAGTAAGTAGTTTTAGAAACAATGATTAAAAAGCAAATATTTAATTTTTTCTGCAATTCTGTATAGCAAGAAGCAAACAAAGATTCGAACAACGGACACAGAGCAAGTGCATCCGAAATAACGCCGCCACAAAGTGCTCTCACGCGTGGGGATCGAACCCAAAACACTCGGCGCAGCGTGAAACGGCGGGACGGATACTACGCCATACATACGGTCAGCCAAGAAGTGGCCCAGTTTTAATTGTCATCAAAATAACGCTAAATTTAAGTTGGACCTGTCAGAAACTTGAAGTATAACTAATATACTGTACGGTATTTTCAAGTTGACTATACAGTCAACAACCAGAATTACTCTAGATTAAAACCTTTAAAGATATTTTTAAGGAGGTAGTTATAGTTTTCAACTTACCATTTTTTTTTAATTATTGCTTCTTAAAATTTTGCTTTCGTTTATTTATAGTATAATTAGTTTTCATACACTTAAGACTTACTTAATTGAATTCCAAACCATATTTAGTCCTAGTTTTATTATAAAGTCCTAAGAGTAGTGCATCACAACTATAATACGTTAGAATCAAACCTGCTACCATAGCCTAACCATACACCATGTTTAACAAGCATTCTCCGTAGTATACAGAATATATTCTATTTCATTTGCTTTTAAACCAAGCTTATTACGTTATTAAATTGTCCTAAAACCCGAGTGATGAGAAACGTTGAATGTAAAAGCGTTTATTTTATGAGTTCGAGTGAGCCTTCTTTCACAAAATTTCGTCTCATACAAAACATTATCTCGCGTACTAAATATACGGCACGTAATTTATTTCTTTTTAAATAGATTGCAATGACCTTATTTTAGTGACTTTGAAATGGAAATACTTAATTGTCCATTTAATTTTAGACTTCATTGTTGTATTACGACCGAAAGAAAAGAGAAATAATATCGCTTTTTAATATTAAAAGAGTTGCCTAATGGTATAATGAATTTTATTAATATTAAAACATTCAAAAAAGCTTTTACTATTATTATTATGTTTCTCTTTTCCACGGGTATTGTTCTAAGTCGTCAAAACAATTCCCGGCCCTTTGGAAGGCTTACACGGGGACATGGGTCCAACGTGCAGAGGCCCTTAGAGATTTTTAATCTAAAATGGGATGAGACACATGCCGGGGAGCCTCCACAACTGCACTACTGAGTACAGCTATGGACTAGCCGCAGCAAATGTAGGACTATTGCAATGATGTGGAGTCTAATTTACTGGTTTATGGGGATGGGTGTTAAATGGACTGGTAATAATGATACTATGGATAACAAACGGCACCTGCCAGTGATACTCCTATAGCATCCGTTCGCGTGGCAGGTGGTGACTCGCCAACTCACTTGATGGGCCCTCTCTAAACAGCCACCCAAAGCAAACAAACTCTGCCATAAAGGCAGCCAGAGGGCAACACCGGTGCGAGTGGCTAGGGGTGTCGAGCGGTGCGGCACCGGTTTCGCCATCGCGGGCCTCGTGACAACGGAGGCCCGGAGCGGGTTTCCCCGTAGTTACGCCCTTGAGAATGACACTTCCACCCCCGAGCTAATATCTCTTGCGGCTTCCCTGTGGCCGGCCGACCAAGGCAAGCCAGAGTTGAGAGTCCTGCGGGCACTCTTGGAAATTCTCTCCGGCCAGCCAATAAAGGCAAGCCCTGAGAGGCCCTGACCGACTCTCTGAAGCATTCGGGACCGCAGTGTCGCCAAACACATTCAGCTCGCCACAAAGCTGCCCTGCGGTTGTAAGCTTTCTTTTCATCTTGTAATACATTTTTTGTTTATATTACACGATGAAGGTGATGTTTGAAAGCTGTTACTCTGCCCTCTAAGATTGCGTTAGTCTCATTGTCTAGAGTTGCCGTAGGCAGGCAGGAATTGTTCAGAGTGCGCAGTGGAAGTTGTAATACATCTGCCTGACTACGACAAGACAAGGATCCAGACACAATGCACTGCGTTGCACAGTGATGAGTTCAAAGAACATGCAAGTTACAACTATCAATATTAATTAACTTATCAAATCTTCACTGATGCTCCTGATAATGTTCTTGAGTGGACATATAAGATTAACTCATAATTTTGGCCAAAATAACAAGAAAATCGTTATAAATACCACAGGGTCCAGTTTGGCGTCCTTCATCAGCGAAGTCGTAGGGCACCAACCACGTGCACGTTGGCGGATTCACAATTTTACAAATGTCCAATAGTTCACAATGTCTTTTATCACAAATAACAATTCGCGAAGCTACAAGGACGAGCTTTTCAAAAGGCGATCAATTTATATCAATAACAAAACCACGCGAGACAGACCAAACGGTGTGAGCGCAACCATTTTTCCGAAACGGGCACAAAGACAAACAAAACACACAAGTAGGCCTTAACAGTCTTGCTGTTTCGAAGTGTCGACGTTTTCACCAAAAAGGGACCAGCGAAGTCCGTGCCAACACCGTCAAACGTCCTGCTCTCAGTTACGCGATCTGCCGGTAAGTCTCCCATCAAGGGCTGCATGGTAGAAGCCTTGAGTTTATAGCAAGGGATGCAGCGAAAGACTACACTCCGAATAATTCTTCGGGCATACAAAATCCAAAACTCGCGTTGTAAAATGTCCAAGAGCGCATTACAACCAGCATGCGAATTTTTAAGGTGACGATCAGTTACCAACAAGCGTAGCAAATGACCGTCCTTAGGTAACAACAGGGGGTGACGTGACCCGTAAGGGAGGTTGGCGTTCTTGAGACGCCCTCCAACGCGCAAGAGACCCGTATCGTCCAAAAAGGGGTTCAATTTAGATACAGCTCCCGACAATTTCGGTTTCCCTGACTTAAGGATAGCAATCTCCCTCTCAAAATGCGCCAATTGCACAGAACGAATCCAAAAGGTGAGAGACTCCTGTCGTTTCTGTTGTGGGTGCCTAAAATTAAAAACAAAACGCTTTATCCAAGCAGTAACACCTAACAACTTATCGAAAGAGCTGTAACGGTTCAACAAAAAATCGGGGTCCAAGGCGCATTCCACCTTCTCAAGAGCGAGTGTTCGTAGACCCGGCAAATTAGAAGTATTCAAAACTGGCGTTCGAGGCCAATCAATTTCTGGTCGACTCAACCATTTTGGACCCCACCACAGCGAATGACCTATCAAACTAGGCGTCAAGCATCCGCGCGAGGCACAATCAGCGGGGTTGAGCTCACCTGGCACGTGTCTCCAAACAAGCTTGACTTCAGATTTTTGGGTTTGGGAGACGCGATTAGTGACAAATACCTCCAAGGTGTGGACAGAAGCCTTCAACCAACAAAGAACAATTTAGCTGTCTGTCCAGGCGTAGGTCCCATTAATACAAATGCTTTGCAAACCCAAGGTGCTGGACACGTGGTTCAATAAGCGTACAAGTAGGGCTGCTCCCGAGAGCTCCAATTTTGGGATGGTCAGAGATGTCCGAAGGGGCGCAACCTTGCTCTTCGCCATGATCAGGGAAACCCTCACCTGACCTGAGGCACTAACTGTGCGCAAGTACACCACGGCCGCGTGACCACGTTCCGAGGCATCACAAAACCCGTGAAGGGTGGCCTTGTACTTCCCGGGAGGAAGGATGGGATGAGACAAGGAGATCTCGTTGATGGCAGAAAGTGAGGATACAAAAGAGATCCATTCCTCAACAAGAGTACCGTGTAGAGGTTCATCCCAGGTCAACCCTGCTGTCCAAAGCTTCTGCAAGAAGCATTTTGCCCAAAATATAACAGGACAAATCCAACCGTTAGGATCAAAGGTTCTGGCGACAGTAGACAATACAAGACGTTTAGTCCAAGAACAAGGCAATTTCAAGTCTACGTTATACGTAAAGATGTCTTGGACTGGTCTGTACTGAACGCCGAGAACAGCCATCATGGCGGGGTTGTCAACAATCTCAAATAGATGTGGATCTTGCTGATGATCCTCTGGCAAGCCTTCCAAAAGCGCTGGTGAGTTGGAAATCCATTTGCGCAACTCATAACCAGCGGAGGCCAAAATACCTATCAATTCGTCCCGCAGGAGGAGCGCCTCGTCCGGTGTGGAGGCGCCAGAACAAATGTCATCCACGTAAATATCGTCCTTCGGGATCGTCCTTCACGGTCTGCGAGCTCCCAAAGAGAACGTATTGCCAAGTAGGGGCTCGACCTCAGCCCGTACGTATTGGTATTGAGCTCGTAGACGTCCGTGGGATCGCGAGGATTCTCTCTCCAAAGGATCATCTGGAAACGACGGTCATCAGGGTGGATAATCGTCTGCCTGAACATCATTTTTATATCGGCTACAAAGACAACCTGATGTCGTCGGAAGCTGGTGATGACGTCACAAAGGTCCTTGACCAACTTGGGACCAGAATGCAACCACTGGTTCAAGGCTACGCCTGTTGAAGTCTGCGCAGAACCATCAAACACTGTGCGCAGCTTGCCAGTCGATGGCTTCAATACCGCATGATGCGGGAGAAAGTAGTGCTCTACCGAACGCCAATCCAAATTTGACACAGACATGTGTCCCAATTGTTCATATTCTCTCATGAACTCAATGTACTTCTGTATGAGCTCCGGATCACGACCCATACGACGCTCCATAGCCAACAATCGCTTTTCGGCTAAAGGTCGTGACTCACCAAGAGGAGGCCGAACAGTCAGAAAAGGTAGCCTCGTAATGATCCGACCAGAACGGAGTCGACCAGTGTTGTTCTGGAAGAACAGCTCGCACTCCTCATGTTCTGGATTCAAACGGGCAGCTTGAGGGGGCTTCTCTACCTCCCAAAACCTCTGAACAGCATCTGAGAGAGCGGAGCCTACAGCCAACAAATTATCAAGTTCACTTGGAGGGGGTCCCTAGGTACAGGTCCCATCAAAGCAAATCCAAATATGGTTGGGATGGCAGTCAAACCATTTGGCACCAAGAGCCGTTTCCCACCAATCAAAATTCCACCGAGGACATCAGAGCCAATCAACAAGTCGATTTGTCCTGGTGTGTCAAATTTGGGGTCTGCCAGATCCAATCCCGATGTCAAATTCACCACAGCAGCAGGTAGCTGCTTCTGTGGATGCATACCCAAAATATTCTTCAGCACAATAGCCGAGGTTTTAATCCTCGGGTGTGAAGATTCAACAGGGGCAAACAAAACCTTAACTTGCCCTTCAACATTAGAGGCTACGTCACCTATTCCCCGTATACAATTTGGAAAAGAGCCCATATTTAATTTAACCTGCCCTACCAAATAAGTGGAAACAATGCAACCTTGTGAACCTGTGTCCAATATAGCCCGGACAACACAGAGGTCCCCGTGGGTCCCCAGACCCTAACAGCAACCGTTAGTAGGATAACGGTCTTAATGGGGGTGGTTGGCGTTATAGGGCAGGAGTCAATGACCTATTGTTGCCTGGGCGGCGACCGTTGGCCAGGACCAGGCAAATCAAAATGAGGGTGCGGCTTGAAGTCCTCAAAGGCGCGATGACTTGATCCGCGTGCCATCTGTGGGGGGTCATAATGACGCAACCGCCCAAAACGAGGTGGGCGCGAGTCAAGGCGGGGACGCTCCGCCAAAGGAGGGGAATACCTGGGGCAGCAGTCATGGTGCTGGTGACGCTGAACAGCATATTCAGGTGCGCGAGAGAGAGGAGGCGTGCGCACGCTACGGTTCTCCAAGTGGGGTGAGCGGCGATCAGTTTAGCGAGGCGACTCTCGACTACGCACCGGTGAGCCTCGGCTGCCACCTTGAAAACACCCGCCCGTGCGCGGCGTCGGCTGGTTGGACAAGCGGCCTACCTCTCTGGTATTCATGCAGAGAATGTCCTAATGCTGTCCTCCACAGTGAGGACAGGGGCGAGAGTTTGGGCAGTCTCGCTGGTAGTGGGACCCCAAGCAAGAGAAGCAAAGGCGGCGGGCATTCGCGATGCGCCTACGAGAGGCGACATGCAGGTCCAAAAATGCCCTGCAACTGGCCGTTCTGTGCCCCGTGACCTTGCAGTAAGAGCACTCCGCTGGGTTCTGCGTGACTGCAAAGCGAGGAGGGCGCCGGTCAACATTGGCTCGGGTGTGAACGCAAGCCTGCTCCTTGACCTTGGGCGGCTGCGACTTAGCCGGCGTGTCACCACCGGAGTTGTCCAAGACCCGGCACTCATCCTCGAGAAACCTCTCCAGGTCAGCAAAGGGGGGCAGATGGGTCGCGCTATCCCCACCAAAGCGCTGTTCAAAACGCGACCTCAGGTCAGCAGGCAGCTTTTTCAGCACAATGTGCACCAATAGGTAGGACCATTGGTCCACGGGCAGGTCCAAGCACTTAAGTGCGTTGATTGCCACCAAAAGCGGGTTCAAAAGTTGGGTGCGCAATCCAAAGACCTGGGTGAGCGTGGGCAAACTCAAAATCTGTTCAATATGCGTGTCGGCGAGGCCACGTTTGTTATGGTACCTACGGGTAATTAAGTCCCGAGACGAGGCGTACCAGACGTACGCCTCGTCAGACACGGGCAGATGCTGGATGAGGCCCTTGGCCTCCCCATCCAGAACCGACATCAAATAGGCCAATTTTTGTGCCGGCCGAAGGTCAGCCCTGTCATCGACCAGGCTGTCAAACAAATTAACGAAGCCCAGGTAGCTTCCTAGGCAGCCATCGAAATGCGGGAGGTCTAAAGTAGGAAGCCTACTCACCAATCCCGGTGCTGTCCTAGGAAGCTCCTGCTTCAAGCCGGGTTGCCCGTCCCTCTCGGCAATCTACTGTCTTGCACAGTTGGAGACAGCATCATACAGGTCTAAGACCTGGGCATAATCTTCGCTGACTTTATTTCGCTGGTAAGCGGTGAATTCATTAACTGACACTTCGAGACAGCAAGCGCTGAAGTGCGGCATTGCTGTTCCACACTTGCCAGGCGATCATCGATCCGCTCATACCTTTGTAGTAAGGCCTGCTGGCGATCAGGCCGGTTCACCAAGGCACTGGCCGAGGCAAACCAGCGCAAATCTGATGCAATAGCACCAGCAGCCGCACGCAAGTCCTTGATAGCTGACATAATTAAATTTCAAAAGAGCTTGGACGAACGTTAAATAATATTATCAATTAAAACTTAATATTTGTTAATTCTTTGAAACCAACAAAGTATTAGCCTGTTTACTGCAAGTGCAGGCAAGTGACAGGTATCTACTGTCCAACAAAATTAATAGTTTCAATTATATTGACACTAAAACAAAGTTATCAAGAGTTGAAACTTCATATAAGTTAATTAATTACTTGCAACAGACAGACTGGCTTTGTTATTTGAGATATACAATAGTAGTAGTATGTGTTACCTAACAAAATTATTAATATATTATAACAAGGTTTATCAATGTTTATCAAAAGTTTGATTGTTATAATGTTTCAACTCAATATAATATATTTAGTTTACACTTAGTGTATTGCATATTATGCATTTAACCATTAACTAAATTAATTGATACATATAACTGTTATGTATCCAAACAAACTAACTTATTAATACTAACAACAACAAATTTAAGTTAGATTTCAACAATACAAATCAAACAATTACTGATTGAGGTTATGTATGACAATGTGTTTCAAGTTATGTAGGTCAACTTATACAAATAAATATTATGTATTTTAGGCAAAAACTGACCTGACAAACACTACAATACTGTCTACAAGGTGATAAGATACAAACTTATACCAATCTGAGGTTTGTACTCAGCAATGCAACAGAGGTAAGATAATCAACTACGCTCTGCTACCAAAATTATGTCTAGAGTTGCCGTAGGCAGGCAGGAATTGTTCAGAGTGCGCAGTGGTAACACAATGCACTGCGTTGCACAGTGATGAGTTCAAAGAACATGCAAGTTACAACTATCAATATTAATTAACTTACCAAATCTTCACTGATGCTCCTGATGATGTTCTTGAGTGGACCTATAAGATTAACTCATAATTTTGGCCAAAATAACAAGAAAATCGCTATAAATACCACAGGGTTCAGTTCGGCGTCCTTCATCAGCGAAATCGTCGGGCACCAACCACGTGCACGTTGGCAGATTCACAATTTTACAAATGTCCAATAGTTCACAATGTCTTTTATCACAAATAACAATTTGCGAAGCTACAAGGACCAGCTTTCCAAAAGGCGATCAATTTATATCAATTACAAAACCACGCGAGACAGACCAAACGGCGTGAGCGCAACCATTTTTCCAAAACGGGCACCAATGACAGTTCAGTGTGACCATAGTCAAAATTTACAATAGACTAAACTAAACGTTACTAAATTGATATAATTGACTTTATTTTATGTCTTTTATGTGTGAGCCAGAATAAATAAATCTTTATCTTTATCTATCTTTATCTTTATATTTTATTTACTTTATAAGTATATTTGTAAAAAGAATCAAGAAATATATAATTTATTATACATTCCATAATTATTAATTGGTAAAAATCATTTTGTTTTTTAATCGATAGTAGAAATATTTTTTCAAACCATTTGCAACACCTTTTTTATCTGTTATGTCATTCGTGTTGCTACTGTGTATCGTAAATATTTTGCTCTGATTTATTGGTGTTTTCGTACGGTTTTAATGTAATGTAATTGAATATAAATTCAATAATAATATCAGTACCGTCTACCCATGCTAAGAATATGCAGCGGTGTTTGTGATTGTGGTTAGCTTTTTTGGACGAGTATACATAGTACGAGGTTCCCTAGTACACAGGTGATTATTCATTATTATTGGCCACTCTTTATGTAGTTTTTGTTCTTTAAAACGCAAAGACATACCTTTATTTACATCTAGGTATTATATTTATGTTAAAATTCAATTTTGAGGTATATTTCGTTGCGGAATAATTTCCATTTCAAATATCTCGTGTCTTATTTCCACCAAAAGTTATTTAAAAAGAAATTATACAGGTTAATAGAGTAGTCATTTATCTTCAAAACACACATGGTGTCGTGTTTGGCCGTGCCAGGCCCATAATGTATGGCCAAATGGTACATCTCCTTTAACCATATAAAATAGGACCACGTAGACCCACCGGCATCGGGCACAGGGACCCAGCTACCGGCGGTTAGGGCTCCAGAGAGAGGAACCTCCGAACGATGCTTGTCGTCTCCAGCAATACTGCCTTCTGTATAGAGGACTTGATCCAGCCGTCTAACGAGAGCCTCTTGAGGTGGTGGTCGAGGCTCTTGGCAATAAGACCATTTACGGTCACGACTATCGGCACAATGATCGCCGAGTCAACATCCCACATATCGACAATCTCGTGAGCCAGGTCCAAATACTTCATATGTTTATCTTTTTTGGCTTTCACGAAATTCTCGTCATGGGGTATGGTGACGTCGATGATCATTGCAAGGCGCTCTAATCGGTCTATCACCACTATGTCCAGCTTGTTAGCCGCAATATTTCTGTCAGTAATGATAGACCGATCCCAGTAGAGAGTAGCACGACCATTCTCAAGAACTGGGTCAGGCACATACCTGTAGTACGGTACTTCGGAGTCGACAAGTTGGTACTTTAAGGCAAGTTGCTGGTGGACTATCCTGGCTACTTGGTTATGACTATGCAAGTATTAGCCGTTGGCAAGACGAGAAGAGCCGGATACTATATGTCTGAGCGATTCACTAAGCTGGTGACATGCCCGACATATGTCAACCATCCCATCCCTCAGAATATATTTCCGGTAGTTGTTCGTCATGACAACTTCGTCCATAATTGCAAATACAAAACCTTCTGTTTCGGCGAAAAGATCGCCAAAACGTAGCCAGGACACCGAAGCTGGAAAATCTACATCGGGCCCATGCAAGGCCCGGTAAAATCGTCCATGCAGCTCTTTGCCCTTCCAAACCTCCTTGCACTCGTCTACACCAAGTACGGCAGGTTTGCGCCAGTTCTCTTTGGCTAGACCCAACGGGGTAAGTCCGTTGTCCACAGCAACCACATCTCGGTGCACACCCGCGGCAGTGTGGATAAAGTATTCTCTGAGATTGCACACCTCGCGATTGTGGGGGCTCTTGGCACTTAAGAAGCCCCGACCCCCTCACTTCCGCGGGATGTACAATCTCATCACTGACGAACGCGGGTGATGCTTCCGGTAAGTGGTGAGTAGACAACGAACTTTCCTATCCAAGGCGTCCAATTCCGTCTGAGTCCATCTGAGTATGCCGAAGGAGTACATTAAGACCGGCATGGCCCAACCGTTACAGGCACGTACCTTATTTCCGCCCGAAAGAAAGCTTTTTAAAACTTTCTTCAGGCAGCCAAAGAAACGCGCCTGCAACGACTGTTTCATGCCAGCCTCATCAATGCATAATGCCTGCGACATACCCAGATATTTATAGGTTTCGGTTGCAGAGAGTGATCTAAGTTGTGTGAAATCTGAAGGTTCTATACCATCAGATTCCACACTCCTGCCTCGCCTTACATGCATGACCGCACATTTATCCACACCGAACCCCATCTTAATTGAATTACTAAAGCTTTCAGTTATCTTTAGTAACTCAGTTTATTGGAGGTCAGTGGAGGCAAATATTTTGAGGTCATCCATGAAGAGGAGGTGGGATATAACTTGACCTCTCCTCTGCAATCTATAGCCTAGCCCTGAACTTTCGAGCAAAGTGCTCAGTGGGTTCAGTGCTAGGCAAAACCATTGTAGCTTATGGCCGGTACCTACCGAGTGTACGTCATAATACCGTCCATACGCTCGGCCAATCAGGGTAGGCCATCGTCCGCGCTCGTAAGTTTTGCCTATATTTGGTAATGCGCCGACACGAACTGATGGAGGGCCGGTATATAAAGGGGCCGACAGAGAGGCCGTCACCGCTACTCTACACTAACCTACTACCGTTACTCTATTCTGTACCGCTATATCTTTATACATTCTACGTGTATCCTGATCCCAGCTGTGGGTAAGTTACTACATTTACTGCGTTAGCGTACTGCCCATCTCTCTACCTGCTAGCTGAGGCCGGCTGACGCCGCCTGCCTGACTCTATTGATTGTGGCTTTCCTAATGCTGTTTCCCTTCAGGTTCCAGGTTCACGTTAAGACTCCGGCTACGCTCCTAGACCGCTACACTTCCCTGCATCGCCTTCGGCTTCACCTCTGGCGAAGAGTCTGGCCTGCCCTGCTCATCGTACACACACCGCCGGCGTCTGCCAGCTGAGCCAACGTCAGCGAGGGCCTGCACCGCTACGCGCAGCCTTCGAGCAGCCTGCCTACACACTACCGGAGGGAACAGCGTGGGAGACTGCAGCCCTTAGTGTTCAGGCCAGTGTCGTGTTGTTGGTCGGTCATACTCGGCATAGGAAGCGAGACAATACTCTGCAATAAACGCATCTAGAACCTCTACTGCGTTTTTACTACCCGAACCCGTTACAGTGGCGCCTACGTGGGTTATTGTCTCGCTTTCCGTGCTCGAGTTCTCTTCTAGCAGGTCTCCATTATTGTAAGCGAGGAGGTGAGGCTACAGCGAACCGGTACGTATTGTTGTACTAATTGTCTACCTTTTAGTGTAACTACCTACTACGTAATAGTTCGCAAATTTGAATCTATCTTTTCTTTCTAATTAGTCCTAACGGTCGAACTTTTACGCCTAATCGTAAAGTAGGCCATTTTTAAGGGCGGAACGCTTGTGCACTAAGTGTAGTGTGTAGTGTATACCTACGCGGTCATTCATACACCATGGGCTCACACCCCATAAAATACTTCCTGCTAAACAAGAACGAGTTAGCTTACGAGGTCGCGATTAGAGGTGAGGAGCCGGCTACCTCTGTCCTAGGTCTGCGGAAGCAGCTCCCTAAATTACTGGAAGCCATTCCAAATGATGACATTTTGGAGTCGGGTCTAGCCATAGCGGTGGACTTCGAGGGCGCTAGTGAGGCCGTCTCTGAGCTGGCCAAGCGACTAACTTCGTTATCTGCCTCTTACGACGCGAACCTAGCCTAGGAGGTCTACCGCACTGCACAACCGCATTTTCCATAGACTCCGTAGGATGGAACGTCCTACGGCGTATTCAAAACGAATAACCGAATTGTGCAGCCGGTTCGACAAGCTCTCGGCGGAGCTGTCCGCCATTGAACAATCAGGTGTTCGCTCAGCTGATGCTGTGGCTGAGGCCCAACCTGCGCCGTCTACCTCGACGCAGGCAGGGTTAGCCCCAGTGTTGCATTGCGAGCATTTGAGAGTTAGCGAACTGTCTAAGCTAAAATACGACGGTACGGGATGCGTCCGAGCGTTCTTACAACGCGTAACCGAATCCCAAACCGCGCGTAATCTACCTTCCACTAAAATTTTATCGTATGCCTTCGAAATATTCACCGGTAACGCACTTCACTGGTATCGCGGCCTAAAAGAATATTTCACTACATGGGAAGAACTCACCACTAAATTAATAGACGATTTCACACCGTACGATTATGACTACCGGTTATTAAATGAAATCCGCCGACGTACTCAAGGTGCTACCGAAACTATAATTATTTATCTCTCGATTATGAATCAGCTGTTCGCTAGGCTGTCTCCGTCAAAGCGATTGTCCGAACGCGAAAAGTTAGACATCCTATTGCATAACATACGTCCATGCTACTCACTAGTGCTAGCTCCGTCAATATCTTCAATATACAGTATAGCAACACTGCAGACGTTATGTTCAAACTACGAACGGATGAAATGTTTGAACTCTCAATTCCGCGAACCGTATTATAATAACGACACGTTGGCACCAGACCTAGCTTACAGTCACAAACCTAATAACCGAGCGCGTAATAATTCCTACAATAATTATCCCGTTGCTACTATAGAGGGTACGTCCGAATACACTGAGAACAACGAACCTAGCAAACCTAAGTCTAAACCTAGCTCTGTCGCTCTGGTCACGTCCAAGTACTGCCCGCGCTGCCGTATCAATGATCACAGTTTGAATGAATGCAAACGCGATCGCTTCGCAATTTGCTTTAAGTGCGGCCGTAGGGATGTGACATTCCCTAACTGCCCGAACTGTAAATCGACGAAACCAAAAAACTAGTTGGTCAGGGTCAGGGCGTGTCAAAATCTAAATAAGGTTCTACAACCTATTCAACCAATTTTGACAAAGATGATTGGAGAAATTGGCTAAACACTCTAAAAGTGTATTTCTCTAGTTATTCCGTCGCCTCGATCCTGGATAATAAACCTAAAAATGACCTACGGCCCTATGTTGACGTAACGATTAACAGTTTACCTATTTGTGGATTGCTCGATTCCGGTTCAGCCATTACAATTTTAGGTAACAACTCCCATCTGGAGGTAATTACTAAAACCGGGTTAGAAATACAGCAGTGTCACAACACTAATTCCATTCGGACCGCGAATGGAAATATCTTGTTGCCGCGCGGTCTTACCAACTTACCCACTACTTTTAATAATCAAACCCACTTATTGAAAGCTTATATTATTCCAGAAGTTACAAGTAATTTAATTTTAGGCATCGATTTCTGGAAATTATTTAAATTACTGCCTAACCATATCGCATCCGTATGCATGTCTAAAACATTGCCGTGTAGTGTGGTAAGTGAAAATAAGCCGAGTAACACGAACGTATTGCAATCTTTTAGTGAGTTGAGTGAGTCACAATAAAGAACGGCTAAGTTAATTATAAAGCAATACGAGTCGATTTCCACTGAAAAAACCGGTTTAGGACGAACTCACTTAATAGAACATGCAATAGACACTGGCGATTCTGCGCCGATACGCCAAAGATATTATAGGTTACCGCCGGCGAAATTAAAAATAATTATTGACGAATTAGACGAAATGCTTGCATTGGGAGTGGTAGAAAAATGCGAAAGTCCGTGGTCGTCACCGATTTTACTAACGCCTAAGAAGGACGGAAAAATAAGGTTTTGTTTAGATAGTCGCAAACTTAATTCTATTACTAAAAAAGACGCGTATAAACTACCTTACGTATCCGAAATTTTAGACAACCTTAGGAACGCTAGATATCTAAGTAGTATAGACTTATCTAAGTCCTTTTGGCAGACGCCTCTTCGCGAATGTGATCGTGATAAGACTGCGTTCTATGTGCCTACTAGAGGAACATTTAGATTTGTGACTATGCCGTTTGGTTTAACGAATGCGCCTGCGACACAACAGCGTTTGGTGGATCACTTGTTTACGAACAGTCCTGAGTTCGAAAACTCTGTATTCGTTTTTTAGATGATATCGTGCTTATATCGCCATCCTTTAATGCTCATGTGTCACTATTAAATAAAGTATACGAAAAATTAAAATCGGCCAACCTTACCATTAACTTGGAAAAATCTAAATTCTTCCGTGATGAGTTGAAGTACTTGGGCTACGTAGTAAACTCTAAAGGATTACAAGTAGACCCATGTAAGGTGGAAGCCATTCTTCAATATGCTACGCCCAAGAATAAAAAAGAAGTCAAAAGGTTCTTAGGCATTGCATCATGGTATCGGCGATTTATACCTAATTTTAGTACTATTGCCGGTCCTCTGAACAAACTTACCTCTACCGGTAAGAAAGCCGCACCATTTCAATGGTCGGTGGAAGCTGATGACTCGTTTTGTAAACTAAAACAATTGTTAAGCTCCGCACCAATATTATCCTGTCCCGATTACGAGAAACCTTTTCAAGTTCACACAGATGCGAGTGCGAGCGGCATCGGTGGGTTACTTACACAAGAAATAGATGGCGTGGAACTACCTATCGCTTACATGAGTAGGTCACTAAATGCACAGGAACAAAACTACAGTATAACAGAACGGGAGACATTAGCAGTTCTAACGGCCCTCGAATATTGGCGCTGTTATTTAGATAACGGGTTAAAGTTCGTTGTGTATACTGACCATTCTGCACTGAAATGCTTCCTAAACTTGAGCAACCCGACTGGTAGATTAGCTCGTGTGTATGTCCCTATCTACTTTCGTGTCGAGCGGACGTGTTTAACGCGAGCTCCGTGTCGGAAATTTATATTTTCGGTCGCAGTGGGAATTTCGCTATAATTCCTTCGGGATCACGTTTACAGTGCTCCAGTGCATAAGTGTAGTGATTTTCACGACTTTCCGTCGCGAAAAACCTAGTTTTTCGGCGGTTTTAAACTCGCAAAACAGTGTGTGCAAGTGATTGTTGTGTTCGTTGTGTATTTCTGCGATTTGGACGCGTATATAATACACGAACGACACCTAAGACGCTATTATAGCGCTTCAGTGCCTTCAGGCACTTCAGTGATAGTGACACAGTGCTTTTTAGTGCAGATTCAAGTGACTTGCAGAAAATTTTCTGCAACCGCGTGGCGGTTGACAGCCGATGTCAAGCGTCACATGTCATCTGACAGCTGTCAGTGACGTTGTGACGTTTTTGACGTTTGTGACATTTGCGTTCGGTTACACGCAGCAGTACTGCACTAAGTAACCCGCGATAGTGACGCTTTGCGATATAGACGCCCATAGCTTTAGTTGATAAAGTTGTTTGTGCTAGTGTTGTGAACTAAGTGCAGTGCAAGGACAGCTTGCGTACGCCGGGTGCACCACACACTCGGAGGTTCCGGTACCGTGAGTACTACGTGCACCCAAGGTGTAGAAACTTCACCAGTATCGACTTACACCTTGATAACCCTTGGGCGCACGCTTTAGTTTAGTTTATAGTCTATAGTTTTTAAGCTGTAGAATATTAGTGCTTAGCAGTAGTGTTAAGTAGCTAATTAATAGGTATAAGGTCATGGAGGAGGAGGACGCTGAACGCCAGCGGCGCGCAGACCCTGGGCCTGCGCCCGCGGGCGAAGCCTCAGCGGAATTTAACCCGCGCAACTCATTGCTGCGCACGCCGCCAGGAGCATTCAGCACGCCGTTTGCCTCGCCAATGCAGACGCAGCCCGCAGTGCAGGCGCCGCCACAGGTTGGCGGCAAGCGCTTACTGACCTCGCCACCCGAGATGCCGGACCAGACGAGACGCAAAGTGGCGCCAGCTCGAAAGCAGACGACGACTCGAGCCGAGCCTCTAGTAACCGAGCAGATTACCACCATGGCACCTCCGACAACTCCAGTAACTCCAGTGCCCGCATCCTCCGCTACTGCAGCCGACCTCGTCGAGCTTGCGACGGAGTCGACCGGCGGGATCATGGAGGCCGTACGTTCAAAGACAAGCAAGCTGAACAAAGATGAGATAGCCGCCATCGGGTTTTACGTCAACAACGTCAGCTCGGTGGTGCTGCACCTCGTTACAAGACTCGCGGCCGCGGAGCAACGCGCTGCCGTTGCGGAGGAACGCGCTTCACAGTAGCCGGCGTTGCATCCACAACAACACACCGTACTTCACACCGGACCGGCTCAAGTAAGTTACGCAGGCGCGCTAAAGATGGGCAGGAACACTGAGCTGGTGCCATTGCCAACACGCCTGGGTCCAGCAGTGGCTGTCTTCCCCGCGGAGGACCAACGAGAGACCATACGCACAGCCGAGGAAACTAAGAAGGTGCTACGGGCGAGCGTAGACCCTGCAGCGCAGGGATTCCGGGTGCACGGCGTCCGCAAGATGGGGGGAGCGGGGCTCATCGTCGAGACTCCATCCGAAGAAGACGCGCGCTTACTGAGGGCAGCGGTCCCAGCGACCCTGAGAGTCGCGGAGCCGAAAGAACGCCAGCCGCTAATCTCCCTTTCGGGAGTTGACGCCGACCTGAAGCCCAACGAGATCCTCGCCCACCTACAGGAGCAAAACCTACGAGAGCATAGCCTAGAAGAGGTCACAAAAATGATTAGGCCCCTATTCAACAGGACCCGCCGCGGCAACCGCAAAATGTGGGTGTGCGAGTGCGCACCAACACTTCGGGAAAAACTTATTGAGCGTGGGCGAGTGTACGTGGGCTGGGACGTCGTCGAGGTTAATGACCACATAGACGTGACCTGCTGCCGCCGCTGTACGGACACCCCGAGAAGTACTGCAGGGCGAAGACCATGACATGCGGGAACTGCGGGGAGGACGGGCATAAGAGCACGGAATATCAGGCCAAGCAATCAACATGCGCGACATGCAAGAAACTGGGGCGCAAAGGAGCCGATCATAAGACGAACGCCCGCGACTGCCCAGCGAGGAAACACGCCGAGGGTCGCAAGCTACCGTCGACCGACTATGGCCGTTAAAATCGGACAGCTAAATCTGCAAGGATCGGCGGTGGCAACAGCAGAGCTGCCCTCCATAGCGACGGGGATGGGGCTGGATGCGGTTCTTGTTCAAGAACCGCACACCATGCCTCGTCTCACCACCGCCGCCGGTCCCATCTGGATACACGCCGGAGAAGAACATGCAAAGGCCGGACTACTGCTCATGCGGCGCGACATTCCGTGCGCCCTACTAACACACTTGAGCAACAGCCACTGCACCGTGTGCCACCTAGAACTTAGCCCACACAGGAAATCAACGCCGGACACGTCGCTGTATCTTGTCAGCGCCTATTTTCAGTACTCGGATGACATCGCCACACATCTACATCACCTACACATGGTACTGGACACCCTGCGAGGTCACCGAGTGCTGATAGGCGCTGACACCAATGCGCACTCGCCAATGTGGCATTGTAGCCCGCGAAACTTCCAGGGAAGAGGTACTGACGTTAACTACCGAGGCGTCAAATGGAGGATTTCATCGTTGGCCGTGGCCTCACTATCAATAACACGGAGGATCAACCGCACACCTTCTCCACGGTCAACGGTGAATCGAACATCGACCTCACGCTTACAACAAGAGGCGTCACTATAACCAACTGGAAGGTACATGATCATGAAAGTTCCAGCGATCACCGACTAATCACCTACGAGGTATGTGGCACACGGTCTACAGCTGCAGCCGCGGAACCGCTGGGGGAGCCGAGGAGGTTCCGCGAGCGCGGCGTGGACTGGGGACGCTTTCAGACTGTGTTCCATGAACGTGTGGGACGGATTGACTGGAGGAAGCCTGCAAATGTGATATGTAAGGTCTTTACAGACATGATTTTGAGGACAGCGAATGAGTGTTTGGGTGAATGCAAGAACGGTAAGCGAGCTAAGGGATACGAGTGGTGGTCTCCCGCACTGGAGACCGCACGTAAGAAAGCGAACAAAGCGAGAAAAGTATGGCAGACAGCTAGGAAGAGAGGCATGGGGGTCTTTGAAGAGATTGCGCGCAAGAATTTTCATGAGCGCCGCAATAGTTACAGGGCCCTGATGGGGAAGGCGCAGACCGACTTCTTTCGGGGACTTGCTGCCGACGGTAACCAGGACCCCTGGGGACTGGCCTACCGGGTGGCTAGTGGGCGGGCGAGACCGCCCCCCAACGTCATCAACGGCACCAGGTTCTCGGAAGGATTTGCCGGGGACGCGCGGACCGCCATGGGGGTCTTGGTCAAGGCACTCTGCCCAGACGACAACCCCAGCGCGGATAGCGCATATCACCGTAAGGTGCGCCTACTGGCTGCCTGCGCGCCCTCGGGTCGCGACGCCCCCCCCCGCATCATTGAGTGTGGTGAGCACTATAGTCAGGTACCTACCCAACACGGCACCCGGCATCGATGGGATCACCGCCCGCATGGTAAAACATGTGTGGCTCGTAGCTTCCTCCGAGCTAACGCGTATTCTCGGACTTTGCGTTGAGGAGGGCACTTTTCCAGATACGTGGAAGGACGGCCGGCTCATTGTCCTGCCGAAAGGCAACGGCAAACCGCTGACCGATCCTTAAGCGTATCGCCCTATCACGCTCCTTTCGGTCCTAGGTAAGATCTTGGAACGGGTCATGCTCAAATGCGCACCTTCCATCTCGCGCAACATCTCGACCTGCCAGCACGGTTTCTCTCGGGGTCGCTCTACGTTATCTGCACTACAGTCCCTTCAGGACGTAGTTGCCTCCAGCCAGGCCAAATACGTTCAGGCATTGTTCCTGGACATCTCAGGCGCCTTCGACAACGCGTGGTGGCCCATGATCCTGCTGAAGGCGAAGCAAGGCGGGTGCCCGCCCAACATCTACCGGATGTTGGTCGGCTATTTCACCAACCGCCGGGCTGGTCTCTTCGTCGGCAGTGGGGTTGTGTGGAAGCCACTGACCATGGGCTGCCCGCAGGGCTCAGTCTTGGGACCCTCTCTGTGGAACCTACTCATGGACGATTTGTTTCGGTTACCATACCCAGACGGGGTTCAACTTGTCGCGTACGCCGATGATGTTACGATCCTCATTGAGTCTAAATCTCGCGCCGGCATCGAGGCTTCAGCCTCATGCGCCATGGACCTCATTAGCCAGTGGGCCAGCGGAACCGGCTGGGCTTCTCCCCCTCAAAGTCATATTCTATGACATTGAAGGGGAAGATGCCTGGCCGCCCGCCGACCATCAGACTCAATGGGACCTCAGTCAAAAGCGTACAGTCGACAAGGGTTCTGGGTGTGGTGATCGACTCAAGCATGTCCTTCAGGGAACATGCAGAGTCCATAGGGGAACGTGCCGCAGCAGCATTCGGAAAGATGTCGCGAATATCCGCCTCCTCCTGGGGTGTGCGTTATAGGGCCCTCAAGGTCCTATATCGCGGCACCTATGCCGCGATACTGACGTACGCCGCGGGGTGTTGGTGGAGACGAACGACCACGTTCATGGTCAGAAGCGTGTTGTTGAGGACGCAAAGACCTGCGCTGATTTTGTTAACGAAGGCCTATAGGTCCGTTAGCACCGCGGCTCTCCCCGTATTAGCGGGAGTGCTACCAGCCGACCTCGAGGTAAGCCGGGCAGGCAGGATCGATGATTGCCGACACCTAGCCAGGGACGACTTTAGGGCCGAAAGCAGACAAATTTCGCAGAAGGCTGTTGCCGCATGGCAACAGAGATGGGAAGGTGAGGAGAAGGGTAGGGAGCTCTATCGGTTCTTCCCGGACGTGGCGGCTCGGCTCAAGTATACTTGGGTCGAGCCGGACTATCAAGTCTCGCAAATTCTGACTGGTCACGGATGTTTTAGGAAGAGACTGTGTGATATGAAGCTGTGTGAGGAAAGCGTGTGCTATTACGGCGAAGAGGACGAATGCTTGGACCACATTTTGTGGCGGTGCCCCCTTTATGAGGACATTAGACGGAAGATGATGGATGGGATTATCAGTCCTGAGGGCCCTCCGTTCTACGCCGAGCTTGTGAACTCCGAGGCGAACTTCCGGCGGTTGAGAGACTTCGCGCATAACTGGCACAGGACGAGGAGAAGCCTCGAGGAGAAGGAAAGGACCCAGGCTGACGACCGAGCTGTTAATGTGACGACAGCTGTAATTACAGCGCCTAGCCTACTCGCATAGTAGAGCCGCCCCTGAATGGGGAGAGTGGCAAAGGGACGAAATTTGTAGGGAGCCTGCAACGGGCGCGCGGGAAAGAGCATACAGCAAGTACCGCGCGTCTCTCCCATGATTCGGTCCATATACCCATACGGGTGGTGGGACCATGAGGTGGAGGAGGGAATGGTAGATTAGCTCGGTGGTCGGTTCGTCTGTCAGCATTTAACTTCGAAATAAAGCATCGGCGCAGCGCTAATAATGTTATAGCCGATGCGTTATCACGATCCCTACCTGTAAATATAATTAACGCGAATAATAATAACGTGAATGACCCTTATGTTGACACTGACCAATGGTATTCAGCCACCTACAATGGTTGTTTATCTTCGCCTAATGACTATCCAGACTATTCTATTAAAAATAATAAATTGTATCGTTTGATTAAATCTAGGTGTATGCTACGTAAGGAGTTCGAATAGAAAGAAGTACTACCTTCTTCTGATCGAAATAATGCCATATTAGAGAACCATGCCGAACCCACTTCAGGGCATTTCGGTATATTTAAAACTTACAAGCACTTAGCACTGCGTTACTATTGGCCCAAAATGCGCGATGACGTAGTTAAGTTCATAAATTCTTGCGATACTTGTATCGCGCACAAACATCAGAACCATGCACCATTGGGAACCATGGGACGACCCAAAGTGTGTTCACGACCCTTCCAAACCATTAGTGTAGATTTGGTGGGGCCACTACCCGTCACAAGAAAACAAAACGCCTACATCTTCGTAGTAACTTGTTGTTTTAGTAAATACTGTCTACTTTTTCCTATCAGGTGCGCAACTGCTGAAATAATAACTAATATTTTGGAAGAAAAAATATTTTTAGTTCATGGTATACCATCTACAATTATATTGGACAATGGTAAACAGTTTGTCAGTGCTACTTTAAAAGCTATGTTGCGCAAGTACAAAATCCCTAATCTTCATTATACTCCTAAATATTCCCCACATGTCAATACGGTCGAACGCTATAATAAAACCATTGGTTCTACTTTAGCGGCGTTTGTAGGAAATGACCAGAGATTATGGGACACTCTCCTACCTAAGGTGCAGTTTGCATTAAATACTGCAGTTAATGAAGTCACGGGCTATACACCTAGTTTTTTAGTCTATGGACGTGAACTAGTTCAATGCGGCTCACACTATGTCGACACGGACGCCGATGATATAGTATACATACCTAGGGACGATTACGCAGAAAACATAGGTCACTTATCAGGCATATTTGACAAGGTTCAGGCACTCCTCATTCAAGCTCATGCTAGGAATTCCCAAACGTATAATTTACGCCATAAACCAGCTGAGTTTAATGTGGGAGATACTGTGTGGAAAAGGACTTTTTATCAGAGCGACAAGGATAAGTCCTTTTGTAAGAAACTAGCCCCTAAATTCGTGAAGTGCACAATGATTAATAAAAAGTCGCCTCTCGTTTACGAGTTGTCGGACGCGTCTGGAAATTCTATTGGGTTTTGGCACATAAAGGACCTAAAACTTATACACTATGGTGCCTAACTATTTGTTACAAACCGTAGAAGACTTTCCCTTCCTTCTCTCTATATGCCGTCTTAGCTTGGACAGTAGCGGACTCATAGACCTAACGCAGCTAGTCGGATTTTCCTTGTTAGCCACGTAAAATCCTCTCCTAAGGCGGGCGGTATTGTAGCGTATGACCGGTACCTACCGAGTGTACGTCATAATACCGTCCATACGCTCGGCCAATCAGGGAAGGCCATCGTCTGCGTTCGTAAGTTTTGCCTATATTTGGTAATGCGCCGACACGAACTGATGGAGGGCCGGTATATAAAGGGGCCGACAGAGAGGCCGTCACCGCTACTCTACACTAACCTACTACCGTTACTCTATTCTGTACCGCTATATCTTTATACATTCTATGTGTATCCTGATCCCAGCTGTGGGTAAGTTACTACATTTACTGCGTTAGCGTACTGCCCATCTCTCTACCTGCTAGCTGAGGCCGGCTGACGCCGCCTGCCTGACTCTATTGGTTGTGGCTTTCCTAATGCTGTTTCCCGTCAGGTTCCAGGTTCACGTTAAGACTCCGGCTACGCTCCTAGACCGCTACACTTCCCTGCATCGCCTTCGGCTTCACCTCTGGCGAAGAGTCTGGCCTGCCCTGCTCATCGTACACACACCGCCGGCGTCTGCCAGCTGAGCCAACGTCAGCGAGGGCCTGCACCGCTACGCGCAGCCTTCGAGCAGCCTGCCTACACACTACCGGAGGGAACAGCGTGGGAGACTGCAGCCCTTAGTGTTCAGGCCAGTGTCGTGTTGTTGGTCGGTCATACTCGGCATAGGAAGCGAGACAATACTCTGCAATAAACGCATCTAGAACCTCTACTGCGTTTTTAGTACCCGAACCCGTTACACCATAGTGAACTCAAACTGTCGCCTTGGAAAATACCCCGCTTGATCTTTATAGGTACGCCATACCCGCAAGGCTGTCGACATCCTGGATAGCGAAGCACGTACTCCACTGCCCCATACATGCCTTCAAGAGGGTGCATAGAGTTGCATCAACTTTGTACAGCTCCAGGACCCTCAAGAGCCACGTATGTGGCACAGAGTCATAGGCCTTCTTATAGTCTATCCAGCATGTCGCCAGATTCTTTCGACTACGGCGAACCTGTTGGCTTATGGTCATGTCGATAAGGAGTAGCTCTTTAGTACCACGGGCCCCGCTTCTACATTCATTTTGAGATACAGATAAGATGTTATTTCTAAATATATGTGCTTCCAATTTTGTTCTCAAAATGGATGTAAAAACTTTATACAGCGTTGGTAGGCAAGTTATTGGCCTATAGTTCGTAGGCTCCGTGGTACTACCAGCCTTAAAGAGCAGATGAGTTACGCCAGTTGTCATAAAAATTGGCAGTGATCCTGAAGCCAGAGATGACTGAAATTGAGAAGCCAAACGAGCATGTGCACTGCGTAGCCATTTTAACCAGAAATTGTGCAGTCCGTCCGGTCCCGCCGATTTCCAGTTGGCTAACTGACGGACTGCACAATATACATCTGTGGTGTCAATGGCTACGGGCTCCATGTGAGGTATTGCCTCACATGATCGTTTAACATCCCTAATCAGTCATCTTCCGTATGGCTGATGGGAGTCGACCATATGCTGCGCCAAAATTCAATCGTATTCGCATCATCTGGCCGACGTCCATCATCCACACGTGGGTCAGGTCGTTCCAAATTTCTATAAACCATCTTCTCATCTCTGTGGAATGCGCGATTTTGGGAGTATCGGGCTACCCTTTTCTTGTATCGTTTGATACGATTTGCCCACGCATAAACTTTCTGCTTCAGGAGGTCGATGCGTTCTGTGACCCGTGACGCATATTCTTGAGGACAGAGTCCAGTTCCCTCAAACGCCCGGTTCACAAAACGCATCACTCTCGGGCGGGTATTGCCCGACCTGAAGCAGATTAGCTTGCCTATGAGTGCCCTGGTGTCAGCAATACGCCGCTCAATTCTACGCTGCCAAGCCGGGACGGCATCTCCAGGAGCAATATCAAAACTGTTTTGTATTTTAATATTAGCTACTCGACATGCCGCTACAGCCGCACAATACAGAATTGAGTGTGTATCGCTAAGATTTTCACTATTGTCTAAGTAAATAGGCAATAGTGAATCCAGGGCACACATTATTATTATTATTAATAATATTCAAAAAGCAAAACAGTCAGCTTTTCTTTTAATATACGTAATCATTTTGGGCTAACTTTATTTGTTTCACGCTATCGAGTGAAATAACTAACAACTTACAATACTTTTACTTTTGCCAACTTTTGCCTTTACTGTGACATTGCAAAGATAGCCGCTATTTTAGAAGATCATTGTATTATTTCGTTCATGGGTGTTCATTAATCATTACTGCAGTGTAGACTAACGCCTGTGATAAGTAATTATTTTTATAATGTTAATATAGCGACTCGAGACGACGAAAGTGAATGCTTCATAGTCATATTTAATTTGGTTCTTAAGTTAGTTTTTATTTCACGAACACAACTATCAATGTATTTTAGCATATTGCACTCCGTTTCAAGTCGGAAATCGCCGGTGAATAAAATTAAAATAATTCCACCCTGAAAAAGCTGTATCAATATCAAGCTAAAAAATCCTACGTACCAATATTGGTGTGTATTTTTGTCAAAAAATTATATTCAGCTTTTAGGAAATAACTCGTAAAACACGTCTAAAGGTTGTTGCTAACGAGAATACGAAAGCGCAGAGGAGAAAAACGGATAAACTCAGGACACAGATACTTAAGCATAATGGATAAAAGGAATAAAATTGATTTAAAGCTTGCGACCCAAATTTAACGGGTCAAAGTTTTTACAATTGACAATTAGCCATGTAACTTGGCTTAAAAGGTTATTGTATGGCCTTTCATGGTATTATGCATGTATATCTGTGTACCGGTCTCTCTCTTCTCTCTTCCTGGCTATTAATCCCATATGGTGGTGAGGTCAGCCTTTAGTTAGGTTTAAAAGAAGCCTTTTTAGTTTTATGTAGTTAAACTTACAAAGTAATTAAATAACCAGGTAAAAGCAGAACCAAGTTTCATAAAAGGCAAGTTAGTTTGAAAAAATAAAATGTAGTTCCTTAATTAATATTGTACTCCATTGAAACCGAATAGGCTACAATGTTTTCTTTTGTTGTTCTACGTCATGGAAGTTGAGGTTCCTCAAGAAGGTACCGAGTTGTTTGATCTGGTGAAGTACAACAATAATTATTGTTCTTAACTTGGTTGACTTACTAATTCAGAAAGCGTATGAACCATTTCTGCTTGAGTACTAAAAACTTAGAGGATTTCGGTAGCCAATAAACTGAGACTGAGCTCTTTTATAGGAGAAATAACAAAATGGTATAAATCTACGATGCAACTGGCATAACGATGCTAGTCTCAGCTATAATAATATTTTAATATGGTAATTGTAGTCTTTTCATATAATTAAAAATATGTCTTGTAGTCAATCCACGGGGGCGATTTTTCAATCTAGAAAGGTCAGTTCAGTGGGTGACACATTATTTTGACTATAATTATTCACTAGGTGTATATTTAGTAGTTCGTGGCTGTTTATTTCAAAGGGATGGACAAAGGTTTAATATAATATCACTTTTATTAACACCCAGTTATTGAGAGTAACGTCATAGAAAAACCTGATTACTCTCTGTCTGTCCCTAGTATCAAACCGATTTTGATTATTTTCTGTGTCTGCCGAGATTAATCTTGTCAATAATCATCAATAAGCATAAATTACCCTTCTCATAGTGACAAGAGGCCCGTGGCCAGTAGTGGGACAAATTATATACAGAGCCGATGAAGATGATGATGTCCATACAATTCAAGCGTTAAAGTGTATGACGAAAATTTTTTTTAACTTTTAGTGACTTCTTTTTTCATGTATTTGTATTCAGTTATAGTAGTATATTCACCTCATAAAATATTTTGCAAATGCAAATCAATACCCTATATATTTTCGTATCGACTTCTCGAATGACACAATGATGCTGTGATAGCTTGATCACTATGCTATCTCGACTATTATTGGCTTGAATGCCTCATGCAAAAATAAGTACTGAGTTTGGGTCTCCTTTACGTGAAATACGATACTAAAATAATTATTAGCATGAATAAAAAACAATAAAGTTCAATTTTGTCTCGAAAATTAATATAAGAATGAAAATGAACAACACTGAAAAATTCCACCCGTGTACATGTACATATTTGTACGGTGAGCCAGGTTAGCTGCAAACTAATACCATATACTCGAAGAACTGTCCGTGGAATAGTCGCCAGTGACAAATCTGACGGATTGGTATGAGTAGTGCAACTCTTTGTGTAAATATTTAGTTTCTTGTGCGGTCCTTGTTTTTGATCGCACAAAAATAACAAATATGGCAACATAACTTCGTTATCCTTTTGTTCAAATAGGAATGCACAAAATCATAATATATAAAATCCTTGCGTTACTGACTGACTGACAGACAAGCTACAGCCAAAACTATTGGGCGCAGGAAACTGAAATTTGGCATGTATGTTCATTGGGGACCGTAGGGGTCCACTAAGAACACGAACACGGGATCGGTCAAAACAGATAAATTAAAAAAAATGTTTAGGCGTAGCTGCTGGCGTCCTCTAGTACCTAATATATAATTTTGACTAAAATTTTATTCATGTGTATTTCATATGTGCGTTTATATGTATAGTTTAGGTCATCATCTTTACAATCTATTAAAAGCTATAAATGTAAAAGTTAGTAGAAGAGGCATCTTCTTTATGTCAACACGACAACTTGTATGAGGCAGCTACAGATCACTATTAAGAAAGAAGTAACTTCACATTTGTGCCACGGCCACGGCACTCATGCAAATACTTGTAAATAGCTTAATGTGAAAGTAATTATTGTGTTGTGCTCTACTGTAATCTTTACTATCTATTTTATAATAATATTCTACCACATACACACAACGCCATCTAGTCCCAAACTAAGCAGAGCTTGTACTATGGTTACTTAAATAGACAATGAATAAACATACATAAATACTTCTTGTTTTATTTTTGTATATAAATACATATTATACATAGAAACAACCAGATCAAGACAAAGATACATGTTCACGCTTACAAATGTTTGACTTGAGCGGGAATCGAACCCCTGACCTTCGGCTTATCAGTCGCTTACACTACCGCTACGCCAACCGGTCGTCAAATATTTATTACCATACTAGTCGGCAGCGGCTTCGCATGCAAATATTTTCGAATTGCCCGTTTTGTCCGATCCCGTGGGAATTTCGGGAAATCCCGTCTTAGTGCACCCCTACGGTCCCCAAGGAACATACATGCAAAATTTCAGCTTCTTGCGCCGAGTAGTTTTGGCTGTAGCTTGTCTGTCAGTCAGTCAGTAACGCAAGGATTTTATATACCTATATATAATATACAGATTGCGCTATTCGTCCACTCATTTAGTCGACCAGCTTATTCATTGGTAACATTTCACAAGTCACCTAACGACCAATTCGACTGTATATATTCTAAGAATATTCGTATTCCTAAAGGCATGATAAGTTCGCAAAGCTCTGAATCATTTAGGACCGTTGTCAGTTTCTCTCTCACAATTGTCAGTGAGTCCACTTATATTGAAAAACTTCGTTCCGATGCTCCGAAGGGCGATATATCAGGCCCTTAAACTTTTTTGATGGCTCAGCAATAGATAAATTCGTATTCATATTATTGAATTTCGTTTTAGCGTATAAGTTTGTATTATATCTGCATTTGGTTACGGCAATGTAATAAATCTTCGTCGTGTTTATATTATTATTATGATACCATTGGTACCTTCATTAAGTGAGCATTTAATGATTTAAAATAATGTTCCATTTTGTGGTCTTATTTGGCAGATCAAGCAAAGGTATTTCAGATTGACTTTCAGTCGTAGTGTACAAAAAGAGTCTAAAGGATTTCTTACCGTTCTTTATAATGACGTAGTACTTACCTACGTCATGTTGAAATCGTCAAATGTTGTGTTTTCTTTCGTAGCAAGATCTAAGTATCAAGTTAGTGAAGATTTTTTCTTTCTGCCCAAAATTTACAAATTTTCTGTTGTTTTATCACCTGTGTGAATTATCTTCTTCAGGAATGACACTATCCATTGGTGGAAACCATACAAAAATCATTTAAGTAGTTTTGGACATACAGGCAGACAGGAAGAAAATGGGACTTAATTTTATAATATGTATAGATTAGCTGGTGTGGTTTATCAATGTTGTTTCGAAAATGCCCTGTCACAGGATCGTGTGAAAAATAATGTATCAGATTTTAGCGCAGTTTCCACGCAACCCGTATGGAAATTTAGCAGAAAACTGCGCGCTTTAATAAATATTGAACAATACCCGCACAGCATCCATCTTTTGACAGCTGCAGACTTACTTATGTTCGACAACTGCGGTATCAAGTGCTTATATTTATTTATTTACATGGTCATCATCATCATCATTTCAGCTGAGATAGGCCTCACCCAAAGGGGTTATTTGGGTGAGGCCTTTCTTCATCAGAAAACATTTTCTGCAAGCGCGCGCTATATATACATTGCGGATAATAAACTGTGTTTTTAAGCTCAAAAATATTTATTGTTTCCCAGGTATTATTTTCGCGTAGTATGGCTTGGCATGATGTGCAAAACGAGTAGACTTCGGCTTGGTGATGGATCTTGTGACATCCTGTATATACAGAATATAAAAGTGTTGCCAAAGAAATAGATCCAAGCCGCTACTTTTATAATAAAAGGAGCATAAGTGTAATTTGCATTGGTAATTACTAGCTCGTGGCCTTATACGCGAATGTAAGGTAACATTACATGAATCAGGTGCAAAATAACCTATTTGTATCTTTAACTTAGGCACAGAGTTTAGTTAATAACAGTCCTGGACAGACTAACCGACAAAACATTTAAAAGGCCTTATGGCTTGGTTTCATGTTAATTAAAAGTAATTAACATGAAACCAAGCATAAAAAATTGGCGCGAGAAATGCATCTACCTACACCTCTAGTTATAGTATATTATCTACCTACAGCGTCGCCGCGGTCAGCGCAGGCTGGTACCTAAGGGCGGTTTCAGATTAACGGCAGTTTATGATCACGTGGTCGCGCGGCCGAGGGTAATGTACTCGCGTACAGCTCAGCTTATCGCGCTTAGGGAACTTTAAAACCGTTTATTTTAGGGGAATATTGAAAATTTTGTTTATGTTTATTTAGAAGAAAGTTTACATTTATCATTCGAAACACGATTTTGAAATAATTAGAAAAAAATGTCGTGACTTTGAGCCTCAAAATGTCCTGAACCAGTAGTTTCCCAGGTATTGTGCCGAAGCAAAAAATGTTCGTAATGATTGGTACAATATGGGATTTCAGTTTTCGTTAAGGGTCTCTTTACACCTGTATAAACTACTTGCTTCACTTGACAACGCACAGCCAAACTATTGGGCGCAAGAGTTTGGCATGTATGTTCTTTAGGAACTGTAGGAGCGCACTAAGAAGGGGTTTCTGAAATAATAAATAATTCTTGCGGTATGTGTGAAATGGTTAAATTTAAATTTATTTTGTTGGCGTAGGTGCGTGAATCCGCTAGTTTTAATATTTCAGAAGCAAAGGCAAGAATCTTGAAAGCAGTATTTAATTTCGTGTATGTGCATTGCAACGAAGTGTATCGTAACGGCAATCCTAGCAATATTTTCACTGAAATGCCGAGGATATCATTGCCTCAAAAAAGCTTGAAACATTTTCGGCTAAAACAGCGCTGAAAAACATGGAAAACTTGTCAACATATTTTTTTTTAAATGTTTTTTATACACGTTGGCAGCAAGAGCTTTCTACGAGTAATGGAATTATTATAAAACCGATGTATACATGTGTTTTACGATTTTGACTTCAGTGGTAAACAGTAAAATTATAAAATAACTTTTTCCTTTGCTAAATATTTATACAACCACTAGTTTCCACTAGTTACCACCAGAGGCTTTACCGTCCAGATGGTATCGATGAATTATACCTACTCCTAAACTTTCCTCATGGATCAGTCCGTCCACTGGTGGCAATCGTATACAAATCTATTCACTTCCGTAAACTGGAGACATTGTTATCTTAATATATAAAATTCTTGCGTTACTGACTGACTGACAGACACGCTACAGCCGAAACTATTGGTCGCAGAAAGCTGAAATTTGGCATGTATGGTCCTTGGGGACCGTATGGGTGCACTAAGAAGGGATTTCCCGAAATTCCCACGGGATCGGCCAAAACGGGTAAATTTAAAAAAAATGCAGGCGTAGCTGCTGGCGTCCTCTAGTTTTTTTATAAATATTTAAGTACTCTAAACACAAAACAATGCCATACTTTTCGTTTACATGCCTGAAAAGCAAAGAGAGGCAGCAGAAAAATGGCGCACCCATTAATTATAATGCTTTAACCTCGCACTGGACGAAACGGACCGATTTAATTATGAGAAGAGGTGCACGACGCGTTCGCAAATCCCATTGTGCTGTAAATGACACACGTATGTCGGCAAGTGATTAAATATATCGCAAAATTTAAACAGAATTTAAAATAAAAATATTGATTGTTTTTTTTAAGAACTGAAGAGAAAACTTTTTAAGTTATTAAAATATGACTACTTCATCATCTCAGCCTTTAGACGTCCCTGTAGGACATGGGTCACCCCCAAGGTTCTCCACACAGACTGATCTTGAGCTGGCTACATTCAACCGCTTGCCGCGATCTTAACCAAATAGTTGTTGTGTACTTACTTTAAAATATTGGTTAAAATATAGTTATACCTACGCTACACGTTCTCTTAGCTTTTAGCAAGAGTAACATAGCAGGAAATGGAGAAGACTGAACGCTTAATTTTTTGGTTAGAGTAGTATTTCAAGTGTTAAGCCAGTCGGCTTAGCACTTAAAATACTGCGTCAAGTATTGTAGATGCAATCCCAACACGATATACGACCGATTTCGAGTCTGGATATTTTTTGTTCGTTTGCAAAGGTGTTTCGAGTTTACATAGCCAAACAGAGGCAGTAGAGCGTTTGTCACATTATTATTAAGGATTAATCTTGAGTGGCCTTTTGCTGTGCAGAAGCCCCCATTTCCGCCGATCTTTCGTTGTTTTTGCCTATTTCTTGTTTTAGCCTCGCCTTTACCAAAGAGCCCAGATATTTACATAGAGGCGCATTTCCTATAGGCGCTCTGAAGGCAAACTTTCTGTGACCCAAATTACCGCTTGGCGGTGTGGCAGTTGCGCTGTGACAGCTGTCTCTACGAGAGCAAGAAAGACGAACGTTCCTCCTGTGTCGCTTAACTACGAGAGCAAGAGAGACGGAGAATGACACCAGTGCTGCCAACGGCGCCAACTACGAACTAAACTGGAGACAGTCCCCAATTGGAATCGGCACACGAAATCCTTAAGAACTGCGCTTCTATGTAAATCAGTATTCATTGCCTTTACTTTGTGTGCGTCAGTTGTACCTATGTTTAAAGGTCCCCTGCGACACAAGATTATTACTAATGCGGGAGTATCTTTTAAAAAACACATCACGCTCCATAGATCACACGATAGTATTGTTAATAAAATGAAAAGGAGGCGCTAGTCTAGTACAGAGCATGTCGTAGTAGCAAATGGACTACCTTATAAAGACATAATTTCTATTATGTCTTTATAAGGTATTATTGTACAATATAATTTACTTTACAGAACAAAAGTAGTTATACTTTTTGATTAACGCGCGCAAAGTTCGCGTTATATCAGAATGAACAAACAAAAGTTTACAAGTTACACTCGATGCCACTCATCATGAAGTTACAACAGTGCGTAACCACTGAAATAAACGTCGGCTAACCACATGACGGAAATTAAAGTTTGGAATAACGTGACAATTTAATTAAGCTGCTACCGCATTTAAGGTCGGCATCCACAGCACAGACAAATGAAATGGCGCAATGGCGGCGAGGTCGCAGTACGATACAAGTCTTTGTGGTGAAAGGTCTAACTGAAATTTAGGTAGGTGTAAATGAGAGAGATATGTATGGGTCATTTCTCAAGATCTACAATGTTACACTGAATTTGTTTGTTCCTTGCTCCCGGTTATGTCTGTGTTGCTAGAATGTTTGTCGAGTAGCTACTTACGGAAAAGACATTATTCTAATCCATTTTAGGAAAAAGTGAAGTAAAATGCCTTTTTCATAGCAAATTATGAAAAAGGTGATGCGGCACGCCGCACTTCAATATTTATAAGAAAACGAACAAAGTCAACCCACTGACTTGCGGCCAATGTACACACTGCCCGTAGTGCGCTCAAAGTTGCGGCAGATCGCCATAGACTTGGAATAAAGCATGTTGTAATTTTTCAATAATATGTGTTTATATTTGCTTTTTTCTCAAAAACCTGTTTTAGCTGCTATGGCTATCGTGAACATATGAAAATCTACGTCGATCTATATATTAGAGTTAAGTCTTCATAAGTTTATTAGAAGTTACATAATTTTGAAAGGTACTTGTCCGACTTATACATTATATAATGTATGACGTATGACCCCACTTTATAAGACGACACTTTTGACCTACGTCTGTCACGACCCGGTGTCTGTTTCATATAATATTAGAAGGTTCTGTTGTGTTAAGAGAAATAAGCAATTAGTACAACACAAGTATTCAATATAACGTTTTACGTGCATAGGGAAGGAAACATTGTATTTTAAGGAAGACGAGTGACATATAATTTTTGCACATATAAATATATTTATTAGTCACTCTTTATATGTGAATACATTTTTTCAACAATAAAGTAAGTACTCAATTTCCGTCTCTTTGCTTTTGATGTTCTTCTCCTCGATATTTTGTTTAAATGATTTTAAAATAGAGAGTTGCAAGGTATATTGTCAACGGTGTTTATTTTCCAATATTCCACCTTCACGAGCTGCAATTAGTTTTGTAATATCAAAACTCCTATACTATGCTTGTATGAGGGACAATATACACGACTATTTTTTAATTAGTACAAAAAATTTAACGGGGCACTAAGTATCTTTAACTGATCATACATACATACATACATACATAGACTCACGCCTGTTTCCCGAAGGGGTAGGCAGAGACTACGGAGCGCCATTTGCAACGATCTTGACATATCTCTCTTGCTTCATTCACTCCCATCAGATTCCTCATACATGCTCTTCTGTTCAGGGTGCTTCTAACCTGTCCTGTTTTTAGGATGTCTCCAATCTGGTCAGGGAACGTCCGCCTAGGTCTTCCCCTTCGTCCTGTCCCTTCCACACTTGCCTTATATATCTGCTTGGTCAGTCTTTCGTCATCCATCCTCTCCACGTGTCCAAACCATCTTAGCATACCTTTCTCGATGCTTGTCAATACATCTTCTTTTACCCCACAACACTCTCTTATTACACAATTCTTTACTCTGTCAGTCAAAGAAACACCACACATACTTCGCAGTGCTCTCATTTCTACAGCATTTATTCTACTTTCATGACTCTTCTTCAACTATCACTACCATACATAAGAGTAGGTACTAACACCTGTCTATGGACAGCCAAACATGCCTTTTTGGACACGTTTTGGCTATTCATAAACGCCTTCAGAGCTCCATTTACTCTATTACCTGCATTAACTCTTCTTTCAATATCTTTTACATTCTTACCATCTCTTGTAAACAGCGTACCTAAATATACAAACTCATTCACTTGCTCCACTCGCTGTCCATCGATCATAACATTACAAGCCGAAAACATTCCTCCTTTTCAAAAAACCATAACTTTCGTTTTACTTACATTCACTTTCATTCCTTTCCTCTCTAACGCACCATGCATGATTGTTACCATCTCCTGCAACTCCTCCGCTGAAGACGCAAGTATAACCTGATCATCAGCATAAAGGAGGAATTTGACAAGTAACTCATTCATCCTTAATCCACAGTCACTATTTTTCAAATCTTGCAAACAACTGTCCATGAAGAGGTTGAACAGCCACGGCGACGCTACACATCCCTGTCTAACACCTGTTTCGATGGTAAACCAATCCGTGTACGACCCATTTATCCTCACACAAGCTCTAGAATCTTCATAAAGGAATTTCAGAGCTTGTATGAGGCTGCTGTTCACCCCATACATCGACAGTACCGACCACATTTCATTCCTCACCACTTTATCGTAAGCCTTTTCCAAATCCACGAATGCGCAATAGACCTTTTGACCTTTGGCCAAGAATTTTTCGGCTACGCACCGCAAGGAAAAGACTTGATCCGTGCACCCCATACCCTTTCGGAATCCTGCTTGTACATCCCATATTTTCTTGTCGGTTACTTCCATAACTCTTTCAATCAGTACCTTCGCATACAGTTTGCCAACAATGCTGAGAAGGCTAATGCCTCTATAGTTCTTGCAGTCTTGTTGCGAGCCTTTTCCCTTATAAAGAGGCACAACCACCGCTGTGGTCCAGTCATCAGGTACTCGGCCGGTGCTCCAGCACAAGTTAAATAAGCGCTGCAGCTGACCAACTATGATGCCCTGTCCAGCCTTCAGCATTTCAACTGTAATCCTATCATATCCTGCAGCCTTACCTAATTTCATATTTCCCAACGCCTTCACAATCTCATCCACACCAATATCGCTTTCATCATTGCTATTATTACCATTAATTTCGTAGATCGATGTCTCTATCGCCGTTCTTTCAAATAGACCTTCAAAATACTCCTTCCATCTCTTCAGCACGCATGATTCACCATTCAGTATCTTTCCATTCTTGTCTCTGATTGACGTGTATTCTGAGGATTGAGTTCTTCCTCGAACTGCACGAACGCATTTCCAGAAAAACTTTATGTTTCTCCGGAAATCTTCAGATAGTCTGCTATCAAACTCATCTTTCTTTTCCTCTTTTTTCTTTTTAACAATTTCTTTCACAATTCTTTTTGACCTAACAAACTCCTTTCTTGCTTCATCTATGTCATCACTCGTTGCCTTTCCCATTCTTTCATTTGCTCTGGCAGCCAACCAATCTAATCAAGCTTTCTTCTTCTCTGACACTGCTGATTCTACATCCTTGTCCCACCATGTATTCTTAACCTTTCGTATTTTCCGTCTCTTGATCACACCACATACTTCAGACGCTACACATACTATCTCTTCTTTAAACGATTGCCATAATTCTTCCATATCATTTATGCCGTCGAACCTCTCAAATCTTGCTATCAATCTTCGCTTATACTCATCTTTCACATCTTTTTCTTGCAGATTTTCTACTTTTATTCTTTCTAGGACCTTATTTTCATAATGTTCTCGGTGTCGCCATCCTTTAAAGAGTCCACTTATCCGGCTCATCACCAAAAAGTGGTCTGTGTGGATGCCGACCCCTCGATACACCCTTGTATCTAACACATTCTTTCTCAAACGTTCATCTACAATTACAAAATCAATCATACTTCTTCTAACATTCTTAGCCTTACGCGTATACATGTGTATCCTTTTGTGATCAAACATGGTGTTTGTCACACAAAAGCTCCACTCTAAACACACCTCAAGCAAAATTTTTCCATTTTCATTCACACTCTCATCAACAAATCCACCTAAAACCTTTTCAAATCCATCTCGTTTTACTCCCACCCATCCATTGAAATCACCTAACAAGATCAATCTTTCGTTATCCTTACATTTCCTCAAAATCGCTCTTAAGTTCTACCAAAATTCCTGCCTTTCGTCTTGTTTTTGCTGTGACATAGCCGCTACTATATTGACCGGGGCGTAAACCCCTACAATAAAGAGACGAGTAAGTCCTACTTTCATTCTCATCCACAGTAGTCTAACATTTACACATTCATATTCCTTAACGCACTCATTCATTCGCGCAGACAGTATTAAACCAACTCCTTTGCAGGCTCTGGTGGTACTGTCTACCCCAGACCAATAAGCCGTGTAGCTGTCATGCTTGGTGGGGCCACAACCTTTCCTTTTTGTCTCATTCACACATAGAACATCAATCTTTCTATCATCCATCATCTAGCATACTTCATTCAATTTACCATCCATTCCTCCTCCAACATTTAATGTTGCAAACAGGCTTTCCGTAGGCCGCTTTTCGTCCTCGCGGGAAACGAGACGTGATGGGTTGCGAACCTAACTGATCATATATATGTAGTTAAAAAATAAAAACACTAAGTCCCAAAACTGTCTCAAAACTGCCCACAAAAATACCTAATAATTGGTAAATGCATAACTAAGACTATGACCGACTCGCGTACTATGAGTAGTATCAGTAGTAAATTGCTCCATTGATAAATTCCTCTGCGCTCGCGCCGCGCCCCGATGCGACAAATAGTGTTAAATTGCTAGCCGAAGTGAACGCATCCATTTTTTCGTCGCAACAGTTAATTGTTTGTCTACGTTGCCCGACGCGATGGCTTAGGTATCAGTTCAAATCACGAGAGTATGTAGCTATGCTTCGTGCGAATTTTTTGAGTGGAGGAATCGCGAGTAAATCTGCATACCCATGGACATCTTTTTGTGAGTGTACAAAAGTGAGCCAGTTAGTGTCAAACAATTAAAACAGCGCATATTGGACGCTTTTGACGAAGTGAAAAGACAGAAGCGTACTTCGTTAAAAAACAGTTTAATAAAACGTGCCCGTCTGTGTATTGGCAATGGTGGTGGACATTTCCAAGGACAATGGAAATACTTTCAAATACTTGTAAGTTTAGTAAATAAGTACCTAGTACCTACTTAAGTAAATAATAATTTGATGCGGGCGGCTCAAAATCGGTCTGTGTGGAGAACTTTGAGGGAGGCCTATGTCTAGCAGTGGACGTCTCTAGGCTGACATGATGATGATGAAATAATATTTGTAAATAGCAGATGATTCTAACTTCATAAATACGCCAAAATTACTCTTTTCTTTTATTACAGAATACCTTCTTTTATTTTGATATTTGTTTGCTTTCTAATTACATATATACGTATTTAATTACTTGTAAGAAGGTAAATTTTGCCGGTCCTAAGCCCGGATGAAGTACGAAGGAGAGGTCAGAATTTAGAAAATTAAAAAGTAACTACCTACACTTATAATTTTGCTTCATTTTATTGTCTAAGGCTACCCACATTATAAATGCGACGGAAAGAATGCGTATGAGTAGGACGGAAAGAAAGTACTATCAATGAAGTAGTGAATGGATTCTAAAATATGTCTATGATTTAGGTGAGATTTTCTACAAAAAGCAAATGATTATAACTTCGCTATTTATAGATATTATGAAATTCTTAGGTCACATATGGTTATAATGTCTTCGCTAAATGTCCTTAAAGCTTTTGTACTAATTAAAAAAAAGTGGTGTATACAACCAAGGTAACATATTGCATACAAGTTTATTTAACACTCAAACAGGTTTCAATAGCTTTAGCTAACGAATTTCAGGTACAGTTCTCTTAATGTTTCGACCAGTTCACATCGGTTGTGGTCGCGGATTAGCTGACAGCAAACTGTACATACATTCTATTACATAAAACATGAAAAACTTTATTCAAATCCGTTTCTCTTTGAACTACGACGTATTCTAATACATCTATGACAAACTATTTCCATAGTTGGCCCCCGAGTTGTGGATGTTTAATTAAACCCGAAGAGAGTACTAACCACAGACCGCTGACGGATTAGGGAATCAATAAAATGAATTTTTCAGACCTGTGACAGCTCTGCGGCTTTGCGCTCTATATAAACAATATTGCCTACTCTCCTAAATAGTTTAGTTCGGTCTCTATATGAAAGCTAAATGTCAAAGGCCTCTAGCTCTCTTTATTTAATCCATATCAATAAAGATTACTATTTTTATGCAGAGAGGGTTTCTCACGTTATGGTAAAACTCAAGTTTTTAATAAAATGTTTGAATAAACCTGTAGCACAAATTCACTACTGCAGGAGAGAGGGTATCGATGAATTTAAATAATTAAGAAATAGAACACCTACACAATAAGAATACTTTTACATCATGTTTTCAATTTTCTTTTTATATTTCTTTTATCTAGCTGGCAACAGTAGGCATGCATTTTCCTTCGAAATAAAAAAATGGATTGATTGAACTGATTCCACACGTGGGCTTCATTGGGCTTATGTACTTAAGCTACTGCACTTATGCACTAGGCATAATTTTATAGACCAACGGCAACCCCGGCATTGTATATTAATTTAGCAGTAAATGCTTGTTCAAAGTATTGGTTTGTGAAAACAATCACAATGTAAACTTACACAGAGAATGTATGACAGTAGCGAACTTTCTAAAATTAAAAAAGAAGAGAAATAAGGTGTATGTCATTGGATAGGCATTTTTAATAGAATCAACTTTATTATGACACTTTTGTTGTAACAGTTGTCCGTTCCAAGATATATGACATACAAGTTTCGATAAAAGTATGTTGAAAAAGCGTTTATTATAGTGCTTAGTACTATATAATGCTTTATTTTGCAAACTGACTCGTCCTCGTGCCTGCCCAAGCGCTTAGGAACAGTGCGGGGTGCCCCTCCTCTCCTCCAAACCGGTTACTTGGAGCTGCGCCGAGCGACGCCCGCCGTGCGGTGGTAGTTATAGAATTGGGACATAAGTATATATTTTAGTATTATGACGTTCGAAAAGAGCTAAGATTTATATCTTTAATATTTTTATCTTTATCTTTCAACTAACTACTCACAAAAAATAATTACATGATATTGCTTTTTTGCGACGTGAAGGGCGGACAAACAAACAGTCTTTCGCATTTATGATATTGGTATTGATAACCCTTTAGTTTCCTAAAAGTTGCACCCCGCACCGTACCAACCGCTTGGGCAGACGCGAAGATAAGTCAGTTTGCAAAATAAAGCATACTAATAAAATAAAAGTACTCATCATCATCAGCCTTTAAAAGTCCACTGCTGGACTAGGCCTCTACTTTGAAAGGAGGAATTGGCCTACTATACCACGCTGGCCAAACGGGTTGGTATAGGGTTTGTATTAAGTTTTCCTTCTCTTACAGTGCTGTTCTCTGCATAATATGCTCCCTCTGTCGGCTCTTACGACACCCATGGGATGATATGGGGTGGTGACATCCCGTATTCTTAACCCGTCACCACGCGGATGGTAATAAAAGTACTAAGCACTATAAAAATAACGCTTTTTTCAACATATTTTTATCGAAACTTGTATGTCATATATCTTGGAACGGACAACTGTGACAACAAAGCTGTCAGAATAAAAGTTGTTTCTATTAAAAAGACCTATCCAATGACATAAATCTTATTGCTATTGGAAGGTGGTCCCAATCTGCCCATCCTCCTTTATAAAAATATTTTTCTGGAGTAGATACTTTAGTTTTGCTTTTCTAGGTTAAACTGTAACACATGGTGGAAACAGTAAACTGAGCATACATTCTAATACTTAAACCGCGGCGTGCGTGGATTCGTAACATTCCTTAAACTGCTTGAAATTGTCTGTCCTAATACAGTCTTAATTCGGTGGCGTGTTTACGAAAGGACTGAATCATAGGGCATATCACATACGGACAGCGTTGCCCTGCGTGGAAATAGAACTCGCGATACCTAATTAAGCCGAATCTCACAGGACCAGAAAGCTCATTTAATATAAATCTTATTTACATTTTGTCGTCGAAAAATAACATTATCTCATGAACACTATCACGACATCGAATTATACCGACATAGAAAACGGTTCATGAGACAGATAAAGATAGTAAATCCTACAGCATATCCCGTTACAAAGGTGATTAGACGTAAATTCGTTCAGACATTAATACGTAATAAGACGTAATATACACAAATACTCAAATTCCGCTTTCCTGACTTAAGTAGAATATGATTGTAATTATCTGACATAATGGTAATACATGTTGTACATTTAATTGTCTGTTATCTGTAATGTAACTTAATAATTTCGCTCATTAAGCCAGCAATGTATACGCATTGTGAACACCATCATATTAGTGGAAGGGACTACTTGCGTAATATATTCACTTACCTTAAACGAGAGTAGCCTGGTTCATTAAGGAACGAATTCGACTTGTTCAGGTTATGTTAAGCTACAACGAGTCCCTATAATACTAGCTGAACCTGCGATTATATCTGCGTTTGTAGGGCAACTGCTCCTCATCTCTGGTTCATAGCGTTATGCTATATAGCCTACAGCCTTCCTTGATTAATGGGCTATTCAACAGAAAAATAATTATTCGAATCGAACAAGTAGTTCCAGACTAGCGCGCTCAACAAAAGTGAAATGAAATGAAATGAATGAAAATGAAAAATGATTTATTTCTGCCACAACCAGACAAATTACGTGGTAAAAGAAAGGTACACACAGAATAAAAAATATATATATGAAGAAACAAAAAAACATCGTTAACAGCTATAGTAACATTAAAACACGCTAAGGCCAGGTCGTGGCAGCAATGGGACCCCGTTCAGCATAACACCAGACTCGCTGGCACTGATATTCTACGGGACCCTGCTAGTGAGTCACGAAGGCGCAAAACAGTGGATACACAAATACAATTATACATAGCAATATTTACCTACTTAAAATGTGTACAAAGTAAACAATAACAACATCACGCATTATTAGCAGCGCGGGCGCGGGCCGCGCGTGCAGCATGGGGCGGAGTCTACGTCGCGTCAACCGACAAAAAGAGACAACTGGCAACCGACAGACTGCTCACCGCACGCGCGGCACGCACACGCACTGCGCTGTACAGTCACGAGATCGTAGTGCAATAACAAAAGATTACGAGTTTGTAACAATAAATAGTATTAAATAGCGTGGCACATTAGTGCCTTAAAGTAAGCGTTAGGTACCTTAGTAGATCCAATCTCGTTGCCTTTCACAATTGACCGGTATGAAAAGCTTATTAAGCAAGGAAATCTACACCTGACATAGCACGATGGCCGCACTCCATAGGTAAGTGTCTATAAAAGCTCACAATAATAACATAAATTGCAACACAAACATAGCAAGAAAATATACATGATATATCGTGTCAGTTACAAAACTTTTCATAAGTACATAAATGTCCACACAACAATCATGACATAAGCATATATTTACACCTATCGATGCGAAAAAGACTAGGTACCTATATTTTTTTAATACTTTTAGGTCAGCCTACCCCGCCTGTTTTGTGATGGGAAAGACAATCAACGCTCTTAGTGAAGAAAGAAGTCTGTCAGCACAGCCACAAACACCACGGGCACCCGGCTACCAGTCTTCAGTACACATCAGCCACGTAATATGTACTAGAAGTATTTTGTTTGTGTTTTTTTTGTATAGACTAATAAATTGACATTCCATGTTCGCGCTCGCGCGCACACACATACACAACACACACACATGCAGACACAACCGGTAACTATATCCACGCGCAGCTCCATTTCCAGCAAAGCAAGGTATCATATATATGACGAGTTAATTTGACCATACCTAGCTTCCGCTGTGCGTCCATAAGATATCTCCGCAGATGAAATTTAAAAGTGCCAATTGTTTTAAGAGATCTTATAGGCGGGGGCAGATTATTCCATATTTTAGAAGCCGCATAACGGAAGCTACCTCTAAATGCTGCTGTTTTATGAGGCAATATGGAAAGCTGTTGCGAACACAGCCTGCTGGCACAGTCGCGTCTGCTCGTAACCCAACTAATTTTGTTAAAAAGATAGACTGGCTGCTGGCAATGAACGACACCAAACATAAGGGATGCCAGGTGTAACTTACGCCGTGATTTCATTTTAAGTATCGACTTCTCATTTAAAAAAGGTGTTACATGACTTCTACGTCCTATTGTGAAACAGTAACGAGCGGTGGCGTTCTGGACTCTCTGGATCAAACGATCCGTGCGAGCCAGCAAACGTGGTCCATACACAGTGTCCGCGTAATTCAATTTGGAGAGAACTAAAGATTCGACCAATCGTACTCGCAAATCTTCGGATAAATATGGTCGCATTTTGTAAAGAATACGCAACCTGTAAAAACAGTTACGTACTACTTCAGCGACATGTTTCTCGTATCTTAGATTCGAGTCAATATTCAGACCTAGGTTACGGGCTTCACTCACTCTCTCAACTACCTCCCCCATGAGCGTAATACTAAAGACCGGTAATGATCGGAGTTGGTTTTTGTGTAGCAAAAATCATATATTTTGTCTTTTTTGGATTCAGCACCAAAGAGTTATTCTCAGCCCACTCCACAATTCTATCGAGGTCCTGCTTTAAACTCTCTATAGCCATAGCATACTGATTAGGCTTAAATGACGCATACACCTGAATGTCATCAGCGTAGATGTGATACTGCGAATTAATTATACAGTTTGTTATGTCAGCACAATACAGGATAAAGAGTAAAGGTCCCAGAATTGATCCCTGTGGAACTCCCCTCACGAGCGGACTGTAATCTGAGACCACCATTTCACCATCAGACTGACGCACCTCCACCGTCTGCCCACGGTGTGACAGATAACTATGGAACCAATTGACCGTTCTGTTGTCACAGCCATAGTAATTTAATTTTGAAAGAAGCAAGGAAATATCTATACTTTCAAAAGCACGCGAAAAGTCTAGTAGAACTAGTAAAGTGCACATACCCCGATCCTGTGCAGAAAGAATGTTATTTGTCACGTCAAGCAAAGCGGTAGCGGTCCCACGGCCCTTCCTAAAGCCCGACTGAAGCGTCGGTAATATTTTATTTTCCTCCAAGTATTGAGACAGCTGCCCACTCACCACTTTCTCAATTACCTTGGACAAACAGGGGAGAATGCTGATAGGCCTTAGGTCTTTAACGTCAATAGGGTTATGATTTTTCGGCAGTGGCCTGACTACAGCCAATTTCCAGGTGTCAGGGAAAGTTGCCGTCTGTATAGATGAATTTATTATGTGAGTAATTGCTGATAACGAATAAGGCTGAGATAGCATCAACATCTAGAGATGTTGATGCTATCTCAGCAGTCACAACCCTCTGCGTTAGATTTTAGTGTCGAGAGATATTTAGAAATAACTGCAGGGCTTACCGGTAATATGGAAAAGACGGCATCGCTATGTTTATTAAATTCAAAGAATGTCATAGCCGAGATTTTGACTAATGGGTTACCTGGCACATTTAAAAAATGGCTATTTATTAAATTAGGGTCTGACAGGTGAGACGGAAGGTCAATACCTTTTTTATTTGGCAGTAAAGTGGTTTTAATATTTTTCCATAATGTTTTCGGATCATTAATTTTACTATTGATATTAAATTTAAAATAAGCTACTTTTTCATTATATAAAGACGACGAAACAAGTGATTTCAGCTGCTTATAATATGTTTTTTGTTTTCTGATTTACAATTGCGATATGCATTTAACGCATTATCCCTCAATTTCATCATCAATTTTATAGTGTCTGTAATCCAGGGATAAGATGGTTCTCTGATAAGAGTTGTCTTAATTGGCGCGTATGCATCAAAAACTCCAAGGAGGTAGGCATTAAAAATGTCAACCATCTCGTTAACCGTGTCAAGATGCAAGATATTGCTCCAAAACACGCTGGATAGGCTATCCCGTAAACATTGTAGGTTGACATGTTTCAGCGGTCTGTATTGTACTTTATACGGTTTAAACCGCTCCCTCCGTATAATAAATTCGCACAAAATCAAAGAGTGTCCACATGTATTTCCAAGTGATTCGGTTGTAATTTTTTTAGCTCGTAGATTTGTGCAAATAAGGTCTATTAGGGATTCACTTGAGTCTGTGAAATGTGTTGGAACAGTAACAATTTGCGATAGGCTAAGGCTGTTCAGAAACTCCTCAATCGCCTTAGCTCTAGCGTCCGTCCCAATGAGCATATTGACGTTGAAATCCCCTAATAAAACGCAATAGTCAGAGTTAGTAAGTGACGCCACTGTGTCGGTCAGAGCATCCAGGAAAAGATTTAAATCGAGCCACGGCGGCCGGTACGCAGTCCCAATTGTTACCCTTTGCCCGTTGAGAGTGACAGTAAGCCACATCTGTTCTATTGACTCGAACCTAGGATCGATCGCTATAGTAAGCATGCGTACTGTCACATCTCTATTTCCTATATAAAATTGCTGACTTGCATTATGCAGATTGACGTCAATAGCTTAGTGCAATTCAGCAATATTTTTCCTATAAAAGCCGGTGTCTTTAAGTAAAACGCGCTTGTTATTATTCTAGTGCAGTTGTAATTTTGGTCATTAGGACCAATACCCAACTTGTTGGAGTTCTGCTAAACCTAGAATAATAATTTCGGGTCAGCCTGTCCTTCGCAGGACAGTCGTGCTGAAATCTAAGTTCGCGACCAAGTTTGTGAGTGTAGTCCAAGTACTACTTAACTGTGTGATTGACCTTGTGTAGAATTTTGGTAACTTTGTATTAAAGTAAATAAACGTTGTGTGACCTTCAGTGCTGTTTTTTTTTATAAGTGCTGAGTCGCCCGATCTAACATTTGGTGTCAGAAGAAAAGGGGATTTTGTAAAGTCCTCTGGTCCGCCTGCTCTACACATCGCCTGGTTTAGGCCCACGAATTTGGGCTACTAGGAAGGTCACCGCTGTCTTCGCTGTATCCGCCGTCTCGCTGTCCGCGAGGTGCGATACTCTCCAAGGTCACCCAAATTTAGATAGCATCTACGACGTGTCGCCGTGCCCAACGTGCCTGAGGGTTTACGGCCCAGCACCGAACACGTATTCACGCCGTCCATACACTCAACGCCGACCCGAAAAGCCAAATCTACGACGCTGCAAATTCCTTCGCCACATCGTCGCCGCCGCTTCGGTAACCCGACGCTCCGCCGCTTCAATGTCATCGTGTGAACTACTACTAAGACTGTGAGTGTTTTGCTCGTTTATAATACTTTATTTTAACTTGTGTTATTCACGTAATTTTGCGATTGGATTATCGTTATTTTCTCTTTATTCCTACATTCTTACCATATCCTACTATTTCTCTCGCGTAGTTTTCTATATCTTTTCACATAATAAACGGTCAAAATGGTTAACGAGAGTGCCAAACTTGAAAAGAAAGCCGTACAAGGTTGACGGTGATAGAAATAAATTATCGCCATTTATTAGAAATTGCGAAAATGCCCTCAATTTGACCTCTACGTCACAACAAAATATATTATTAAAATACATTATTTCCCAATTAGAAGGCAAGGCCGAGTCTGCCTGTTCCCTAAAAATCTTCGATAATTGGTCAGAGCTGAAACAGTTTTTAAAATTAACTTTTGGCGAAACTAAACATAGAGACCATCTATTATTGGACCTCCAAAGTTGCAAAATCAAAGCTAATGAAACCATTACTCAATTTAGCTTACGAGTAGAGACATATTTAACACGTTTACAAACGGACATTATGCACTCTACTAGGGACACTTGCGAGATTAAAGGGCGTATCGCTAGTACTGAGGACATGGCGTTACACGCATTTCTGTTGGGATTGCCTAGCAATATCTCCAACATTCTAAGGTGTCGCAATCCCTCCACCTTGCAAGAGGCTATTAACCTGGCTATACAAGAGGAAAAGTTACAAAATTATATCCAATCTACGCCGAATACTTATAAGCCTGCCGAATCCAAACCAAAATGTAAGGTAAAATAGGTCATACAGACAAAACTTGTTTCAAAAACCGCCAGCGTCCTATTAATGCCATTCCTCCCAATCTCTCTCAGCCATCTAACTCGTTATTCTGTCGCTATTGCAAAAATCCTGGCCATGATATTTGGCATTGTAAAAAACGCGAATTTAATAATAATAATCAAAAAACCGCTTCTCCAATGCCAAGGCAGGTACATAACCTCACAGAGCTAAATAATACAGATAATTTTAACTATTCTAATTCATATAATTCTGACTCTTGTAACGATTCTAATAATGCTATTTCCAGTTCACATGATCATGATCATTTAAACTAAATATGGTTCCGGTCTCGCGTCGTACGGTATCGTCAACTCAAACCGACGCTAACGATTTTCTAGTTCCATTTAGGCAATCTAATTCTAATTTTATTAAGCCTAGTTATCTTAATACTAATTCTACTAATTCTTCTAATTCTAATGTATTTCATGTTACACGACAGGGTAACCAGCCCCAAAAAGGAAACATGAGTAATTCTATTTCATGTACAACTCAACCCCAGTTGTTGAGTCATAATAATATTTTTACATCTCGAGCTATTAAGCCGAGTTCTTCTATTTCCTATGCATCTCAACCAAAGCAGTTGAGTCCTAAATGCAATTATATTTCTAAATCATTCACATCTCAGTTGCCCAAAACGGAGCTGAGTCCTACTATTTCTAATTCTAATTCCTTATCTCAGTTACCCAATGTGGAACTGAATTTTACTAAATCTAATTCTAGTTCTCATAATAATACAAACTCTAATAAGAATTTACCTTGTAAAAATGAACTTCAAATTCCAGTTTTTGAAATTAGTTATAATAAAAGGGTACATTTACCCCATGTTTACATAGAATGCTAGTCCTATTAATTGATTCTGGAGCTGGCATATCCCTTATAAAGATATCTTCATTACATTTTCAGCCCACACTAATTCCTGAAATCATTCAATTCAAAGGAATTGATAAGAATGCAGAACTTTCCAAAAGCCTTGGTCATTTTCAATTAGATTTTATATGTAATGATAATAACACTGTTTTAGGAAAATTTCACTTAATATCAGACTGTGTTGACATAGAATTTGACGGTATAATCGGTAGCGATTACCTCAACTCAAATAATTGTAGCATTAATTATGAATACAAAATCCTTGACATAAAAGGATATTTATTTCAAATTTATTTTACTAAACCTGAATATGACATTCCAGCACGTTCTGAAATGATCAAAGAATGTAATGTTCTAAACCCTGAAACAAATACTGGGTATATCAATAAAACTGAAATCCAGAAAGGTGTATTCTTATCAAGTTGTCTGGTTACTTTAAAAGAAAATAATCATGTTAATGTTTCAGTCCTAAATACCAATGATAAAAGTGTTACTATCAAACATCTCAATGTCGAATTAATTCCTTGTGACCTCCAAGATGATTTCTCGCATTCTATCAATTCAATTAACTCTTCTAGTTCCAATTCAAATAGTAATAAAAATATTTCGAATAGGTGTGAACAAATCCACAAACAAATACGGACTTCACATCTCAATTCTGAAGAAGCTGATGCTTTACTTAGTTAACTTGTACTAATACCTTAGAGCATAAAATAAAAACCACTAGTTCTCAGCCTATTCATGTAAAAACGTATAGATATCCCGAATGCCATAAGGATGAAGTTAATAAACAAGTAAAGAAAATGCTTGAACAAGGCATAATAAGACCCTCTGATTCTCCCTGGTCTTCTCCCTTTTGGGTTGTCCCCAAAAAGCAAGATGCTTCTGGTCAAAAGAAATGGCGTATTGTTGTGGATTATAGGAAGCTCAACGACATTACTGTCGGAGATGCCTATCCTATTCCTAACATTACAGACATCTTAGACCAGTTAGGCCACAGTAAATATTTCAGTACATTAGACCTGGTGTCAGGTTTCCATCAAATTTGTATGAGTGCGGAGGATGCACCCAAAACTGCGTTTTCAGTACCTAATGGTCACTTTGAATATACTCAAATGCCTTTCGGTTTAAAAAATGCGCCTGCTACATTCCAAAGACTAATGAATATTGTTCTCTCTGGTCTTCAAGGTCTCCATTGCTTCATTTATTTGGATGACATTATCTGCTATTCGCACTCCCTGATCTCGCATACTGATAAGCTTAGACTAATATTCGAAGCTCTTAGAAAGCACAATCTCAAATTGCAGCCTGACAAGTGCGAATTTTTAAGGAAAGAAGTAGCATATCTAGGTCATATCATTACAGACAAGGGTGTATCGCCTAATCCCGACAAAGTCAAGGCGACAAATTATCCTACACCTAGGACCCCTAAAGAGATAAAATCTTTTCTAGGACTAATAGGTTACTATAGGAAGTTCATAAATGATTTTTCTAAAATTACTAAGCCCCTAACATCATTACTTCGTAAAGACGCTGTATTCAATTGATCACAAGATCAAGAAAACGCTTTTAATACTCTTAAATCTATGCTAACAAGTGCTCCCATTCTTCAATATCCTGACTTCTCCAAGGACTTCAATCTTACTACTGACGCTTCGAATTATGCCTTAGGCGCAATACTATCCCAAGGAGAGATAGGCAAGGATCTCCCCATCGCATATGCTTCCCGGACTCTTAATAGAGCCGAAGGAAATTACAGCACCACCGAAAAGGAACTTCTAGCAATTTTATTTGGCGTTAAAACCTTCAGACCCTACCTATATGGCCGCAAATTCAAGATCGTCACCGATCATCGTCCTCTTGTTTGGTTGTTTAACTGTAAAGATTCTAGTAGTAAACTAGTCCGATGGCGCCTAAAATTTGAAGAATATGGCTATGAAATTATTTATAAATCTGGTAAAACAAATTTAAATGCTGATGCCCTATCTCGTCCTCCCATATATAATATTAATGATGTAGACCTTAATAATAATCTTACATACAATGATTTCCTTAGATCTCGCTCTAATCCTACTAATTTTAATACCGAAATTTGTGATTATAATCAAAATTTATTAAAAACCTCATGTTCGGCCATAGGTTATCCAACCTCAATCGATTAAGATCCTTCTAATCCTTATTGCGAGGAAATTCTTGACCTTTTAGATGATAAAGAAGCTTTTGTAAACGCCGAAAAGGAATTATATTCTATTAAAACTACAAATTCCAACAATAAATTATTTTTTCATATGTTCACTAAAGTCCATCATTACGATACTTGCACTTATAGAGAAATATATAGAATTCTTAACAATCTTCGTAATGAACTAATTGTCTTTCATCCCGATGTAAAAGAAATTTCTATGTCTGATTTTTCTAATCCGTTTGATAATCTTCAGTACATTATTATATACGAAATGATTTGCTTTCTATTTAAGAATACAGGAATTAAAATTAATATTTATCATGATAAAATAATTTATCCTAAGCCTAACGAAATTCCTACTATATTAAACGATAATCACGATTCACCTATCGGTGGACATATTGGTTCCACGCGATTGTATAATAAAATAAGCTAAAAGACTCATATTATTGGAAGGGCATGAAAAGGGACATAGAAGCTTATGTTCAACGTTGCCCTCAATGTCAACAAAATAAATATTTACGTGCTTGTAATAAAGCTCCTATGGAAATCACTTCTACTTCTCATGAACCTCTTCAAAGAATATTTACTGATATAGTTGGCCCTTTACCCGAATCTGGTTCTGAAAAATTTAAATATATAGTCACCTTCCAAGATGACTTAACAAAGTATTCTATGGCTTATCCTATTACTAATTCTACAGCTGAACAAACAGCTGACTGCCTTGTCAAATTAATCAGTCATTTCGGTATTCCTAAAACTCTTCTCTCTGATCAAGGTGTCCACTTTATCGCCGAGGTATATAAACAAATAACAACATTATTCAAAATAAAACATTTGGAATGTTCTAAGTCCTTTAGAAAGCTTATTTCTTAATGTTCAAAATAACTATATGTCTCTATCTCATTTAACAAATTCTAATAATACTCGCAAAGTTAAAAGATCTGCTTGGTTTGGTATAAGTGGTCCAATTTTAAAACAACTCTTTGGTTCACTTGATGAAGATGATGCTAAAACTTTTACTGATGCTATTAATTCGGTTCAAGATGATCAAAGACACTTAGCTACCATAATGAAAGAAAATATTCACATAATGACTTCTACTATCTCATCATTTAATAGTACTATTTCTAAACTTAATGAAAATGAATATGTTCTCAATAATAATATACAAAATTTACGCAATATTTTAGACACTGTTTCACAGAATGCCAATAAATTGGAAGTTATGTCTCATCTGTCCATGACTTTTAGCGCATTAGAAAGTTCTCTAATGATCCTCAATTTCAGTTTAAAGGACCTCATTGATGCTATTCTATTTGGGAAACAAAACATAGTTCACCCTTCAGTGTTAAGTCCAACACAATTGTACAATGAACTAAGTTCTAAAAATAATGATATTATTTTAAGTTTACCCTTACATTTAACATTAGATAATATTCATGCAATTATAGATATTGCTGAAATATCATCTTTTATTAGTAATAATAAGCTAATATTTGCTATTAAAATTCCTTTAGTTATATATATCTTTCGTAGATTACAATCTATACCATGTGTATTCACTACCGACTCCTCATGACATTCGTAGCCCTAACACTTTCGCATTGATCAATCCATCCGCAAAGTTTTTAGCATTGACACAAGATAAACTAATGTATTCCGTGTTCCAAGATCTAAGTGAGTGTAAAGTTATAATCAACAACTACTACTTGTGTAAACTCGGAAATATCGAATCTAGTGTTGCGTATCCAATCTGTGAAGTGACGGTTTTAAGTGATCACGTGAAAGGTATCCCAGAGTCGTGTAATTATAAGATTATTATAGGCGAAGTAGATATTTGGCAAAAACTTAGTAATAATAGATGGATATATGTCCAGTCCGATATCGCTAAGATATCTATTAATTGTAATGGTAATTTAGAAGATTATGATATTGTTGGTACAGGTATTTTGAAATTACCTAAATATTGTAAAGCCTATCATAAATTACTTCAGTTTATTCCGACTCAAGAATTTGAAACCAAAATTTATGTACCGCATCCTAATTTTAATATAATTAATGATGATTGTTGTTCTACAAGCAAATTGAATAATAGTATTCCATATCTAACTCCTATTAAATTGTCTCATATAAATTTAGATTCTCTGCAGTATGCTTCTCATAGACTAGATCAATTTAATGACGATTTAACGAAAATTGAAAACCAACCATATCATATCAAATATAGTTATTATTTTAGCATTATGACTACTGCACTTTCTGTTTCTGTATTTGCATATATCTCATATAAGCTCTACAAATGTTTCTGTTGTAAACGAAGAAATAGTAATAGTACATCTTGCTGTGTTAAAATTATCAATACTTGTATGACAAAACCTAATACAAATATTCGTACTAGATCCAGCATTGAAATGCCTAATATTGAATACGATACAGAAAGTTTAGACTCAAACAGTTCACCGAGACGAAATCTCGAGTTTTAATTATAAAACTATTTGTATTATTTCTTCGTTTCAACCTTATTTACTTTGTTATTACTTAAGGTTTAAGTACACTTAAACTTAGATTTATAAAATAACTATTAAAGATGTTGTATTGCCAATTATCTTATTTTATACAATCTATTTTCAATTTCATTTTTGTATCCTTATTACAATTTGTATTGTTAAAAATAATTTAATTATTTTCCTGGATTATACTCACATCCTTTTTCTATTTTCCGGATGTTCCGTTCTAAAGGGGGGAGGTGTCACATCCCTATTTCCTATATAAAATTGCCGACGTGCATTATGCCGATTGACGTCAATAGCTTAGTGCAATTCAGCAATATTTTTCCTATAAAAGCCGGTGTCTTTAAGTAAAACGCGCTTGTTATTATTCTAGTGCAGTTGTAATTTTGGTCATTAGGACCAATACCCAACTTGTTGGTGTTCTGCTAAACCTAGAATAATAATTCCGGGTCAGCCTGTCCTTCGCAGGACAGTCGTGCTGAAATCTAAGTTCGCGACCAAGTTTGTGAGTGTAGTCCAAGTACTACTTAACTGTGTGATTGACCTTGTGTAGAATTTTGGTAACTTTGTATTAAAGTAAATAAACGTTGTGTGACCTTCAGTGCTGTTTTTTCTTTATAAGTGCTGAGTCGCCCGATCTAACAGTACGTTGAGACCACGCCTGATATAAAATCCGACCCCTCCACCTCGGCCCGAGCCAACGCTGGCTGGCCGTGGTATATGACGGAGATAATAACCGCGCACCGTAGGAGCTCGCCCGTCCTCGCCCGGACGCAACCACGTCTCGTTGATGGATATTATATCTAGTTGGTTTCGTTGCATCATAGCAATAAAATCATCATGGTTGGTGCCTAATGAACCTATATTTATAAAACCAATTTTAAAATATTTCTCACCCATTATGTAACAATGTATATTTCATCATTTTCGCACACGAATCAGTGAAATATATTAGGTTTACTTTGTATAATATACTAACGATGAGATAAACTTGTTCTAGTGTGACCAGTGACGTTAAAATATAATAAAATTGTATGTACACACATATATATGATATATTATCAAAGTTATTATGATATCTGAAATGACACTTTTTTACATGTAATACATGTGTACGTGTACATTTAATTGTCTGTTAAGTTATCTGTAATGTAACTTAATAATTTCGCTCATTAAGCCAGCAATGTATACGCATTGTGAACACCATCATATTAGTGGAAGGGACTACTTGCGTAATATATTCACTTAGCTTAAACGAGAGTAGCCTGGTTCATTAAGGAACGAATTCAACTTGTTCAGGTTATGTTAAGCTACAACGAGTCCCTATAATACTAGCTGAACCTGCGATTATATCTGCGTTTGTAGGGCAACTGCTCCGCATCTCTGGTTCATAGCGTTATGCTATATAGCCTACAGTATTTAGTCAAAGTTCTAGTCAAGTCTAGTTGGTCAAAGTAAATATGATAAAGCTCTTTTAGTTCTTGTTAACTTTTATTCATTAATAACGTTCTGTTTATTTGTTTATGAGATTTTTGTTTTTAGATTTGTTTGCAGTTTTTGTCATTTATTTAGTTACATATTTGTACCTACTAATAAATCCTAATAGTCTAGTTACTCTATTATTATTGTATTTTGTACCCAATTTTAAGACTTATTTTCAAACATGCCTTGGACATTTGTGAATACTGCCCATCATGGACCTCTAAGGTAATACAGTCACTCTTAATTAGACTATCGACGACACGTGACTTATTAGTTGTTACATTTGAAGAATGCCTTTGGATTTTTCATTTTAGTGAAAGTTTATAGACCAAACTTAGGAGCTGTGCTATGATAGCTGCCTAAAGAGCATACTATAGGCAGGGCAGACATTTCCTGTCCTTCATTTTTGGTCTCGTGGTGAAACTTGAAACTTGATTTTAAGGCTGGTAGAGGATGTGTGTCTACAGACTCTCTCACACAGGTATTCGGGAACACTGAAAACTGTGTGTTGCGACGTCACTTGAATCGCGGCTAGCATACTTTACTACCGACACAGTAATCAAAGTAGGTAAACTAACAAACAAATTTGATTGTTTCGCATAATTTGTTTGTAACAACAAAACACTTAAAACAAAATATAAAATTTTAATACAGTCCATCCTTCATCCCTTTATTTATTATTCAAACGGCTTTGAAAAGGATCGTCTACCTTCGATAAATTATAAAATCTCGCTGAAGCGTTTCACGTTGATGAAATGCAAATCAACTAACACTTAACTAACTATACAACACTTGTTATCTTTTCAGTACCAGTGTAATGTAATCATCATCTCGTTGATAATAGTTTACCTAGGTTCGAGACAATCTTTATGCAAATGTAATTCGAACTGAATATTAGATACGTTTTCCTAAAAATAAATCGGCCAGTTCATAGTCTATGTAGCAGTGAATTTTTCTTTTAACTTCCTTTTATATACTTACCGCTATTTAATAATATCTACACACAGTATTGTGTGTAAATAATATTTAATAGTGGTAAGTTTATTGTATCGGTTTATTTGATAGAGGACGTGGAGATACCTTATATTTGAAGCTTTATTTTTGTAGCGATAGCTACTTATATCTAGATTTTACACCAATAAACAAGTTATACTGCCAATGTTGTTACTAGATTTTTTTTTTATTTTTTTTTTATTTTTTTTTAAATTGCACAAAACAAATTACAATCTTCTTATAAATTAAAAACAATCAAAGCTTATGTTTAGATCTAGATTGCAACTCAACACATGTGCATACATTGAAACAATTAAACATCAAGTTAACAGACAGAAGAGATGTACAAACATACACGTGTTACGAAATTAAACATATAAGAAAATACAACAACAACAAAACTATATCTTAAGAAATATTTAACTATTTTACTTCTATTTGGGATACAGGATATCCTTTAGAATTTTTAAAAATGTGTAAAATCTGGGATGAAAAATGACTAACTGTAAATTAGTTGTAACTAATTCATTATATTGTCTAGCTATTCTTACCAGCGGATTGTAATAAGAAATATTGTTTTTATAAATTTGCAAGGTGATTTCAATGGATGGGTGGGAGTAAAACGAGATGGATTTGAAAGGGTTTTAGGTGGATTTGGTGATGAGAGTGTGAATGAAAATGGAAAAGTTTTGCTTGAGGTTTGCTTAGAGTGGAGCCTTTGTGTGACAAACACCATGTTTGATCACAAAAGGATACACATGTATACGCGTGAGGCTAAGAATGTTAGAAGAAGTATGATTGATTTTGTAATTGTAGATGAATGTTTGAGAAATAATGTGTTAGATACAAGGGTGTATCGAGGGATCGGCATCCACACAGACCACTTCTTAGTGATGAGCCGGATAAGTGGACTCTTTAAAGGATGGCGACACCGAGAACATTATGAAAATAGGGTCCTAGAAAGAATAAAAGTAGAAAATCTGCAAGAAAAAGATGTGAAAGATGAGTATAAGCGAAGATTGATAACAAGATTTGAGAGGTTCGATGGCATAAATGATATGGAAGAATTACGGCAGTCTTTTAAAGAAGAGATAGTATGTGTAGCGTCTGAAGTATGTGGTGTGATCAAGAGACGGAAAATACGAAAGGTTAAGAGTACATGGTGGGACAAGGATGTAAAATCAGCAGCGTCAGAGAAGAAGAAAGCTTGGTTAGATTGGTTGGTTGCCAGAGCAAATGAAAGAATAGGAAAGGCAACGAGTGATGACATAGATGAAGCAAGAAAGGAGTTTGTTAGGTCAAAAAGAATTGTGAAAGAAATTGTTAAAAGGAAAAAAGAGCAAAAGAAAGATGAGTTTGATAGCAGACTATCTGAAGATTTCCGGAGAAACATAAAGTTTTTCTGGAAATCCGTTCGTGCAGTTCGAGGAAGAACTCAATCCTCAGAATACACGTCAATCAGAGACAAGAATGGAAAGATAGTGAATGGTGAATCATGCGTGCTGAACAGATGGAAGGAGTATTTTGAAGGTCTATTTGAAAGAACGGTGATAGAGACATCGATCGACGAAATTAATGGTAATAATAGCAATGATGAAAGCGATATTGGTGTGGATGAGATTGTGAAGGCGTTGGGAAGTATGAAATTAGGTAAGGCTGCAGGATATGATAGGATTACAGTTGAAATGCTGAAGGCTGGACAGGGTATCATAGTTGGTCAGCTGCAGCGCTTATTTAACTTGTGCTGGAGCACCGGCCGAGTGCCTGATGACTGGACCATAGCGGTGGTTGTGCCTCTTTATAAGGGAAAAGGCTCGCAACAAGACTGCAAGAACTATAGAGGCATTAGCCTTCTCAGCATTGTTGGCAAATTGTATGCGAAGGTACTGATTGAAAGAGTTATGGAAGTAACCGACAAGAAAATATGGGATGTACAAGCAGGATTCCAAAAGGGTATGGGGTGCACGGATCAAGTCTTTTCCTTGCGGTGCGCAGCCGAAAAATTCTTGGCCAAAGGTCAAAAGGTCTATTGCGCATTCGTGGATTTGGAAAAGGCTTACGATAAAGTGGTGAGGAATGAAAAGTGGTCGGTACTGTCGATGTATGGGGTGAACAGCAGCCTCATACGAGCTCTGAAATCCCTTTATGAAGATTCTAGAGCTTGTGATGAGGATAAATGGGTCGTACACTGATTGGTTTACCATCGAAACAGGTGTTAGACAGGGATGTGTAGCGTCGCCGTGGCTGTTCAACCTCTTCATGGACAGTTGTTTGCAAGATTTGAAAAATAGTGACTGTGGATTAAGGATGAATGAGTTACTTGTCAAATGCCTCCTTTATGCTGATGATCAGGTTATACTTGCGTCTTCAGCGGAGGAGTTGCAGGTGATGGTAACAATCATGCATGGTGCGTTAGAGAGGAAAGGAATGAAAGTAAATGTAAGTAAAACGAAAGTTATGGTTTTTGAAAAGGAGGAATGCGTTACGGCTTGTAATGTTATGATCGATGGACAGCGAGTGGAGCAAGTGAATGAGTTTGTATATTTAGGTACGCTGTTTACAAGAGATGGTAAGAATGTAGAAGATATTGATAGAAGAGTTAATGCAGGTAATAGAGTGAATGGAGCTCTGAAGGCGTTTATGAATAGCCAAAACGTGTCCAAAAAGGAATGTTTGGCTGTCCATAGACAGGTGTTAGTACCTACTCTTATGTATGGTAGTGATAGTTGAAGAAGAGTCATGAAAGTAGAATAAATGCTGTAGAAATGAGAGCACTGCGAAGTATGTGTGGTGTTTCTTTGACTGATAGAGTAAAGAATTGTGTGATAAGAGAGTGTTGTGGGGTAAAAGAAGATGTAGTGACAAGCATCGAGAAAGGTATGCTAAGATGGTTTGGACACGTGGAGAGGATGCATGACGAAAGACTGACCAAGCAGATATATAAGGCAAGTGTGGAAGGGACAGGACGATGGGGAAGACCTAGGCGGACGTTCTCTGACCAGATTGGAGACATCCTAAATACAGGACAGGTTAGAAGCACCCTGAACAGAAGAGCATGCATGAGGAATCTGATGGGAGTGAATGAAGCAAGAGAGATATGTCAAGATCGTTGCAAATGGCGCTCCGTAATCTCAGCCTACCCCTCCGGGAAACAGGCGTGAGTCTATGTATGTATGTATGTAAATTTGCAAGGCAAAGAGATTAACACGGTTCGATCTACGTAAACTGTATTTAATGTTAAATGAAATATGCGAAAGCAATTCGGGTGAATCAATAATTGAATGAATTATTTTATATAAATAAACCAGATCAAAATATTTGCGACGAGCTTCCAATGGTTGTACATTGAATTTACTTTGAATTTTTGCAGCCTTTGGTCATAATTCAAGTACGTACGACCAACTTTTTGGCGGTAACAAATAATTTTAAGGCATTTCCTTTGAACACGCTCTATGTCGTTAATGTGCACTCTATAATATGGTGACCAGATCGGAGAGCCATATTCCAAGGTACTTCTTACCAGGGCATAGTAAAGATAAAGCACACTTTGAGCTTTTTTGAAACCTTTTGTTGTCCGTAGAACGAAACCTAGGAGCTTGTTGGCTTTCGAGATTATATGTTGGTAGTGAGGTCGAAAAGAAAGTTTATCGTCGAAGAGTATACTCAAGTCTTTGGCAACACTAGACCTATTAAGTACTTGTCCATCAATAATGTAATTATGTAAAATTTTGTTGCGTTTATTTGAAAAATATATTAAAAAACATATATTGATATTTAAATACATTTTATTCGTATTGCACCAATCTGAAACAATGTGTAGATCGTTCTGCAAATTCTGACAATCGGCCAAAGACGTTATGTTGGCAAATATTTTTAAATCATCAGCGTAAAGGAGACATTGACAGGACAGACGCTCAATCAGGTCATTTATAAATATGACAAAGAACAGGGGGCTCAGATGGGATCCCTGAAGAACACCGGAAAATACCCTCACTGGTAAAGAAAGATACCCCTTTAAGGCTACCAATTGACTCCAATTATCTAAATATGATGAAATCCAACGAAGCAAGTTACCCTGTGTACCATAGGCGGCAAGTTTTTTGCAAAGTAGTTTATGGTTGACCTTGTCAAATGCCTTTGAAAAGTCAGTGTAGATAGCATCTACCTGACCACCTACTGAAAAGCTTTTACATAGGAAATTCTTGTATTCCAACAGATTGGTGATAGTAGATTTGTTCCTAACGAAACCGTGCTACCGTTCCGAGAGAATGGGTTTGATGTGATTATACAAGTAATTGTATAAAAGCGACTCGAATAACTTGGCAAAACAAGATAAAATGCTTATTGGTCTATAGTTCTCGCAATGCGACCTATCACCGTTCTTAAAAATGGGTACTATGTGCGCCATTTTCCAGCGTTTTGGAAAAGTTCCACTGTTGAGTGATTTATTAAATATAATGCAAAGAGGACTTGCTAGCTGTGCAGCACATGAGCAGACAAAAGAAGGTGGAAGCAAGTCAGGACCAGCGCCTTTGTTTTTATCCAATTGACGCATTGCCAGTATAATGTCCTTAATGCTAAATGGCACCGATGACAATACATTAACAATCCTGGGGTCAGAGGCAACGGTCATCAGATCGGGACAGGATGGCGAGTTAGGTAGGTTGTCAGTCTCAAAAACAGAACCAAAATAATTAGAGAAGAGTTCGCAAATACCTTGACCCTTAGATGAATTAGATTCTCCCAACGACATAACTCGAGGTATTGAGGTTTGACCCTTTTTGTTGTTTACAAATTTCCAGAACAATTTTATGTTCTTCTTAATAGAATTTTCAGTAGAAGATAAGTATCTTTTGTAACATTCTTTGGCTAGTCTTTTACATCTAGAACGAAGCAAAGAGAAGGCATCATAATCGCGGGGATTATTGAACTTTTTAAACAGTTTGTGATATTTTCTCTTTTCCTCGTTGCATTTTATAAGGCTTTTGCTATACCAGATCGGGTAAGTTTGGGGTGTAGATTTTATCATTGGGGTGTGCCTTTTTATTATATCAAATAGCTTGTCATAGAAAATATCCGTACTTGTGTCTACGTCAGGCAATGATAATAAGTTATTCCAATCGACTAACTCTAGTTCCACCTTAATTTGTTGCAAGTCACATTTAGAAAACAGTAACACTGTGCGTAAGCACTTTGTAAGACCTTTCACCTCATATGGTAATTTTATTTCAATTAAAAGGGCTGGGTGATGTTTATCTGTTTATCCAGTGAGCTCAGGGAAAAAGTATCATTTACACTGATGGTATCGAAATTTATTAGTATATTAATGTTGTTAAACTGACTTAAACTACAGAGTGTCATAAATTCGTCAAGTAACAATAGTTTTTTGGAGAACGTACCGGCTAAGTTTGAGTCAAGATTTGTGTGAGTTCTGGAACAGAAGTCAGGAGTATTGAAATCGCCGACTAACAAAAAATTATCATCAGGTCGCGTATGCAACAAAATCTTTTGACAATTATTGTAGAATTGATCAAGTTGAACAATATCTATATCCGGAGGTAAGTAACAGACACAAATATTTAAATTAGGTACGTTAACAAAACTAATGTATTCCAGATATCCTCCATACCGGTCTGCCATGAAGTCTGGTGAACAAATTGATACTTTTTAGTACTGCGATAAGGGCACCCCCTCCCTCGGATTTAGATGAACTAGTGCTCGCACGATCTCGTATGAAGACATTATAGCGATCATCAAAAACTTCTCTATCATATACTCCCTCATTAAGATTTGTTTCCGTGAGACAAATAATATCATAGTTACAGTTCAATACATTTAGATAAAATTGTGTGAGTTTACTTCGTATTCTGTTTACATTTTGGTAGTATACATAAATCATTATAAATTTGTTTGACTTGCACAAAAAGAGAAACTATATTTATAGGGAAAGTGTGTGTATCAATTTACTTTAAATTATTTAAGGAGTCTAAGCTCTTAACAATGATAGGAGGACAGGTCTCATCCTTGCGTATGTAGATTTACCCAAAGCGTACCCATACAAACTTATAATTCATTTCCTTACAGAATTTTCTTGCATTGCTATGTAGTGCCTTAGTTTCAGGAGACAGTTGTTCGGAGAGATAAATTCTGTTTGTTTCACCAGTAAAGCCAATGTGTGTAGTTGCAAGCTTCTCTTTAGGATGGGTCTTATTGAACCGTGTTACGGCGGACAGCAATGAATCACGCTGTATTTGTGACAAAAGTGTGATCAGAATAGTCCGTGGCCTTTTCGAGGCAGTATCCATTTTAGCAACACGTCGACACGATCTAGGCATTGGCTCTGTAGGCATTCACACAGTTTTTTGAAGAGAACTGAAAGATTTTCATTTTTACTTTCAGGAACTTCGTGAATTTCGATATTTAAGTTTCGTGATATTTTCTCCATACTCGACAGCCTGAACTCGAACTTCTGTAAGGAACTTTTAGACTTAGATAACTCGTCTTCTAGAGCTTTCATTTGAATGTCACGTGCTTTCAAATCGGACTTCATATCCATCTGTTCTGCGGTAATATAATCCGTTGTAGTTGTAAAATCAATTTTAAGGATCTCAATGGCCCGGTTCACTTCCGCAGACACCATTATCTCCATATCCTTCTTGAGCGCAGATCGAAGATTGGTCATAAATGCCGAATCCGAAGCAAGCTTCATGTCGAATAGTGTACTGATGCTCTCCATGGTGACGGGCTCATTAGACAAGTTAGCGCCTGATGGAATAGTATGAGCAACAGCCCTATCGCATACGCCGGGTGAATCATGATAGGGCGACATAATCATCGCGCCGCTTATGTCAGCGTTACAAACACATTTTGACAAAATGGGCAACTTAGGGAAGCTAGTTGCTTGGCGTATAGGTTCCTGCAATCTTCAGTAGTTAAATTTAGGCATTCATAACAAAAAAGCGAAGAACATTTATGGCATTTCCCCGTATTTTGAGCCATGTATATCATTGGTACACCCTTGACAACGCATCTTCAGACCTTTCAAGCAAATTTTGTATAAAAAGTTCGAAAAAATTGCAAAAAAAAGATAAAAAATAAAAGTCTATTAATTTTAAAATAAATCTTTTATAAACTTCAGTAATGTTAAGAGTTTATTGACACGTTTATGCAATTTTTTGTAAAATTTAATGTTCAAAAAGAATAGTCCGCGAGATTTGATCCCACAACTGCCTAAACGGTAATCAGTTACTATGCCGACTCGACCACAGTCACCTAACGATTGTTGACGAAAGAACAGTTCAGATTTCACACAGTAACAAGAATAATTGGCGATGTCATCATAAGCGATCAATGACCTTTCTTTTGTGTTTATAGGGTAAAATGGCCACGCGAAACACTTTTTACTTGTGAGATTTTTTAGTTTATTCACAAATTACACTTCACTCAATGTACTCAAAGACACAGTTTAATACACAGTTTGTAGTTCTCAGTTCAACACAAAGAATGGTATATAACACTACCGAGAAAATAAATAATAAGGTTTGATTAACTTTGTAAAATTAAAAGCACCAGGTGAAAACAAATACGTCTGTTATACTCGAATGTTGACAGCAAAAAAAAAAAAGAGATTTGGTAGCATTCGTCAGTATCTAACGAATGTCTTACTGTGTAAATATTTTTTTTATTTGTATTTTTACAAATCTGCCGTGTGGTTGACGGCATAGAATACAAGTGTCACCACCCCCTATCTTCCCGTGGGTGTCGTAAGAGGCGACTAAGGGATAACACGATGCAAATACCATCTTTGCGTAGACACGGAAAACTCGACATCAAACCCTATACGACTGCCTCGTTGGTCTCGCGGCATAGATGTGCGCGTGGGATCGGGAGGTCCCGGGTTCGATTCCTGGGTCGGGCAGTGTTATTGGGTTTTTCTGTCACGAAATTCTCAGTAGCAGCACGGAGTCTGGAAATGTGCCCGGCACGGCAATAGGCTCGCCCCTTATTACGTGGGACTAAAGTATATCTGGCGAAAAGTGGGTGTAGAAATACACCTCTGCCTACCCCTTCGGGGATAAAAGGCGTGACGATATGTATGTATGTATGTATTTTTACAAATCAATTTATAATGCACGAAATACATAATTATATAGGTAACACTGTAATATCGGTCAGTGATACATAAGTGTAAAATATCAGCAGCATAAACAATAAAAATACCCTAGATGTTTTCACACAAACACTTCCAAAATACTCGTAATATTGAAAATAATTCAATACATAACATAACCATTATATTTATTGCCCCTCGCAATTCCAAAGCTTATTCACAGCCATTGACCAGGAATGCGATCTACACTGTAATCAAGCACTCAAACATACATTAATTCGAATTATTTATTAAGCGTTACAACATGGCGTAGTGATTTATACTACTATAAACCAAATCAAACGGCGAATAATGAAATCATCCGTATATACGGAGACTAATTTAATTAGTAGTATTTGCCACGAACATGTTTTCATTTCGAATGTGTTTGACGTTTTGTTTTGATAAATTAACAGTAGCTACTCTTCGTTCGGATGGCTGTTCATCTGCTCATTTGTTTACTGAATAATGAAACACATAACAATATTTTATTAATATGTGTAAGTTAACGTAATTATTGTGGAGAAAAGAGGTGTAGTGTCTCTCTAATTAAAGAGAGGATGCTCTTTTCCTAATGAATCGCGGTCTGACGGGTGTTGTTGAGAACTTGTTTATACAGACGATTGACGATCTTGAATCGCGCTATTTGATGTGTAACTTCTAATACCGCAATTCAAGACCTTCAGCCGTCGTAGTTCCATCGATGTTCGTTAGATGTCACCAGTGCTGGTATCTTCACCATTAAACAACAGATGACATTAGTTACTTCAGTCACAATTTTAAAATCTCAAATAACTTAAAGCTTAATTTATCCAGACGTTAAGTCTTTAGAACAAAGCATTTCCTTAACACAATGGCATGAAAGCCCGAATCTGTCGTCCAAAACAGAGGCAGTATCTTAGTTCGGTTAGACGAGACGGAGGGAAGCGTTTCTGAGCAAAAAATTGTAAAGTATTCACGGGAAGACACTGATAAATTACCCCGTGTTTTACAGACACATCTGACGATTTATTACGTCGCCCACATACAAATATTCGCCATAAATTCGTAAATATTCGCTTACATCGAACGTATGGAAGGAAGGAAGGATCGATTGCCGTTGAACAAGTCACGGGTAATGTTTTATTTTACGTGATTTTAGTAACATTAGACGAGATTTTTTACAGCCGATTTATGAGGTCGTTGTACTTTGAAATTGATGATGAGGTATGTTAGCTGTTTTACTTTATAACGATGGCATATACACGTACCACACATGTACGTGAATTGGCTCGTGGAGCCTGGTTTCGTACAACTGCACGTGACACTGGTAAGAAGTGTTAATGTAGTTTAATATGACTTCTTTAATCAACCATCAAATTTAACAACAGAGGCTAACTCAATATTCATTCTACAAAAAAAGTGTAAACGTATCTTGGCAAATATAGATAGTATGAAAAGTTGCAAGCCACACTTTATAAAATACAAAATTCTCACACTAACATCAATTTATATCTTAAATATCTGCCTTTTTGTCAAGAGACACTCGAATATATTCTCCCAGGTAAAAGACTGCCTTAAGCAACCCCGCAATCTAAGACATCAAAACAGACTGGCTCTGCCTTTGTCAACATTAGCCCTGTTTCATATGTAATGGCAATAAAGATATTTAATAAAATACCGGAAGTGGTTAAGGACTGCTCAAGCTATAGTATTTTCAAATATAAATTAACACAATATTTAACACAAAAATGTTACTACAGCTTGAAAGAATTCTTCGACGATAGGACATAAGAATGTAAATGTAGGTAGTTAACAATTTTGTAATGTTTGACATACCTAATTCTTAAAAATAAACAAATTGAATATAAATTGTTTTGTTTTATGTAGTTTTGTAATTTTTGACATAATCCTTAAAATTGACATAATGAATATTAATTGTATTATTGACATTTGATTAATTAATTATTGTATACTTATTTAATTTGTTAATTGCTAATATTATTTGTGAAATGAAATGAAATGTATATTTACTAATAGAAAATACGATTGTAGCATATTGCTGGTAAGGCAATTAAAACATAAAAGCAATATTGTAAATTTTTAAATTAATTATAATAAATTCATGCATGTTTTTAAATTGCTGTGCCCTGACAGGGTTTCATGTATAAAGATACTGTATTCAAAATGTAACAACTAAATATGTACACATGAAATGCAATAAATGATTTGATTTGATTAATCATAAAATGTTTGTTTTACTGCACGTTATGGAATATTTTGCACAAGGGTGATATAATCCGCGGTACTACGGTAACACGGAGATTATTTTTGTCTTATGAAAGTCACATTGAAATGATAGCGAAACCCCAAATATTTGGTGAATGGTATTAAATGTTATAGTGTTAGTTTTTTCTTGGGTTTACGCGAATGTTAATATTATTATTGTCATTAAAACAAACCATAACATGTATCGTATTTCGCGATAAAATACGTGAACCGTAGTTTAATTATAACACTTGGACATTTTATTTTTGTAGTATTAATACACATAGAGCTATTTTCATCTTTACTACACAAGAGCAAAGTTTTATCACCAAAGCCATGATACACAAGAACCATACCTGAATTCGTAGCTTCATTCGTATTCCTGGCAGCAACTAGGAAACGCCATAAAAACTGCCGGTCACATTTGTCCGAGTCATTTTCGCATTTTTGCTCTAACTTAGTTGCCTTAGGGATTCATCAGACGGAACGTGCCACTAGATGTAAAATTCACACCACCTACTGACCACGTATTTTATTAAATGTTATGACAATGTATTGAGGAAGGTATACAGAAATTGCTTCGTAATGTATTGAATATGATATAAGTAACACACCTATTTGTTACATAATTATAAAACTAAATTCTCGTCGTTCTCCCGATCGAAGATGTGAATTCTGACATACCCTGTAAATATAAAAATCTTCGAAAATTGGGCTTGGTGTGCGTACCAGCTTCTCGCCAGTTTCAAGATCATTCGCCCAAACGTGCGTTTATACATAGTTTAAAAAAGGTTTTAAAATTAATCAAGCGGAAATCGATTAATCGAATGATATACCCAGATCGTCTTACAAGTGCAAAAACCGTATAATATTAACGACCAAAGATATAAGCACCTATGAAGTGCATATGACATTTGGCGCGTTTTTCTTATGCACCTATGAGTTGCATTTTAGGGGAGATTGAAATATTTTAAGACGCCTATATTCAACAGTATACTATTAGCAGGTAGAAGAATATGAAGAGGTTTACTTTAGAACTCAGAGTCATCTTTTGTCTTAAAAGATTTCCTCGCTCTCTGTATGACAAAGCTTTAACAAATGGCGCAGACAGGATCATTCGTCAAGGTCATTGCCAGACTAAAGTCCCTACTAAACCCTTTATTCTCCACAACAGTGAATATTAAACGGTCCCTTCTTGCTCCACAAGAAAAATAACGCTACACAAAAAGCCCTTCTCAAGACCCGGATGTGGGGAATAATTTATTAAGAAGAATGTCCTACACAAAAAGAGTTGAAGTGTTTTATGAAGCTGTTTGTGTGTTTGTGTCTCGCGGCATAAATGTGCGCGTGGGATTGGGAGGTCTCCGGTTCGATCACCGGTTCGGACAAAGTGTTATTGGGTTCTTCCGTTAGGAAATTTTCAGTAGCAGCACGAAGTCTGGTAATGTGCCCAGTACGGCAATAGGGGCCGCCCCCTATTACGTGGGACCTAAAAATTCATGGCGAAATGTGGGTGTAATATTACACCTCTGCCTACCCCTTCGGGGATACAGGCGTGAGTCAATAAAAAAATGCTTGTTTGTATAAAAAAACGAGTTCAACATTTCTACAAAAATATATAAGGGACAAAAACACGCAACAAAAAAATGCTGACTAATAAAATGTCTATAATTTTCCAGTGATAATTTTGGTCAACCCCTTCGCGACATATAAAATAAATGTCCACCGAAATAGGTTCGGTGTAGGAGTTGCTCGTATTATATAGATAATACGAGCAACTATTAGATTATTTAACAGGATGCAAAAATTCTAACGCGATTAATGGAAACTTTGACGTTCCGCTACAATAATAAATAATAGCAAATAAGCTTTTACGGTAAGTGTTTTATAACTCTGGCTGTGTTGAATGATTTTTGGCGCTAGCTGTAACATGCTTTTTAAATATTGTATATATCTACAAAACATTAATTCAACTCGTGTACTAAAATAGTTAGTAACGAAATATAACGTCAGTGAGCAATATTACGGTAACACATGCAGCTCAACGTAGCAGCCGTAGCAAGCGTCCCTAGCACGGCTACGTGTGTAACTCAAGCGTAGCATTTGATATAGTTTCAAGTGCAGCGTTTAATTGCTAACGTACACATACATATATAAGGTAGGAATTCCTAACAATTGCATGGCAACATACTGCGAAATAAAATTTTATTCAAACTAAATTCGAATTGGCTTTTAAACCGAAATTTACGTACTTTTTAAACGACATAACCTTTACTGGAAAAGTTGGATATATTGTGCATAGTGATCAATTCTAATCCATCTATTGCAACTATCGCATTGTTGGTCATCGAAGTTTTGATATACTATAACGTAGTTCTGTCGTATCATATACAACAAAAGTTATGTTAAATTTTATTGGGTAATTTCAAGATATATTGTGCAAAGATATAGTGTGTAAGGTCAAATCGTCCCGGCTCGTTGTTATAGTTTGGATTCTTAAGTTAATAATCAAATTTTTTGCATAATGTGCTAATTATAATTATGACCAAGGTTAGTGCTTTAAGTCTTACGACAAATATTCCAACATTGTTTTGATTCGCTGGACATACTTATGAAGTAAGTACTTAAGAAGAAGTCATCATGTCAGTAACATATTTGCAAAAAAATAAAACATTTTTTATAAATAGTTTTCTCTTTTTAAGACTGGCTTAATTGCTTGAGACCCTAAAACATAAATACATGCTAAGCATGGCTTTGTGTACTAATAGTAGTAAGTGTAACAAATTACCTGATATAATCGTATTTTCGCGAGTAGAGTATTTAAACGTCCGTGTGGTGACGGATTAAGAATACGGATTGTCACCACCCCATATCATCCCATGGGTGTCGTAAGAGCCGACAGAGGCAGCATATTATGCAGAGAACAGCACTGTAAGAGAATGAAAACTTGATACAAACCCTATACCAACCCGTTTGGCCAGCGTGGTATAGTAGGCCAATTCTCCTTTCAAAGGAGAGGCCTAGTACAGCAGTGGACTGTTAAAGGCTGATGATGATGAGAGTATTTAATATAATCGCTAATTGTACCAATGACGACTACAGGCGTTTAATATAAAAAGATCGTTGCGGTAGCACCCATATTCCTCGTATTTAAACAGTTATTATCTTATTATCGAGTGATAATTGTGTGTCTCTCTCACATTATCATAATCTCACATTTAACACTTTCACGGACAGTAAACGAGACACAATTGAAGTTTTATTGTTATCACGCCTATAGACGTTTACTGTCCGTGACAGTGTTAATAACAACAATATCATTACCTCAAAATAGAAAAAAAATAAATTATATTACCGCATCTGTTGACACAAAAATCTAATTACTGTCCGAGAGCTAAGATATCCAAAACCATTTGCTCAAAAATTAATAACTCATTTCGGTGCGTAACCAAAACCGAACCCAAAGGAGCTGTGCTCGGCGACAGCTAATCATAATAATGAGATAAGAATTTAATGGACTCGGCCTATCTGGCCCGAAGCTGTGGTGTATCAATACCAGCATAATTTGACCTCCGTAATGAGTTAAAACTCTAAGCATTATAAAAATAACTACGTTAAAAACAACCGACTTCAAAAACGAAAAAGTGAAAAATAATAAAGATTTAACATTAATTAAATACTGCCTTTTATTTATATGTGCTATTTACTAATAGGTTTGAAGTCGGTGCCAAGCCTTAAACAAATAATAATATTTTAATCACTTAAATGAATACAAGCAAATTAATACAATGAAATGACTACTATAAAGATAAAGATGCATAAATAAACCTAATAAAGAGCAATTTGATCATTGAATTTGAATTATAAGTAGCTTCAGTTAATACGAAGAATAATGAAAAAAAATTATACGAAAATGTATCGAACAGAATGTGAGTTCATGTAAATTATGAAATGCCTTCTTTATTTTAAAGGCTTTTGAAATTTGATTTGGCACCGACTTCAAACCAATTAGTAAATAGCACATATAAATAATAGGTAGTATTTAATTAATATTAAAACTTTATTATTTTTCACTTTTTCGTTTTTGAAGTCGGTTGTTTTTAACGTAGTTATTTTTATTTAATACTTTTTAGTGAACCTATTGTTGTATTGTCAACTAATTATAGGTAGACCTACAAAAGGTGCTGCGCGCCTTAAAATATAGATCTCAAGAAACGGGAACGGATAAAAGTAGTCGTCTCTGTAAAAATGCTCTTCGGGACACAGTTTTACGTTCTTGTGAGACTATTAAAGATCCTGAAAAACGTTTGTTGGCCAGGAAAGCATATATGAAATCACGTTAACGTCAAGAAACTCTTAAACAGTATAATTCTAGACTCAGTAAGATCCAAGAGCGTCTAGCGAATGAGTCTTTTGAGCAGAGAGTTAATAGACTTGGTCTCATTAATAATCGACAAATCATGGCATTACCGCATGATTTACGTCTTTGAAGTCACCATTATCATCATTGTGCAATTCAAATAGATTTTTGTAATTACTGAGTTCGTATCGCCACCTTCTGACTCCTTCATCGGACGAGAACGAACCCAAACTCTATAAAATTTTGTCAATTATTTACTGAGTTCCTATATTATTCCTATGGCCACCTTTCGATTCCATCATTAGAGCAGCTCTATGTCATAATAACTTTTCATTGTCATCCAATTTAAATACGTATACAAAACCCAACACCTGATGTCTGACATATTTTTTTTTATAGACTCACGCCTGTATCCCCAAAGGGGTAGGCAGAGGTGTAATATTACACCCACATTTCCCATTAATTTTTAGGTTCCACGTAATAGGGGGCGAGCCTATTGTACCGGGCACATTACCAGACTCCGTGTTGCTACTGATATTTCCTAACGGAAAAACCCAATAACAGTTTGCCCGACCCGGGAATCCGGGAACCCGAGACCTCCCAATCACACGCGCACAAATATGCCGCGAGACCAACGAGGCAGTTTGTCCATTCATTTTTGAAGTTTCTAGAATTTTCTAATTTTTATTCGAAATATTTAAATAATATTTTGATGATGCTGGCGCTGCTGCTGCATCGGCGGAAACCCTCAAACGGCGCAAATACGGAAACCTGGCTGGTAATTACGTTTTTTAGCCGTTTGGGGTCGAAACGCTGGGGCCATGGGCCCTAGTGCACGCGCATTATACAAAGAAATATGCTTCCCGTGAGCAGAGGGCTGGTTTATATCTCGCTGAGAGAATAAGCATTGCCATTCAACGTGGCAATGCTGCCAGCCTTCTGGGCACGCTACCGCTCGACAGCGTTGCGGAGGAATTTAATTCTTTATTATATTTTATTTACTTTTCTTTTCATACTTTTGCTTTTTATAGTTTAGGATAGTTTAGTTATATAATTAGTTTTATTTTATTGTGGGGCCCATCGTGCGCGTAACGTCACCAGCGCTACGAAGTTCGTAACATCGTGCTACAAAGTTCTTCGAGGTTAAGACGACTGGCGCTACGAATTGCGACCTCTTCAATTCATGAGTGGAAGAAGCGAGCCTTCAAAGATAAATAGCCCTACTTTTGTTACACGAACTGGACGTGTTACCACCTTTAAAACAAGAAAAACCAAACGTGCCAGTATGCTGTCACCTGAGCAGTTCACACAGCTTATGGAGAGGATGCCGGCCGCATCACAACCTAAAAAAGGTTCATTCATCTCGTGCAAATACACGTACAGTGGCGAGAAAGATCCTGAGGTGGTAGAAGCATTTTTATCGGCAATAAATATATTCAAGCGGTCTGCAGATATAGGCGATTTGACCGCCTTAAGCGAATTACCTATTCTGTTGAAGGGTGAAGCCGGAGTTTGGTGGCTAGGTGTCAAGGGCGAGGTGACGTCATGGTCAGACTTCGAAACGCAACTGCGTGAAAATTTTGCACCTGTCCGCGAAGCATACTTAACATTCGGACGTGAACTAAGGACACCAGACGATGTGCAGCATGATCTCAGAGAAATAGTATTTAACGATAATTTCGTCAAAGAACTAACGCCCCGCTTACTCATGATGGCTGACACGTTACCCAGGGCACGAGAAGTGCAGGAAATGAAAGAGGAAAAGAGAAAGGAGTATGAAGACCAACGACGCCAGCCAAGCCCGGATTATAAACTCGGAGACTTAGTTTTGGTTGATACTCATGTATTGAGTAAATCCAGTCAAGGTTTTAGCTCTAAACTCGCTCCCAGGCGTGACGGACCATATGTCATAAAACGAAGACATGGTGCTAGTTCATTCGAAATTGCCAGCACTGACTCAAATACCCCTGTGGGTATATATCACGCGTCAGCCCTGACCCGATATCGTACGGAAGACGGAACTGTTCCCGAACCAACCCTGCCAATCAGAAAGAGAGGAAGCCCTAAGAAACAAGACTCTGTAGAGAGAGGCATGGCTACAAGGGTAACTAAACTCCGCGGTATTGCTCGCTCAAATAAACGACATTGATGATGTATGTCCTATTTGCCGAGTCGACTGCATGGACATAGGGGGAGATTTGTAACAATAGTACCACCTACAACTCACAGATGGCGCCACAGGAAAAATTAGAAGTCGGTGTTAAGATTCTCCGGCGGATAACAAAACCCCGACTGATTTAAAGATCAAGGGGTCTTCGGATAGGGAATCGAGTATCGCACGCTTTATGCCTCAACCACTTGCTTGAGCATTTAAGTGTCTTCCTCGAGCACTAACTTCTGCGACTTATGTGCATCTACCTAGTTAGGTCTCCTAGTAGGAGTGGGTCGTAACAGGTAAAATCGCGTATCTGTTACGTCTGTTCCTGTTATACATAAATAACAGTTCCAAATACCTGTTACAAAATAACAGTCTGTTATTTCATACCATAAGGTACCAAGTTTAGTCATTGTGTGTTCTCTGTTATCTGTTTTCACTTCTCTTTCTAGCTTAAGTGTTAAACCTTTGCTAGAATAGGAAAGAGCTTGTGAGAACATTAACAGGGTCCGCGATACGCGGTGGTACTTCTCTTTCTAGCTTATGTCTTGAACGTTTGCGAGAAAAGGAAAGAGCTTGTGACAAATATAACAGGGTGTCACAATATAACAAATAACAGTTTTTATCTCATTCTAACAATGGTTACTGTCATAAGCATGAATAGAGAAAAGCTTGTGACTGTGATTATTAGGCATTTTGTTATCGCTTGGAACAGGAACTGTTTTTTCAGTTAGTTAGTCCCAGTTACACACTGCTATTTTATGATACCTGTTGTTTTTAACTGTTACGATAAATACGCCTCAATCCTATCTCCTAGGTTCTGCGAAGAAGGTAGCCTGTAAATTGGTATAGATGTATGTTTGGCATCGTTAATAAATTTATAACAAGAGTCCAGCTTTTATAATGCCGTTGGCGCGCTATCCCGCTCTACAACATTATAATGTTAATCCTACTTATAGACCAATTATACTTTAGTTTATTTAAAGTCTACCTAAGATAAAAAAAAAAAAATTGCCAAATATTCATAAACATTTTCCAACTTTCATAAAAACCAAAATCCACTAACTGTTATGATTGGGATTTGAACCCACGCCTTCAGAACGTAAAGCGGATGTATTATCAGTACGGCTATCGCTTTGTTATTAATTAGTGGCGAATTTAGCAAACACTTGACAGAGTGCTTACGTCTAACTTAAAACTGTCATTTCCAAATAATTAAATAGTCTTCAAGCCTTTTTGCTAATTATTATGTTTGACGACTGGCCAGTTTGTCGTGTAGACGCATAAAGTGTAGACGTCAGTAGTTGGTGTACCTTGGTGTACCTTGGTGACCATGGTTTTAAAACTTAGGACAAAGTTGAATAGAATCTCATTTATTTACATAAAATGAGCGCTAGATGACAGTAGACGTTTAATTATTCTTAAAATATTTATTTCTAAATCCAAAAAAAAACTTAAATTTTCTCCATAAAAATATCCTTAAACAACAATCTTTATTAGGAAAACAACATTTAAATGTTAATGTTTCTCAATTTCCTGATTTTTAAACTATGAGCAGCTGTCAAACCATAGAGTAAAGTAATACTACATTGTCAAACATGTATGTCAATTTTGACATAAATGCTTTTTGAAAATGTTAAAATCTCCGACATCTCCGTTATTTTATTTTGTGTGAATGGATACGTTTATTATTTCTTTACGATGACCCAGCTTGTGATTCTGACGATCCTTCTTTCATCAACTACTGTGGCAACAAATTGGATTTTGTATGTAAAGTTGCCTTAAAGTAATGGGCGGTCACTTTAAGGCATCAGTACCTTCAAAATAAACTGACACTAGTCTAAACCATGGAATAGTGCTATCCCTTTGGTTTGCGGAGGTCAGACAGGCAGTCGCTCTGTGGCAAAACTCATATTCAGCCAAATCCGGTTAGATTAGTAAGCGGACCCCAGGTTGAAAACTAGGAGGATGATGATGATGATTAAAGCTATGGGAAACCCATTTTTTTTAAAGACACTGAATGTATACTTCCCCTGCAATGATTTTCACTATGCTACAGCAACGACAACACAGCCTTGTCGTTGTGCTATGTAATGGTGTTGCTGGCTACACCAAATTAAATAATAATATATAGTCCTTAGGTCGCATACTTGTTTCCACATGTGTTGTCTTATCGCTACGATGGCGCCAACGTTATGCAATTAGTAAACTCATAAATTCTAAGCGTTTGACAGATTTATAAGAATTATGTGACAGACATATGAGTAAAGAAATAGCCATGAAATATGAGAAAATATTGGCACTGTAGTGTTCACATGCGGTATAGTTGAGGATCATAAAAAAGGGGATCAACGATAAGAAACTGACCCTTGTCAGGTAGTAAGGATTTGAGAGGCGTTGCGTTGGTGGTGTTTGACGGGACAGTCAAGGTTGGGACGCGAAAGAGGGCAGTCACGGGAACGCTCTAGCGTGGTGGTTTAGACAGTCGATCTTAGGATGCGGAGGTTGGCGGATCGCGGGAACGGACTCGCGTGGTAGTTTAGACAGTCAATGTGGGGACGCGGAACCGGGCGGATCTCGGACAGTCAGTCTTAGGACGCGGAAGAGGCCAGTTCACGGGAACGCTCTAGCGTGGTGTTTCAGACAGTTGGTCTTTTGGCGCGAGAGAGATCGGACCTGGCCTAGCGCGTAAGAGGTTCGGTGTTGGTCGATAATTAGTGCTTAGTGATATCGAAGAACAAGGCGAGCGGCTTCAAGAGAAGGTGATCAGCACAGGGCAAGGGGTAAGTTTGGCAGTGACGCAGCTAATAGTCCGGTGAGTGTCTGTTATTCACTTTACTGTAATTTATTGCATGAACTGTATAACATTAATAACTCTGTTGTGTATCTATGTCTATATCACACCATATATATATATACCAGGCTGACTAAAATATAAAGTTCTCTATGAGATATTGTACATAGTTATATTATTAATAACCGCGTGTACCATTAGTAGTGGTTCGTACCTTGTTGATGATGGATGTAAAGACGAGCGATGTATGATGGGAGTCTCCGTATTCGCGATCAGGTGGTAGAATGCAGGACTTTCACAATCGCTGTCTAAACCTGCGTACAGGCCAGTACATAGCAGCTGACAAGGTTTTAAAGAGCGAAAGAAGAGCCACCTGTCGGTCACGCGGTAGCAGTAAGACCTAATGCGGCTAACCTAGCGGCGATTGTAACGAGAGCTTCCCCGCAAACTATGCGCGATGGCTTAATACGTTTTAATTGACTATGTTTGTATGGGCTTCAATGTTGTGACTTGCGGCAAGGAGGCGTTTTGTGACATCAATTCTGAGACTGTTACTGTACGTTCAATACTATACACTGGATATCGCTGAAATACTCGGCGCCGATAATACTATATGACTAATATACCTGGATCATGTTCTCCGTCTCCCTGGAGCTGCCGTCTCTGAGATACGCTGCCTTGTACTCAAGTACCAATATGTGAAGCATGAATATATGGAGAGTGATTTTGTGATGACAAACCAATACTAATGTATCGCTGTCTTTAGTATTTTGATGACCACTTTCATTCAATTATAAGCGTTTACGTTTGGTAAATGCTGTCAGTAGAGGAATATAGAGGAAGGGACGAATTCCATAGTTCCTGCGCGGGCGTAGGGGCGCGGGAACCCTGGCCACAAATTACTTGGCGGGGCCAGGCTGAAATTGATATTTTAGACCCAGTTAGTAAGAAAACTAAAATTTTAATCAGCCTGGGGTCCATAGGATTCCGTTACATTTGGTGCCGTGACCAGGATCCTCGTCATAAAATGTTCTGATTCACTTCAGAACAACGAGGAAGAACTAAAGGGTTACTACACAAACACAACGTAGAAAAATACAAACACAACGTAGAAAAATACAAACACAACGTAGGAAAATATCGATCTAATTAAGCACAACTTGTTATTCGATAATCGATAGACGATCATGTTCATTTTAGCAAGACGAAGTAATTTAAGTCACGGCAATTATCACAATATGTAATAGTCCGAGGGGGGCGATATTGCGCCTAAGTGCCACACTTTTGCACATGTGTTATTTATTCTTATGGCACTGTGGTTCATCTTATAATATCGCTGTATCTTGAAAGTAAACATATAACTGACTACATATGTTGAAACGCTTTACGTTAATGCTGCTCATGCGTGTCATTTATACTGTATGTCGAGTTCGAGTCTCGACAGTGGTTATATTATTGGGTACATAGAAATGCTTTTGATAAAGCGCGGCAATCATCTTAATATTTAATAATCGGAGGGCTCTCTCGCACGTGTTATTTATTTTAATAGCACTTTGGTTCCTCTTATGACATCGCTGATATTCGAAAGTAATCATATAATTGGCTACATAGATCCACCGCTTTACACAAAGCTCATGCGTGTCATTTATACTGTATGTTGAGTTCGAGTCTCGACAGTGGTTATATTATTGGCTACAGAAAATGCTTTACATTTTAATATCTCGAGTTCGACTCTCGATAATAAGCATATTATGGGTTACAAGCACTTGCGTATCAGGTTCGCTGTTTGAGTCCGATACGCGATGCGGACTAGCGATGGTTAGAACTAATTTTAGATAAGGAAAGAGAAGGATTTTATATTATAAAGATTATTTTTATAGAAAATCTGGTGTAGAACATTAACATGTCTTGAGATTAATGTATAATGCACACCAGAATATTCCGTGGAACATCTAGATGTAGTTAAATCAGGTTAGACTCCTGAGCAATGTCTGTGACTATAACTATATTGTTGTGCAACGTCAACAAACTAGACGCCGTATTATTAATAGCGTGTTCGATAACTGTATATAATAAGAGGGAATTATTTAAGGATAAATAATGAATAATATTTTGTTGGAGTTGCGGGACAGGAATTTATTACACTAACGTACTGAAATAGCAGGTTCGACTCCTGTTGCTATGATATTTTGAAATGTTTTCAACAAACTTACTGAAATAGCGGGTTCGACTCCTGTTGCTACGAGATTATAAAAATGTTTTCAACAAACTTACTGAAATAGCGGGTTCGATTCCTGTTGTTACGATATATTAACATGGTTTCTACAAGCTTACTGAGATAGCTGGTTCAATTCCTGTTGCTACGATGTTTTAAAATGTTTTCAACAAACTTACTGAGATAGCGGGTTCGACTCCTGTTGCTACGATATTATAAAAATGTTTTCAACAAACTTACTGAGATGGCGGGTTCGATTCCTGTTGTTACGATATATTAACATGGTTTCTACAAGCTTACTGAGATAGCGGGTTCAATTCCTGTTGCTACGATGTTTTAAAATGTTTTCAACAAACTTACTGAGATAGCGGGTTCGATTCCTGTTGCTACGATGTTTTAAAATGTTTTCAACAAACTTACTGAGATAGCGGGTTCGATTCCTGTTGCTACGATGTTTTAAAATGTTTTCAACAAACTTACTGAGATAGCGGGTTCGATTCCTGTTGTTACGATATATTAAAATGGTTTCTAAAAACTTACTGAAACAGCGGGTTCAATTCCTGTTGCTACGATATTTCAAAATGGTGTCAACAAACGTATTAAATTACGAAATCTAGTAATAATATCTTTCTTATGCATACGCGTTCTTTGGACAAGCATCTATTGGTTTATTACATTGGTTGAGTTGAGATTCTTACAGAATGCATAGGGGTTTTAATGATGAAGTGTACACGAGCTATAATTGAGAAAAGGATTATTCTTAGGTCATATATCAGTAAATTTAGTTTCCTAACGTGTTAGCAAGTAGATTAGGGTAATATTAGCCCACTGCAGCATTTTGGTATACTTTATAAAAGCTCTAGGTTCGATTCCTGAGCATTGGTGAAAGTCGGCGGATATTATACTCATGAACCTAATGATCGGCGTCGGCTTTATAGAAGTCGCACAATGTGATTTTAAATATTTTGGGTTCGATTCCCAAACATAAAAAGAATGCACACTATTGTTGAACACGAAACTATTTTGTTAATTGTTGTTATTATTGTCTGGAGCTGGGTTGAGTGACCATTATTTTAAAATGTTTTGATTTAAAATTGTTTCCCAAACTAGAAAGGCAATGCAATAAGCCGACATCTGGCACGTTTTGTTTCCAAATGCCAGCGTGTGAAAAAATAAGGGATAAAACAAAAAAGGGAAACACATTTTAGATGTTTATTACTTAAAAGAAAGAAGGCTAGAAAGGAACTATTGTTCTTTTGTATTATTGATGTGCTTTGTCCGAACGCGCCAACGCGCACGTGAAAAGGACAGGATGGGCTACTTTGTTAAGATATGATTGCGCATGTGGCGCATTGTTTTAAGGAACTGAATGGCTTTAGAAAGTCATTTACGCCGTTTTTTAGGATGGGTTCGATTCCCATCGTGAAAGAAGCCATAGTTCTTTTGTATTATTGACGTGCTTTGTCCAAGGGCCAAGATCGGCTACTTTGTTAAGATATGACTGCACATGTGCTGCATTCTTTTGAAAAACTGAATGGCTTTTGTAAGTCATTTCTGCCGTCTTTGGTATGGGTTCGATTCCCGCCGTGCGTCATATGAAATAGATATTCTACACGTGTTAATTCTAAGCATCAGTATTTTACCTAACTGTTACAGTTTAGGCTATCTCAAATTTTAGTTTAGCTGAGTATTTACAATACTTACTCATCTGCGTTACAATGTGATAGCCAGTGGCAATGATGTATGCATATGTTATGCCTGGTATATTGTACACATAACTTTTAAGAGCGCTCAATGTACCAGGGTTCGAGCCCCAGGTTTGCTTAGAGCTTGACATTGAGTTCCTATTCCTCATGAGATTCGAGAGGTGTGTAAGCAGTATGCTAAGAACGTCTTGATACATACTAGACTCATAGACATAGTTTAGCCCTATCGTGTGATATCCGTAAACAGCTAACTTGATTCTGAAGTTCAAATAAAAATAATATTTTGTTGCTAGACTCATGCAAAAATACTTATTACGCATCCGTACTGAAAAATATTAATTGGTGATCCGCATCACATCTCTAATCATTTGTTAGTTTGTATCCGGGTTTAGTACTCAAATAGAAGTCGTATATTATATGACTAATCTTGGAAGTTTGATACTCGTGGCATTTCATTTAAAATTCCAGGACCCTACGTCACCTTTTACTTCAACTACCGCACGTGTTGTTGCGTCCGTGGGCTGTGACTACAAAGTAGCGGCGTTCCGGTAACGTGAAAGGCAGCTGCAGTATGCGTCGAAGGACATATCTCGCATTGGATCTTACACAGAGCTAAGTTTTCATTATCTGTACTAACTATAAACGCGCACATTGACTAACTTCAAGCAAGTGGACTCCCTCTGATCCGAACTCTCAGATATACATACAATATTAAACGAAGGTTTAAGTTACATAGGGCCTTATGTGTGTCGTTCGTTATATAGAACCTTTATTTTATGGCATAATTTATTTGGCAGCTGCGTCCAACTGCACGAGTAATAATCGTAATTGTTATTTACGTTAACTGTAATCAGAGCCTTAATAATGAAGCAGATATCATGTCGATACGCTGATGATCCGAATGAAGAACTGATTGGCGGCCATCTCGCCGAACATTGTGGGTTCGATCCCCGCGCGTACAATTTCTAGCTAAATGGGAATAATTCCTAGTGTGAGACCGAGTTAAGAATTGTTTAGTTGTAGGGACTGTCGAGCTATCAACGGGGGAAAACGACTGCTGCACTATACTATTGTTTACGACTATTTAGCTCATTATATAAAACTATTGCAACTACTTGTCTGTCACTTTTGATAAAACTAGTCTCTTATACGAGTGTGTGCGAACTATTCCAGCCACTGCTACCTGACGCTATGTACACCCGCTACTGAACCCGATTTCGACGAGTGACAATGGCGAATCAGGTACCTTGATCATACCACGCTGCCCGTTTATCAAGAAGACATCTGGTATGTACACTCCCATTCTAAGCATGGATAGGATGTCTTATAGAGATTATTCTACTATTTTGAGAATTTATTGCTAAAACGCCATTTGGCTTATTGGAATACATAGGTTACGGGCAACTGGTGATCTCGGGTATGTGCGCTAGTTCTAATAAGAAGTTTTGGTCTGGTAGGAGAAGTAGTTCATAAACGAATTAGAATAAGCTTTTCGATTATTTCTCATGAACTTTAGATGGTAAACGAGGTTAAGGCAACAATTGCAATTAGATTCCTATAAGTGTCAATGTTGTCATAGTATAGAGATTGGCGGAGTATAGTTAGTTAGTGTATCGTACGGTGCGGCCTTAGCAAGGGTATAGTAGGGTTATTATTATCAATCAATTATATGTTAGGGTAAGTGGTATTGAAGTAGTGGTTACTTATTAGAAGTTGTATGGTATTTGTCGGATGTTAGTGGTGGAAAAACAAGATGCAGTTTTAACTGGCGTACTCTATTATTATATATGCTATTGTATCTTTAGTGAAAGCTCATACGCTATGACATAGTCTACGCGTCTGATTTTCAGAGGGGGGAATGTAATGGTGTTGCTGGCTACACCAAATTAAATAATAATATATAGTCCTTAGGTCGCATACTTGTTTCCACATGTGTTGTCTTATCGCTACGATGGCGCCAACGTTATGCAATTAGTAAACTCATAAATTCTAAGCGTTTGACAGATTTATAAGAATTATGTGACAGGCATATGAGTAAAGAAATAGCCATGAAATATGAGAAAATATTGGCACTGTAGTGTTCACATGCGGTATAGTTGAGGATCATAAAAAAGGGGATCAACGATAAGAAACTGACCCTTGTCAGGTAGTAAGGATTTGAGAGGCGTTGCGTTGGTGGTGTTTGACGGGACAGTCAAGGTTGGGACGCGAAAGAGGGCAGATCACGGGAACGCTCTAGCGTGGTGGTTTAGACAGTCGATCTTAGGATGCGGAGGTTGGCGGATCGCGGGAACGGACTCGCGTGGTAGTTTAGACAGTCAATGTGGGGACGCGGAACCGGGCGGATCTCGGACAGTCAGTCTTAGGACGCGGAAGAGGCCAGTTCACGGGAACGCTCTAGCGTGGTGTTTCAGACAGTTGGTCTTTTGGCGCGAGAGAGATCGGACCTGGCCTAGCGCGTAAGAGGTTCGGTGTTGGTCGATAATTAGTGCTTAGTGATATCGAAGAACAAGGCGAGCGGCTTTAAGAGAAGGTGATCAGCACAGGGCAAGGGGTAAGTTTGGCAGTGACGCAGCTAATAGTCCGGTGAGTGTCTGTTATTCACTTTACTGTAATTTATTGCATGAACTGTATAACATTAATAACTCTGTTGTGTATCTATGTCTATATCACACCATATATATATATACCAGGCTGACTAAAATATAAAGTTCTCTATGAGATATTGTACATAGTTATATTATTAATAACCGCGTGTACCATTAGTAGTGGTTCGTACCTTGTTGATGATGGATGTAAAGACGAGCGATGTATGATGGGAGTCTCCGTATTCGCGATCAGGTGGTAGAATGCAGGACTTTCACAATCGCTGTCTAAACCTGCGTACAGGCCAGTACATGACAGCTGACAAGGTTTTAAAGAGCGAAAGAAGAGCCACCTGTCGGTCACGCGGTAGCAGTAAGACCTAATGCGGCTAACCTAGCGGCGATTGTAACGAGAGCTTCCCCGCAAACTATGCGCGATGGCTTAATACGTTTTAATTGACTATGTTTGTATGGGCTTCAATGTTGTGACTTGCGGCAAGGAGGCGTTTTGTGACATCAGTTCTGAGACTGTTACTGTACGTTCAATACTATACACTGGATATCGCTGAAATACTCGGCGCCGATAATACTATATGACTAATATACCTGGATCATGTTCTCCGTCTCCCTGGAGCTGCCGTCTCTGAGATACGCTGCCTTGTACTCAAGTACCAATATGTGAAGCATGAATATATGGAGAGTGATTTTGTGATGACAAACCAATACTAATGTATCGCTGTCTTTAGTATTTTGATGACCACTTTCATTCAATTATAAGCGTTTACGTTTGGTAAATGCTGTCAGTAGAGGAATATAGAGGAAGGGACGAATTCCATAGTTCCTGCGCGGGCGTAGGGGCGCGGGAACCCTGGCCACAAATTACTTGGCGGGGCCAGGCTGAAATTGATATTTTAGACCCAGTTAGTAAGAAAACTAAAATTTTAATCAGCCTGGGGTCCATAGGATTCCGTTACAGCTACAGTATCAGGAAGATTGGTAAATGAAAAATGGGCAGACGGTTTAAAAAAGGCGAGAAAGTGATGACCTATTAGAAATAGGTTTCAAGAGCATATTGATGGCTCAGAAAGGTTTTTGTATTACTATCACTAATAACACTTAGCCAAATAATTTGAACAGCCTCCCTTATACCCGGCTTGAATGACAACATATTTGGTCAATTTGAGAAAATAATAAAAATAATTTTTAAAGTTATTAATGATGGACAAGAAAATTTCGCAAAAGGAAACATTTTATGCTTCTATAAAGTGAAAATCCTGCATATCAAGGACTTTGCTTAATGCCAAAAGTAATATATCATGTGAATCCAAAGAAAATATCAAACATGAAAGTAAAATGTGCAACACAGGTTTTTAGCCGCTGCCAGCGATTGTATCGCACAGCTTGCGTGTCAATAAGATCAATATGCTGCGCTGGATGAGTGCATTCACGCATGTGCAGGACTGCATTAGAAACTCACGCATCTTCGAATCAAAAAATCTCAATAATTTTGAAGAAATATGCATCAACTTATTTATTTTTAAAGTCATGAATAAAGTTTTGACTGGGTCCAAAATTGACTATGATCAAAAATCTCAGATACAACAAAAATGTAATGAATATTGTAAAAATCCTGTAAATCAAGGACTTTGCTTAATGCCAAAAGTAATATATCATGTGAATCCAAAGAAAATATCAAACATGAAAGTAAAATGTGCAACACAGGTTTTTAGACGAACTATAGCTGCCAGCGATTGTATCGCACAGCCTGCGTGTCAATGAGATGAATATGCTGCGCTGGATGAGTGCATTCACGCTTGTGCAGGACTGCATTAGAAACTCACGCATCTTCGAATCAAAAAATCTCAATAATTTTGAAGAAATATGCACCAACTTATTTATTTTTAAAGTCATGAATAAAGTTTTGACTGAGTCCAGAATTGACTATGGTCAAAAATCTCAGATACAACAAAAATTTTATGAATATTGTAAAAAACGTTTTGTAAAATAAAGGGTGCTATTAAATCAATGTTTTATTTTATATAATTGTACAGTACGCAGTTACACACCTGGTGAAAATTTAATGGTTCAGTAACATGTACATTCATAAGCGAAAACCATGGTTTTCACTTAGGAATGTATATGTTATTGAAACATAATAAAATAAATTTATCTAATAATATCTAATAAAGTACTTTAGTTAAAAAATGCTTGAAACGGCCGCCAGGTAGCGCTAATAGCTTGAGTGACATCTCTATCCTCCAATATACAAAGGTACTCTGTGTTGGTGACCGTAGTGATGACAATTTGACATGACACCAGCCGTCACAATTATTATTCATAGGAATTTCAGCCTTAACACATTGACTGCTGGCCTAAGATTCGTAGACGGCCTTTTGGGACCTCTTTTGTTTTCTTCTTTTGTCAATCACATGTGTATAATGTACGCTGATGATGCAACCATATTTATACAAAATTATAAATGCAAAAACAATATCGAGATAGAAGTATCAAATACTCTGAAAACTGTTACACACTGGCTTCTATCCATTAACCTAACAGTAAGTATTTCATTTACATAATAATTTTAATTCTAATTATTGATAACTGCATTTTTATTTTATACATACTATAATTAATTATATTCAACATCACACCTATCTACACGCTGATTTTTAATTGGTTTTGGAGCGAAAGCCATCTTATTACTTATCGTTAATAGAACCTAACCAGCTAATAATATTTGAAATATAAGCTAAAAAAATCTTGAGAAATTAATTAATTTGATAGTACGAGAACACGAAGTATCAGTTCGCCGCACACTGGCGAACTACGTCACACACACACACTGACATTAGTCAATAGTCATTGAACCGTTATTCCCGGCCTCCCGCTCCCCACCATGCGCGTGCGCCACCCTCCGCTGCAGGGCGCCAGCGGGAGGCGGGGGCGCGGCGGGGGCGCGGCGGGGTGCGGCCGTGCGGTGCGGGCGCAAGTTGGCCTTCAGTCTTAAGAAATTAGGTCAATGGGACAGTCGTATATCACGCTCCCGTCACTCTGTGTCCGTGTTACGTAATAAAACTACAATCGTGCATCCTTACAATACTGATGTGTTCGCTAGTGGATTGATAGACCGCAACCTGACGTGACTCCATAGGGTTTTATTAGTTGATCGAGGTTATAAGATTTGTGTACAAAGAAGAAACGGAGTCGCGAGAACGCGAGAAACATGTGTGTGCAAATGTGTAAATTGATTGTGATATAAGCAGAAAGAAGACTGTAAAGGTACCTAAGTGATATGTTTACTGCTTGTCGTAAATACCTACGTTGATAAGTAACATGTTTTAAACACGCCAGAAATAAGTAAATACCTAAATTCGGCTTTTACTAGTTATTGAAAATGACTATGTACCAACGATTAATACGTAAATAATAATAAGTTCTTCTTTTCGTCTACTAGTTTATTATGATTGCGTGAACCACACGTGAACAGCTTATTTCTGTGACTTACGAAGGAATAGGTAGGTACAGCTATTTAGTTACATGTGTTTATTATTGTAATCATTATTATGTGCTTAAAATTATTGAAGTTGTCATCGTAATTAATTTGTGTTTCGTAAGTACGTAAATTAGGTATCCATCCGTACATCTTATGCCGGGGTCTCACTAGCGGCTAACGTCAATGTTTGCTAGCGCGATAATTATTGCGATAATTTTTAACGCGCTAAAGTAGGTGGCTACAACGTGAATGCCCATCATTGGAGATAAAAACGCCAAACGCCAATGTTAATGCCGTTGTCAAATTATTACACGGTTAACGTACATTACCGCAATAATTAATGGCATTTCTCGTTAGTATGGCTCTAGCAGAAGTGCTTTGCTGCCTCATACGTGTTTTATGTGTAGTTAGTTACCTACTGTTACACGCGCTGTACTGTACCTAAAACAGCTGTTGACCTGGCCGCGCGACGTCAACAGCTGTTTTAGGTACCTACAGCGCGCCGACGAGTCGATCGACGATCGAGTCGCACGTTACTACTTATTTCCTAGAGTTATTAACTTTTATAACTTTTTTATTTTACGTGGTAGGTAAATTTTGATTTTGAATATGAATAGCAGATATTTTTTCCAACGTGAGGTTTTTTTTTCCTAAACCAATAAAAAATCAGCGTGTATATGACATTTTGTAAAGCTATTTCTTTTTCTTCCATCTATGACCTAATTGTATTAAATTTATTATTACACCATTTATTATTACAACCTACCTATTAACCTATACTATCATTACTTTAATATGTGACATCTTTTTAAATTAATCAACTTGGACTTTTTTATATTTATTCTTTATGTAACGTCGACTGCATAATATTATTTTTCCCTAACATTATAATTAAGTATGCCTAGCCACCTAGGCTGCAGCTGAAAATCAGCGTTGCAATTCCGCATTGTAACATAAGCTGAGCTGTGGCCTATTAGACACAATACTGTACCGAGCTTTGCAATATACATCTATAAATATACATCTGTGTTTCATTTGCGTTTGTTTGGTTTTTTATTATTTTGTATGTTAGAATTTATTATTTTCATAAGTGAAGCACTATGTAGCATTAATATTATTATTTTTTTCTTAAATGTTTTGTGATCTAATATACATTTCTTTCTTTCTTTCTAAATCTTACTAAAACTAAAGTTATGCAGTTCAGAAATTACCAAAGTAAAATTAAATTTCTTGGTGTCTCCATAGATCAGCATTTAAATTGGAAGAGCCATATAGAAAATTTAAACAAAAAAATATCTAGCTTCTGTTACGCCCTATCAATACTAACTGAAAGTGCTTCAACGGGCATAGCAAAATCAGCGTATTACGGCTACGTGTATCCATTGTTAACATATGGTGTCATATACTGGGGTAACTCCACAAATGTCGAATCAACTTTTATTTTACAAAAGAAATGTTTAAGAGTTATCTATAATATGGTTTCTTGACGCTAACTTCTGTGTATATATTGGAACTTAGTCTCTTTGTTAAGGCGCTGTTATACCTCAGAAGCCGTGAAACACCTAATTTTTCGTCGCGCATCTAGCCATAACGGTACATATTACAAACTAGCAAAAATTAGAGCTTAAAGTCAAAAGTCTGAACAAAAGACTTTTGAAAGAATTTTTCATGTACGTAAAATAGAATCACGGTAAAAAAATCACAAAATCGAGGCAGAAAATAATCTTTCGTCTCACTGTTTGCAATATTTTGATCGTAAGCTGTCATATTTTTTTTGATAATATTGTAGGAAATCTAATGAACTAAAGAATTACCTAATTTATTTTCATATTATACGTGTATATTTTGTAAAATTAAATAAAATCTGCCAAACGTCTATGATTTTGACGCTCGGTAGATCCTATCAATATCAAACGCTTCAGCAATTTAAACCTTATTAGCATAAGCGGTGTACTGAGTGTCAGTTGCTAGTTTACGCCCCGCCCAGACCTCATCATTCGGCTATGAGCCCTGTGAGAGATAGGTCATGTCGCTTGCGTCTCCGCTGCACGAAATTTTACGTAAACCTGTTTGTTATTATAATACGCCGATTTGAGTTCGTAATTTCATGTTTTATGTTATAGACTGAATACTTTGAATCAAATAGGCTTTTCATGTAACTATGGGCACATATAATTAGGACCTAAGTTTATACTCTTGTTGCGTTTAATGTGTTATTGTTTCTGTGCTCATAAATATATAATTAGAAGAATAAAATATGGACAATTAGAGAAATGAAGTTCTACGAAGGATTTGTACAAGAAAGCGTCGTAATAAAATAGAAATTCATCCATGGCCAAGTGATTATGAAATATGTAACATTTTTACACAAATTATTTTCATAAGAGTCTTTTATGACTAACTATGTTACTTATATATTATCGATTATGCATAATATAGTTATATAAATTATTCTCACAATACATAGCTGCCATAGTTTTCAATTTTTGAAAGAGTAATAACATAAAATCGAATCATTTTATGTACCTATATTTCAAATTCATTAGCTTGTCAGAGCGCCTGGAGCGCTAAGATGCTGCCACGGCGAACAATAATGATGACAGCGCTAATATGTCGCTCCGCAATCCGCATACAAGCGGTAACGAATGTTGTATTATTGTGTTTTGAACATAAACCTTTTTAAGTACATGGGGTAAAACTTTGATTATTCATAAACTATTAGGTTTTTTTTTTTTATTAAGAACAACAAACAGATATACAATACAATATTATATCAGAAATTACAATAAGAAAATGACAATTGTATATCCAACCACGTTATTCACAAAAAATGTAAGAAATTTTGAAATACTAAAACTACGACGTGCTAATAAAACTGTACCTATATCTCTTTTTTTTTTCTTTCTTGTGTGAGGATAGCCTCACACAAGAAAGAAAAAAAAAAGAGAGAAGAAAAAAAAAAAAAAAGTAGATACTTTTTTTTTCTTTTTTTTTCTCACATGAAATAAGAAAAGAAAAAAAAAAAAGTCCCTTTATAACATGGTGTCACTAAAAGGTATGTCTCAGTACATCTAATATCTTTTTAATTTCTAAAATCAATCATTTATAAGTAAGAAGGTGACTTCTCTGTTTGCTATAACACAAGATATAGTATTTTATTAATAATAAAGTACGTAACTAATTATCATTATTGTAATTACAGTGAAGTTAAAGATAACAGTTCTGCAACGTCTTACACACATTTGACTTCAGTCATTCCTAACACGATCTGTTCAAGAGCCAGCCAAGAAATGCCAAACAATTTTTTTAACAAATTTGACTCGAATTCCGTACTGATAAGCAAAAATTACAAGAAGGATAGCAGTGACTGGTTCGAATTGCGTAAGAATATGTTGACAGATTGAATTTTTTATATAGTGGTAAAAAGAAGAGATAACAGCAGTTAAGACAACTTAGTAAAAAATATTTTTGTACAAATAAAATATTTGCAATGTAAAATCGGTTGCGCATGGAATCTAAAATGAACAACTGGCTTTGCAACAACTGGCGAAGCAAGAAAATGTAACAATCGAGCCTTGTGGATTATTCGATTATTGGTGCCACGCCAGATGGATTAATAGGTCCAAACACGATTGTGGAAAATTAATGTTCTAAAGTTGCCTATAAGAATGGCCTGGAGAATAGTATAAGAGCAAATAAAATACAAATATGGAAACATGATAAAAAGTGAACTGACTAGTCTAAACAAATATTGTAATTGTTATTACTAAATTCAGGGGCAACGCCACGTTACACGCAAACAAAAGTGTTTATTTGCTGTGAGGAGTGGCAAAAGTATACCACTAAAAATATAAATTATAGAAAGAGATGATGTTTTCTGGGAGAAACTTGTGGCGTTTTATATGAATTGGCAGTTGCCTGAAATTGTTGATTCTCGTCAAGCTCAAGGGATGGCATTGCGAGATCACGGAGAGGAAAATGTTTCATCAGTGCTTGAAATTTCTACAATACCAAGCCGTAAAAGGAAAGTAAATGAAACTGTGCCTCATGAACAACAGCAAATAATAAGTCTTATCACCTCACACACTGCCTTTAACATTCGATGAGAATAAAGAAAACCTGCCGGGTTGTAGCAGACAGCTAACTTTTGATGAGCTGTAAACTCTGTATTTCGTTAATAAATTATAAATGAATATGAATAAATATCTTTTAATATTTATTTTCTTTGAAACAACAAATATTTGAAGCGAAAGAATTTTTTTATATTTTTCCATACAAACATGTATGACGAGAGCTAACGAAAAAGCAGTAACTCAAATTCTAATTCTATAATTTTCTAAGCGACATAGCAGTATCTCATGAATAAGGTATATCCACATTGTTCACGACACTGCGCGCGAACGTTGAACTGGTGGTCAACTGCTGGTTGAACTGTTTGTGAACTTCGGATAGGATTAATGAAATAATACCACAATCGAATTCTGATCTGACAGTGACAATTTATTCAGGTTCATTTTTACCTTTTATACTATGGCTGGTAACGAAACCATAGCGCGATTCAGACACAAGGCACAACGCCATCTATCGAGCTTCAAAACAACATTTTATGTAATGTCTACAAAATTATTTATTATTTTATACTAGATATTAAACATACCGCCCCGCAAAGGACGTTAGTTACAGGACGTCCTTTCTAGACATATTATAATTATTGGCAATAGGTACACACGAAACACAGTTAAAATAGAAAGCAAAAAATACCTTTGAAATATATTAAAAAAAACAACATTTTACTTACACAGCGATTGGTAAAATACACAGTTTATTAATAGGTCTTTTCACAATAGACGCCTTTGTACGTAAAGTGACCACACGAGTGACATTATCATCACCCGGATGTTTCTCTAAAATGCGACCTAGGCTCCAACGACTGGGGGGTAAATCGTCCTCCTTTATAAGGACTACGTCACCTATGTCTGGTTCTTGGACATTGGAAGCCCATTTGTATCGTTGCATCATATTGCTCAAATATTCTTGAGACCAGCGCCTCCAAAATGACTGCAACATTTTTTGGACAAATTGCCATCGTGTTAAAGAATGCACATTGGAATTTTCGTAACTATCGTATTCAGGTATAGAAACTAGTGGTTCGCCAATTAAAAAATGTCCCGGGGTCAAGGGCATAGGATCTCCAGGATCACTCAGGTTCATGACGCTAATTGGTCTCGAATTCAAGCATGCCTCTACTTGAGTAAGAAGAGTGGCAAGCTCCTCGTAAGTAAGTGTGGCGTCGCCAATAACTCTTTTTAAGTGAAACTTTGTAGATTTCACTGCTGCTTCCCACAAACCACCAAAATTGGGGGCATATGGGGGAATGAAATGCCATTGTGTTTTATTCGCTTCTAAATGCTCGGCTATGGAAGATTGGCCAAGTTTCAATTGACGCAATTCTTTGGAAGCGCCAACGAACGTTGTCCCATTGTCGCTATATATGTTAGCACAGTGTCCGCGTCTCGAAACAAAGCGCCTAAATGCTGCTAAAAATGCCTGCGTGCTCATATCACTTACGACTTCAAGATGAACTGCTCGTGTAGACATACAAACGAATAAACAAATATACCCCTTATGCGAGTGGTGTCCACGACCTTTGGTTGTCCGGATTTTAATAGGACCAGCATAGTCGATTCCGCTATTCAGGAATGGTCTAGCCGGTGTACAGCGTACAGATGGAAGATCACCCATCATTGGAGTTTTGATGGTTGCGCTTTGTTTGGCGCATGTTACACATTTTCGAACTTGTTGCTTAACCAAATTTCGTGCACCAAGAATCCAGTAAGCCCTTCTTAAATAGTTAAGCATCAATTGAAGACCGCCGTGTAGGGTCTTATTATGTGCATCAACGATAATTAAATGTGTAAGATGGGCGCTAGCTGGTAGCACTATTGGATGCTTCGTCTCTTCATCCAACGTAGATTTCTCTATTCTTCCTCGTACTCTAATTAAGCCTTTACCGTCGAGATAAGGACTCAGGGATTTCAATCGGCTCGTTCTTAGTTGTAAGAATCCCTTGCTTTGCAATTGTACATATTCTTCTTTAAATATATCCTGTTGCGTTTTTCTTATACAAATTTCTAACGCTCTATCAATTTCCTTCCTTTGTAAATAATCAGTCTCGTTTTTACCCTTGTTCAGAAATCGGCGGCAATATGCGATTACTCTAAGAAGCCTTTGTAGAGATGAAAATCTTTGTATTAATTCGCCATCGTCTGGCACAATAGCAACATGAACTTTGATGCATTGTTCTAAATCTATGTCAATTTTCCTTTGTTTGTTATATTTTATTTGATTTGCTCTAAGAAATTGCGGGCCGTTGAACCACAACGAATTATTCAAGAATACACTTGGCAATACTCCTCTTGACGCACAATCTGCTGGGTTGTCGGTGGTGGACACGTGAAACCACTGAGAAGGCTGCATCGAAGTCAATATTTCAGCGGTTCGATTCGCCACAAACGTCTTCCACTTACTTGGGTGGCGATTCAGCCAAGCCAAGACTACTGTTGAATCTGTCCATGCCCTTATTTTATGAATGGGGATCTTTAAAACTTCTGCAGTCTCTATCAACAGCTTCGAGAGTAAAACTGCCCCACATAATTCTAAGCGCGGGATGCTAATCTGCTTTATGGGAGCAACTCGGGTCTTTGCAACTAACAAAGCAACCTTGACTTTACCCGCGACATCTATCATGCGCAAGTATACCACTGCTGCGTAGGCTGCCTTAGAAGCATCACAAAACCCATGAAGTTCTAGTTCGTCGTTCAAGTTGGTGCCAAGCCAACGCGGAATCATAACATTAGTAAGTAGTGATAATTCCTCGCGGTAAGTATCCCATTCTTGTTGTAACTCTGCACTCAAATTGTCATCCCAACCGAGCCCCGCGAGCCAAAGTTTTTGTATAAATATTTTTGCTATCACGACACTTGGAGCTAGCCATCCAAGAGGGTCGAATAAACGTGCTATATCTGAGATTACAGCTCTTTTTGTTACAGCTACTGGTGTCAACGGTGGGAGATTTACCTTATATATTTATTTAGTCTCTACTACGGTTCCAGGTAAGTCCTAGTATTTTAATGGTACTATCTATGTTGATCTCTACTTCTTTGTCCTCTACGATCTTTCCCTTATTGACCTTTATTTTCTCATGCTGCTTGCATTGTTTGACCTCATATTCGATTGATTCATTTTTAAAACCTTGATCTTCTATTTTTGCTGAACGTATTCTATCTAACATCTCTTGGCTATTGCTATTCCACTTTTGCAGTACAAAACCTCCCTTTCCCAATAATTCGGTAATTTCTTTATATATTACTAAACCTTCTTCAATCCTATAGCAACCATACATTAAGTCATCCATGTAGAATGAATTCAACACGGCTTCGGCGGCGCGTGGGTATTTTTCTCCTTCATCGTACGTCGTTTGGTGAAGTGTTCGAATTGCCTGGTATGGTGCTGAGGCAGTCCCAAAGGTGACGGTAAGTAACTCGTAATCCTTAATTTCTTTTTCAGGACTATCTCGCCAAAGTATGCGTTGATACATAGTATCTTCGTCAGCAATTCTTATCTGGCGTTACATTTTTATAATATCTGCGACAAGGCTAATCGGATAAACTCTCCATCGCATCACAATGTGCCTCAAATCAGCCTGTAGTGACGGGCCTACCAGCAAGGTATCGTTTAAAGAAATACCCTTTCTGTACCGTTCCGAGGCGTTGAATACGACCCGTACTTTGGTAGTGGTTTTGTCGCTACGGACCACCGCATGATGAGGTAAGTAAGCAGCTACTTCCCTTTTAGTGTCATCTTCTCTTACAGGTCTCATATGGTTTAACTGTAAGTATTCATTTATTACTTCAGTGTATTGCATTTTAAGTTCTTTGTTCTTTTCTAAACGTCTTTCTAATGATTTAAATCTGATTTCAGCCACAGACCGAGAATCAGGAAACTGCGGGTTCTTGACACGGAATGGTAGCCTGACTACATATCTTCCATCCTTTTGCCTACAGGTGGTAGCGCTATAAATTTCTTCACACCTTTGCTCCTCTGGTGAAAGTATCTTATTTTTGTCGGTTTGTTCTTCTATCTCCCAAAATCGCTTAAGGGCATCATCTTCATCCACTCGTGTGTGCAGTACTGTTACCTTACCGTGTGTATGACTTGAATCATAATCTACTTTGTTCACAGCACCTGACAACACCCATCCTAGGTAAGTATTCTGGGCTATCATGGTGCCAGAAGGACTTCTACTAATACCTTGCTTTAATATACAGCTGTAGGCATCAGCACCTAATAAGATATCTATCTTACTAGGGTAATTGAACTGGGGATCAGCTAGATCCATTGTTTCAAAATCAACCCACTCCAAAACTGCACTATCTACACTTTTCTCGGGTAAGTACGACGTGATTTTACTCAACACGTAGGCTGTGAGTTGTAATTCGAATGTAGGATCTATCCGCGATTGTATTTTTAGTTGTACCATGTACTTCGCCATGGTTGACCTGTTACCTAGGCCTGACACAATTCCTTGAATAGGAATTTTTGTCAGCCGTAGGTATTGTACTGTAGCTTCGGTAACGAAGCAAGCTTGCGAGCCCTGATCAAGTAAGGCTCTTACCAGCTGAAAATCACCCGTCTTAGACTTGGCGTTTATGAGCGCAGTAGCTAATAATACCTGCCTAGGCACGGGAATTTTATCTGTCGCCAAGCATGAGACGACTTGATCCGTGTTTCCTAACGGACAAGCCGCAGGATTTTCTGAAGCCTCACCCTTCTGGTTTACCGATTCTGCGCTAAGATGTAGCAACGAATGGTGTCGCTTTTGACAGAGTTTACAATTGGTCTGTTTCTTACAATTATACATGCTATGGTTACTACCTAAGCAATTGAAACATATGTTATGTTTCGCAACAAACTCACGTCGTGTGTCCACATTTTGCTTTGCGAACTTTTTGCAAAAACAAAGTTTATGTGGTTCAGTACAGAACTCGCAGCGTCTGTTGCTTGAACTAACAGCCACCATGGCCTTGGGCACATGAGAACTGACGACCTGATGAACCTTTTTAGGTTCGATACGTTCTAATGCGCGAAAACGATTCTCTAAGAAGATGGCAAATTGTTCGTAGGTAGACAATTCATTGGAGTCGTGACTATTTGCGGTCAACTCCCATTGTTTCCGCGTTTCAGAATCTAATTTATATGAAACAATATGAATGATGATAATGTCCCACGTAGATACATCAACCTTTAAATTAGTGAGTGCACTAAGGCAATCGTTGGTCGTGTCAAGTAACTCTTTGAGCCCGTTTGCTGACTCGCCGAACATACGTTTCTGCCCAAAAAGTCTTTTTAAAATACAATTGGATATATATTTTTTATTATTATAACGTTTTTCTAACTTATTCCAACATTCAGTGTAATTTAAGTCTGATATTTCTTTGTGACGAACAAATTGTTCAGCTTCACCTTTGAGGTGCAATTTCAAATAGTGCATCTTTTGAACATTATCCAAACTTTCATTTTTGTCTATAAGAGACGTGAACAAATCTCTAAACGTGGTCCACTCATCGTATTTTCCACTGAAGGTGGGAATAACAATTTTAGGCAGCTTAGCTGTTGAATTACAAGATTTGGACGACGTATCTTTAGTAATAGTGCTTTCTGAACAGTTGTCTTTACATTTATTTAAAGAAGTCTTTAACAAAGACTTATATGTTATATAAGTGTCTTCAGTATCATCATAAACACTCGAGAATTTTTCATCATCTAAATCAGTAAAATTTTCTTGTAGTTTAGTAAAATTATCTATAAACAAGCTCCAATCTTTTTCTAACAACTCTAATCTAGTGTCCATATACTCCTTAGTAAGCCTATATTTGGGAGATTTTTTAAAATTAGTCAGGCCTCTTTGGATAACTCTTCGGCTGTTTTCTAAAACCTTAACTAAGCCTTCCATTATTGATATAGAATTTTTCTAAGTTTAAAATAGTGGTGAAAATTTTACAAGTGTTTGGACTACAATTCACTATGGACGGAAATCGGGCATAGGTTCCCCGTTCCTTCGTTTTTTATAAAACTATTCTAAGTCTAAACATGCACACAGTATAATAAATTACAAACTAAACTTAAAATCTACTAAGTCCTTGATATCTTTAATCAAATAATTTTACAAGTCCCAAATTCTCTTCAAATCTTCTAAGTTAATGTGTTGTAGTAAATAGAGTTCAATTTAGCTAAACTTGCTTCACTTGCACTTTACCAATAACTGGTCACATAAAATTAACAAAATGTACTCACAGTTTTGATCTGCTCACTCACTTGAAGATACCTTGTTCTGCAAGGCGTATCTCTCTCTAAGTGACTGGTGGTGACGTCCTCTGGATATATAGAGAACCGTTTCTGCCGCTACTCGTCGCTAGATGGCGCTGCTGCGTCGGGTGTCACGTATCTCGTTCCACGAGATGTGCGCGTACTCCTCTCTTGCAGCGATCCACTGCGAGTACGGCTGAAGTCTCAAAATAGTTCAAAGAACGATCCGGCTCGAAGGACCAATATGTTCACGACACTGCGCGCGAACGTTGAACTGGTGGTCAACTGCTGGTTGAACTGTTTGTGAACTTCGGATAGGATTAATGAAATAATACCACAATCGAATTCTGATCTGACAGTGACAATTTATTCAGGTTCATTTTTACCTTTTATACTATGGCTGGTAACGAAACCATAGCGCGATTCAGACACAAGGCACAACGCCATCTATCGAGCTTCAAAACAACATTTTATGTAATGTCTACAAAATTATTTATTATTTTATACTAGATATTAAACACACATATATTCTTGATGTTTCATCTATTTTGAAAAATAATAATGGGTTGGGTTTCGGAACGAGTCGCCTGAATAAACAATTTCCAAAATTTCATAAATACTTCGGCAATTATGCAAAACGGAACATAGTTTTTATACTTTAGTACAGTTTTACAAATGTAATTTTTAGGTTTTAGGTGAAAAACGTGAAACGAAACGCAAAACTGCCATCTTGGAATGATCATATTGACAGCTAATGTCAAATTTGTGCGTCATTGCTTTCGAGTGCCTTGGGTTAGGTGCGACTGTAATAAGTAAATAAATAGGTTATGTTAGGTTCTCTTTTGACCCTTAATCTGAAAATAGGAGCCCTTCGCAGGGCTCCGACAACCTTAGTTTATTAAGCTAGTGTGATGAATGTGGAAGTTGGCAGTGCCATACACACCGATGTTTGGAGATTTTTTTTTCAGAGGAAACCAGGTATTTCCGGCAAGTGAAAATGGTGAGGGGGGTTTCAAGACCTCCCCTGCTCCTTCTCCAATCACTCACAACCCCTAAAAACGGCGACGTATTTCGAAACCTTTGCCATAATAATTATACCTATAATAACAATAAACATCCATAAATAAATAAAAGAAATCAACTTTTACTAAACTTCAATTATCTCGTAACTCGCTTTAGTTGAGATACGGCTTTTGCGCTTAGTAGAGCAGTATTGTGTTTTTTAGGGTACCGTAGCCAAACATTGTAAAAACGGAACCCTTATAGATTCGCAATGTCTGCCTGTCTGTCCGCCCGTATGTCATAGCCAATTTATTGCAAAACAGATTTGAAAACTGGCAGGAATGGAATTAGATGTAGGTATTCTATGAACTGCTTCACTATTTTTATACAAAAACAAAACAAACATAATAATGGCCTCTCCATACATGGAACTGACTTAATTATTTTTATCATCTTACGTCACGTAGGTATTTACCTACTTTCGTCAACATTTTATACCTATAACGTCTAATGTAAACCAGTTTTGCTCATGGCTGCACTGAGAACAAAAATTGCGCTATGCCTATACAGTGTGTTTCATAAACCCCCGTCTGATCTCGAAAGGTCATATTACTGACTTATCAGGCATACCAGGAAAAATAATAAAAAAAATCTAGGTCATCATAAAACATCAGAATAAATTTCCTTAGCTCAGTGCTAACGAGAAACATTACCCCGAAATTAGCGAAAATTCTGTAAACTAACAACACTCCCCTCAATAGCGGAATCCTTTATGATTCTTAAGGCCCATCCACACGGCACAATTTTACCACTGATCAAATTTTCAATGGAATTGGCTTTGCCCGTCTACACGACACAATCAAATGACTGAATTTCATTCCGTCCACCCAATTGGTTAAAATCTGGTGGTCCGCACACCCGATGAACTTGAGTTGGACGACTGGCGTCTACACGTCACGATTTAATCAAGTGATTTAGTCAAGTTGGACGTAAAATTGTGTCGTGTGGATAGGCCTTTAAATTTATTAAAAATTGTCGGCTTTCGCCGCTTACCGTGTCAAAGGGCATGCCGCCTTTTTAAAATAGTGCAATTTTACCGTCAAGCGAGCCGCCGTACACAAAGTGACCGCTCTAGTGATGTTTACGATCAAGAGATAATATCGATTTATTTAATTTTAACATGACATGTTAAAACTAGAATGATAGCCTGCTAGACTACTAGGCCAATGATAGCCTAGTGATGATACCAACGGATTGCCGTGCAGAGGGTATCGGGTTCGAATCCACGGCGCGCATCAAATACATAATAAGATAATAAGACTTTTCCAAGTTACGTGCGTAATAAATAGTTAATATCCCTGTGTCTCGGAGAGCACGTTAAACCGTCGGAGCAACAGTCATGAAGATCTTTGACAGTCGTCACGCGGAGTCAGTACCCTTAAATAAACTGATTCTAGTCTAAACCATGGAATGTTTTTATTTATTAACAGCAAATAAAAACATAAATTTACACAAAGCTGACGTTTTAGGGGTTTAGCTACCGATATTCTATCAGGTAAACAATAACATAAAATGTCGATAGAAACAGTACTCCAGTGAATACCATTTGTTACATCTCTATTTATTTACCTATTTGATTTACGAATTAACTATTTGCCTACTTGAACACTCAGTCTTTCGCTAGCTTTCCTTTTGTTTAGACTTCCGCGTGAAATAGTAGATTCGTTAGGTATGTCATATTCAAACCCTGAATACTTTAACATGTTGATGTGCTTAGGTAGGAGTGAATGCAATTATGCAGGTGCTCGTAGAGAGTACGAGGAACGGTATGCCAGACCACGGGGTCTACCCGTGCCGTCGGAGCGCGCGTTTCAACGGCTTCACCACCGGGTGTACAACACGGGCAGTGTTCGCGATGATTCGAATCGCAATCATGGTGGCAGACCACAAAGTAGCGACGGTGTAGTGGAACAGGTCTTACAATTATTCGCTGAGGATCCCACGCAGAGTACCAGGAGTGCGGCACGTGAACTGGGCACCAGTAACGCGCGAGTGTGGAGGATATTAAAAGAAGACGGACAACATCCTTTTCACTACCAACGTGTTCACTCACTTATGCCGTCGGACTATGCCCACAGAAGACAATACTGCAACTGGCTACTTCGCAAAGTAGAAGAGGATGCTACGTTCTTGGAGCGCGTGTTATTTACCGACGAATGTTCATTTGTGCGGACGGGTGTTTTCAACTGTCACAATGAACACGTCTGGGCTGTTGAAAATCCACACGCGATGAAAGAAAGCCATTTTCAACATCGTTGGCGCATCAATGTGTGGGCGGGAATCCTCGGCGACCGTATTATTGGTCCGCATTTTTTAAATGAAACCATGAACGGTACCAATTATTTAAGATTTTTGAGGGAAGTTCTAAGTGACGAGTTAGATTCGTTGCCGTTAAGCTTCCACCGCAGCTTGTGGTTCCAGCACGACGGTGCCCCACCTCATTTTTTACGAGCTGTGCGTGAGTATCTTGACGCACAGTTCCCTGGCAAGTGGATTGGACGAAGCGGGCCTATCTCGTGGCCACCAAGATCACCGGACCTAACGCCTTTAGACTTTTACTTGTGGGGACACGTTAAACAAATAGTGTACCAAAAACCGTGTGACACTGAAGAAGAAATGCGTGCGCGTATCGTTTCTGCTTTCCGAAGTTTAAACCCAGGAGTGTTAAGAAGTGTGCGTTCGGATATGGTGCAAAGGTGCCGTAAGTGTCTGGACGTGGGCGGCGGACATGTGGAGAATGACCGTCGCAACTTACAGCAAGTTGATATTTTTATCAATTAAGGTAGGTACCTAGTTACGTAAGATTAAACCAATTAAAAAGTAGGTAGTTATTAATGTAAGTACCGTAGTCATAGCGCGACGATTTTCTCTTAGATGGGTGACCGCGTGTGACATTACATGAAAGCGCTTCCGGGCTTCCGACGGCCCGTAAAGCCGCATCCAAGAATCGTTAGGCCATGTCGTAGGTATTCGAGCAGTTTGAAAACAGTGACACCAGAGTTGGCCACGCACTCGCACGAAACAAACAGAAAACCTTAATACTGTACTTTGTTTTACGGAGTTTTGCCTAAACCGTCGAAGCAAAAGATCAGCTGTTGCATCAAGTGCATAAAATCTGTTTATACCTAAAATAATACTTGGCACGTGTAAAGGACGATGACGCGCGGCGGCGGCTTTTGTCAAAGGAGGCGGTCGGTTGGCCTATGCATTCAAAGGCGCCGCTTTTGCCGTCAAATTTTTATGAACTTTAGGTAGATACCTAGCTAATACGATTTATGAGTCTTTAGTGTTGCCATGGGTAATCTGATATGATATTATTTAAAATTAATTAAATTTACATGGGAAAATTTTATGTTGAATTTCCGTGAAATAATGACAAATATCTCATCATTTTACGCTACTCTACAACCCCTTCATTGATCGGACGGATGGATATGTAACACCCTGTATATACAAACAGATTGATGTATGTAATATAAATTTTAATATCAGTATCTCAATTCAATATGCTAAAACGTTTTGCTTGCGATTTTGAAATATTGGAATACGGATGTCGCCAAAATACGGCCGCACGCGACGAGAATGAAGGGGAGCGCCCCGCAGTAGACGGAGCTAAGCTCCCTTCACCTCCCCTGCTTCACCCCCTCATTTACCAAAACAGTCGCTTAGAACAGCGCCTTAAATGTAATTCTGAATATTTTGATGTTAAATTTAATCTAAAACCTAATGTAAGAACGCAATACAAATATAATTTAAGCATGCCATTAATCCATAAATCATCATCATCATCCTCTTAGCGTTATCCCAGTTTCAATCTGGGGTCCGCTTACTAGTCTAACCGGATTTGGCTGAATATTAGGTTTTCCACAGAGCGACTGCCTGTCTCACCTCCGCAACCCGAAGGGATAGCGATATTCCATAGTTTACTAGTGTCAGTTTATTTGGAAGGTACTGACGCCCTGTAACGACTGTCAAAGATCTTCATGACAGCCGGGACCGACGGCTTAACGTGCTCTCCGAGGCACGAGACAAGCGATAATTAATAATTCAATACGCACTTAACTCCGAAAAGTCATTGGTGAGCGCCGTGGATTCGAACCCGATACCCTCTGCATTGCAGTCTGTTGGTATCTCCAGTCGGCTATCGCTGCCATTAATCCATAAATCAATTTACTACAAAAGCACATATGTCACTCCTATAAGAGTATTTAACCATTTACCTCAAGAAATTAAAGAGCTAAATGGCAATTTGTTTAAAATAAGATTGAAAAAGTGATTATTGGAAAAAGCATTTTATAACATGCATGAATTTTTTAGTTGTAAGCATTATTAAAATCTAATCTAATATTATATAATTGCAATGCCCGTAACGGGTAAACTGTTGATACATTATACATATTTAACATCCATGTACTTTACTACACAGTTATGCAATAAATGTCTTTGTCTTTGTCTTTGATATGCGGCATCCGCCCCCGCAGAGCGTGCCCAGCCTCTCGTGCTTAACGGCACGCAACGCGCGTGCAGGTCGAGCATGTGTCTGTGCTGACGCGACACGCGACATACGAGTTGCTATACAAAAAAACACACATGCGTGGTCGTCAGCACATGTGTGGTATGGGTATGATTCACGCGTCGCGTGTTTCGGCAGCACGTTTGTATATTTTTTCCCTAAACACGACTGTGTTGGGCTAGCCGCATCGCAAGCTCCGACACTTGGGACACACCATATAAGTTGCCAGCAGTCAATGTGTTAAGGATAGGTGAAAGTAAATAAAAAAATGCTCATAAAATAAAAACTACTGGGCCTATATGAATCAATTTTTTATGGGACCAATTCGAAACTATTGGGCATCAAACAAAAAAAGAATTAGGTAAATCGGTTCAGAAACCTCAGTGAAATCGGTGTACATACATCGAAAAAAAAATATACCGGCCGAATTGAGAACTTCCTCCTTTTTTTTTTGTTTGAAGTCGGTTAATAAAGAAATACGGAGGTCTACTCTGGCGGGGCGTTAAACAAGTTATTTAAGAAGATTACGCGGTTTCATTAGAGCTATAAAATACTAATGTCATCTCAGGCTTCGCAGATACTGCAGCACATTACTGAAATGAGTTAGGGCACTGACCAGCTGTTCGCGGAGACAGATGGACGCCTTTAATAAAAAAAATCGGCAATTTTAAGATGGAGGAAAATTTCGAACTATTTAAATAATTTTGTTATAAGCTATAGAGCAATATCTACGAAGCGGTAGGCATATTACATTACATTTATTTAGATCAGATACAGCCATTTATCAGCATCCAGACATGTTAACATAGCACTTATGTTATATGTATAACGCTTTCAGAAATATGTCAATTCGGTAGGTCGATTGGTATACATACCCTCACTGAAAAAGTCACTGTGAGTCTTATTTTTCGACAGAAGAAAAAGCGTTACATTTCACTCACAAGAAGAGGCCCGTCATCAGCAGAACTGCAGTATATTAATATTTTCCCAATCAATAGCAACCTCACTATTACAACTAGGATTAAATCACTCGAGCAAAGGATACAAAGCACACCCAGACTCAACAAAATGTGGATCACATAGAGTATTTCCCAACGAAGGGACCGAACCAACAACACTTTTTATCACTGCAAGGCGGCCGCTTAAACCACTGGATACGTCATACGTGTAGTAGTAGTGTAGTTCGTGTTTATAAATGCAGATGCGAGAGACGTCCTTCAAATAAGTATCTTTTACTTTACGTACAGATACGAACCATTAATAGAATTAAATAATCGAGCATGATACATAATAATACATATGAACGCAAGAATATATTCAATATATTTTATCGTACTAGCTTATGTGTTTAGAGCCGGTAAAATACGGTTGGCTTGAACTGACCCTGGACGGGGTCCAATAGGCGCTGGGTAGACTACAAGTACTTTATGACGTCACCATGTGGTCCCACTTGACTTATGTCTGTATTACATTACATCATAACAACCCTCTTGGATGCAGAATACAACTTTTGAAGTGTTATACCATAGCCCTCTATTATTTGGTTATACCCTATAATCATGGTTATACCACTTGTTCACAGGCTGTGAAAGCAAAGATGGAGTGCTGTGATAATCACAGCACTCCATCTTTGCTAAGTTTTAGTTTATTTTTATTCACACCGTTGTATTCTCCATTCCCCATATTTTTTATCAGGCGCGATTTTTTAACAACAAAGGTATGTAAGTACAATTAACTTAAAATACGTAATAAACGCAATTGAGTCACGTTTAATACACTTATACTTAAGTTAGAAGGCTTTTCATCTCGTCTCATGAGCTTATTGCACCCACTTAACTTCTGGACGATCATTTTAACGAGATTAAAATATTCGAGTCGAGTTCACCTTTTTAGTTATATTTTTATTAAATACACCTCAAAAAAAATTGTAAAAAATAATCATCAATTTTCTCAAGCATAGTAAATCACTACATCGTATAAAACAAAGTCTGTAATCTGTCTGTCTGTCCCTATGTATGCTTAGATCTTTAAAACTGCGCAACGGATTTTGAAGCGGTTTTTTTTAATAGGTAGAGTGATTCAAGAGGAAGGTTTATATGTATGATATATACCCGTGCGAAGCCGGGGCGGGTCACTAGTTCTATAATTAAGAAAAGCTGGGTGACTTTGACTCGAGTTCAATAAATTGTCCAAGTCAATGCATTAACTTGGCGGTCGTTTCTTTTACTAGTTATTGCTCTCTGAGGCGCGAGGTACTGCGGGAAATGGATGTAATAAGATCTTTTGTAATCCCATTTATTAATTTTCGTCCCTCATAATTCTCAGCTCCTTTATAGCGACGGTTAGTTACCTTTATGATTCTTACAATGCTAAATACAATTTGTAATTGGAAAATAGAACGGACTAACATAAATGTGTATTTTGCGTAATTATTTGAAAATTAAGGTGTTCAAGCTGCAAAAGTTTAAAAGTATTTGTAGATTTTTCATTATTGTAATTGTTATTTTTTTTTATTTTCGTATTTTTCTGCCATGACTCTAAGGCTTCTCCGCGCATATTCTGAGCACAGAAATACCTTAAACTTGACGTTCACAAACGTCATATTGATGGCTTAAGTGAATGAATGATTAATGATATGGAAATAATCAATAAAATAACTAAAACAAAAAGTATGAAATTAATACACGCCGTGGCCGTCGTATCGCTCGGCCAATGCCCGTCGGCACCACGTTATTATTAAGTCTGAACGTGATAATGGCAAACCATTTATTCAACAGAGAATCGATCCCGGCTTAATTTGAAAATTTGATAGAAACGTTCCAAACCAGAAACGACGTTACAACAATTTGGCATATAAAGTTAACGTGGCTAAAACATCAGTTAAGTGTGAGTAGGTTTAGGCGATTTGATTTTTTTTATTTATAGCGGTTGTTATCAAATCTGCAGACCAGTCATAGCGATAAAAGTCCAATGCCACCCTTTTCACTAAATTATTCTACCGCACTTTAACCGCGCGTCAGGCAGACCTCTATTTCATCATTTCATGTCTGGTCTTTATATTGTTACGTTTTAATGATTTTAATAATGTCCCACAACAAAATATATCAGAAATATAACCATCCTGGTTTTTTACATCGTAGATTGCTGTGCAAAGTTGTCACTGGTCATAGCGCCAAATAATAAATAATAATATTCTACCACATACACACATCACCATCTAGTCCCAAGCCGAGCAGAGCTTGTGTTATGGGTACTAAATAATGGATAAACACACATATATACTTTTTTTGTAAATACATACATATTATATATAGAAATACCCAAACCAAGACAAACATCCATGTTCATGCACACAAATGTTTGACTTGAGCGGGAATCGAACCCGCGACCTTCGGCGGTTGGCGCAGCGGGAGTGTAAACGATTGCTAAGTCGCTTACATGCCCGCTGCGCCAACCGGTCGTCTAAGTACCTATCAAAATTGAAAAAGCAAATACGTCTTAGCTCGTTATCCATCAGAATGCGCTGTCTATAAAGCCATAAATTTGATAGCAAATTGCAGTACACGATACTTATAATACCCCTAAAGACACATATCTTAAGCTATAAGTATCCAATTGTAACCTAAGGCCTTACTTATCTTGAAAACTGCAGTAATTCCCAGCGCTTAGAACTATAAGCAGATAACTGGTCTCGAAATGAGTCAATAATAATATACATCACGCTCACTTAGACAAAGATCTTCAGACGTTTGATCTGAACTGTAAGCCCATCAGACACTGGCCCTAATACTGACGTTCATTTACTAAACGGAGACTAAGCTTATCATGAATAATTACTATTTTAATTGGTTTTCATCATGTCAGCCTAGAGAAGTCCACTGCTGGACATAGGCGGTCCAAGGTCACACACTGATTTTGAGCCGCCGATTTGTTTCACATACTGAAAATGTTTAGTTTTGATGTTTAGGAGCAATGTAAATACATAGCTTCTGAATAAGAAAACGTTGATTATAACTATTCGATATATTCAAAATTTATAGAAAGTGCGGTCCAAGCGGCAAGCCTAGCGAGAAACGAACTTTATTCGATCGTTGACTAGAATCCACAATACTATGTTACGGGTTTCAATCACATTATTATTTGAAAATAAAAGTGAAATGTCACAATGTTCACTCCGAATGAAATGTCAAGAAATGTCAAGTAAAAAACTAAGTAACAAATTAATAAATAATAATAAATAATTTGATAACTGGGCTTCTACTCGTGCTTAAAATTTACGTAATTATATTATTAACATAATGAATACAGTTTGCCTAACCAGCGGAAGACATATACCATCATAAATCTGTAAAACCCAAGAAGCCCAACCCACCTAAGAAGCACCCGCTGTCAACGTTCGATAAAATAGAATAAATATTGCCTACAATATAAGAACTGTTCCTGCAAATAAAAGCAATAAACCACCCACAATGGATACTTCGTCTGGCCCACTGCCGCAGCATGGCTGGCACACGCATGGCTGAGTGTGAGTTGGCGTACAGAAGTGAGAACATAGCAGACAATGGGTTAAAAGCTATCATTGAGTCTGAAAAGAAATTATTATTGTTTATAGCACTTTTAAAAGAAATTCCAGTGACATTGACAGTTTGTACATATTATTTATGATACAATGTTTGTGTCTATATTAAGTAAGGATTTTTATTGTGTTATTTCTGTAAATATTGTGTGTATGGAAGATTACAATGACACTGGCGATACGGGAGTTAGTGTCAGTCAACCTACTACATCGCTGACTGGTCTGGTGCGCTGTCCGGACTGTTCTCAGGACCGTTTTTTCAAAGGTAAACGGGGCTCGAAAGTACATTTTGGCAAAGTACATAAATCCCAAAATGTGCTTTCTGGCCCTTCAATATCTTCACCATCTATATCAGGAGACAACAACCAAATTCCTTTTTGGCAAACTCTATCTAAATTAAAACATTCGGTTCCTATAGTCAAAAGAGTTCCCCGTGGGGCGAGACCATCAGTGTCAAAAAAATTGGCTGAATGCATTGGTCTTGTCTTAATGGAGAACTCAAAAGCGGCCTGGGAGCAATTATTGACTTTCCCTTATAGGATTCTACATGTTGATAATAATCAGGCAGGCAAAAATTCATTAACATCTCATATTAAATATAATTGTTAAATTTCGGCCAACACTTTAGACCCTAAATTCACTTCAAATATACATAAATCTCAGTATCAATATGTGGAATCCAAATTGTGGGAAGGCGACATACGGAGCGCGTCTAGACTCTTATTCAGCAGTGATGTGGTGGCGCATTGCTCTCCAGTTACGCTTGCGGGTCTAAAGAGCAAGCATCCAGCGCCTATTAATGATCTTTCCTTTCCTGAAGCTCCCGACAGTGAATCAGAACATCTGATCACCACGGCCAAGGACGTCTTAGCAGCGGTTTGCTCCTTCCGAAGTGGCTCGGCAGGTGTCCTCGATGCCTTGACACCACAGCATCTAAAAGATCTTGTGTGTGCAAGTTCTGGGGTGGCTGGCGATACACTTCTGAAGGAGGTGACTGCGCTAGTAAATATGATGCTCTCCGGTAATGTGGACGATGCTATCATTGATATCTTGTATGGGGCCAACCTGTGCGCCCTTAACAAGAGAGATGGTGGCATCCGTCCCATTGCCGTGGGTTGCACTTATCAGGGTATAGCAGCTAAGGTATGCTGTAAATTTTACAGCAGGGAGCTATCTGATAAATTCCAACCTCTCCAACTAGGTTTTAGTTCCAAGGGAGGTTGTGAGGCTGCTATACATGCCTTTTCGACGTATCTTGGAAGTGGTGATGGGGAGGACATTCTGAAGGTTGACTTGAAGAACGCCTTCAATTCAGTGAATAGGGACACTTTGTTGGCACAGACAAAATTAGAAACCCCTAAAATTTACAAATATCTTTGGCAATGTTACAGGTATCCCACAAAATTACTATATCAGGACAATCTTTTGGAATCTGCAGTTGGATGCCAACAAGGTGACCCTTTTGGACCAGTCATTTTTAGCTTAGCTATACAACCCATTATTCGGCAAATAAATTCTAAATTTAATGTATGGTATTTAGACGACGGAACCCTAGGAGGAGATCTAGACATTGTATTACAAGATTTAGCTTTTATTAAAAATAAATTCGCATCTATTGGCTTGGAACTAAATTCTAGTAAGTGTGAGTTGTTTATAAATACAACAGACTCTACAAAAAAACTTTCGATAGTATCTAAATTTAATCATTTGGCACCAAACATCAAAATTATTAAAAAGAGTTAATTTCGCCTCCTAGGTTCGCCCGTATTTGAAGAAGCTTTTGATTCTTTTTTAGAAGAAAAAATAATTTTTTTTTGTGAAATTTCAGCCCGTCTATTCAAAATTAATATACATTCGGCTTATACTATTATTCGATATTGCCTTTTCGTCCCAAAATTTACTCATACCTTAAGATCATCGCAACTTTGGAATAAAATTACACTATTAGGACAAATCGACCAAATTATACAAGTTACTTTAAAAAAAAAAATTAAATGTGGACTTGGACGACCGAGCCTGGCTACAAGCATCTTTACCCATACGTTTGGGTGGGCTCGGCGCTCGCAAAATTTCCAGTGGCAGTTTACCGGCGTTCCTGTCTTCGGTTCACAGCACGGAAGAGTTAACTAGGAAAATATTATCAACTACACTAGTTAACTCAAAAGTGCTGTGCAAAACCGAAGCTATAAACGCCTGGAAAATGGCTTGTCCAAACACTGATTTGCCCACCAACCTATTCTCCCAAAGACAGTGGGACGCGCCGCTTTGTAACATTGTGAGGAAAACTCTTTTGGATACATCTTTTAATGTTACAGAGCGTGCTCGTTTGCTGGCTGTGGGGGAATGGGAATCCGGTCTATGGCTTCAGGCACTACCATCGTCCAACACAGGAACCATGTTGGACGATGAGACGTTCCGTATCGCCACCTGTCTCCGTTTAGGTGCTCCGTGTGTTTCTCCGCATCAATGTCATTTTGGAGAAGACATCGATAGCCTCGGACACCATGGGCTATCCTGCAGCAGAAGCGCTGGTAGAATTCCTCGTCATGCTCACCTAAATGACATAATCCGTCGTGCTCTTGTCGCGTCTGGTGTACCAGCTGTACTTGAACCAAATGGTTTGGTACGCGACGACGGGAAGAGACCTGACGGTATGTCACTGTTGCCATGGAAAATGGGTAGGCCTTTGGTGTGGGACGCAACCTGCGTAGACACCCTCGCGCCATCCCATGTTCCAAGCTCGGGAGGCTATGCTGGCGCTGCTGCTGCATCTGCGGAAACCCTCAAACGGCGCAAATACAGTAATCTAGTAGCTAATTACGTATTTGAGCCGTCTGAGCGCTCGTTCTTTATACTGAGAAATATCATATGGTTTATTCTTTGCTCAAAGAATCAGCATTGCCATCCAGCGTGGCAATGCTGACAGCCTTCTAGGCACGTTACCCGATGATATTGATGCGGAGGCATTCTACGACGCCTAAACACACCTGTACATTATATATCTATTTTTACTCTTTATTTTTACTTTTACGTACATATATATTCTTAGACAGTATGATTATTTAAGATAGTAATGTATATAGTTATAATTAATCATCTGCAAAGTGAAATACAATAATTACATGTATTGACGCATGATCCATGTTTCGTCATACGTATAATTATGGGCAGCCCACAAAAGTGTGAGTGTATTTCAAATGTTAAATGGGTCCGGTTTACTTACAACCAATCGACAGAAGCTATTACGAACAGAAATGAAACGCGAAAAAGAAATCAAAATTTTAAAATATATTCATATTTCAATTCGTATGTAGTATTGATTTGGCTATCTGTAATTGCTAAAGGGGACTTCAGTTTAGAGTGGTCCGCTATCGCCAATTTTAGGCAGTATTCCAAAATTTATTCCAACGAAAAACTCAATTAGATTGCCAACAACTATATTGAATTTGCAGCCGTTAAGCTATCCGCACGTACGAATGATTTCGAAATAAGTGTACAATGTTGATTTTATTTCATTTTCTTGTTATTTTGTGTTGTTGAAGTATTGTTTAGGAACCAGCGGCACCGCTAGTGATGTGCATCGTCTACTTGTTATTTTCTTGTACGTTTAACCTGGCAAGATCTGTTTAGCTTCACTGCCACTCGGTCAGCTACTTATAAATGATTGCATTATTTACTTTTTATTGATTTTTAAGCAGTTTGACTAAGCGATCACAAACTGAAACTGTATTACTAACTTCACAATTAACGTGAATTACACAAGTGGTTTATTGCAACTCATTCTATTTTATATTTTTACTAGCTGACCCGGTAAACTTCGTACCACCATATATGTATCATACATATAAAACTTTCTCTTGATACATTTTATCTATAAAAAACGCATTTTAATCCGTTACGTTGTTTTAAATATTTGACTTATTAGACTTCGTACTGCTACTGAAAATTCGGGAAAACTTTTGTCCGACCCGGGAATCGAAACCGGGACCTCCTGATCAGCAGACGTATACGTTACTCACTGGACCACGGAGGCAGACGTTGCTAGTGAGAAAGTAGGTCTACCAGTAGTATCTATGCGACATTAGCTGCTTTCATCGGCGGGTCCTGTGATCCAAAGCGAGTGGCTTAGAACGCAACCAAGATAACTATATGATGATGTTGATGAATATACTGCTGTTATTCTAAGTTATATTTTTCACACAAAATGTTCAGCTACAACAATAAACTAAATAGGCCCTATCCCCTATTCCTTCTCCCTCATCCCTCTCCTTATCCTATCCCTTTTCCTTACCCCAGGGGCGGCAACGCACTTGTGACTCCTGTAGTGTTGCTTGTGTCCATGGGCGGCGGTAATTGCTTACCATCAGTGTGCCATCAGGCAATCCGTCTGCTCGTTTGTCACCTATTAACATAAAAAAAAATACATCTCTTTGTTCCGCCCTGGTCTAACCGGTGCATTTATGTTGTAACCAGCGAGACGCTTTCACTCAGAACGTGATGGAAAACATATACATATACTTTAAATACAATATGTTGATTGAATTGTAGATTGATAGATGTAACGGAGTAGATGCCGAATTATACAAGGTTATATATCGGGTCTTACTCGCAAAAAATCGTATATTAAAGGCATAAATACCTCGGTTTTTGCCAACGTTTCGGCTGACTTCCTTCAGCCGTGGTCGCGGCGGGACTGGTGAGCTCAGCGCCGTCCTTGTGTTGTGCGGGCTTTGGCACCTACCCTCACTGGATTTTTATTTTTGTTTTTAACCGCACTGCCGGTACCTCGACACACTGCACTAATGAAGTCTACACCCTCTTGAGCTGTATCATGTATATATTTATGCCTTAAATATATGATTTATCGCGAGTAAGACCCGATATATAACCTTGTATAATGTATACTAATCTCGAAAGTTTAAAATCGTTTAGATGCCGAATGTATAGCACTGGTCAAAATATCTAAACAAACCACGTATGTACGAGGTAGTATGCTTTGTTTGGTAAAAACTTAAGCCCACAATGGTTAACTTCAGGAAATGTGTTAATGGTTTTGCTAAAGCTTGAATTATATCGCAGAAAGCAGCATTCTAATACGAAAAACGAATATTCCTCTATGGAGACATTTTATTATCTGTAATTACTTGTTTCGATACTTTCGAAAACTTATGTTTATCTAGTAAACTCCAGTAGTACCCATCGCTTTTTAAGCTATAAGCACATGATAACTAGTCTCAAAATGAGACAATAATAATAAACAGAGTTACTTAGACAAAGATCTCAGACGTCGTACTGAACTGTAAGCGCATCAGACACTGGAACTTATTCTGTTGTTCATGTACTAAACTAAGATTAGAGTAGTGTTGTGTCTTACAAACATTATAAGAATAGATAAGGCGTTATTACATAAGGGCGCGTTCACACGACACGCGCACGCTCAGCGCACGCCACACGGTGGGCTGAAAAATCAAAATGTGGACTTAGGGGCTAAGAGACTTGTTTTTGGATTCTATTAATGAAAACAACATTTTTTTATTCTTTGACTTTTTTGATAAAGTACATACTTACCGAGATAAAATTGTTTGAAGTTTGTTTGAAAATAATGGAAAATAAAAAAAACTAAATCGATTTTTTTATACTACCACTGTTAACAAGTCAATACAACAAAAATGAAACAATTAAACATCCACACCACCATTACAGGTCATGACATATTATGCTTTCTCGGAATTTTATGATTTAGTGGTTATTTTAAAGTTTCAGATATCATGACTAATGATGACTTTTTTCAAGTGTCGCAAGTGGATTAGGCCTACTAGGGATACCACATAAAAAAAACGCGCCTAAAATTTAACCTCTCTGGGTGGTGTGGAAAAAAAGATAAAAAAAAATATTTCCGCCAAAACGCAAAAAAGCGCAGTTCGGGACATAGTGCATAAATAGCCAAAAAATATCTTCTATCATCAACTTTCATTGTTTTCTTGAGATAGTTTAAGAATTACGAAAAATTCTCATTTTAGTGTTATCTTCCATACAAAAAATTCTTTAAAATTAAATAACTCAAGAAACACGCGTTTAATCAAAAATTTGCATTTATATTTTTGAGTTGTGTTTGATCATAGAATCCAAAAATGGAATTAGTTTATTTATATTCCACTTCAGTTTTTTCGAAATCCCTAAGTCCACTAGCGAACTTTTTCAGCCCGCCGTGCGCCACCCACGTCCAACTCGCATTGAAATTTGTTAAATAAGAATTTGAGCCTTATAATGCATCAATAGATCTCAAATTGCATTTAACGATCCGGTCTACACGCGCACGCCATGCGCACGCCCCGCGCCCGCCTCGCGCCAACCTTGCACTCGCCCTGCCCGCGCTCTGCACCCTCCCCGCGTACGCCTTGCGCCCGCGCTATGGCTGGCATAGATGAGAATATGGCTAGTGTTGTATTGACTGTGATCAAGTTTAGTCGTGTGGCGTGTTTTTTGTTTTAGTAATATATGATGGATAACTTCGACAAAGAAACATTCATTTCTTTGGTGGAGGAAAGAGATGTGCTGTGGGATAAAACCCTTGAAAGCTATAAAGATAAAAGGAAAACTCTACAGGCTTGGCGTGAAATATGTATAACTATTAATGACGATTGTGAATCGCTGTCGGATGTGGAAAAAATAAATGCGGTAAGTATGTTTGAATATACATATATATTTAATAAATTGTTAACAATATTTAATTTGCCATGGTACTCTTCCATGCTCAGACATAAAGTATTCCGCAAAATGATTACGAACTGTACTTGCTGTCATAGTATTGTATTGTATTGATGGCGACCTTGGTACAGCCGATAGTTCAGGGCCAAGATTGATGGTTGAGATTTCACGCATACCCTCTTCTTTATGTATAAAGTTCTGTAGTAACCAACACGTTTTTACAATTTTAACTGCTAAATCAAGTGACACATCTAGAGGACGATAGAGAATTCTCCATTTATTAGCCATAATGCCAAAAGCACATTCTACATATCGCCTTGCTCGGGTCAAACGATAGTTAAAGACCGATTTAGTCGCATTCAGCTGTTGGCCACTGAATGGGCGAAGTATGTTTTCGTGTAACGCAAAAGCCTCGTCCCCAACAAAAATGTAGGGTAGATCGACATTTGATTCTTCCAGTTGTGCAGGCGTTGGCAAATTTAACGTCTTGTTCACTAAGCTTTTCCAAAAAGCAGTCTCCTTGAAAACATTTGAATCACACTCTTTGCCGTATGCACCAACATCAATGAAAATATAATTATAATTTGTATCAACTACCGCCATTAAAACAATTGAAAAGTAATGTTTGTAATTTAAAAACAACATAGAAATACTGAGTCAAATATGGTACCACCCTGCAACACTGAAAGCGATGACAGCCTTGATACATCAATGGTCAAGAAGAAGAAGAAAGACCAAGAGCAAGATAAAAATTTGAATGCAGTAGATATAAAAATGATGCAATTTATCGATTCTATGCAAAAAGAAGAAAAGAAAACTTCTGATGACAGCAGAATTATGTCATTTTTCAAGAGTATTGCTCCAACAGTAGAGAAGTTCAATGACGATGAATTCCAATATCAAGTTATTTCAATACTAAGAAATTTTAAACAAAGAAATCTAAACAGCAACACGTCAGAATCACAAAATATACAATTGCAACAGCCCATCCAACCTCAGCCAACCTATGATACTGAAGCTTATGGATATTCTACTGCAGCTGTACCTTCTAATGTGAGGAGCCAAGAAGCTTATGGATATTCCACTGCACCTGGACCCTCTAATGTGAGAAGCTAATCTAGGCTTACTAATTATAGTTCCGAACTAGAATTTGACACTTACACTAGAATTGAACAAAGTCAACCCAGTGTGCAATCCAGTATGAGTGACGACCTTGACTTTGCGACACTGAATTAATTTTATTATTTTTCTACTGTAATATCTACCGCTGTAATTTAAGATAATTATCGTTTTTGATTAATGTAATTATCTTACATTTTCTAAAATTAATAAAGGATTACAACAAAAATATGTTTCAATGTGTATGGTCACGTTCAAAATTGGAGCCATATTACTATAGTTTGAAAAAAAATATTTAAAAAGGACATGCGCTTTTTCTATTTTTGTGCTTGTTTGTAAATAAACTATAAACCTTTCGGAAATACAAGAATATTTTCAACGATACGCGCATGCTACAATCTTGAGCAAGACGGTGACTACTTACCTCAAAGTTACAACCAGCCTTTCGGCAGAAGAAATACTATCTCGCATAGCCGTGTGCTGATGCTTCAGTTTAATGTTTAAAACGGACAGTAATTTATCAAATGTCCTTTTAGTCATTCGAAGATAGTTATAAAATTCATCATCGTAATTCCGCATAAAGGATATGCAATTCGCCATGCTTCTCTCTGCGTGTTAATATAGGGTGAATCCAGTATTTTCTTGTAGTATTAATATTTTTACTGTCTTTTTCTTTCTTCCATTGTTTATACATATAGAATATAATTAGAACTTTGTTTAACCTAGTCAAATCCATTTTGGTTTAAACGTGCACACGTTGTGACACTTGGAAGCCACTATGCCTAGTGAACGAAGTAGTCCAGTCACTAGTAGTTTAAGTGGGCGCGAGGCGTGTGCGAGGCGGATGCAGCGCTTGTGCTGGTTTAAGGCGGGCACAACGCGTGCACGGGTGCTGTGCGTGATCGGCGCGTGTCATCTGAATACGCCCTAATAGTCGAACAAAACTTTCGAACTGATTCGAAAATGTTTACAGCGCGATCTTAGCCAGCAAAGCCCCATCTAAAACTAACTACTTAACGTCGTGAAACTAAATTGCACAGAGCAAATTTGTTTCTATCTCTTTCTAATTGTATCAAACAGAATGCGAGAACAATATTCTACGTTGTTTGTGCACAACAGAATCACCCACTGTGTATTCGAGCTAAGTGAAACCTAGAGTAGTGTAAGCTTCAGTATCGATATAGCACCGTCTAATTACCGAACAAGTTTTCTTATCTAATGTATCACTAATCCTAGGCAAAGAGTTACTCATGGGGTACTCAGATAATTCCTCGTTTGGCACTACGACTTGCAAAAGAGCAGTTTGTTAATCCAGAAACATTTTGGATGTTTATATGGCTATGCAGTATACAACTAAGGACAACGTTTCAGTTCTTAGAAAGTGAATCCAATTTTGATTCCTTGTGTACTTGGTAGTACGTAAACATAGTTTAGGAGATATGAATTTTTGTCGAAATTTCTAGATAACAATATCTTTTGAATACTGACACCAAAGTTTATTTATAATAGTATGACAGTGGACAAAAAATACGCTTCGCCTTATGTGCGCCTTCCGAAGTATGTACTCCATCTCTAATAATACTATACCACTTCGAGACTACCAACACACATCATATAAAAGGATACGTCAGTCGTCATTCCGTCCACCGCACCGGATGATAAGATGATGCATACCTGACAAAAGACTCAACCCCGATTATATGTACAACGGGTGTTATGAAGGCTTTGAAAAAAGCGACTTGCTATGGTGAACCGAATCTTATTTCCAACATTCATGTACAAACCCGTTCACAGTGTTTTAATGTACATTCCCACGAATTACTTCCTGTATGAAAAGAGCTATATATTTCCGTGAGTGGTAATTTATTAATGTACGTGAAATGTAATGTTACCTAATTATCAGGATTGTCTCGTGTTGCCTTGAAATGGTACGGCCTCAAATGCGTGGATTTCGACATAAATGGCACGATTTATCCGTATAATACTCGTCGTGTCGTGGATAAAAACAACTGTGATGGCCTTTTACAACGGTCAGTTGTTATTTAATAACAGAATATGCAGTTTAATTATTGCTTGTGTTTATCTACGAGGGCCGGCTTTATTTTTCTTGGCTTGTCGACTTGTAGGAGAATAAAGTAGTGGCATTCTACCTGAATAATAAAGCCAGAAACCTCGGTGTAGTGAGAGTAAGTTATGAGGGCAATGTCGACATAATATGCTACAGACTGATTAGGTTAACACTAGAAACTTAAGTCTCGCTTCGCCGATCTTGCAAATATTTTCACGCCAGTTTTATGTTGTACATCTACCATACCATATCTGATAATATGCTGTTCAACAATCAAAGTGTTTAATTACACGTTCACTATTCACAGTAACGGCTTATTAGGGCTTGCACTTTATACATAGTGTAGAACTGCGTTTAGCACTTTGTTTATATTAAACTTCTAAAATTCTAAATAGGTAAAGATGATACCTTAGTGCGAATGTTTCCTCAATCGCCAAATTTAAGCTGTACTCAATTCCAAAATGTATTCTAAGGGAAAACCCAATTAGATCGGCTAAAACTATATTGAATTCGTAGCCGTTGAGCTATCCGCACGTACGAATGTTTTACAAATAAGTGTACAGCGTGGAGTCTATTCGATTTTCTTGTTATTTCGTGCTATTGAAGTGTTGCTAACGAGGCCGGTAATCTGCATGCAGAACACCTATGGTACACTGGTACCGTCAGCAACAAAGGTAGCTGCACACTTCAAAATCTGATTCGTTTATGGATTAAAAGTCTTTGATAATCATTTTTAAATTATGATTTCTTTGCAAGTTATCTGCGGCTAGAAATCTTACAAGGAAAAATAATTATTTGGGACGTGATGCCTTTCAAATGACGTAAATATATGTGGAATTATGTTGCTGACTGTACCTATTCATCATCCTCCAAGCGTTATCCCAGTCTCAACCCGAGGTCCGCTTACTAGTCTAACCGAATTGAGCCGAATATTAGCTTCTCCACAGAGCGACTGTCTATCTGACCTCTGCAACCCGAAGGGATAGCAAAATTCCATGGTTTAGACTAGAGACAGTTTATTTAGAAGGTACTGACGCCCTATAACGACTGGCAAAGATCTTCATTACCAGCGAGACGACGGCTTAACGTGCTCTCCAAGGCACGATACCCGATACGAATCCGATACCCTCTGCATGGCAGTCTGTTGGTATCTCCACTAGGCTATCGCTGCCTGCTGACTGTACCTATTGTTGTGCAGAAATTGTGCTGCGGCCATCCGTACTACTGACTTTATTGTTCTATTGTGCATTATCGTTAGGCATTAATGGTTTTTGACATTATGCACTATGCGGTGTTAATGATGCTCATGAAATCTAAATAATTATTTAGAATGCGTGTAATGATAATTTTGAAAAGCCGACTTCGTATCGCTTGTAGCATAGAACTAATACACTTTTTATTTGATAGGTTATGGCAAGTGTTGGCCTGTGGACACTTGTACCTATGGACACTATCGATACCGCCGAAATTAGCGACTCTTAAATTCTAATTTGAACCTGACCGTAAGGCTTTTTATATGATTGACAGATTTGACCTATCGCTATCTTTATTCTCTGTATATTATTGAGTATGCAGGCTTCAAAAGATTTTCGCAGCGAAAAGTAAATTACTCTGCTTAATTTTAATGTATTTTACCGTGAAAACACGATATTGGTTTAATTGTGTGTGCAATAATAATTTGGCTTATTCATTGCTTAGTTTGAGCTACTTAACTTGTTAATAAGTGTGTTTTTATCGTCAGTTAGACAAGTTTTAGTTTTATTGTCGTAATTTGTACCTATGGACAAATAAAAGAGTGTACTGTGGACTGTCCTTAAGTAGTCCTGAAGTAACATTAAAATAAAGATTTGAAAAATAGTATCCAGCCTTTGAGGATTTATGGAAGGTATTTGAACCGAGAGAAGAAGTTGAAGTACAGTGAAAATATTTAAGAAAACTGCATTTCTACATATAGGTTACCTACAAAAAAAGGCCATGATAGCGAGAGTGATGAATCAACTCAAAAATCGTATGAAGAGTGCCGTAATTTGTACAAATAAGTAATAAGAATAAGTTATATTTATTTAATGTTGTTTTGATACAGATTTTATTGCTTTTCCCCTTTATATTTTATAATTAAAGTAGAGTCCGTAGGTACACATTGACTGTCCATAGGTACAATCAGCTGCTGAACCTATGGACAAATATGGTGTTTTTAAAAAAAGTTTATTATTTTCCTAAGTATAAGTGATATCAAGACTATGAATTTAGTTTAATAAAGACCGATTATACCTTACTAGATGTGATTTATTAGAAATAAAAAATACTTATATACCTAATTCAGATATAAAAAATGTTTCATTCCTTATTCTGGAAAGTGTCCATATGTTCCGCACTTGCCCTATATATCTAAGAACGACTCAAATTCGGCTCAAAACTACTAAACGTACTTAAATAATCGTGTCAATCATACAAAGATTTAATCTAGGTCATGGAACTATTTATAGTGACCGTGATTGCTAAGCAAAAGGCTAAGTAGGAGTACTAAGTCGTCCGCATAATATCAAACCACTAGACTTACAGGTCAATATAACCATTAATTTGAAACATGACTACATCTGAGCCAGAAAACACCTACGTCAGGTAAATTCAAAACGCAACTTTTTGTTGCCACCCATCGATAAACCTGACGTGGATTAACGCGCGTAACTTAAGGCTTCATGCTGCAGAGTAATATGCGTTTTACTCAATTATTCATAACCATTTTCAGTCCATAAGGGAAATACTATGTTATAGATGCGTGTTCTTATCAAACGCATTCAAGTCCCAGTCCGTCTTGATGCCATTTCATAAATTTTGAAGCATTCCGCTAAATAGTTACTTATAATAATAAAACATCATTCGTGTACATGAATGCGCTGGGGAATCAGTGAAACACATGCAAATGTCGCGCTGTTTACACGAAAGGCGCCTACATGTATGTAGGTACCTACCTACATTAGTATGACCTAGTCAAATAACTAATTAATAAGATTTATCATGAACATATTCCTACTTCATTTTATTTCCAACTAGACCCCGCCCTTGGCTCCGACCACGTGAGTATTTTCACTTCAGGGGAGTTTCCAAAAATTGCTTCTCTACACTCTTCAAGAAACATTCATGCCAAAACTCACTTTTTTGCCCCCAGTAGTTCCGGCTGTGAGTTTTTTTTATGTCACTAAATAACTAAAGAGTTTTAATGGCAATAAAGCCTGTTCTTGGGTGCGCTATACATCGCAAAATCAAATAATGGAAAAAATATCTGGAGTAGATACAAAAAATATGGATTACACGATGACGTCATATGTGGCGACAAATCTCTAAACTGGATTTAACACACTTTGCATAATTACATTTTTTTTTAAACAGATGTCTCTTTATTTTGTTGCTTTGTCTAAGTATGTGTAAGTGACTGCGCGCACTACGTAGTCTTTTAAGCGGCTGCCTCGTTGATAAGTAGTCGAGTGTTGTAGGTTCGACCCCCTCGAACAGTACTATGTGACCCTCAATTTGTTGTTTCAAGTCTAGGTGTATTTTGTGTCCGTTGTGTAATTGTTTGTAAAGTCTCCTGCGACCTCATACTTATTCTTAGATCAGGAGTTATTTTTTGACAAAATGGAAGTCTAAACAAGATCAAACGGTGAAAAATAAAGTGTTTGGTAATGCATTACCAAAGAAGCAATACAATTTGTTGATATCCATCGGCCCACACTAGGCAAAGCTTGTCCTATGGGTGCCAATTGCGGATCACAATTCCAGATTTTTTATAAGAGTAGCTCGGTCGACATTATGCGATATATTCCATAGTAGGTGCGTGCGATTCCAAAAGCGTGTGACCTTGCCAACGACACGTTTTTCACACATTGGACCAAATGGAAATACGGTTAGATGCAGCTCACAATTTAAATAGATAACGATATATCTCATTACTCAAGAGGCATCAATAGCCTAGTTAAGTTACAGCGGGTATTGTGTTCGAAACCAACGGCGCCAACCACGAACTTTTAGAAAATATTATTACGTGCGTATTAAAGTGTTAATGATTGCCTGTGCCTCGCGGAGGATGTTACACCGGCCGTCCGACGGTCCCGTCTTTCATGAAGAGCTTTGACAGTCTTCATAGTAACCTTGAATGTACCTACTGACAATAATCTAAGCCATGGAATATGTATGCAAAGGAAGGTTTTATATCATCATCATGGGCCCTGTATATAATTTGTCCCACTGCTGGCCACGGGCCTCTTCTCACTATGAGAAGGGTATAGTCTACCACGCTGGCCAAATGCGGGTTGGCAGACTTCACATGTCTTTCGAGAACATTGTGGAGAGCTCTCAGACATGCAGGTTTCCTCACGATGTTTTTCTTCACCGTTTAGCATGCGATGATTAACAATTTAATACGCACATAACTTCGAAAAGTCATTGGTGCGCGCCGTGGATTCGGACCCGAAATCCTCTGCGTAGAAGTCCGAAGGTTTTATATAATATAATTATATAATAATATTCTACCACATTCACACAACACCATCTAGTCCCAAACTAAGCAGAGCTTGTACTATGGGTACTAGATAATGGATAAACATACATAAGTATTTTTTGTAAATACATACGTTATATTATACATAGAAACACCCAGACCAAGACAAACATCCATGTTCATGCACGGTATATAGGTGAAATTAAAAAGTATCTTTTAGTGTTTGCTTGGTTCTTCCTTTGCTTGAAAACAGATGTTTGTGTGGATGGAGGCTACAGCTTCCTAGAACCCTTACCCCTGGTTCCACCACTGAACACAGGGATCCAAGGCAGAAATCTTGGATACAACCGGGATAACGATAAGACGAATGATGCACATCTCATCAGGCCAAGGTTAACAACTCGCAATTGTATTATATATAATATAAAAAGTTTATTTTCACCACAGCAGCTCAAACATGCCGCTTTTGCTGCGAGACAACAGTGAACAAAACGCGGTTTTGATTCGAGCGTGAGGCAAAGTAGCTTTTTAATTTTTCAATCTTCAGTGCCACGAATTGACATTGTTCAGCCACAAATTTGTAACATTCGAATTTTACTGTGCTCTGTCTCTTTCACATGCATATTAAAAGTGAGTGAAAAACAAACCCTTTCGAATTCGAAATTCGATTTTGGAATTCGACCTCAAAGAAAACACCTACGGCAACGCAAAAAAAAGATATTTGTAATAAAGAAATTACTTTTTTTATATGTTATTGTTTACATGTTTTTTAATTTAATATTGGATTTTAATAAAAATAAGTCTAATTAATAGTATAAAATTAGTATTTAGCCAATACATTTTTATTTAGAATTACAACAATGATACATTTGAAAAATAAACATCAGGGACGCGGTATTAAAACGCGATTTAAAAAAGTTGCGGGAATAAAAATTTCGCTGATGCTGATACAGTAGGTATAGTGTAACGTTTTAAATTTATATTAATATATAAAATAATCTAAAAAGATGAGTGAAACTAGCGATGATGACTGTACTTTAACACCAGAAGAGTTAAATCAACAAGTGATTATGCAGAATTCAATCTATCCCTGTTCATTTCTATGTCTCCTAAGTATTATGTGTTTTCACCAAAAGTACAGTCATCATCGCTAGTTTCACTCATCTTTTTAGATTATTTTATATATTAACTAGAGGACGCCAGCAGCTACGCCTGCATTTTTTTAATTTACCCGTTTTAGCCGATCCCGTGGGAATTTCGGAAAATCCCTTCTTAGTGCACCCCTACGGTCGCCAAGGAACATACATGCCAAATTTCAGCTTCCTGCGCCCAATAGTTTCGGCTGTAGCGTGTCTGTCAGTCAGTCAGTAACGCAAGGATTTTATATATTTTTTATATATTAATATAATTTAACACGTTACGCTATACCTTTTTTTTTTTTTTTTTTTTTTTTTTTTTTTTTTTTTTTACGAGGTGGAAAATCCCTTCGGATCTCCGACTCTTGGGGGAATAAGAGCCGGAGTATGTGGTGTTTCCACTAAAAACCACCTCGACTGCCGCCATGTACCCGTGTGTCGGAGGGTGGGGCATCACCTAAGCACTCGTCGCCACCCTCCGACGGGTATTGGCCCGCCAGATGGTCAGGCGGGCCCCGAGCAAAACCCCCTTGGCGTCGGATTAAGGTGTTGGACTCCGCCGCCAAAACGCCCAGCGGCCGCAGAGGATAGGGAGGACGGCAACGCAACACCGCATCTCCTCTTCCTCTGCGGCCCCACCGCGACGCATCGAATGGTGCGCCCCCATTTGGTCGCGGGAGATAGGGCGCGCGGCAACGCAACACCGACACGCCTCTCCTCCCGCGACCGCACCCGACTGCGAGGGACAGACAGAACTGTCCCCCGCACCCGCACCGTTGGACGCATCCTGCGCAGGCCACTCCAAGCCCACGCGGAGCGTCCCCTCCTGGATCCCTCTTAGCTTCACCGCGGGTGACCAATCCACGGTTACTAAGCCCCCCCACCACGACAAGGTGGAGATCCCACGGGGGGGGGACGTTACGCTATACCTACTGTATCAGCATCAGCGAAATTTTTATTCACGCAACTTTTATAAATCGCGGTTTAATACCGCGTCCCTGATGTTTATTTTTCAAAAGTATCATTGTTGTAATTCTAAATAAAAATGTATTGGTTCAATACTAATTTTATACTACTAATTAGACTTATTTTTATTAAAATCCAATAATAAATTAAACATGTAAACAATAACATATAAAAAAGTAATTTCTTTATTACAAATATCTTTTTTTTTGCGTTGCCGTGCCGTAGGTGTTTTCTTTGAGGTCGAATTCCAAAACCGAATTTCGAATTCGAAGGGGTTTGTATTTTCACTCACTTTTTATAAGCATGTGAAAGAGACAGAGCACACTAAAATTCGAATGTTTCAAATGTATGGCTGAACAATGTCAATTCGAGACACTGAAGATTGAAAAAATAAAAAGCTACTTTTACTCACGCTCGAATCAAAATCGCGTTTTGTCCACTGTTGTCTCGCAGCAAAAGCGGCATGTTTGAGCTGCTGAGGTGAAAATAACTATTGTAGTCTGAGATTCTAAATACTTTAGAATTGTAATTTAATCGTTTTGTAAAATCTATGCAATCTGATAAGAAGTTAGCGACGGAATTCAATTGGCTTATTTCGGCCGTTGGTCAGACGGGCGTTTTCAAGTAATCTAATGTTCGTTGCACGGCTGTGCCTGAGAGGCAGGGTTGACCGACATACAAAGATTCTATATTATTTACTCAAATATTATACACTAATTTTGTAATCGAGATTGTCTACAGTATGGAAAGTGTTTATTTTTTTCACATACAACAAAAAGCAAAAAGGTGTTGTATAAAAAAAACAATAACAAATAAAAATAGTTTTCGTGTCATTAACAAGAATTTTCCACATGATAGTTCTTTGTATTATAAAGTACTTCTACCTCTCGTATCTTAGCACCTATTTGAGCAGACTAAGAGATAATAATTATTGATGGCTTGAAATGTTTCTTTGTATTCATAGTGTTTATTTTAAATAAATAAACTTAAATGGCTTGAGAGAGACATATTTAAAAAAACACTCTTTACTTATATCCTATACCGCGAGGGACTTTACAACAAAAGAACACCAAAAGCAATCAGGACCTTCAACAAATATTTATGAATCACACAAAGTTATGTTAAGTAAAATCTGTCGGCCCAATAAGAAACGGCAAACCTACTGCTGAAACCACTACACTATCCATGCTTTCAAAGTCACTACAAGTAATGTCCAGTTTCTAGACTTTCAATAATAGTTACTTTAAGATTAAGATTATAGATAACAGTCAGCTGAGTATCTATCGTGTGACATCAGTCCAATACCAAGCGTCTATTTCGAAAGTGCCGTAAACCTGTGGTTTTAGGAAAGACTCAATAATCTGTAAAGTTAAGTGTACATCCGCAAAGGAGATGGACTGGATGGAGCACTTGCTGGGGCACAGGCCCATATGATATGTATCTGTATATGATATGATATCTGTATATGATATGTTTCATCTCTGTACTTACAGAGATGAAACATATATCATTTTAAAGAAAATGTCTTCTAGTTATGCAATAAGAAAGGCGCATTAAGCTAAACAGCAGTGGTCAAAAGTTATTAAGGTTGGAAATAAATGATTAATGACGTATTTTTTGACAATATTTCGCAATGTATTGATATAATGTAATAAGTATATAATCTATTTATTTATTTATTTATTATACACTTTATTGTACACTTTTACAAATATGTTAAAGAAATTTACATATGTAAGATATCTATTTTAGTTTTCATGCATTTTACTGTCCTAAGTTTATATTATTTAATTTTGGTCTTCGCTTGAGGGACTCTCATCATATAAAATATAAGTATAATACACTCGTCTCGAAGTAAACTATAACCGGAAAGGCGCGTATGTCGAAAGATAAGACCTCCGTAGTACTATTTTACTGTACCATGGATAAGACGATAAGTCAACATGTCAACTATTTTGACATTAGCTAGGTGATACCAGAGCTGGATTGAAATAACCCTGTTAGTCAGTGGATTTTGAACTATATTTTGAACTCATTTTAATTTATTATTCAGAGGTTTTTTTAAAGAAAATAATATATTTATAATGATTTAATCATTCTTAAGATTACGCGTATATATATTAACTCTTACAAAAGGCTTGTGTCCTAAAATGTAATTGGCGATTGATTCATTATTTTATTAGATGTTAAACGGAACTACCTGATTTTTGCTTCAATAATCGATCAGCAAAATTACTAATTACGGCTTTTTAAAAACCTTTTTGAATTTGACACGAAAACGCTGTAGTAAACCATCATGGCGGTTGAGTGATATCACAAAGTACAAAACAAAACAAACCGTGAATGAAGTCTGGTCTGATGTACCCACTTTTATTTTGTTATTTTCGATTCGACAGGTTTCCTACCAGATGTTTTAGTTGTATTTACTATTAAACGTCAACAACATGAATGGCGGACGTACTGTTTGACGTAATGCTTTTTGATTGGTATTCACTGTCACAAGAATAAATACATTAATTTTAGTTTTTGAATCCTAAAAATAACATTAATCTTACCTTTTTATAATAAAAAATAAACTTTATTGACATCTTAAAATCATAATGAATCTATAGATACTACAATCAAACCGATTTATTCTTAGTGGACATGAGCCTGTTCTGTTGCTATATTTTTTTCCCTACACTGATCTTTTATCATTGTTACGTGGCAACATTATCGGTAGATTCAAACAAAGTCAAATAAAAGGAAATCGCTTCAAATTCTTTTAAATAATTTTCTTTTCAGCGACTGCAATGGAATGTAAAAAGTACTTTAAAATTCCTTGTATGTTTTATATGACTTATCTACAACCGCTTGTTTCTAGTCAACGTGGGGCACATTTTGTCCAAGTCCTTTACCAGACAAGTAGTAAAACATTTCATAATTTATTAAAACATTGTTCATTTGATTAATAAAAATGAATAGCGTCCGTTGCCGTTTTTATGAAGATATTACTATATGAACAATTTTCTTTGATATATTTACCTACACGAATCTGAGTTTTACCGCCAAAGATTGCAGTACAGCTTAAATGAGTTGTAAGGACACATTTTTCTAAACTTAAACCTAAGTTTTGTATTTTTTGTGAGAACTGTAGCTAGCTAGCTAGTTTACTATGTACTTACTATAATGCATTTGATTAAATCTAATTTCTCAAAATATTAGTTGCTCGGTAAATTACCGCACGTGGGTGTGACCGCGTGGAAACTTTTACAAATATAAAAATCACCAACACGAGAAAATCCAGACTCGAAACGATAATTCATTGATCAAACAAGTGTAATTCCAGAACTCGAAACCACAACAGTTCGTTTAGCAGTCGCATACCGCTAGACCATACGAGTAGTCAAAATATTTTTCAGCGTTACATTTACCGCTGAATTCAATATTCGATGTATCAATTTTTTTGACATTTTTGATACATATTTGAGCCACCGCCGACTAGCTTCTTTTAGCATCGGCGACCGGCGATTTTGCAACTGTATCGATGCTGCATCGCGTTTTAGCGACTCTCTGCGTTCGGACGCGACGACCGTAGTGCTGTAGTGTGTTGTTGGTGATCGGCCGAGTCGACTATCGATAAATTGATTTATTTTTTCATCGTCGTAATAAAATAATTGTACAATATCAGTAATATAGGTTTCTATCAAAAAACATAAATATACCAGTATAATTAAATGATGTTCGTTACAATGATGTTAAATTATGTTCTATTATTTATAGACTTATACTATCGAAAACTGGCAAGTTATACTCTACATTTTATGTTCTAAACAATAGATGGTATGGACATTACTGCACTCATTTCTTCGTATTAATATTAACGTTTGAATTGATAGATGATGCTCTCTGAAAGTAATTTGAGAACTGGTTTTTGGATGTAGGGAAAAATACTGACTTTAGCTTGCTTAATATTTTCATCGGTATAAAGAAAGCAGTAGCTAGTGTAGCTTTATCATAACCTATGATAAGGGTCGCCTCCTCAAAATCTAGTACGTCACCCTAGGTAGTGTACTGTCTTAATAAAAACTTACATATTTATTATAAGCGCTGTCATAATTTTATCGCCATTTATTCTGTTTAAGCCAGTCACTAGTCAAACCCTATAATAACATCCTTATTTTCGGTTACAGAATAGTAAATAAAACTTTGGGGTAAGATTACCCCAAACGGCTATTAAAAGTTGTAGTGTACAAAATAAATTATTTTTGTAGTTTACATGAGGATACTTTTAACAAAGCATCAAAAATTTTAAATAACACTAAAGTGCTTTACGTTAAAAACTTCATTATTTCATTAAATTACTAATTGTACACCAAATTAACGATCGTTCTACAAAATATAATTTAATATGAAAAGGCTCGTCGGCTCCGGAAACTTATCCAGTCAGAAAACTTAATAGGTTATCTTAGGTTTTCTTGTGATGCTGCACCCAAAAATGGAGCTTCACAGGGCTCTGTAAACTTAGTTTATCAAACATTTGACTGAATTAATGAGAAATTAATGCATGCGTAACTGACACCCTGGGGTAATTTTCTCACATAGCTAAGCAGACTAGATGGAAGTTCTTTTTAACGCCACGTGACTGACAACTGTCCGTGTGGTGACGGATTAAGAATTCGAATTGTCACCACCCCATATCATCCCATGGGTGTCGTAAGAACCGACAGAGGGAGCATAATATGCAGAGAACAGCACTGTAAGAGAAGGAAAACTTGATACAAACCCTATACCAACCCGCTTGTCCACCGTAGTATAGTAGGCCAATTCCTCCTTTCAAAGGAGAGGCCTAGTCCAGCAGTGGACTATTAAAGGCTGATGATGAGACTGACAACTTTAGGAGATGACACTACCATCGCAAGAAAAAATACAAGTTGTGCCCCTGGGGTGAGAATGTTATTACCCCACAGTGTTATTTAAGGGTTAACAAATAAGTGACAACCTATGGTAAGGAGTCGTCCTTTAATCACGTGAGTCTTAATAGGTGGAAGGGACAAATAAGTGTAGACAGATATCAAGTGTCCTTTTTTTATTGAGCCAGAGATTTTTATCCTATACGTATCCTAAAACAATTCAAACGGATTCAGAAAAGTCGTGTATTAAGATCTTTCGTTGCCTTTGGATGCTCTAGGATGCTTTAATCAACCCACTTCAAAAAGGAGGATGTCCTCAGTTTGGTCTGGATTCTATCATGTAGGTGCACCGGTCTCTGAATTTTCTGATCCATTTCTGGATGTTTTTATGTTTGATATGCTTTTATATTTTGCAAGATTATTATATTTTGCAAGATCGAATTGCAATTATTGCAAGTTAAGACTTCAATGAGCCAGTATACTTTTAAAATAGCTTTCTTAAAAGTAATGATGCATGATATATTAATATTTTTTTACCATGCCAAAATAAAGAAATTATCAAAGTAGTCTGCAAGTAGCGTCCAGGGATGAAAAGATTTGCATTTTAGAAACATCTAATGAGAAGAGTGGATGATTATGTATTTAGGTAAACAAGTGATAAATAGGAGGGCAGAGAGGAAAAGGGAGAGGGCGACCAAATAAAAGATGGAATAACTGTGTGAGAATAGATATGTAAGAAAAGGGGGAAGTGATCGGATGACTGGTGACAGAGAAGTATGGAAGAGAATGTATGTCCATACAGCGCCGACGTAAAGAAATTGAAGTCAGGTAAGAGATGAAGAGAATAATGTGTCATATTTTTTATTTTAGCTTCAATTTTGACACCAGTAGCTCGCAATGTCTTTTTTGAATAAAATATTTTTTTACTTACTTTGTATAAAAAAACTTTTGATAAAGAATCAGGAGAGGTGGTAAAGCCTCCAACCTACCCAGGTATCACCATCACAGAGTAAATTTAAAATTGGAAAGACAAAATCACGTTATTAATGGACGACCCCTAAGGTAAACGTCCCAATAGCCGTTAAATTCTGAACTTCGCTGACTTTGCAGGTCTGCTATGTAAAGGTTAAAAGACTAACAAAAATTTTATTTATGGAAGTTGATAGATAATTTATTCTTGTATTCGTGCAATTTTATAGCTTTTGATATATATGACGTTAAGAATACTTTAATTTAAATAAAGTGTGAAAAGACCCATTTGTACCAGTATCCGGTAGATTTGTCCCAGTAAACGGTAGATTGTCCCAGATACCGGCAAATTTTAACCGCGAATTTGAACCCTATTTGCTTAGTGTTAAGGTTTATAATATTTGAACTTTATATTTATAAATATTGTGTAATGTAATTGTTATGTATCTAAAGGGGTCAAAGAAAAGATTTTATTGAAATGTATTTCAAAGGAAATGACAAGCAAGAATTAAAAGAGTCGTACTTAATAAGTACTATATTTATATCATTTCAACTTCTTCACACAGCAGCGATAGCTGAGTGGAGAGACCGACGGACTGCTACGCAGAGGGTCTCGGGTTCGAATCCACGGCGCGCACCGATGACTTTTCGAAGTTATGTGCGTATTAAATTGTTAATAGCGATAATTATCGCTTGCTGAGCGGGAAAGGAAAGCATCGTGAGGAAACCTGCATGTCTGAGAGTTATCCATAATGTTCTCGAAAGACATGAACCATGAAGCCATAATGAACTCGAAAGTATTGAACCCAGAACATTAGGCAAATGCCAGCGGCGAGGTGGCCTCTTAAACCACAACGCCAACCGCGCAGTCAGCTCAACAACCCCTCTTTGTTTGCCGAAACGGGGTCTTCTCTCTAAGACTTGTCTGCTCTATTTCTCGTCGGTCCTTCAGAAGACGTGGCCAGCTCATTGCCACTTCAGACTGCTTATACGGCGAGCTTTGTTGGGGACTCCAGTTCTCTTCCTGATGACCTCGTTACGAATTCTATCATTTAGAGAGACTCCGAGCATAGCTCGATCCATAGTACCCTGAGCTCTTTTAAATCTATGGACCAGCAGTACCGTGAGTGTCCAGATTTCGGCACCGTATATCATTACTGGTAGGATGCATTGGTCAAAGACTTTTGTCTTGAGGCAATGCGGGATAGGCGACGAGTAAATCCGACGTGGCTTACCGAATGCTGCCCATACCAACTTAATCCACTGATCGATTGCCTTCTCGAAGCTGTGTCTACCCAACTGTATTACTTGCCCCAGGTATACATACTGTTTCACAACTTCGAGCAAGGAACCGTCAATGCAGATCGGTCTCAACACGACGTATTCAGTAATATTACCTTCGTTTTAGCCAGGTTCATGCCAAGACCAATCCACCGGGGAGGCTTCATTAAGGTCGACAGGATTCCGCTAAGCTTTTCCAACGTCTCTGCTATTAGGATGATGTCGTCAGCAAATTGAAGGTGTGACATGTACTCGCCGTTGATATACGTTGAGCCCACTCCAGTGTCTTGAAGACATCCTCAATTGCGTTGGTGAACAGCTTGGGAGATATTACATCCCCTTGCCGGACTTCCCTACGCAACTCTATGGTGTATGTCTTTCTGTCTTGGATCTGAACGGTCATGATCGCCGGTCGGTTTCATACAAATATCTTAACACCTCTATATATCGCCAGCTAATGCGTAATCGTTGCAGGCTGTCAAGAAATGCCCAAGTTTCGACAGAGTCGAAGGCTTTCTAGTGGTCCACGAGTGCCATACACAGCGGCTGGTTGTACTCATGGGTCTTCAGTATGGATGTGGTCCACGGTGATGAAGACTTTTGTAATTGTTGTTGTTGTCTTGTTTGAAATCAACTTTGAGTTTAAGTCAACTTTGACAGCGCATCATCAAAATCTGGTTGCCATATAGGATCAGAGTACTCGTCAATATGATTGAAACGAGCCCAAACTCTTATGTCGTTTTATTGCGGAGTTCCTATGGCCAATTGCCAGCTCCATCATGCGATTAGCTCTATACAAATTAAGAAATGGGAGCAGGGCACCGTTTTATTTATTTTTCATTATAATTAAGTATTTATGCCTCGTAATAAAATACGTTTTGAAATATACATATCAAGCCCTTTCCTTTCATATGGTAGGGTTTTGAATCAAGTGGTGTGGTGTACGTCCCAGCATCAGGCAGAATATTTTGTTATAATACTACTAGTACACTACTACAGTTTCAAAGGATAATGAGACTTATTGCAAGGCATTAAGGTGCAGTAACGGACTCCGGTGCAACGGGTAGTACGAAGTTAACTTGTGTACCAGTATCCGGTAAAAAAGGGTATAATATTGCCGGGTACTGGGTCATGTGGGGGTTTCTGAGACCCAGTAAATGTTATATACCAAAATAATTACTAATTCATTAAATTCATCACATTTTATGGACTATATCGCTAGATAATTAACTCAAATATTTAAGCAAATAAACACTCGCACTGTACTGCTGTCTGCAGCAATATGATAAGCAAACCAATACAATATGGTAGCTTCGTAGTTTAGTGACAGAACCTCGAAATTCCACAAAGTTTTTGCACACCACACTTTCATTGTAGTATAGATTTGCCACCATTACAATTATTGACCAGCGTTAATATTATAATTATACGAAATAATATCAAGTATGTATTGCAATTCTCAAACTTTAATTATATTTTGGTAGAAACCTGAAAAATTATAAAAACCGACTAGTTACCGGGTACCGGGACACTGCCGGAATTACGTACGTTTACCTTACGTTATTATTTTAAGTGACAAGTCGCCGCGACCGGCATCTTCCAGTGTGCGGTATAAGAATTCGGACGCTGCATCTGGATGCCAAAAAGCGACTGAATCGCCGGTCGCCGATGCTAAAAGAAGCTAGTCTGCGGAGGCCCTTTGACTTGAGCTCCGTACAAAATATTTCAAACATGTATCTCGATTCTCCAATTCCACGGATATATCGAATATTGAAAGCGGCCATTAGTCAACATTACAAAACCCAAAAATAATAGCTTTTTATCTTCAATGAAGCCTACAATACACACATAGGTACTTGTACATATTTTTCGCAGCCCTGCTCTAGTCGAGCGAACCGTCGACTCGTCAATTGGGTTTGGGTTCTCGCTCTATATGCAGATGGCCGCTCGTTAAAGTCCGCTCTTATGTGCCCGCCTTTACAGAGCCGCTATAACATTCTCTTATACTGTTCTACGATATTTATGATCTCAGTATTCATTAAAGAAAAGTGGAGAAAAATGGTTTTTGAAATATGTACACAATAGAAGTTGAGAATAGTGGTTAAGACCGACTTCTTAATATGCGACCGCATACTGAACTTATAGTTTTTTGTTATTGGAATATAAGCAACGAGTAGCTAGCTATGGTTCCTCTCCGTTTTGTGCATAAAACAATTTAAGTGTATTTCGTAGTGGTATAGAATCAAAAGATGGTCAAACTTTAATCAAATATTGCATGAAACTTATTCTCTCAACGCTTATACCACGCCCCAAGGGCTTTGTCTGACACAGCGTTTGTTCCATAATTTTGTTTCGTTATTGGATATAAAACAAAATAATGTTTTAATATAATTACCTACCAGCTGAGACATTTATCTTTTCATATTAACATCTGGCTGACATGGCTGCTTCGTTACGAATTATAATAAATCGTACATATTGTTTTATTAAACGATATTATTTTGTAGTACGTTTTTTGTTTGTTACAATGTTTTTATCAAAATGAGGAGGGAGAGGAGATAGATGATCTCCCTGGCTCTCCCTAGAATTTTACGAAGAAGATATTCAACATGAATGAAAATAAGATAATATGGTTGCTCCTTGTCGTAATGTGCATCAGTTCATTGAAGCGATTATTCCATGACATTTTGTCTTTATGGTGAAATGGTGATCAGTGGAAACATAAATGGTGAAATGGTGGTCTTTCAGCCGACTCTTTACAACCTGGCTGAAAGATCTCAATCGTATCTGCCATCCGTTTGTAAGATATGCACTAGAATGAATGAATTTAAAATATGGTGTTAAATAAAAAAAAGCGTCATGACAAACGTAGTTGTATTAATATTTGTTAAAAAAAACAGCCATTAAGGATATTCAATTTATCATGAATTGATAACATTCTCTTCAACTTATATGATTGCTAAAGGTTTATCTTTAGTTTTACCATTTTTGACGATTAAACTTTTGAAATCTCCTTCAGAATCTTCTTCGCAGTTATCATGACATTGCCTCAAGGACACATCTTGTATGTTTAAGATAATGTTATAAACCCATATGAGCATGACTGTAACTTGATAGCAAACACGTGTATACATCACAGTTGACATATTTTTGTCTCAACCTTACCTCCGTGACGCAAATCTTCATAATAATATCCAGGATATTTTATATTACTGGAAGCCAAGTAGTACCTACACCAACCTTTCCCTAATGTAGGCTAATTGTTTATCTATTTTGTGATCTTGGATATAAGTAGGTCTTTTTGACGCAGGTAAGGATCAAATTACAATGTAATGGGTCTTATCGGGAAAATGAGAAACAAGTTTTTGTCATAAGATATTATTATCCCTTATTCGTATACTTGATGGTATGAAGAAAATGTCATTAGTAGTAATGAGGAAAGTATTTTTTCGATAAAAAATAACTCATATCTTTGTTGACTTTCATATTGAATAGAATAAAATTACATAATATTATCTACAAAATAGTACTTATTTTGAGTGGCCTGTTTGTTTGACTGCTAAGCGTTAAGGTCGTCGGTTGCACTCCCATACAGGCCAAATAGTTGTGTTATGTGCATAATAATTTATTCAGTGTCTGGATGTAATTCATCTGCATTTCAAATGTTTGAGAATGTACATCGTGTATTATAAGTCAGTATTTTCACTAAAAGTATGTATTCAGCCCATCATAATAATTTAGTTGCATTCTTGATCATTTAGTTTAAATTTTATTTTCTAAGATAAGCGTTTATATTAACATGACGGTCGATGCGTAAGTTCGATGTTTTCTATTTGTTGCCTACAAACTAGCTAACTGTCGTACATGTCACGTTGTAGTACCTACTGAAATGTTAATTGTGACGAAAATGCTTCATAGAAAATGACATGCTTTTATTTTATTTTATAAAGTAAACGCTTTGGGTAGCTTCTATGTCATGATCTGAGTACATGCTTTTTTTAGAAATGCTGAATTAATATAAAAAGTATAGAAGTATGTTCTTCGGTTGCAGCTTGCCATAGTAGCTATTGACTCTGCCTGATTTGGGATGAGAATAGCGTGTATCAATTTGTTTTAGGCTAATCGCTGAATTAAATATTTGATCTATCCATTTTTTTTAGATTTGAGATTTATTTTAGATATAAGCTCCATACAAAATATGTCAATCACGTATCTCAAATCCAATGATAGATCGAATATTAAAACCGGCCGTTAGTAGGTTATTATTGTTTTTTGTATAATATGTCAGATAATTTTAGCCAACACATACCGTTCTAACCTTATAAAAGAGCAAAAGAGAAAGCACCAACATCAAATTGAAAATTATAAAACTTTGTACAAATTAATTTATGCATAGCCTGTAATCAACGGTACAATTTAAAAATACAAAAAGGCTCATGGAATTTTATTTGAAAATCGCTCGTTGTTTATGCTAGCGTAGTACTTTACTCTATTATTACTCTAATTTGAACTATTTTGCTTGCTTTGAGTTCTAGTTTGCCCAATATAAACGAGAGTTCGTTTTAATATGTTTTACTTTGAATGTAGTTTTATGTGTGCAGCAATTATGTAAATTACTATTTGTTTATTTTGCAATTTATATTGAGCCACGTATGACCTGCCAAGTGTGTATTGGTGTTCCATGGCGCACGTCACACTGCAAACAACGCAGCGCTGATGCCAAACAATTGAGTTAATCGGAACTCATTTATTCGTAAGCATTGCGTTCTATCCACAGAACAGTTTGAATAGACACAAACCTATCTAGTTGGCAACAGCAGAACTGAGCCAATCGAATGAATTTCAAGTTGTTCTTTAGACGCAACAAAAACTAATGTCTGAGTTCATCATCATCATCATCAGCCTGCCGCAGTTCACTGCTGGATATATGCCTCTCCAATGGCACGCTACTGAGCCCAATTGTCGGCTCTTTGTGTCCAGCCGCTGCCAGCCACTTTGCGTATATCGTCACTCCACCTATCCGGAGGGCGTCCTACACTACGTTTGCCACGGCGCGGTCTCCACTCTATGTCTGAGTTAACTAGTTGTAACTCGCGGCTTCGCACGTGGATGGCAAAAAACGTTCTATGAAAGAACAAAATATAAAATACGTTACTCACTTCTTTGTGGCTTACTTGTAAGGTAATAGTTTGCCAGTAAGAATCTTAACCCCTATTTCAAGACCTCAGATTTACTTTCCGCCACCAAAATTGTAGCCCAAGTTAGACAAAATTCATAAATTTTTGTTGAGCCATTTGTAGTGAAGACAATAAAGTACATACACGTTTGTTCTTATGATATTCATAGAGATTGATATCAATCGAGATAAAGGTTGATATTGATGTTACGGACCAATACAATAGCGTTATTAAGATATTCCTACCCTCAGGGGGTAAGATAGGGGTTCAAAGTGTGTATGAAACTAAACTTATTATTGTTTCAGTGGATTGACTTCAAACTTTGTATACAATATGTTCCTCAAATAACGTTAGTGTTTCGAAGTCACTCCCCTATATGGGGGGTTAAGAAAGGGTGTCCCATTTTGTAATATAAAAAAAAACTTCTATGGATTCATTTGAAACTTTGTATATTGGTTCCTCAAACGACAATAGTGAACACTAAGAATTTGTTTTTCAAAAAATTCCTCCCCTCAGGGGGCAAGATAGGGGTTCAAAGTGTGTATTAAACGAAACTTATTATTCCTTCAGTGGATTGACTTCAAACTTTGTATATTGGTTTCTCTAATGACCTAAGTAAACATTAAGAAAATCCTTTTGGAATTTCTTACCCTAAAGGGTTAAAAAGGGAAGTCGGAATTTCTATAAAACCTTATTATTCCTTCATTGGATTAATTTCAAACTTTGTACATAAGTTCCTCAAATGAAGTTAGTGAGCACCAAGAAAGGAGTTTTCGAAGTCACTACCCTATGGGGCTTGAGAAAGGGTGTCCCATTTTCTAATATAAAAAAAAACTTAAATGGATTCATTTGAAACTTTGTGTATCGGTTCTTTAAATGACGTTAGTGAATTCACCACTAAAATGGGGAGTTCAAAAAGGGGTCCCAGTTTGTATGAAACTTTTAATTCCTTCACGGCGAGCCTATTGCCGTTACCGTGCACATTGGCAGACTCCGTCCTGCTTCTGAGAATTGGGAAAAACTCAGTAAATACTTTTGCCCGCCCTGGGAATCAAACTCGAGACCTCCCGTTTAGCAGACGCATACGCTATCCACTGTACTACGGAGGCAGTCAAATATTATTTATTTGTATAATATGTCTGTATATAAAATCCTTGCGTTACTGATTGACTGACAGCCATGCTACAGCCGAAATAGCTGAGCGCAAGTAGATGAAATTTAGCATGTATTTTCCTTGAGGTGTGTGGGGGCACACTAAGAGAGGATTTTTGGAAATTCTGCCCCTAAAGGGGTTAAACTGGTTGTCAGAATTTGTATGAAACTTTTTATTCCCTCAATGGATTAACTTCAAAGTTTGTATACCTATTGGTTCCTCAAATGAAGTTAGTGAGCACTAAGAAAGTCTTTTTGAAAATTCTTACCTAAGTGGTTAAAAAGGGGAGTCATAATTTGCATAGAACCTTTTATGCCTTCAAGGGATTAACTTCATACTTTGTTTACTGGATCCGCAAATGACGTTAGCGAACACAAGACATTTATTTTAAAGCTAGTCTGTAAGATATAATATATGAAGGTACTCATGAAATGGTACTGATAGTAAAAATGGAAGTAAAGGTTTTTGTTTAACTCCTTTTGGTTAGCAATGCCAATTTACAAAAAAAAATAATGAATATTGTTTCTTGTTTCATACAAACTTACAACGATCTGTAATTATTTAAAAGTTTTATAAAAATCCTGATTCCCCTTTTACCCCCTTAGCGTAGGAATTTAAATAAGATTTTTCTTAGTGTAAACTTCGTTTGAAGAATCAATATAAAAAGTTTAATGTTAATCTTGTGCCCAGTAGTTTCGGTTGTAGCGTGTCTGTCAGTCAGTCAGTAATGCAAGGATTATATATAATATACAGATTGAAGGGATTCCATATCACTATCCCTTCGGGTTGCGGAGGTCAGACAGGCAGTCGCTCCTTGGAAAAGCTAATATTCAGCCAAATCCGGTTAGGAATATATACAGGGTGTCACAAGACCCATCACCAAGCCGAAGTCTACTCATTGTGGACATCATGCCAAGTCATACTAACCAAAAATAATACCTGGGAAACGATTTTTTTTTTGAGTTTTCACATTTTTCAAACCGCAATTAAAAGCGCGCGCGTGCAATGCTCGAAATACCTACTTATCCATGGGGTTATAGGGCATCTAAAGAACATATTGGCGGGGTAAATGCATCGATTTTGTACCTAATAAAAAAAATTCCATACTATCTTTGATCCTCAAAATCTCCTAAACCAGTAATTTCGCAGGTATGGTGCCGAGGTAAAAAATGTTCGTACTGATTGGTACAACTTGGGATTTCAGTTTTCGTTATGGGTCTTTTTACACCCTGTATATAGACGGGAATTAACGCGAACATGCAAATTAGGTATTTACATACTTTATTTTGCTTGACGTTTCGAGACGGTTGCACGTCCCGTGGTCGCAAGCTGACTGGTGTGGCGATCTCACGTCTCCGAGTGCGAGGTAGAAGATTCTATTTCTACCCCCGGGTCGTTGATATTCGAAGTACCGGCGCAAAACACACTAACCGTATCTGTATATTCTGAACATTCGCCGACTGCGCGTGAAGGTGGGGTGTTGTTAGCCGAATCACAGGATTCCACGCCGATGACAATTTGAAGCCCTCTTCCCGATTGAAATTTTTATGTTTTCTGATATCAATCGCTTCACGCACAACTCTTGGGTAAAAGTGGCGTTCCGTAGAGAGGACTTGGGGACGATGAAATTCAATCCAGTGATTGGTGTCCGATTGAAGTAAATGTTCCGCAATCGCCGATTTGTTCGTTTGACGGTTCTATACAGCTGCGATGTGCTCCTTTATACGTTCAGCGATAGTCCGCTTCGTTTGCCCTATGTAAGAGCTTCCGCAGCTGCAGTTGATTTTATAGACACCTGGGGTTTGTAGCGGTAGAACATCCTTTGGTGTGCCCACCATGTTGTATACTTTGGCCCCTGTTGTAAATACTGTCGAAATGGAGTAGTTTTTTAACTTGTCTCCTATTTTATCCGTAACACCTCTAATGTAGGGCATGTAGGTCGGTTGTCTATTTACCGCCGCATGTTTATCGCGCTTGATAGGCCGCGTCATTCGTCGTTGTACCTGGCATCCGTTCTTCCTAAGTACCTCCTGAACATAGTCTAGCTCTAGCCTCAAATGCTCAGGGTCACAGAGGTCATGTGCTCTGTTTTTTAGTGACGTCACAACGGATTGCAGGTGTCGAGGGTGGTGGTGCGACATGGCGTGCAGGTATTTATCTGTGTGCGTAGGCTTCCGGTATACGCAGTGTGTTAAGGACCCATCTGGTCTCATAGTCACTTTGACATCCAAGAATGACAACGATCTGTCAGTTTCCATTTCGTAGGTGAACCTCATTTTCGGATGAATGGAGTTAAGGTGTTGCACGGCCAGAGTAACGCGCAGAATACATACAAACGAACAAATCAGCGATTGCGGAACATTTACTTCAATCGGGCACCAATCACTGGATTGAATTTCATCGTCCCCAAGTCCTCTCTACGGAACGCCACTTTTACCCAAGAGTTGTGCGTGAAGCGATTCAAATCAGAAAACATAAATTTCAATCGGGAAGAGGGCTTCAAATTGTCATCGGCGTGGAATCCTGTGATTCGGCTTACAACACCCCACTTTAACGCGCAGTCGGCGAATGTTCAATATACAGATACGGTTAGTGTGTTTTGCGCCGGTACTTCGAATATCAACGACGCGGGGGTAGAAATAGAATCTTCTACCTTGCACTCGGAGACGTGAGATCGCCACACCAGTCAGCTTGCGACCACGGGACGTGCAACCGTCTCGAAACGTCAAGCAAAATAAGGTATGTAAATACCTAATTTGCATGTTCGCGTTAATTCCCGTCTATATATATATTCTTAAATCCGGTTAGACTAGTAAGCGGACCCCAGATTGAAACTGGGATAACGCTAGGAGGATGAAGTGATTCCATTGAATGAATAACAGGTATAACACAAACTCTTAATCCCTTTTTTATCCTCTTAGGGGATATCATTTCCAAATATATGTCTTTGTGTTCACTAATGTCATTGGGTGAACCAAAATGCAAAGTTTGAAGATAATAGAAAGATGTATCCGTATCAAAGGGTCAAAATATGCAGAACCTATATTCTCTTCTAGTCTTGAGATAGTTCAGCGGTAGCTCCATACAGCTAATGCTATCTATCGTACAATTATGAAGGCAACCAACGCTGGCGACATCTCACGGACACCAAGAAAAAAAGATCCTGACTCGTGCTATTAAAGTTCTCGCACTCAGTCATATACAAATTCAGTTACCTTTCAGTTGAAGAATTCCGCACGCCTGTTTCCTTCACAGAAGCATAGTTTACAAAACAATTTCACGAGTATAACATGATATTAAACAAGTTTATGCTTCGTTCACATATTGTTCAAGCTACTTATCTACACTTCAGTATTTCCTCTTGTCGAGACGCCAAACGCTACACGGAAGATACGCGTTCTCCAATCTTCGATCGCATCCGTACATGTCTGGCATATTTTCGACTCGCGAATATCACAACTAGGATAGTGCAGTTTATAAATTATTATGTGATGAAGTGCTAGTTTTCGTGGCTGCAGAATGCAACTTATCATTTTTAATAAATTCAATGTCGCGATACTGTTTGTGTTGTAGTTAACCATTTGAAGTTAGAAACTATGCTTTCATGTGATCAAATCTGTAACAAGCATAATGTTGTTGTAAAATATCGGCAAAATCTTTCTCTATAATTTCGGTTTACAGCGCTCGGCTCAAAATCACTCTGTGTGGTGAAACTTGGATGAGGCCTATGTTTAGCAGTGGATGTCATTCGACTGAGGTGATGATAATGATGATGGTTATTCTGGTATCCAAGTGTTTGTACCTGCTGGACCGATTTTTATTGGTACTGACTTGTTGTTTCAGTTATCACTTGTCGGGTTTCTAGCTATAGTTAAACAAGTAGGTGACACCGTTGTCCAGTTTCAGAAAATAGCTAAAGGCGGACAGAATCTAGTGGCCTACGCCGGTTGGACCCAAAACTTTTAACTTTGAACTCGGGTGCTGATTTCTAGTCTAACCTGATTCAACAGAATATTAGCTTAGCTAAAAACAATATGTGGATCACACATAGTTTAATTTTGAGAGAGAAGTGTAATGTGAAGTAACCAACAGCTTTGGGCGCAAAACTTAAAGATGAGACGGTCGATTTATCTATTACGCTATTTACGCAAAACAACAAATAAACCAACACATTTATAAAACAAAGGTAATTTTCTACAATTATTTTCACGTGTGTTACCACGCAATTTACATGTTTGATTGAATTTGAGTTACACACGATTAATCAAATTGGCCGGCGGGGCTTAATTGAAAAACCTGTTTTCGATCAATCACACTGATAATAATCCATAGAAGTTTAACGGTCTACGTGTCGAGAACAGATAACATTTAATAAATTTGAGTACGACGACGTCAATGTTTCTCTCGTTTGTAATACTGTACTATAAAAATCGGGCAGGTTTGTGTGAGTCTCTGTCTGGGTGTGTGTACATATGTTTGTTATTATGGATGACTGCATGCTGTTCTATCACACAAAAACTACTAAAAGTATTTTGATGCAACTTTGCAGTAATATAGCTAATACATCAAGTAGCACATAGGCTGCCGTTTGTGGCGATAAAGAATAACCGCACGTTTAGAATCGCGGGTACAAGCTAGGTGTAGCTGTTATGGTCGCGAAAGTTTGTTTGTTGTCTATCACGCGAAAACTAGACAACCGCACCAAGCTGAAAATTGTCTAATTGAAGACCACATAATTATTTATAAAAACAATTTTTTTTTCGAGATTTGTCATTCTCTTATTCTATAAGCTCTCCCATTTTACCACAATGGAAGCGACTACCTTTGACTTTTAGAAACAATGGTATCATGAACCTCAATTCATTTTTAAAGATTTATCTATAGACACTGCGCATGCACATGACCGTCAAAAAAAACTTTCTTAAGTCCGTTACATGTATGGAGAGCTCCATTAATTTCTAATTCATTTTTTAAATGTTTTGTAAAGTTATTGTGAAGCGGTTTACAGAATGCATGTACCACTTTTTGACAGTTTTGCTGAAATTCGCGAAAAACCTATTTTTGTGTCGTCTGACCCCGTGTACTTTTTTTCAGGTGTCGAATACACGAGGACTTTTAAGAGTTCATTTATAATGGTGTTTTGAACAATCCTACAAATTTTCAACTGGGTGCGTATTACTGTAACCTCGGATGTCTAAATTGACCGGAATATTATGTCTCGTATTACTGGCACCGAAAATAATTTAGTTGTGCACAGAAGCTAGAATATTTGTAATTTTATTTCAATTTCTTTTCTTAAGGGCCAAGTGAAATTAATTTTTACTAATCCGTCCAATAAACTCCGACTAACTTCATTACGGCTTCCTTCAAAGTTTAACTTTCGGAAGCCGGTGTATTTAATGGTCACTGGTTCTAAATCGGACTACATAGTTGGTAGTATAACAGTCTTAGAGATGCGGGTGCGATTAAAAAGTAGAGTAGTTTTATAAATTACTATAATTGGTGTATGGTCACTTTAAGTAGCTGAACTTCGTTGTTTTCGCGGCGCTACCTCTGCTGTGTATGATTTTATTTCGAGTTGATCACACATTTTTTAATTGTTTTATTAATATGTAAGTTTTATTAAAATAAATTGTCTGCATTTTTATTGGAAATTGATAGCAGTTCATTTATTGTATACTTAGTGATTTTGCAACGGTACGTTTTGTCGACGCCGCGCCTCAAACTTTTCGAAAATGTACCTTTGCTCCTTTCCAATCCCAGGTACTTTAAAGCAAAGCTTATAAAATTATGGCTACCAGCACATGACCTGTGATAAGCCTATGATTCCAATCCTTATAATGATGATCACGTCAGTATAGGACTACGTTGTCAATAAGATTTTCAGTCTTTATAAAGATTCAATATCCTTGATGTCCTTTTACTGGCATAAAGCATAAATGATCACCGTCCGGTTTGTGGAGATAAAAGTTTTCTGCCTTCGATTAGTACATTGTTATTCAGTATTTGGTGATTCCATCGGCACCGGATATAGTTTTAATGAAATTTTAACTCCGACTGCAATAACATCAACCGCCATGTGGTACTGGGTAACCGTGACTGGTATTTAATAAGGTTAGAAGTGTATGATCGCCTTACTTGCCAAAAAAGTACAAAATCACCAGTCACCAATACCTATCTAAATAGTTGGATTTAAACCATTAATTAGCAAAGCAGCTGAGATTAAAAAGCGCTATCTATTTGTTTTATTACTTTTTGTTTTTGTGAGGATGGATTAATGAACGTTTATTACTCTTTCATGTACTAAATTAATTTCGATGACACTGCAGTAATACTTATAGATAGCTTATTCATAAGACTAGCACATGGGCTACATTTCAATACTCAATATTTTTATTGCTTTCCACAATGTTTGCTTAGGTGGTACTTAAAATATATATGTTACAATTATGGACCCTGTCGGGCCCAGCATAGTAGATTTTATCAGGAGAGAGGAAGCTAGATAATTTTAATAAATATAATGTATTCAAACTACAATATCTATGTTAATTACCATTTTAATAGAATATATAAGTTCTGAATATTATAACATATTTTATTTATTATATTTAATATTACTATAAATTAGGTGCTTATAGTACCTAATTCTCATATTACTCTTTATTATAAATACATTACTAATGAAATCTTTGGTGTATGTCTTGTATGTAGTACCTATAAATCCATTTCGTCCCGATAGCCGGCCACACGGTCAAAGGTAGGTACGGTAAGCTAGTAAAATATAAATTTAAAGTGCTTTATTTTCATATTCCGTGTCTAAGAAGTGCATGATGTTGGCAAATTGCTTTCCTAGCGTATACTACGACAATGGACGAGCCATTGACGTCACATACGCTAAGGAAAATTATTTTCTATATAAGAAGCATTTGACACTTAGAGTGCAAACTTTGTCCTAAATTCCGTGCTTACACACTAAATTTGAGCCACATTTTAACATTTTGTGTTAAAGTACTATTTCATTATCACTTGCACATGCTAGTGGGCAACCGACTGACTGCTATACAGGGGAAGTCTGGTTCGAATCCACTTTTTGAAGTTATGTGCGCATTCAATGACAAATTATTGCTTGCTAATTTGCGGTAAAGGAAAATGTCGTGAGGAAATCTACGTGTCTGAAAGACCTTTATAATGTTTTCGAAATACATATGAAATCTGCCAAGAACGTGTTCCTCTTGGTCAGCGTAGCGGACTATGGTGCTTGCGCTTTTCTATAGTGAGAAGAGGCCCGTGCTCAGCGATGGGACAATTATTATACAGGGTTGATAATGATGACTACTTTATGAATGTTTTCTTCTTCTTTCTCTAAAATATCACATCGCGGTACACTTTAACCACATCACACAACCAACTTCTAGAACATCACCATTAGTGAAGTAAGCTTTCAGTGAAATCGTAATCAAAAGATGGCAAAGAGAAACGTAATATACGGAGAACAACTGAAAGCAGTGGATCAAGCTATTTATTATTGCAAAGTCATAGTCAGTCTACACTAATATTATAAAGAGGAAATATTTGTATTTTTGTTTGTTTGTAATGTATAAACTCAAAAACTACTGGACCGATTTTAAAACTTCTTTCACCATTAGGAAGCTACATTATTTGCGAGTAACATAGGCTATTTTTTATTTTAGAAAAAAATAGGGGTCCGTAAGATATTTGGGTTTTTCGGGTACGCGAAGTAGTTCCCTCAGGACGCGGGTGAAACCGCGGGGAACGGCTAGTAAGAAATAAATATAGAAACAGTTTGTTAGAAGGTGCAAAAAATATATATTTTTTTAAACCGTATAAGTAAGAGTCAGCCTCGCCCATCAAGATTAAGAGATAAGAGGAAACTGTATTTTTTATTTTGCAACTTAAATTAAATTGTATGAGTCGTAAAAAATAATTAGATATGTTTCGAAATATGCACACCAAGCCCTTTCATAAATATCTCACCTGGGGGCTTATTCACTATGACCATTTTGAATTCTTAACGTATTTTAACGTGCTAGTTACCCACGTCGGAACGTTATTGGCTTAAACGGTATTCACTATGCCAATTTCAAGTTTGACAAGCACGGTAGCGCACGTTTTGGACACGGTTTTAGTTGTCAAAATTCCGTGAGCTAAGAGGTCACGTAACGCGTTTATTGTAAAACGATAGAGGATAAATAAGTACTAAGTTTATTTGTTTTATATTATTTTCAGTGTCCGTTAGTGGTTAAATACTAAGTTTATTTGCTTTTTTAAGGTTCCGTAGTCCACAAGGAACCCTTATAGTTTCGTCATGTCCGTCCGTCTGTCCGTCCGCAGCCTAGCTCAGAGACGCCTGGTGCTAGAAAGCTGATATTTGACATGAATATAGACATACGATATTGCAACAAAACTGTAGAATAAAATTTAGGAAAATATTTTTTTAAGGGTATCTCCCCTAGTGGGGTTGAATTTTTTTTTTGGTTGAGTACCCCATTGTGTGGGGTATCATTGGATAGGTTTTAAAAAAATATTATTAGTTTGCTCAAATCATTTTTCGATCAAGTGATTGGTTTGTCAAATATCAAGCTTTGAAGTGAAAAAAATTGTTAGACTCAAGTGTCCCCCTCCCTCTGCCGGCTAAACCATTAATTTGGAAGAGGTGAAAAAAATCACAAATGTAGTACATATAACGAATTTAAAAGGAAAACTATCACGGCTAAGTAGACATCACTAGTTTACGAGTAATCGTCGGTTAACTTGTAAATACCTATTTCTGTGAGTTTACATTGGGAGCGCTGGCTTAATCTTAAAGATGCCCGTATTTAGTCCCATGTGAAACAGAAGTTATTATCAATAATGGCCATTATGGGTAACTACGGAACCCTACATTGCGCGTGGCCCGACACGCACTTGTTATTTACCAGTGTCCGTGTCAAAGTTGTTTAATTAAATATTATGTTTGATGAAAATTGACGCCTGTCGCTGACGCCAGCGTCTCACTCGTCTTCGGATAAATAATAAATCCATTATGATTTATTAGATTCTGTTAGAATTGGGCTATTTGCTGCGCTAACCGCACTTATATTTTTAACACGCTTTTATTAGGTCGTCGTGTATGTAACTAACTATGTAATGGAATCTAAGGAAACTAATTTAACCATCTTCCAAGGGTCGTAGCGTAATGAAAATTGGCAGATGTATGTAGTTCTGATGATAATTTAATAATATGGTACTGTTGAACTGATCTGATGATGGAGCCGGAAGATATGACCTGGAACTTCATGATGGAAAAACCTATCATAGCTGTTTTGGATTTCTTATAAAAGTCTTGTAATGAACTTTAACTACAATTAGGTTTCAAGGTCTGATGATGAAGCTGGAAGATAGGCACTGGCATTCCATGATGGAAAATTGTATCATAATCGTGTTTGCACTTGTGAGAAAGGCCACGTAATGAACTTTGACTACAATTAGGTTTCAAGGTCTGATGATGAAGCCGGATGATAGGCACTGGCATTCCATGATGGAATATCATATCATAGTCGTGTTCGCACTTGTGAGAAAGGCCTCGTAATGTACTTTGACTACAATTAGGTTTCAAGGTCTGATGATGAAGCCGGAAGATAGGCACTGGCATTCCATGATAGAATATTGTATCATAGTCGTGTTTGCACTTGTGAGAAAGACCATGTAATGGACTTTGGACACGATCAGATTTCAAGGTTATAACAAACCAATTATATATTGTAGACCACGCAGTGGTGTAGTTAGGGTTCGTACTTTTGCGGCTGGATAGGCGTATGTGGCCCTGAGTAGAGTAAAATCACTTAGTGGTCTCCTGATTGAAGAGCTGGATTGTTATAAGCTGACAGATAAAACACCATGTAATACAGACGCACAGGCGGGGATGGAGAGGATGCGGGCTCATTCGCCTACTTAAAATAAATGTAATCTTAAAAATATTTCGTTATCAAAGACCAAAAAGTATAAAATAAATTAATAGTTTAAAAAACACTAGAAAAAACACGCTTTTATAAATGCACGTAAAAACAAAAAATAAATTACGGATCGTTCAAGTTTTCTCTATTTCTTTGCTGAAGTGTAAACTATGTGCTTTTAATTATAATATTTAATTGTAAAAGCGTGGGGCGCTGGAACAGGAAATACTTTATTGTTAACAAATACTAATACTACCTTCTTGGCGGAAGCTGCAGGAGGTCTCACAAGAGCATAGCATTTATGCCGCCAAAGGGTTACCAAAGGGAACCAAAGATATCTCGTCCACGAACAAGAACTCTACATTTTGCCACTGTTGTCGCATTACCCTAATATTCTTAATTTCCTGAAAGAAGAGGCGTTAAAAATGTCATTGAATGTCGTCTTCCTCGCTGATGGCGCATGTTTTGTCTGAGTTCGACAAAGCGGTACTTTGAACAGACTGTTTAATGTAGAGCCACTTGCTACTCGTGCTGCAACTCCAGTAAGAGCGCCAATCTGTGGAACCTACTTCACGTAACATCTGTTCACTTGATTTTTGAACAAGTTAAATAAGAACGTCTTTCCTTTTCCAGCACCCACGCTTTTACAATCAAATATTATAATTAAAAGCACATAGTTTACACTTCAGCAAAGAAATAGAGAAAACTTGAACGATCCGTAATTTATTTTTTGTTTTTACGTGCATTTATAAAAGCGTGTTTTTCTAGTGTTTTTTAAACTATTAATTTATTTATATTGTAGGGCGACTACAACTGTCATGTCTGTCATCAATGTCATCATATATTTATGTTATCGTTCAAAAATTGACTTAAGTACAAAAGATGAAATAAACTTTTAAGATCAATTTTTTATTGTTCCTGGCGAAATTGAACTAAAATAATATAATTTCAGTTTTATTAACCTTTTTTATTTGTACTGTAGCTTATAGTGAAAATTACAAGTTTGTAAATAATATTTATAAAATCGAAATTGAGCCGGCAAACCAGCAATAAGATTTATGAACGAATGTTGTGAAATTGATAACTAGGCATAGACAAGCTGTCGTATGGCATACTGAATATATTGATTAATGTCTAGGATTAATGTACAATATTTTGATTGTCGTGGTACGTCACGTTACTGAATCACGTTTACGTCTAGTGCACGTCACGATGACACACGTTTTGAACATGGTATTTCAGTGGCCATAGTGAATAAGCCCCCTGAACCAGTAGCTTAATTTTTCTGCATATTTTTTTCAACTCCACGCGTCAAAAAGAGGGTCGTTACAGACCGTCAGACAAACAGACAACAAAGTGATCCAATAGGGTTCTATTTTTTCTGTTTAGGTATACAGCCCAAAAATTTAAATTTATCTTTATCCCTTCCCTATAATTAATCCAAAACAAACACAACACACCCATATGTTGACACACATATTTAACTCATATCTAGCTGGTTAGGCAATTTCTAGTTTGGACGTCAGTGATAAGCCAAAGGTTCGCAACTCGTGTACATAGGACGAAGTTCTGTCCCATACTTCGTAAGCAAGGGAAACAATTTACAAGGAACAAGTACCGTGTTCAGCAATTCTGTATACATAATTATTATCCCAGCGGTTCAGTATTAGCCCGGCGGTTGCTATGTAATAATATGACTCGGCATTTTTCAATTTGACATGGCTTATCAGAACTTAAACATACAAATATTTACTTTCTACGTAATTTTAGAGCATTCGAGCCGTGGTTTAATTAAATGGTTCCATAGTTTCTTCATAACACAACTTATAATAAAACTACGCAATTATATTTACTATAATATATAAAATAGATTCCATAAAAATATTGCCATAAAATTTTGAATTAGCTTTTTCGAAAAGTTCATAATTCATTCACTCATTCATTCAAATTCATTGATAAAAAAAGTAGCCTATAAGTGACACTTAATCTGCGATTTTACTTTCAGTTAAATAGTAAACACAATATATTCATTTCTATATAGACCACTCAAAAGAGTACTCAACCCTGAGAGCTAGTAAAACATTGAATGGAAAGTTATCCTTTTAAATCCGTTTGAATATAATTTGAGCTTGCTTTCTGCATCAAAAGTACGTAAGCAAAGTCACAAACAACTCGACTTACAAAAGAATACACTGTAGTTTATAAGGAATTCCTTTTCCACGGTCCACTACATTTCCAAGCGTACACAGAACTTAACTCAGCACAATATCACGTGGCATTCTAGTTTCGCTGTAAATATTTATTTTGTTAACACTATACAACCGAATTTGTAGTGAACTGATGGATACACGTGCATCTAAACATTACCAGCAAAACCTGATCTGTGCCTGTAGGAAATTTTAAAGCAGAGGGAGACCAACTTAAGCTAGTTATGTATTGCTTGATGAATGCCAGTTTAATTTGGACTATGATTCTGTCGTCTTGTGATACAGACATAGACCTGCTTACACTGGTGTAGTGAATCTTGATGTAACGCCGTACGTCCTAAACAAACAATAAATGCGCCTAACTGAAGGCAGCATCCCGTCGTTGTTATGTACCACGTCCTCAATAAAGACGAGAAAATACGCAAATTGGGAAAGATCTGTATACTTGTGATTTATCTCGGTTACAGTGCTGAGCTTCATTCATATAGGACGTCAACACAAAATTAGCTGTGGGTGACTAAGGGTAACTTTATCTTATGAAAACAGACTAGGACGCATATTAGAAAAAGTTAATTTTACATTGTTATCTATTCATATGCAAACAAACTTTAGACTCGTTTCTATGTATTGTTTCCTGTTATATTTGTTTCATGTACGATATCACTGATGTAGCAAACTTCGATAATAAAGTAAGTAAAACCTGCAAAATAAGTTAACATTACTGCACCTACAAGGTCATTGTGTTACTGATTACTGTAGAGCTCACCAACATAAGCTCAATGCGGAGTTTTTTAAAGAAGAAGAAGAAGGTTTTCTTAAAATCTTAAAAAGAAATATCTTCGAAGTGAGTAGTTACCTATTTCTTCATGGTGCAGTATTTACTTTAAGGATACAATCACGATCGGCTTGCATCGTTTATGGTCGGGATGATTGATGAGACCTCAGGGACGCCTTAGGGCGGTTTCTGATTAGCGTATTTTTCTGCGCGTACGGTCGTTTCAGCATACACGCTTACACGCGCGCTACATTACTCGCTTCAAAAAACAGGATTGGCGTAAACGCGCATATTTCGGCGTGTTCACTCGAAAAAGTAGTGACTTCGTGTCAGTGTCAACATGGATTCTGACAGCTCGCGCTTATACAAGCTTAGAAACGCGTCAACGCTCGTACGAGTTGCGCGTGCGCCAAAAGGCGCGCGTATACACGCCTACATGTGCTTCCGAAAACGAGACTTTTACGCGCGTGTAAAACGCTAATCTGTAACTGCCCTTAGTAAAGTACAGGCGATTACCTCCACTGTCACTGTCGGTAATTCGATACCTAACACTAACGACATCTATCCCTTCGAGGATACGTACGTGAACTAATAAAATAGAATATTTAAAGACAAGGGTGGTATAACTTAGAGGACCGCTAGAATTATTTTAGACATGAATGCAATTTAATATTACAATCAAAGACACTAAAGTAAATAATTCATCTTATGTTCTAATCCTGTTCCTGTTTAAATCATTATTTAGGTAGCAAGGTGAATTTATAATTAACTGGAGTCAGGTTCATATACGATAGCAGGTAATTAATTCCATCTCAATCTTACTCCAGTTACACTCAACGCGTGGTTTAGATAATTTGACGCTGCTCTTTAAAACAGCATCCGACGAAAACAGAGTTTCTGCTTACATAAATATATGAGTCTAGTATAGAAATATATTAAAATAATTATACTACATACATTAGCTTCAAGGTGGACTAGCGATCTTGTTAGGATCGCGGACAGCGAATGGATGCTGGGGGAGGCCTATGTCCAGCAGTGGATGTCTTCCGGCTGATATGTTGAGACAAGCTTTATCACTACCAGAAATAAAAAATATAGCGATTATCAGCAAATCGTAATACCTCGAAAATAAATTAGTAAACTATAACAGTGTTATCGAGCTTAAATTACAATTCAAGGGTGCGGAGTCCGCGCCACTCTCCGCCAGAAATAAGTCACCTGATTAATTTAGATGGCTGTTCTTTCCACCGAGTTTGCGATTATATCTTCCATTTAATCCTCTAACTTGGGTCCTGGTCTCATTGGATTAACAAAATTCACTAAGTCGCCCATTTCTAATTACGGATCTCTTTCGAAAATATTAATTATGAAACTTGAGTTCCTTGGACTTTGAAAATAATTCGTGACTCGTACTAGGTAATCGAGATCCTATTGTCGCGATATTTCACCACTTTGTATGATAAGTAAGAAGTTAAGTGGGGAAATTTGCCGGAACTTTCTAGATTCAGATTTGCTACGAAGAAAATTAGGGATTTCATGTTCCATTTCTCGAATGTAATAAAATGTTTTTTGGTTTAAATAAGTTGAAGAAAAATATCTTACTGTGCCTTTGGTCTTTTTCGTTTGTTCTAATATTTTGTTGTTTAAGGTCATGTCGAAATTTCCAAGATGCTTTAATAATTTTGGGGTTGCGGTAAAGTATGATAACTGCGATTTCGGTGATCGTGCCACTAACGGGACGCCGAGGACAACGCGGTGGTTTTAGAACGTAAAACTCGAACGCATTTAGACGAGCCATAACTCGGTTGATCACAGCCTTATGGTCTAGTGGCTGATTCCAGACGTCATTTAAAATAAAACAAAGTCTTTAATATTCTGTGCACTTTTACCAGTCTTTTTTCGTAAAAGTAGTTGATTGATTCGCCTTATTTAATTAATGATTTGTACTTAGAAACGAAACCATTGTAGAATCGAAGTCAACCTCTTCATCGCATTCCAAGTGTCTTAGTCACAAGTTACGACAGCTTATAACGTTATTCACCACCGTCGTTGGAGCCCGAGGTGCGGTTTACTGGTTTAATCAGATTTGACAGAAATTAACTATACCCCAGAGCGCCTGCCATCTGACCGCAGCCCGAAGGGATATTCCATGGCTTAGACCAGTATCAATAGCTGCAAGAGTAGACTCTTTATTATGACTGTCAAAGATCTTCATGACAGCCGGGATCGATGGTTTAACGTGTGTTTTAAGGCATAGAGCCATATAACGTTCAAAACGCACATAGCGTGGAAGTCAGTGTTGCGTGTCACGGGAACCCGTGAACCCGATACCTCTGCAATAGTAGGACGATGTTGTACATTTTAGTCAATTTCTGATAAAAGCCTGAGGGACGGAAACAGAGAAGCTACAATAGTTGCCGAGTTTGACTCGGTCCATTTTACTTCTAACTACTTTCTTCTATGATCCTGACGTTTCTAAACGACATATCATTTGTCCTAGCATGTTGGGTTACTCCCAAGATAAGCAGGCACAGAAACAGGAAATTATAACCCACAGTAGTCGAGTAAGTAATTAGAGAGTCCTATTAAATAACAATACAGGAACGTTATGCAAATTCTATAAAATAGAGTAGACATTAAATTTAATATTGATTCTGATGTCTGCTGAGGTAATTTAGGTGACTTGTTTATAAGTAATTTAACAAGTATGTAGATTTTAAAGTCATCGTCTTTTTTTATCTATTCGCGGTGAAATCTCAAACATCCTTAGCCTTTTAGGGCTGGCAAAGAAGGGTGTTGCTGACAAGCAGTCGGGGCCTACCTATTTAAACCACCGCGGTGTCAGTGAAATAATTATGTTTATTCTCAAAAACATCGAGTTTATGTTTTCTTCATATCTGGTTAGAATAGTAAGGGGACCTCGGGCATCATAGGATATAAATAATATTGATAAAGCTATGACATTGATGATTCTCAGAAATATCGAACAAAGTTTAAGTAAGCGCAAAAACAATACAGCAGTAGTAGATAAATAGATAGATAATGCTTTATTGTACACTATATACACAGCAATATTACAGAGACAACAGAGATAATCGATTAGCTGTATAACAAAATAGCCACCATTATCTGCTTCAATGTTGGTCGTCTGTAACGAATCAAAACGAGATTCATTAACTTCGTTTGCAATTCAAATTATTCTTTGTGAACTTAGTTCGAACGGTTGTTAATTAAATTAACTAAAATTCAAAGAAGTCTAACAGTGTTTAGCTAAAGTAACGGTAATTTGTGAGGAACTACGATGTTTTGTTCTATTTGTTAGGGTTGGGGAGCTACACAGTGTCCTGCGGTTGAAATTATTTGTCCCTTTACTGTTACTTGATAGTGTTGATAGAGGCAAGCTAAGAGACACTCTTCATTATTGTGTGTTTATTGGGTACCTATGTCATTGTGTTACGCACTGTATCCGATCCGAATCCGAACTGAACTCGTAAAAACGTCCCGATGTGGCCGTAGAACTTTTTACATGATGCGTTACGAAATACATCCGACATCTGTTATACGATTTATATCAAATCCGGTGCGTGATTTTTAGAGCTGTATGTTCACGTACCAATAATTAAATTATTATAGAGATACAAAAATGTATATTTGGTTTTCCTTTGTCGCCTCTTACGACACCCACGGATTTAAATGGGGTAGTAACAATATGTTGTATTCTTAATCCGTCACCACACATAATAGTGATTATGGGGCAGACTTCACATGTCTTTTGAGAACATTGTGGAAACTCTCAGGCATGCAGATTTCTTCACGATGTTTTGTTTCACCATTTATATAAACATACACAAAATTAGATCGCTGACACAGAGAATTGTCCTTAATATTATTATTTCGTCTCTTTCCGAAACTCACCGGTATTAGAACGTTGTTAACAAGATAAATATTTGGAGTCGGAAGTTTATGCGGCTTTTCCTAAACAAAGCTAACGCGTACCGCCGATCTCAGTGTTAGGGATCGTGGCTAAACTTTGTAACCGAAGTTACGCAGGCGGTCAGATACCGAGACTAGTACATTACAAAGTAACATAAATAAGGAATAACATAAATAATACGATATAGGAATTTAACCTCAGTACATCCGTGAACATAGCGCTTGCAACAGTGCCGATATATCGGTTGCTCAAAAGAAAGGTACGTGGCTTAAATCCCGAAAGACAATTAAAATAAATAATACGGTCAAAAAGGCTTGTGTAGCCACTATCGAAGGGTAAAATTATAGAGGAACTGATTATTCTTTGCAGAGAAGTCTTAGAACAGATAAAATGTAATAATAAGGCCACGTCGGAGGTCTTCAGGCGGTCTAACACTGGACATTAAAATTGATCAAATATAAAAATCATTATAAATGATTAGGCCAGCCTAGCTGTCGCTCCCGACGTCTTTCGGCTCTGCGCCAACGACAGTGGTCGGTAGCCGCTGCTACAAGTCAGCGGCCTTTACAATTTGTACGAAAGAGAGCTGACACTTAGTGGCGAATGGCCAAGACACACATCTGTACATGTTTACTGTGATTCCATACCTTCTTTAATTTAAGAGCCTAGCTCTTGTCGGTGCAGCTCCTTCCATTTCTTCCTATCGAGTGCCAATTCCTGAACTTCCTTATACGTCACAACCTTCACCTTCTCTTTAATTTGACTGAAATAACTATACCTCGGACGACCCCTCCTCCTCTTTCCTTCAACCTTCCCTTCCACGATGTTTTTAATGTACTCGTCGTGACGTATAAGGTGTCCCATCATTTTCCCTCTCCTGTTCTCAATGTTATTCAATAGTTGTCTCTTAGTTCCTACTCTGTTTAGTACCTCTTCGTTGGTAATTTTATCCTTCCAGCTAATTCTCTCCATCCTCCTCCAGCACCACATCTCAAAAGCTTCTAGTCTGTTTATATCCTGCTTAATTAAAGTCCAGGTTTCGCAACCGTACAACGCAATGCTCCAGATGTATGTTTTTATGAAATTCTTGCGGATGTTTCTGTTAATATTCGATTTAAATAGATATTTTTTGCTGTAAAAGGCTTGTTTGGCCATTGCAATTCGGCATCTGATATCAGCGGAACACCTAGAATCATATGTTATATTACTTCCTAAATATTTGAAACTTTGGACTTGCTCTATTACTGTGTTATTAATTTTGATGGTCTTATAAATTGGTGCTACTTTTGATGTTATTAACGTTTTAGTTTTGTTGACGTTGATTTTTAATTGGTATTCTGTGAAAACTCTGTCCATGTAGTTAAGTAGCGTCTCTAGTTGCATATGATCTTCAGCTACCGCTGCTATATCATCTGCAAATCGTATAAACAAAACTCTTTGTCCATTGACTTTAACACCTCCAAAAGGTTGTTCTGCTATTTTTGCTATTGCCTGTTCAATAAAAATGTTAAATAATAGTGGGGATAGGGTGCAGCCTTGTCGAACTCCCTGTTTTATTTTGGCTATAGCTTTCTCCTCCCCTATTTCAATCAGCGTTTCTTGGTTGTTGTAAATTTCATATATTATGCGTCTGTCTCTGTAGTCTATTCCTGCGTTTTTAAGTGTTATCATAATTTTATTCCAGTTAACTTTATCAAAGGCTTTTTCCAAATCTATGAATGCTAAGTAAGTGTTAATTCCTAAGTCTAGTCTGCGGTCTATAAGCATTCGTAACGCCAATATGGCTTCCCTTGTGCCTTTGTTTCTTCTGAAACCGTACTGATCTGGACCAATTAGGTTATCTATTTTGCTGTAAATTCTATTATGTATTATTTTTAAAAGTACTTTAGATGCATGAGTTATAAGGCTAAGGGTTCTATGTTCTTCACATTTCTGAGTATTAGCTTTCTTGGGTAGAGTTATCAATTTACTTTGGCAATAGTCGGTAGGTAATTTTCCTGATCGGTAAATTTGTGCAGTTATTTCAAACAGTTCAGTTATTGCAAGCTCATTAGAATTTCTTAGTAACTCTATGGGAATTGTATCTATACCGGGGGCTTTATTATTTTGTAGTGAGTTCAGCGCTGCATCAAATTCACTCCTCAAAATTTCCGGTCCCAGGTTTTCAGGGTCTACTTCATGCTGTAGTTCTATATCGTTATGACATAGTCCATCACCCTTATAAAGTTCTTCAATATACCTTTTCCATCGTTGCGAAATTTCTCTATTGTCAAAAATAAGATTCCCACCTTCATCCTGAATAACTGTACTTTGTCTCTTCTTGATTCTACCCAGTTTCTTTATAATTCTGTAAGCTTTGTCTTATTCCATACCAAACGTATTAAAAATTGTAATATATGTGTGGGCTTGTAGGTGGCCCGTTTGCGCAGAAACTTGTAATACTGCCGATCATAAACAACTCAATATGAGCGGTTGCTCATATTTTGCCTTTTATTCAACAAAAAAACATTTTCAAATTATTTTGACATGAAATCATCACAACGCTATAATATTACCTTTAACGAAATTCTGAACAAGTTTAAATTTGATCGGAACAATGTTAAACTGCAGTTAAAGATGAGACAGATACGTAAGCGCCGTTCATTAGTTTAGATATTGGTTTGTGTTCGTTAACTAGACGTTTGACGCCGAATAGACGCTTCGACTCAACCATTGATTGAAGTAACCCACTTGCAACAAGATAACGAAACTGTTTCAACTCCAGCGATTCTCAATCTTGTTAGTTTGGTAACTTATTACACTGGAGCGCTTTGGAGCGATGATGTAACACTAAACTAACGATTACATATTGTGAGATGTTGGTTGAAGTTTTTTTGAAAGAAACGTTTTTATACACATTCCAGTAGCAGTATACATTATATAATATATTTTTTTACTGCCATACTAACGTATAGATGACATGTCAAAATTAACACAGCACACTAAGGCCGACCTCACATTTTGCATGCGCGTTTCTCGTGCGCTCGGCGTTTACTCTGTAGTACAGCGTCCACCTTAGTGTTGGCTACATATTCGTTTGTCACAATTGTCATCTATAAATGTCGGTACCGTTATAAAGCTTAATTAAGATGCTAACCGGGATAAACATATACCGCGTACCGACGTCTGAAGGTCCCGACATGGCAAGCGCCCTGATTATTTAGTATCAATATAATACCCATATTCTATTCCTTTCTCGCAAAATTATTATTCATACGTGACAACTATCGATTTGTATGCAGATACATCTACTGACGTCACAAACTTGCCTAGCCCGCTCTGCCTCATGAGTAATATTACAATACTATGTGAGTATTGTAATATTACTCATGACGCAGAGCGGGCGCTCGGGTCAGCGGGTTGCTTGATTCTTGGCCGGTATCAACATTTCACATCACAGTTTGTTATAAGTTCACACCAAATCAAATTTAACAAAACTGACTATAACTATTTTGTATTACTGAACACGAAACGAGTGACAGTTTCTAGGTACTCGTTGTCCGCCCGGAGTCTCCAAGAGAAGTTATAGTTATCGTTGCTCCGTTGAACGTCAACCGTCATCCCCCCTCTTCAACTCTAGCGAACCTCACTAGACTCTGTCGAAGTGCGCCACCTTCGCACTTCCGTTTCGTAGTCAATCGACGTCCTGTACTGATGACCATTCCGATACGGACATCCTACAAGACACACGTCCCTGTGTATTAATCTGTAACAAAGTTTTACACGCACAGTATCACATTGCTCGGTCACTCCTGACTTAAACCAGGTAAGGGTTGAATCAAAGCAGTGTTAGGATTCCAATAAAATTTTCTACAAAATTACCTCCTACATTACATTCCTAACTTTCATAGGAGCTGGATTCAGAGCATCACTGACAATACAGTCAATTACCATAGACTCACGTTATAATCCAATCAAATAACTAAAGCTCTACATGTGATTCATAACCGTTCATTAACCTCCAGTTACTAAACCAGGCACACAACCAGCCACTCGGTTGCCCCCATTCAGTAACCTCCAGTTACTAAACCAGGACTTACACCAGTCACTCGGTTGCCACCCATTTATCTGCGCCAATCAAACATCAGAGTCGTCTGCGTACCTACCGTGTACTCACGGACAACTGCCTTCACAGTTGTATTGAATCCGATTTGTACTGATTTACGGCTACAAATCGACCTCGGGCATTTAATCACACAACCAATCAACATGTAAGCCTAGTTTTCTACTGTCTTGTCAGTATTAAGGTTCACAATTTGCTCTCTTTAATATCGTCAGTTATGCTCTGATCCTCTGGCACAAAGTTTCGGTATCAAAATCAATAATCAGGAAACTCAAAGTAAAACTGACATTTCACTATCGCTCTATCTCTCAAGATATTATTTCAAACCAAGTAAACCATAACATTTAAGCTCTACATGTGATCATGGCTATGCATATCCCAGTAACCTCCAGTTACTTTACTTTCTGCGAACCCCACATGGGAACGCCACTGAAACCCGACCTCCACCGGAGCTGACTGCAATACCGCCTACTCACGGACTACTAAGTTAGTAGACGCCGATTTCTTCCGAGCTACGGCTACACGTCAGCCTCTGGTACGGTCCGATCCGATCATCATGTAAACTTAAACACTTTCTTCAATATAAGAACTACTTTGTTCTACCTCAATTTCGTCAGTTGTACAATGTTAATGTACCATGTTAAAAAATTATGCACACAAAGAAGCAGGTGTAATTGCAACACCGAGATGGTCTGTACAACTCAGAATTACCACGAGTAACAGTGTCACTTTTTACTTAGGCTCTGATCACGTTTAAACGAAAACTGTTACGTATTATCAACACCACGAGTCGATAAAATAATGGCGCTAGTAATATCTTTTGACTTTGGTCAGGTTACACTAACCAACCAACCGCACTCGTCTAGACAGCACTGCAGTTCACATGTCTATTTAAGAAATAAAAGCTACAAGCTGTTCTACACAAACATCATCTACATACACATACATCTCTCGCATTGAGAGAGTCCAGCGCAAGTTTGTCAGATATTTATGCTTCAGGACTAAGGTTGAATACCACTCTGACCGTTATATCGACATATGTAATAAACACTACCTCCTGTCACTGGTCAAACGTCGCAATATTGCAGATATATTGTTTTTAATGAAAGTTGCAAACGGTTTATTGGATTGTCCAGAATTGCTGTGCCAAATATCCTTGAAGGTGCCGATGATGGGCTTGCGAAAGGGACCACTACTAAGCCTTCCGCACGCATCCACTAATTACAGGCAGAATGCATTTATTCGGCGGGCGAGTAACGGGTCCAATAAAATTCTTATTAATTTTGATATAGATCTATTTAACACTAGCGTTGCGTCGGCAAGGCGGTTGCTCAGTCAGTAAGTATATAGATTGTCAAGTTTTATTGTTAAAGTACATATTATGTAGGCTTTGACATTAGTTATGCGGTTTTTCTTTACTGTACCACTATTATCTTCTTCATTTTGTTGCTGAGGTATGCGTGTGCGAGAAATTAAGTAGATATTATGCGTTGTTTTTCTTATGCTCATTACTTTTTTTATATGTATATTGTAACCATTGGCGAAAACCTATTAATGGCTATCTGTATTTTGAGAAATCACTGTCTATCATGTTTATAAAGCTGTTGGTTTTCCTAAGGTAATAAATAAAATAAAGAAACAAAATCAGCACAGTCAGAAGCAATAGCTCCGCACAGTCTTACACTATGAACTTAGTATGTACGATTCGATTAGTTTACCAACTTTAGCGCCGCTGCCCTACGAAGGAGAGTCTAGACCGGAGTTATTGTTCTAGATTTCGCAGAAAATAACCAAAGCTGTGTGTTGGTTCTAAAACCAATATTACAACTGCACTACAACAATAACTAGCACGTTTCACTCAAACGCACTTGCTTGGAATAATGCAAGTCAACCTGTACGCTCACTCTCGTTACTATTACAGTCCATAAAGTAAGACCAAGACAAGATAATCTATTTGCAAGCAAGCATAATATAATCACAAGGTTCGTGAGTGCGAGCCACCCTCGCATGAAGAAATAAAAATAATCGCTTTCTTTTTAACTGGCGTATCAAACTCAAAACTTCCGTTCGCTATCTACGCTATAGCTAGATCACTGTGGTAGTCAGACAACCATACGCTAACTTAAAATACAGCAAAGGTCACAATTAAATCTTTCAGCATCTACCCACATTTTTTTTGTCTTTCTTCTTTAAGCTATTAAAAAGAAGATTATTCATGAGATCATGCCATGGGAACCACGACACCATAAAAGTCAAACGGTTCCACAACGCAGTGTCTCGTGTAGAAATTGAACCTACAACACTCGGTACGATGTGATGGCGATATCACCACAACGATTATGACATTTCCAAGGTTAAATACATTATGTTTTACTACTACCGCCACTAAACAAAATTGGTAATACCAATAAAAAAATCAGACAAAATACGCTCACCACGGTTGCAGTTGCAAGCTCAGCTGATTCACCAACATAGCAGCGTTAGCTGTCGCCTTTGCTCGCACCTTCTGGTCGCGCTGGTTCATGATGCCACTTCTGATGTCAGCGGGTTGCTTGATTCTTGGCCGGTATCAACACTTCACATCACAGTTTGTTATAAGTTCACACCAAATCAAATTTAACAAAACTGACTATAACTATTTTGTATTACTGAACACGAAACGAGTGACAGTTTCTTGGTACTCTTTGTCCGCCCGGAGTCTCCAAGAGAAGTGATAGTTGTCGTTGCTCCGTTGAACGTCAACCGTCATCCCCCCTCTTCAACTCTAGCGAACGTCACTAGACTCTGTCGAAGCGCGTCACCTTCGCACTTCCGTTTCGCAGTCAATCGACGTCATGTACTGTCATCATTCCGATATACATATATGTGTTAAGGTAAAAGCGATGACATTTTCTCGATCCAAAATTGTTTCCATAGTACCTATTTTGTATTTATAACATAAAAACACATACATATGATATACTCACGCCTGTTGCTCGAAAGGAAACCTAGAAATTACGGACCGCCATTTGCAGCGATCCAAACTCTCTCAATTTCTCTCATGCTTTATTCACTCTAATCAAACTCGAAACTTTGAGAAATTATCATCTTTTGGTTTAGTTTATTTCTATGTCTTTTTTTTAGGATGTCTCTAATCTGGTTTGAGAACGCCGCTTAAGTCATCTCCTCCTCTTGTCCCATTCGCAAAATAAAAATTAATTTGTTAAATATTCTATACTCCATCACTAATTAAAGTGGCTAACGCCACTTCCAAAAAACATTTTTAAAACCTTTAAAGGTTTGTTTTTCGTTCGGACCGAAGTTTCTGACCCCATTCCAAAAAATCTTAGTTTGTCTCATAGCAGTTTAGAAATCCTGCTTCGGACCGAATTCCAAGTACTTCAAAAATACGGACAACAAAAATACAAAGTAGTAAGTACACTTTATAATTTTTAAATAAAATTGTGCAATAAATCAAATAATTTGGATTGAAATCGAAAAGTACCAGGGTAGCATAAAGGTAGAGAAGTTACTGGCCTATCGGGCTGGTTAAAATTGTTGAAATCATTTATTATAGAGTAAGATCCCAGAGCCGCCAGACCTACGTCATTTTAGCAGAGCTGAAATTTTGAGGATTATTAGTATACAATCTTGTTAAGAGGTATGCCGACCCACTAACTTGAATGAGCTATTTCACAGGTAGCGCAAAGTAAAGGTACCAAAAAAACATACTTACTTACGTTAAAGTATCAAAGCTGGTATTCAAATATGTGTTTAAAAATAGTGTCTAAAATTGAAATTCATTATTGCCAGACACTTTCCGTGGGCCATTACTTCTGCCAGACGCCTTGAAAGTTACTTAAAAATTATGTAAACTACGTCATTTTAGCAAAGCTAAAATGACGTAGTAAGTAATTATTAATTATTTAGCATTAATTATTAAGTAAGTAGTAATTATTAATTCTCTAAAAATTTCCAAGCACACTGTATGTACCATTTTATTTCAATGTTTTATATCAAATTCCAAGGCACTATTTGAACTTTTATATTCGACACGTCTATCTCATTGCCATTAACTAACGAGCAAACGAGATTATTTTTTAAACTACTGCTCAAGGAAATAGAAACATTCAATATGGCTGCTAGTCGATCATCAATAAATTAATCATAATTAAACATCATCTGTATGCCGTGGACTATCTTCACTACAGTCAAAATATAAAAAAAAACGAATCATGTTCTATTTCAGGTAAAATGTTCTATTTAGATGAATTATTATTAGTGACATAAGCATAAGTCTTTGTTGCTGATAGTACAAAAAAACAAGTAAAACCCATAAAAAATATGGGCCGTACAAAAAATATAAAATAGGACGAAGCGAGAAGAAAATTATTAAAATTATGTTTTGGGACGAAGGAAGCATATTGTTCGAGTCAAACCAGGATTTTTTTATGTGGTCCGAAACTCAGTGGTCCGAACGAAGAACAAGCCATTTTGAATCGTGCGTATTAAAATTGTAACCCTCTATCTTTTGAACAGTAAAACAATGTAACCCAAGGTAAACTTGGGAGTTAAATATTCTTATTATTTTCTTACTTAAGTGTCAATAAACTTAAGGAGGTTATTACTGTTATAGACAAGTTTGTGATACTATAATCTAAGTTCCAAGTAACTTACCGAGTTCTGCAATTTAAAAAAGGTTAAAGATAAGCTTCACTAAGCGCTGTATTTTATTTTAATTTTAACAAAATATTCACATCATATCACCACGATTTTTCAAATTTACTCATTTTATTTCTGCAAGCTCTCAACCATGACCAGAAGAACAAATGAGAAAAAAGTACTTACCGGTAGCCAAACGTCGGCGTTTAGGTTTGCGTAATATGAAGATATCACATTAGAAAAACCTAAACCCCGATATATTCTCCAAAGCATTCACCATTAAACATACATTTAACCCTGTAGTCCAATACACGAAATTGGAACGCTATTAAAAAAGTGTTTAAAACGGTAGAACACATATTTTTTTAAATGTATTTAATACTTAAGCTGGCTCGCTCGCAAACTGCCTGAACTTTGTTCTGTACTACTTATTAAACTTCAAGCTTTAAGATTTACAATACTTTGTTGCCATAAATTTACAGTTTGTGTTTACATGAATATATTTATACTTTTTATTCACAGCTCCTTGAAGCATTTTCGACTAGCAAAATCGTTGCAGTGACTTATCCAAACTTACAGGCAAGCACTTTTTTATTCCTATGTACCTATGTAACAAATAAAAGCAGAAAATAAACTAAAGTCGTTATATTTTCCTCAAACATTTAGAAACAGATGGAACTTTCATTATTTCCTTCTTAACCCTTCGCACGTTGGAAGTAAGAATACCCACATCAAACAGTATATCGGATAATTTTGACGCGCGTCACAGCGTACGCAGTAAGCCTCTTTGTAACGACGGATGTTTAATCCCCACTAGGTATCTCCAGTGCCAGTAAAACTGAGAAATAAAACCTTCTTTTAACAACCAATTGCTATATTATTAGTTTATTGTCAGGTAAATTATTTTCAGTTTAAAAGAATTCTGGCTAACCTTCGTGTTCTACAATATTTAACAACATTTGTGTAGTTTTCTTTTAGTTTACTTTTCTAAGTGATTTGGTTGATATAACTTGACGGCATAAAGCACTTTTTGCCATAAAGCAGTTTTATATGCTCTTTTTACACTAAAAATCGATCCTTCTTTTCATCACCTATACGGAGTTGCTTTGATCGACGGTATTTAATCTCGTCAAGCACAATGGGCTTGTGTCCTAAAATGTAATAAGTGATTGATTCGTTTCTTTATTAGATGTTAAAATGAAATACCTATTTTTCTTCAAAAATCGATCAGCAACATTACTAATTACAGCTTTTTAAAAACCTTATTGAATTTGATACGAAAACGCTGTAAACCATCATGGCGGTTGAGTGATATCACAAAGTGCAAAACAAAACAAACCGTGAATGAAGTGTGGTTTGATGAACCCTCTTTTATTTAGTTATATTCGATATGACAGGTGCAAAGTGACAGGTACAGCATCAATGTCGGACACACTGTGTGATGTAATGCTCTCTGATTGGTGTTCACTGTCACAAGAATAAATATATTATTTTTAGTTTTAGAATCATAAAAATAACGTTAATCTTACGTTTTTATAATAAATAATAAACTTTATTGACCACTACAAATAATAATGAATCTATAGATACTACAATGAAATCGATTTATTCTTAGTGGACACAAGCCTTTTTTTTATTTAAGAACAGAACCATGGACAAGAATAATAAATATTAGGCTGCATGATATACGTAAATACCCACAGTTTTAGCAGAAATGTAGGGATTTTCGTGGCGGAACCGCTTACAACAGTAAGAAACAAAACACGCTAGTTTGCTCGCCATTGCCAAACTACATAAATAGAACGAATGTTTACTTATATGGTGGTAATTTATCGAAGTAAATCGTCAGCTATACTTGAAATTATTTCTAACAAATAATATATCTTTCTGCTTCAAACAATATGGACTGCAGTAATCTATTCTAAAACACTTTCAAACCAACAAAATGCGCTGAAATTGTATATTCAAGGAACGCAGACCTAGTCCAAAACCGCTATTCAGTTGAATCTGAAATAAATTAAACATTCCCTACTTCACTCGTTCATTATTAATCTGCAAGCAAACCTTGTTTCTTTGTTCTTAACCTACAACTGTTACCTTCGTGCATATTTGATACATACTTTATCATGTTCGTTTGGCAAAGAAATGTTAAAAGATTTTTCAAATGTGGAAGAAAGCTATATCTCCGCTTTGCCGTTGATTTGGCTTATGCAAGAGTTCGTTTGAGACTTTAATTTACTTTGCGGAACATTTCTGCCTAAAAATAAGAGGTAATTATGTCATACTAAGGGATGCCCGCAGCTACGCTCGCATATTATTTTTTTATTTAACTTTTCTGCCCGATCCTTTGGCATTTTCGAGTGCGTTAAATCAAAAGTTAATTTCATTTATTTAGGACAACAAACAATTGCACACGATGCTTAATGTTACTACCTACTTATAACTAAAATATTGACATTTGTATATGTACAACCAACATCGCTGTCCGCAAAAATAATATTAATTTAAGAAGTATGATAATATGTGTGTATATATTTATATCACACTAGCTGACCCAGCGAACTCCGTATCGCCTTTTTAAGAGTTTTTATTTCATTCCCTTCTTTCCAAGCCTCTTTTCCAAAGTTACCATTGACTTAGCGCTTAATCTCTATATATTTTTATATAATTTTGAATTCGCCAAGATCGGGGGGATGGGCCTCGTTAGCCTTGGATGGCAACCCGTCTAGGAGAAGGAAAACTCCGAAATTAAACCACTCTCTTTTGGGGGATGGGCCTCGTCAGCTTTGGATGGCAACCCGCCTAGGAGAAGGAAAACTCCGAAATAAAACCAACATTCAGGGAGCATACCCGAAAACAAACCCCAATCCAAGGTGTCAACCGACCCGTGCCGAGGGATTCATGGCCAGAGGGCAAGCTGGTCGCTAACGGAGGGTGCATGTGTTGGTGGTCACAGGGCACAGCTAGTATTCCATCTTACCCCCGTACAGGGCTCTGCGGGGATGGACATTCTAAATCCCTATTACTCGTGGGAACGCTATGAGAACTGAAAATAACATTTCTTCAGACGGCGGCGACGCGGTTCGCAACCCATCACGTCTCGTTTCCCGCGAGGGCGAAAAGCGGCCTACGGAAAGCCGGTTTGCAACATTAAATGTTGGAGGAGGAATGGATGGTAAATTGAATGAAGTATGCCAGATAATGGATGATAGAAAGATTGATGTTCTATGTGTGAATGAGACAAAAAGGAAAGGTTGTGGCCCCACCAAGCATGACAGCTACACTGCTTATTGGTCTGGGGTAGACAGTACCACCAGAGCCTGCAAGGGAGTTGGTTTAATACTGTCTGCGCGAATGAATGAGTGCGTTAAGGAATATGAATGTGTAAATGCTAGACTATTGTGGATGAGAATGAAAGTAGGACTTACTCGTCTCTTTATTGTAGGGGTTTACGCCCCGGTCAATATAGTAGCGGGTATGTCACAGCAAGAACAAGACGAAAGGCAGGAATTTTGGGAGAACTTAAGAGCGATTTTGAGGAAATGTAAGGATAACGAAAGATTGATCTTGTTAGGTGATTTCAATGGATGGGTGGGAGTAAAACGAGATGGATTTGAAAGGGTTTTAGGTGGATTTGGTGATGAGAGTGTGAATGAAAATTGAAAAGTTTTGCTTGAGGTTTGTTAAGAGTGGAGCCTTTGTGTGACAAACACCATGTTTGATCACAAAAGGATACACATGTATACGCGTGAGGCTAAGAATGTTAGAAGAAGTATGATTGATTTTGTAATTGTAGATGAGCGTTTGAGAAAGAATGTGTTAGATACATGGGTGTATCGAGGGATCGGCATCCACACAGACCACTTCTTGGTGATGAGCCGGATAAGTGGACTCTTTAAAGGATGGCGACACCGAGAACATTATGAAAATAGGGTTCTAGAAAGAATAAAAGTAGAAAGAAAATCTGCAAGAAAAAGATGTGAAAGATGAGTATAAGCGAAGATTGATAGCAAGATTTGAGAGGTTCGATGGCATAAATGATATGGAAGTATTATGGCAATCTTTTAAAGAAGAGATAGTATGTGTAGCGTCTGAAGTATGTGGTGTGATCAAGAGACGGAAAATACGAAAGGTTAAGAATACATGGTGGGACAAGGATGTACAATCAGCAGTGTCAGAGAAGAAGAAAGCTTGGTTAGATTGGTTGGCTGCCAGAGCAAATGAAAGAATGGGAAAGGCAACGAGTGATGACATAGATGAAGCAAGAAAGGAGTTTGTTAGATCAAAAAGAATTGTGAAAGAAATTGTTAAAAGGAAAAAAGAGGAAAAGAAAGATGAGTTTGATAGCAGACTATCTGAAGATTTCCGGAGAAACATAAAGTTTTTCTGGAAATCCGTTCGTGCAGTTTGAGGAAGAACTCAATCCTCAGAATACACGTCAATCAGAGACAAGAATGGAAAGATACTGAATGGTGAATCATGCGTGCTGAAGAGATGGAAGGAGTATTTTGAAGGTTTATTTGAAAGTACGGCGATAGAGACATCGATCGACGAAATTAATGGTAATAATAGCAATGATGAAAGCGATATTGGTGTGGATGAGATTGTGAAGGCGTTGGGAAGTATGAAATTAGGTAAGGCTGCAGGATATGATAGGATTACAGTTGAAATGCTGAAGGCTGGACAGGGCATCATAGTTGGTCAGCTGCAGCGCTTATTTAACTTGTGCTGGAGTACCGGCCGAGTACCTGATGACTGGACCACAGCGGTGGTTGTGCCTCTTTATAAGGGAAAAGGCTCGCAACAAGACTGCAAGAACTATAGAGGCATTAGCCTTCTCAGCATTGTTGGCAAATTGTATGCGAAGGTACTGATTGAAAGAGTTATGGAAGTAACCGACAAGAAAATATGGGATGTACAAGCAGGATTCCGAAAGGGTATGGGGTGCACGGATCAAGTCTTTTCCTTGCGGTGCGTAGCCGAGAAATTCTTGGCCAAAGGTCAAAAGGTCTATTGCGCATTCGTGGATTTGAAAAAGGCTTACGATAAAGTGGTGAGGAATGAAATGTGGTCGGTACTGTCGATGTATGGGGTGAACAGCAGCCTCATACGAGCTCTGAAATCCCTTTATGAAGATTCTAGAGCTTGTGTGAGGATAAATGGGTCGTACACGGATTGGTTTACCATCGAAACAGGTGTTAGACAGGGATGTGTAGCATCGCCGTGGCTGTTCAACCTCTTCATGGACAGTTGTTTGAAAGATTTGAAAAATAGTGTCTGTGGATTAAAGATGAATGAGTTACTTGTCAAATGCCTCCTTTATGCTGATGATCAGGTTATACTTGCGTCTTCAGCGGAGGATTTGCAGGAGATGGTAACAATCATGCATGGTGCGTTAGAGAGGAAAGGAATGAAAGTAAATGTAAGTAAAACGAAAGTTATGGTTTTTGAAAAGGAGGAATGCGTTACGGCTTGTAATGTTATGATCGATGGACAGCGAGTGGAGCAAGTGAATGAGTTTGTATATTTAGGTACGCTGTTTACAAGAGATGGTAAGAATGTAGAAGATATTGAAAGAAGAGTTAATGCAGGTAATAGAGTGAATGGAGCTCTGAAGGCGTTTATGAATAGCCAAAACGTGTCCAAAAAGGCACGTTTGGCTGTCCATAGAGGGGTGTTAGTACCTACTCTTATGTATGGTAGTGATAGTTGGGTATGGCAGAAGAGTCATGAAAATAGAATAAATGCTGGAGAAATGAGAGCACTGCGAAGTATGTGTGGTGTTTCTTTGACTGACAGAGTAAAGAATTGTGTGATAAGAGAGTGTTGTGGGGTAAAAGAAGATGTAGTGACAAGCATTGAGAAAGGTATGCTAAGATGGTTTGGACACGTGGAGAGGATGGATGACGAAAGACTGACCAAGCAGATATATAAGGCAAGTGTGGAAGGGACAGGACGAAGGGGAAGACCTAGGCGGACGTTCTCTGACCTGATTGGAGACATCCTAAAAACAGGACAGGTTAGAAGCACCCTGAACAGAAGAGCATGCATGAGGAATCTGATGGGAGTGAATGAAGCAAGAGAGATACCGACTTCAGGTCCGGAAACCTGTCAAAACTGCCATCTAACAAAGAAGTATATAAACGCGGACGCGAATTTAAACTTTATGCAGCGGTAATAAATTACAAAATGACTCTCCATTTTATTTAGAAAACGTTTGTATAGGAAATAGAAAAGGGCTGTTTTGAGGGTTTTCCCGATTATTATTAGAATTTTTCTCAACTTTTAAACCTTCCCTAGACCTCCACGAACATTTCAAAACCAAGATAAGATAAATCCGTTCACCCGTTCTCGAGTTTTAGCGAGACTAACGAACAGCAAATCATTTATATATATATATATATATATAGAAGATAGATTTACCAAATCATACTTTTTAACTTCAGTGTACAATATTATTATGGCAAACACAGCATGCCTAATTATGACAAGCATTCATGTACATAATTATATAAAAAAATACATTTTATATATTTTTATCTCTATACCTGTCACAAGACCCATCACCAAGCCGAAGTCTACTCGTTTTGCACATCATGCCAAGTCATACTAAGCAAAAATAAGACTTGGGAAATTATTATTTTTTTCAAATAGACACATTTTTTAAGTCGCAATTAAAAGGGTGCGCGTGCAATTTTCGAAATACCTACTTATTCATGGGTGCATGGGACATCCATAGAATAGGTTGGCGTGGTAATTGCGTCGGTTTTGTACCCAATTACAAAAATTGTATAGTAACTTTGAGCAACAATTTCTCCAGAACCAGTAATTTACCAGGTATGGTGCCGAAGTAACAAATGTTCGTAATGATTGGTACAATATAAGGTTTTAGTTTTTGTTAAGGTCTTTTTACACCCTGTATATAAAATACTTGCGTTACTGACTGACTGCCAGATACGCTACAGCCGAAACTACTGGACGCAAGTAAGTGAAATTTGACATGTGTGTTCCTTGGGGAGTGTATGGTAGCACTAAGAGAGGATTTTTGGAAATTCCTCCCCTAAGTGTGTAAAACAGGTTGTCATAGTTTGTATGAAACTTTTTATTCCTTCAATGGATTAACTTCAAACTTTTTATATCGATTCCTCAAATGCAATTAGTTAACACTAAGAAAGTCTTTTTGGAAGTTCTTACTCTAAGTGGGTAGAAAAGGGAGTCAGAGTTTGTGTAAAACCTTCTTGTTTTCAATGTCACTTTCGTCTATACCTATATATAAAATCCTTGCATTACTGACTGACTGACAGACACGCTACAGCCAAAACTACTGGGCGCAAGTAGGTAAAAATTGGCATGTATGTTTCATAAAGTGTGTAGGGGCGCAGTAAGAGAGGATTTTTGGAAATTCCGCTCCGAAGGGGGTAAAACAGGTTGTCAGAGTTTGTATGAAACTTTTTATTCCTTCAATGGATTAACTTCAAACTTTGTATATTGTTTCCTCAAATAAAGTTAGTGAACACTAAGAAAATATTTTTGGAAATTCTTATCCTAAATAAATAAGGTCAGAATTAGTATGAAAGCCTTTTAATACTTCAAGGGATTAATTCCATACTTTGTTTATTGTATCCGCTTATGACGTCTGCGAACACAGGGACTTTTATTTTGGAAATTCTTACCATAAGAGGGTAGAGAAGAGAGTCAAAGTTTGTGTAAAACCTGTTACTTTTCATTGGAATCACTTTAATCTGTATATTTAAAATTCTTACCCTAAGTGGATAAAAAGAGGAGTCAGAATTTCTATGAAACCTTTTTATGCCTTGAAGGGATTAACTTCATACTTTGTTTATTGTATCCTCATAATATGGCATTAGTGAACACAAAGTCATTTATTTTGGAAATTCTTGCCCTAAGGGGGTAGAAAAGGGAGTCAGAGTTTGTGTAAAACCTTTTATTGGTCAATGGAATTATTTTAATCTGCGTAAATAAAATCCTTGCGTTACTGACTGACAGACACGCTACGGCCAAAGCTACTGGACACAAGAAGGTGACATTTGGCATGTATGTTCCTTGTGGAGCGAAGGGGAGTCTGTACAATACATTTTATCAAATAGAAATTTACGCGTGCGAAGCAGCGGGAAAAAGCTAGTTAAAGTATAAATATTTAATGGCTGAATAAACGTTATAAAATTAAATAAGTTATTTGCTACCACTGACAATATGCATCCCATTTTTTTATTGCAATTTGGTTGACAATCCAAAGGCCCACCCGATTATAAGTGGTAGTTCAAAGATATGGCTGTGTGCAAAACCACAATGAAAAACGGTGTCTAGCACGAGGATGGGATACGGAATAGAAAGAGGAACGGGATGAGGAGATGAAAAAGGAATGAAGCTTCCGACACTCTCAAAGTAATAAATATATATATATTATACTAGATTTGGGAAATGAATATTTTTTTATAACACACAACTTATCCATAATGTATCTACTTATTCTAGTATTAATACATCGGCGAATATTGTTTGAGCGAGGTACGCTCACCGACCGCGGTGTTTACACACCGAGCACAATTTACGCCGCACTCGACGGTACCACCTCATAATAAAATATTAAATTCGCCTCTGGTGATTTAGATGACGCACCTATATTTAGAGGTTGCTAAGCAAAAAGCCTTAACCCCGATTGTGCGAATGTTTGTTGATAAAGGTCCACGCTGACATATTATTGAAAATGTCTATGGTGATTTTTTATTAACCACAGCTTCTTGACCACAGCACTCTTTTTTATCGTCCATTGCTACAGGCAACTTAAAGAATGCTAGATTCCAAATCATATTTTGGTTGCATATTATTTTAGATGTAATAGTAACTAAATTGAACTACTATCAGCTTAGTATCAAAGTATAATGAAAACAAGAATGCTAAGACGTCTAACACTCAACAGAAGAACTGAGAAGATTGCTAACGACTGAAGAATTGCACTAACATTACTCTTGCAGTTAATAAAGCAAAAGGTTATAAATTCTATCTTTAGTTTGAGAAACATAACCTCGTTTCCCTTTTAGATAAATTTTCGATATGTTCAGTATACATCAAACATTGCATCACAGATAATAGAAATGGTAATGCTTCAAGATGATGTGTTGCAAAAGTTTTAAAAGAGTTCTGAGTCTAAACAACGAGCACTAGAAAAATATATAAAAAAAATTAGGATATATATATACACGATCTCGAGTAAATATGAATTGAAGCCACAAAACTCGGTCTACTAATAGTGTCGCAGTGTCTACCATGCTTTCAAAAGTACAACGTAAATTTATTTACGTAGCGAGCAATTTTTGCTCTAGAATAAATTATGTATAATAAGGAATTGTAGTTAATAAAATGGTATCTTGCAATGTGTGTACCTAGGGAACACATGCGCGTTATTTGCAACAAAGTACGTAATGTTCTGGTTTAATGTAGTACCAAATTACAGTCGTTTTACTGCGAACAATTTAAACTTATGCTAATAAGCGAGGGTGATACTCTTGTCGCGGCCTACTCGTATTTATTATCATGTACTATGTATAGGTTTTCGACTAATACTTGTGTGTAGGTATGAACGGCTGTATGAACTACAATCCATACCAATATTATAATGGGTTGAGTTGCGGTGAAGTCAAGCTAAAGATATTTTCCAATATATTTATAGTCAAAAAATAGATTACCAAAACATAAATAAAAGAAGAATAGTGAAAATGGTGGTACCCTAAGCAGTGCGATCACCAAACCAAATCAAATCAGGTGGACTGATACTGATACTTTAAATCTCATTAATGTCCAATACTGCCTCTGTAGTGCCAATCATTCCAATCGAATTATATTATTAACCTATAATTTTATCAGATACGCAAGGCGTCCTGATGAAATAAAAGGTTTCATCACGACACTCATAAAAGCAAACGTTTCCGCATACGGAGGCCACTGTCGGTTTTGAATTAAACATAAAGATAACAAAACATTTACTTCTTTTACATTTAAATGAAAAGCCTTCATTTCATACATATATTCTTAAATGCGTACTTATTTTTTATCATAATATTGGTGTGGACATTACGTAGGCAAAGTTGGTGTTAGTGGAGATAATAATAATAATAATATTCTACCACATTCACACAACACCATCTAGTCCCAAACTAAGCAGAGCTTGTACTATGGGTACTAGACAATGGATAAACATACATATATACTTTTTTTTGTAAATACATACATATTATACATAGAAACACCCAGACCAAGACAAACATCCATGTTCACGCACACAAATGTTTGACTTGAGCGGGAATCGAACCCGCGACCTTCGGCGTGGCAGTCGCTTACACTCCCGCTGCGCCAACCGGTCGTCGAATACCAACCAACCAAAAAGATACCAACTGACTGTTATGCAGAGGGTATAGGGTTCAAAACCACGACGTGCGCTACTGGCTTGAAGACGGTGCCTTATTAGAACTTAAGCCATCTTGCGTTTCACTTTGATTCAATTGATGTTTGACTCTCTGATTCGACCGTTTCAATGACAGGTCTTTGTATAACTCAGAGCAAATTGATTAGACTCCGCGAGCCACTGACTACAGCCGACTGTAGCTGGCGAAAAGTTGTCTCCATGATTTTCAATACGTTATGTATGGAGCCACACACATGTAGCGAGTGGTGTCCAATTGCCGCTTAGACTCGCGTGTTACAGGCATAGATGTCGACCAAAGCATCATCATTTTAGCTGAAAGACCTCCAATGCTGTATGTAGGCCCACCTCAAGATTTTCAATATAGACTGATTTTGAGCCATCCGAATTCAACCTTTTAAGTTGTATGCAAAAAACTTTTATGAACAATGTTCATGAGTATGAAAGAAATAAAATGTTTGCATATTCTACCATTAAACTATACAAGACGCTTGTAGCACATTCATCAAAAGATACCAAGAAATCCCTCTTTTTATTTTCTTGCGTGTTTAAATATTTTACTTTTCTGAACTAGTAAAGTTTACAAAGTCTTAGTCCAACTACAGCCAAAATCTTAAAATAAGCAAGTATTTCCTGGCATACTCGAAACCGATTCTAACCTCTATCGTTTTAATATAATTGGACATCTGCAGTGTAAAATAAATCTTCAAAAGCCATTCCATGCAGACTTAAAGTACAAACATCAAAACACAAGGACAAAACACCACATTTTCTCTACCATTTACGACTTTATGTCGAAAAAGTTTTTGTTTCACCAGTCCCGCTCCAGTCTTATTGAAACGTCGCCAAGACAAATCGCCGGACAGAGGCGACACAACTAATATGAGGTAATTAGTACATGCGGACGACACGTCGCTAATTACACGTCAAAACGTGACTAATGTTCAAGTATCTTGTCTCCTTCGGTCTTTTCGAAGGTGTTTTGGCGTTGTTAGGCAGGGATATAATAATAAAATGTAAATAGAGTCAACAAGAAACTCGAAGTAAGTTACCTAAGATCTGGATAGCCAGGTTTGACCACATGGTCAAACCTTCTTTAAATAAACTTTCTTTCCGGTCACATCTGGCATGTGCCAGATGTGACCGGAAAGAAAGTTTATTTTTTATCAAGCGAAGTTATTTATTCATGTTTAAAGGATGAACTTTAAATTAACGCTACGATCGTTCTTCTTTCCTCTGTTTCTGACAAATAACCAATATACCATCTGTGCAGTATCAATTATTAATTCGTTCTAACATAGAGAAAGAAGCGAATCCAAAAGAACAAACTCTAAAAAGTTCACACTCTTATCTGTTTATATAAAAAGACAAATTTATTACTCACATGTATTTGGACATCACTCTTAAAGCTATGTGCTAAGTAGGTTTACCTTTAATAGTATTGCTAGGTCATCAGTAAAATAAATCAGTACAAAAATACAAGCATTTCAGAGGTAATCAAGTTTTCTGTCGCACTAAAGTTTGTGTTGCCATATTTTTGTCCAGTTCTCGCAGTCCATAGAGACACAACATGGATTTTCCCTGTTCTCAAAAGGCGCATAGCATTAAATTGTATATTTACATTCTTCTTTGAGTTTGGTGTTACGTAACCTCACACCATAATCCTTAACCACACTCTGGAGAGAGATATGAACTCACATTTTCTCTTAGCTACTATAGAGTAAACATATTCGCCCTACAGAGTTTCCTTATACACAGAACACCATGGATGGTTGCTATTTTTTACAACTTACGTATAATATTTTGTCCCTTAGTATTATATTATGTCTGTGCAGCTAAAGATTATTAGTGGTAAGACTGATATACCTATTTGAAATATATATTTTTTTTAAAAGACTACTCCGGCATTAGGACTAAATCCTGTGTGGGGTACTTTACAAACATACAAGTAACGGACACACTGAACACCCAGACTCGAAACAACAATTTATGAATCACACAAAGTGTTGTCTCGTGTGGGGATCGAACCCACAACACTTCCGCGCAGTGTCAAGCGGTGAGGCGGCCGCTTAAACCACTACGCCAACCGTGCAGTCATTTAGATTTAGTTTTATTTTCTGGTTCTACCTAAACCACAGACGACACTGGTGGTTGTGTTGTGGTGGTTTGATACTGGTTACTGTAACGACAATTGTTGGAATATAAGCATAGAAATAATTTCAAGAAGACAGTGTTACTTAAAAAATTATATGCGTTGTTGTACTAAATACACATCTATCCCCAGCTGCAATACCAAATACCGATAAGAAGAAACCAAAAGCTTTCTGTGGCAGATCGATAAGGCTTACCGTAACGATAGTTCCGATGCATCGGCCAATTGGCACATCCAATAACTCCGTTTTTCAGTAAACAAAAACTTCAGCATTCCTCGCATTTTATTCTCAAAAGAATAGATATTGCTACTTTAGATTGTTCAGCAATGTGTTACCGAGTAATTTGTTACGAAATGTAGATTACAAATACAATGAGTGCCAATATTAAGTTTTTTTAGTTTTAACTTAAATATTGTTTGTAGAATGCGAGTAGTTTTAATTCTTCTTAAAGTTCTTGGCTGACACAGAGTATGTATATTATAGACACATTTGATAATTATCATAACAGATAATTTACAGATTAATTTTAGATTTTCGTGAGTTACCTTACAACGGATCTTTATATTTTCTTTCTCAAGTTATTTCGCATACCATCACTTAATTGATATACCGTGGTAAACGGTATCGATATCACAATGGCTGCACTGTATAGCCACAAACTCAATTTACATAATATAATGATATTATTTGCTAACCCAATAAACATCAAAAATATCTTTTATGTACCTAAGTAGATAACAGCTGTAAGAAACAGTAGGCATACGTTTTACATCTGGTGATCTCTCGCTGAAAATATTTTATTTCACAGCATAAAGCAATAACTGCTCATGTCTAGACTGGATAGTTTAATTTGAAGAACCATACAATGGGACAGATATTAAAGAGTAAAATTAAAACACCAGTGCCTTTAAATAAAATAGTGATTGAACGGTCAACGGTGACCGTATGAACCACACAATAACCGCCGATAATCAAAGTCCGGGAATTCAAACACTTAAAAGTATTTTAATACTTTTCTGTACTTTAAGGGCGCTTGTATACGGTAAGAAAATAAGCCGGGCCTATGCAAGAATTCGTGTCGTAACTAGAAAATAACTGTGTACACTGCTCGCAGCGGTGCACGAAAAATATCTTGTCTGCGCAAGACACGACGCGGCGAACGTTATTGCGGAGCGATGGGGGGCGGAGTAGTAGGGTTCACACAGCCAGGTAAGTAGTGATCTGTGGGTAGTTTTTGTTGTGCGTTTGATGTGGACGTGTATTGCAGCGTAGAGTACAAAATGGCTGATGAGTTACTTATAACTTTAGTAGAGGGACAACCGGTATTGTGGGACAAAACTTTAGAGATAGGTATATAAAGATAAAAGACTCACATTTGAAGCATGGGGAGAAATATTTAGTATCTTAAACAAAGACTTCGACGACATGACAAATGTCAAAAAATAATAATATGGTAAGTAGGTACCTATAACATATTACTTTTTATTAGAATTTTCAACAATACAGATTATTATATAACAGACTCTATAAATGATTCTATTTCACTCTGGAAAACTGGAAAAAGAAGATATTGTTGTTTTAATTTTTGGTTAAGAATGAATGATTTAGGTACGTTTGAATTGTCCGTATTTATGCAAAAAGGAACCACTCGACAAATTTATATTTTTGCTTTTTTTGAAGAATACTAATTTAAAAGTGGTTTATTTTCTTATTCAAAAAAGATCCACATGATTTTTTCCTAGGAAACAAGTTATACAAAAAGCAGAAAGGAACCAACAGTAAAAACACACATTATATATATTGCAAAACCGAACCACAGCACCATGGGACTCGATACTTCAAACAAATAAACCATATTAATTCCATGTCATTTTATACAAAACAGGTCCACTGATACTTGCGCGCCCTACGCCCGACTGACGACTGCACGAAAAAATCTTGTCGTGTACACGTTCCGATTCGTCTTGCCTGCGGAAGACACGAAAAGTTTTCGTTTGTAGAACAGACAAAATTCTTATCGTGTACACGAAGAATTTGTCTTGTCTGCCGCAGACACGATAAATTTTCTTAACGTGTACAAGCGCTCTTAAACACAGTGCCTAATTATTGGTAAAAATTCAGCATCATGAATTTTTCCCGGCATTTCCACAAGATCGTCGGCTATTTATGCGAATTTTCTGAGCGCCTTTAAATAGCCATCATTTTCCCTTGTGGGTACAGAACTGAGGTGCTTCGGCTTAATTCTCAAAAACGAAGCAGTTATAAGGCGAATTACGCTTATTTTGTATGTTCACGTAGCAACAGAGCGATTAACTTTTACAATATGTTATGTTGAGATGATTGAATATATGACGTAGGAAATATGCAGATCCGATCGACACATAAGTAAAAGTAACAGAAATACAATTGATAGCTTCAAAGGCATATCTACTCCGACGTCAAAAGTACAACGGCGTCATCTTGAAGCCTTTGCGTGAACCATGCTTTTCCTCTTTAGCAGATTTAAGAGAGTTTAAAGGATACTAGAATACTTTAGATGGAGCATATACATATTACATCTCACCGTAATTTATGTACTATCGAAAGTAGTAAAAAGTTGTATACTTCATCGCCAAAATATATCAAACGGAAACTCTACTATCGCCTTAATGATGGTGTCATAGTACACACACACACATACACAACGTCACGCCTTTTATCCCCGAAGGGGTAGGCAGAGGTGTCATAGTATGAATGCTTATTTCTTCTTTTTCTTTCTTTTTAGGTTTCCGTACCTCACAAGGTAAAAAAAGGAACCCTTAAAAGATCACTTTCTTGTCCGTCTGTCTGTCTGTCTGTCCGTGTGTCACCACCGATTTTCTCAGGAACGGGTGGACCTAGCAAATTGAAATTTATACCAGATACTGAGGTCTATGGTTCCTATTAGGTGTATTAAAATCAGCTCGCAGCGCGCATCAAACGGCTCCCAGGAGCCGTTTATGAATATATATTAAGATATGGTCAAAATTAGATTTTTGCGAAAACTTGTAAGTACCAAAATTAACCTTAATTTTTAACTTTTTTTAATTTTCGGAATTTTTCCTTTATTTGTGCTGTAAGACCTTGGTTTTAACCAAAATTGACAATTCTAGGTCAACCGTAAGTACCCTAAAGGTTTTGGGTCGAAAACCTATACGGTAGTTCCTGTTGAACTAGAATCACGAAATTTGGCCAAAAGCAGGGTCTTACAACACAAATAAAGGAAAAATTACAAAAAATAAAAAAAGTGCAAAATTTAAGGGTGTCCCCATACATACATAGTAGACTCCATTTAAGACAGTCCTCTAAGTTGTATGGGCGCTCATACAGATTTAGAGGACTAGCGTAATTAGCACCAACCTCAAATAAGGTAAAATGCGTACGGAACCCTCGCCTTAATAGTATATATTTAGTGCGCGGGTCAGACTCGCACTTGCCCGAATTTATTAGGAGACAACCCCGGACTAGGAATAAATCCTGTGTCACGGGGGACTTTACAGGCATATGAGGTATATAATTATGTACAACCAACGGACACAATGAAAACCCAGACTCGAAACAACAAATTACGGATCACACAAAGTGTTGTCTCGTGTGGGAATCGATCCCACAACACTCGGCGCAGTGTTAAACGGCGAGGCGACCACTACTTATTTATATAATTGTATAATACATTATTGTATAATGTTATATTGTTAACCTTGATCCTCATTGCGAATTATTCCTTCAATCATTTTTATTACGGATAAAAGGAGGCTAATGGATAGAATTATGAAGTACAATATCAGATTAATTTGGAGCCCCATGATTGATTTGTTCAAAATCACCCTTGTAAGATAAGGTCGCAATCTGAAACGAACGTCGAGGTTACATAATAAGACTCATCATGACAGGGATTCACGTAATAACACAGTTATGTAGGTACATTTCTTCAAAAAATATTTCGAATTCTTAGAGCTGTTAAGTGAGTTTTTGGATCGTGTTCACTGGAGTACCATAATATTGCAATATATTTATGTCCATTCTATGCCAGGCGAAAATTAATCAAACAAAATACCTACAGCAAAGTTTTCAAATAAATTCTTATTTGATATCTTTGCTGTAGGTATTGTGTTTGATTAATTTTCAGTTATTGGCATTCGCCAATAACTACCTAGTTTTACGAAATGACAACAAAACTAGATCCTAAAGCTTCAACAGTATAGCTTTTTTAAAAACTAAGCAATACTAACAAAGGACGATATATCTCAGAGCAAAAACGTATTCTAATTCAGAAAATAGTATGAAGTACAGCCGCTACCGTCGGCTAAGTAAGTAAATGTAATTATTTTTACAACTTACATTACCAGCCGGCTGCATTTCTCTTCTGGATTAAGGACGCGTTTACAAAATTAGTAGGTACAAAATCGCGTCACTACAGCGACACGGCGGCAACAGTACGTACTACGCACGGTAACTTGCGGAAATGTAGTTCAACTAAATAACTTTGAGACTTAGAGTTTTTGTAATATGTATCTATGTGTTATAGGCCTGGCTGTGCGAGTTACGTACAAATAAGTTTCTTATTTTTAAATACCTAAATGGATATTATTACTTTATTTTTTCCATTATGTTGCTTCAGGATATATTCCGGTATTTAGATATTATTTTGTTTCTTGCGTTGAAATCTGGTAAAATTATGTGGACTGATGGTATACCATCCCATTCAAGTGTTGCGACTGGAACTCATAAAAGAGTAGACCTAGTTATGCCAGGTTGGGGCTCATTTTATTTGTTTTAGTGAGACCCTACCACTGGTACTAGTGAAGTAACCTTCCAAGGTTATTCGATGAGTCTTAATAGTAGTCTTATGTGAGTAGAGCTAGGCATGCCGAGTTTGGGCTCATTTTGTTTGTACATAAGAGACCCTACCCCTGGAACTTATGAAGTAACCTTCCAGGGTTATTCGATGACTCTCGCTGGTACTCATATGTGAGTAGAGCTAGGCATGCCAAGTTTGGGCTCATTTTGTTTGTACATAATAGACCCTACCACTGCATTTTATGAAGTAACCTTCCAGGGTTATTCGATGACTCTTGCTGGTACTCATATGTGCGTGAAGCAAGGCATGCCGAGTTTGGGCTCATTTTGTTTGTACATAAAAAACCCTACCACTGCAACTTATGAAGTAACCTTCCAGGGTTATTCGATGACTCTTGCTGGTTCTTATATGTGAGTAGAGCTAGGCATGCCGAGTTTGGGCTCATTTTGTTTGTACATAAGAGACCCAACCACTGCAACTTATGGAGTAACCTTCCAGGGTTATTCAATGACTCTTGCTGGTTCTCATATGTGAGTAGAGCTAGGCATGCCGAGTTTGGGTGCATTTTGTTTGTACATAAGTGACCCTACCACTGAGACTTATGAAGTAACCTTCCAGGGTTATTCGATCACTCTTGCTGGTACTCATATGTGAATAGAGCTAGGCATACCGAGTTTGGGCTCATTTTGTATGAACATCAGAGACCCTTCCACTGGAAGATACCTAGCTCTACTCACATATGAGTACCACTAAGAGTCTTCGAATAAACCTGAAAAACCTGAAAGGTTACTTCATAAGTTCCAGTGGTAGGGTCTCTTATGTACAAACAAAATGAGCCCAAACTCGGCATGCCTAGCTAATTCCATATGAGTACCAGCAAGAGTCATCGAATAACCCTGGAAGGTTACTTCATAAGTGCCAGTGTTAGGGTCACTTATGTACATACAAAATGAGCCCAAACTCGGCATGGCTAGCTCTACTCACATATGAGAACCAGCAAGAATCATTGAATAACCCTGAAAGGTTACTTCATAAGTTGCAGTGGTTGGGTCTCTTATGTACAAACAAAATGAGCCCAAACTCGGCATGCCTAGGTGTACTGACATATGAGTACCAGTAAAAGTCATTGAGTAACCCTGGAAGGTTACTTCATAATTTGCAGTGATTGGGTCTCTTAAGTACAAACAAAATGAGCCCAAACTCGGCATGCCTAGCTCTACTCACATATGAGTACCAGCAAGAGTCATCGAATAACCCTGGAAGCTTACTTCATAAGTTCCAGTGGTAGGGTCACTTATGTACAAACAAAATGAAGCCAAACTCGGCATGCCTAGCTGTACTGACATATGAGTACCAGTAAAAGTCATCGAATAACCCTGGAAGGTTACTTCATAAGTTCCAGTGGTGGGGTCACTTATGTACAAACAAAATGAACCCAAACTCGGCATGCCTAGCTGTACTGACATATGAGTACCAGTAAGAGTCATTGAATAACCCTGGAAGCTTACTTCATAAAATGCAGTGGTAGGGTCTCTTATGTACAAACAAAATGAGCCCAAACTCGGCATGCCTAGCTCTACTCACACATGAGTACCAGCAAGAGTCATTGAATAACCCTGGAATGATACTTCATAAGTTCCAGTGGTAGGGTCTCTTATGTACAAACAAAATGAGCCCAAACTCGGCATGCCTAGCTCTACTCACACATGAGTACCAGCAAGAGTCATTTAATAACCCTGGAAGGTTACTTCATAAGTTCCAGTGGTAGGGTCTCTTATGTACAAACAAAATGAGCCCAAACTCGGCATGCCTAGCTCTACTCACATATGAGTACCAGCGAGAGTCATCGAATAACCCTGGAAGGTTATTTCATAAGTTCCAGTGGTAGGGTCACTTATGTACAAACAAAATGAACCCAAACTCGGCATGCCTAGCTGTACTGACATATGAGTACCAGTAAAAGTCATTGAATAACCCTGGAAGGTTACTTCATTAGTTCCAGTGGTAGGGTTTCTTATGTACAAACAAAATGAGCCCAAACTCGGCATGCCTAGCTCTACTCACACATGAGTACCAGCAAGAGTCATTGAATAACCCTGGAAGGTTACTTCATAAGTTCCAGTGGTAGGGTCTCTTATGTACAAACAAAATGAGCCCAAACTCGGCATGCCTAGCTCTACTCACACATGAGTACCAGCAAGAGTCATTGAATAGCCCTGGAAGGTTACTTCATAAGTTCCAGTGGTAGGGTCTCTTATGTACAAACAAAATGAGCCCAAACTCGGCATGCCTAGCTCTACTCACATATGAGTACCAGTAAGAGTCAACGATTAACCCTGGAAGGTTACTTCATAAGTTCCAGTGGTAGGGTCTCTTATGTACAAACAAAATGAGCCCAAACTCGACATGCGTATCTTTACTCACATATGAGTACCAGCAAGACTCATCGAATAACCTTGGAAGGTTACTTCACTAGTACCAGTGGTAGGGTCTCACCAAAACAAATAAAATGAGCCCCAACCTGGCATAACTAGGTCTACTCTTTTATGAGTTCCAGTCGCAACACTTGAACGGGATGGTATACCATCAGTCCAGATAATCTTACCAGATTTCAACGCAAGAAACAAAATAATATCTAAATACCGAAATATATCATGACTCAACATAACGGAGAAAATAAAGTAATAATGTCCATTTATACAAAATAAATTTACTTGTACGTAATTCGCACAGAATACGAGAAGTATCAAATTTATTTTAGCGAATATTTTGTATTCGCATATTGCTTTTTTCGTCTTCGGGCTGCAGCGACAAGCGACATAGAGTCCACTCCCGACGGCGCTGAAGCGCAGACTGAGATCTCATTGCAGAATTTGGATATATAAATCAAGAAAGTGGCTAAATAAAACGAACCTTATTGCCACACATTAAGACACACGTATGCGAGCAAAATAGAAGAAAAATGTAAGATGATTTTTTGCTTTTTTTGAGTCAATTTACAATATTTTGAAAAAAAAAATCTAATTGTTTTTGAGTTGACTATATTTACTACCCTATTCTATCTTTGAAAATCTAAATAATTGTAAAAATAGAGAGAAAATTGTTCCCAAAAATAGCCGTATATGCCTAGTTTTGATTTAAGAGGCCGTTTCGAATCGATTTTACATTAATATTAATTAAATATTTTTTATTTATTTTCAAATTGATTTATAGATAAAAAAGTAATCAATTTATCGTAATCATTAGTTTTATTAGTTATTATCTAAAATTGTCGTAAAATGTACCGGAAATATGTTGGTTTTTTCATACAAGCGTAAACGCGTCCTTAACGGATTTTTCCTCCCGTGACCTCTAGTTGAATTATTTAATTTCTCATTAGCGGTAGCCCCTAGACGCAAACAAGATACAACTTGATATAAAATTCTGTTTACTTAATTATTTTGTATCATACTACGGATTAAAAGATTCCAGGGATTTCTAAGGAGGAATTATGGTTTATAAGAGCCTTTATTGAGACACAGTTTTGAGGACAATGAATTAAGTAGTACTACGTTCAAGAATTCTTGCCCGATGTGACTGCTTCAATGTTAATGTTGGCAAATAGTCATTCAAAGTGTTGGTTTTGTTGAAGCAGCGGTAGCTCACTAACTTTTCGAAGATAATATGTGCGTATTAAATGATTAACTATCACTTGCTTAGCGTGATAGTTAATAATTCAATACACAGGGTTCTTGAAAGACGTGACTGTAAAGTCTGTGAAACAACACTTTGACCAACAACTATTCCGCAGTGAAATGGGGCCCGTCATCAGCAGTAGGGCAGTTTATAGTCAGGGCTGATGATGATGATGTTATTTACTCATATTGTGATGATGATGAACATGAACCTCTTAGCCAAATGATGTGAATTTTACCAAACTGTTAATCAATACAACAATGAAATTCCTAGCATCATTATTGTTTATCTAAATTCTAGAAGTTGCAATGTTTTATTGTATGACTCTACGCTTTCGTATCCTGTATGAGTGTATATGTACTAATTTCTCCACAAACAAGTTGAAGAAGCGAACACATAATTATACACGCTGATTTTTAATTGGTTTTGGAGCGAAAGCCATCTTATTACTTATCGTTAATAGAACCTAACCAGCTAATAATATTTGAAATATAAGCTAAAAAAAACTTGAGAAATTAATTAATTTAATAGTACGAGAACACGAAGTATCACTTCGCCGCACACTGGCGAACTACGAGCGATCGTGTCACACACACACACTGGCATTAGTCAATAGTCATTGAACCGTTATTCCCGGCCTCCCGCTCCCCACCATGCGTGCGCGCCACCCTCCGCTGCAGGGCGCCAGCGGGAGGCGGGGGCGCGGCGGGGTGCGGCCGTGCGGTGCGGGCGCAAGTTGACCTTCAGTCTTAAGAAATTAGGTCAATGGGACAGTCGTATATCACGCTCCCGTCACTCTGTGTCCGTGTTACGTAATAAAACTACAATCGTGCATCCTTACAATACTGATGTGTTCGCTAATGGATTGATAGGCCGCAACCTGACGTGACTCCATAGGGTTTTATTAGTTGATCGAGGTTATAAGATTTGTGTACAAAGAAGAAACGGAGTCGCGAGAACGCGAGAAACATGTGTGTGCAAATGTGTAAATTGATTGTGATATAAGCAGAAGACTGTAAAGGTAAGTGATTTGTTTACTGCTTGTCGTAAATACCTACGTTGATAAGTAACATGTTTTAAACACGCCAGAAATAAGTAAATACCTAAATTCGGCTTTTACTAGTTATTGAAAATGACTATGTACCAACGATTAATACGTAAGTTCTTCTTTTCGTCTACTAGTTTATTATGATTGCGTAAACCCACAGCTTATTTCTGTGACTTACGAAGGAATAGGTAGGTACAGCTATTTAGTTATATGTGTTTATTATTTTAATCATTATTATGTGCTTAAAATTATTGAAGTTGTCAAAATTAGGTATCACTATCCATCCGTACATCTTATGCCGGGGCCTCACTAGCGGCTAACGTCAATGTCTGCTAGCGCGATAATTATTGCGATAATTTTTAACGCGCAAAGTAGGTGGCTACACTTGAAACGTCAACGTGAATGCCCATCATTGGAGATAAAAACGCCAAACGCCAATGTTAATGCCGTTGTCAAATTATTACACGGTTAACTTACATTACCGCAATAATTAATGGCATTTCTCGTTAGTATGGCTCTAGCAGAAGTGCTTTGCTGACTCATACGTGTTTTATGTGTAGTTAGTTACCTACTGTTACACGCGCTGTACTGTACCTAAAACAGCTGTTGACCTCGCCGCGCGACGTCAACAGCTGTTTTAGGTACCTACAGCGCGCCGACGAGTCGATCGACGATCGAGTCGCACGTTACTACTTATTTCCTAGAGTTATTAACTTTTATAACTTTTTTATTTTACGTGGTAGGTAAATTTTGATTTTGAATATGAATAGCAGATATTTTTTCCAACGTGAGGTTTTTTTTTCCTAAACCAATAAAAAATCAGCGTGTATAAATCGTTTAGTGTACAAGACTTAGTGAGCACCTGTCCGTTCTCAAGCAGACGCAAACTTGTGAACTTATAAGTGCTTCTTAAGCGTAGGTTTTTGAGTCTAACTCGCGTTACACCCTGTCTTTTGTTAACAACTTTTAGAGTATCTCAAGGACCGTGGATAAACTAGTTCCTACATGCACATTACAATACCTAATGTTGAGAGCACTTTTATGTGGAGTTTTTTAACGCGTAGGGTCCTTTTCCTGCATGCGTATTATCGTCCGCGCGCGGAACTCATCCGCATGCAGGCCGCCCGCATCCGATCATTTCATACATGCTTTTCCTATCATGCGGGCATCACGCGCGCGTAACGCGGATTGGTTGCGGACGCGCATCCTGCGTGCGTGCTATCCGGATGCGGACGGCGGTCTTCTGCCTTTAGTGATGGTTTTACTGTGATGCGGGTCGCACGCATGGCCATACTACGCATATAATTAAAAATGAAGAAATGAAAATTGATACAGAGAGATTCACTGGCGACACGCACGACACTGCAGCGGCAAATGAAATCTATGTCCTTATTATTGCGTACTTATCTAATTCTGTTCAAATTAGAACAATAACGGTTCAATAAGTGTTTGAACAATCAAAATGAGAACCTCCTTCTTCAATGCGATTAAATCTGACCCTACTTTAAATCCTTTGTACCCTAGTTACTAAAATTTCTTATCGCGCCTCATAAAACGATTCACAATAAAAGTATTCTATTGTAATATTAATTTTTACAGCACTTTCCGCCAACCCGCCATGAATTTTTGAGATTGTTTCATAATTGTGTAACAATTAATTAACTTGAAAAGAGTTTTGAGTTTCATTATTATAGCATTCATAATAAAATAAGGTAACAGTGAAATAAGAGCGTGTCGGAACACTTCTAAGATCTTTTCCTCCTTTCCTTCTTATAGAGATAAAATATATTATTTATTGTAAGCCAGTAAAGGTGTAATGACAGTAACTAAAATAACTAACTTGAAATTACTAACAGACTAATAATAATGTACTTAATTATAACTGCCTTTTATTCTAATTCTACACATTATTATCCCTTTTGCTACCTAAAATAGATATAACAAAAAATATCGCCTTGCAAGTCAGCCGTCGTAAGAAAATCATAGTCCAATTCAACACATTCACAGCCATAGCAACTTTATAGATAACGGAAATAACAAATAAAAAGCCTCACAGAAGCTGACCATTAGCTACCTATAACAAATTTTACTGCCTCGTTGGTCTCGCGGCATAAATGTACGCGTGGGATTGGGAGGCCTCGGGTTCGATTCCCGGGTCGGGCAAAATGTTATTGAGTTTTTCCGTAAGGAAATTCTCAGTAGCAGCACGGAGTCTGGTAATGTGCCCGGTACGGCAATAGGCTCGCCCCCTATTACGGGGGACCTAAAAATTCATGGCGAAATGTGGGTGTAATATTACATCTCTGCCTACCCCTTCGGGGATACAGGCATGAGTCTATATAAAAAAAACATCGAATAGTTGCAATCTGAATTAGACATTATCGCCTCGATATTTAGTTTTATTTTTCTATTCAATCTGCAGTTCATAAAACCGCTAAAATCCAAACTGATTCGCTTGCTTGGCGACAATTCGCTTCATCTCTTTCGCTCTTTCAACGGATCACTAAGTTACTAAGAAAAAGAAATGAAATTCGCTCTCTCTTATTCTAACTAACTAGTCGTTTGGTAGAGTGAAAAAGAACGAATGAATATGAAAACTATCGAAAACGTAAGCTTTAGTTTTACTTTGTAGTTTGGTTGCACTTGCACCGTTTGGTTCGAATTAGCCTGTTTGCGTTATCATGGTATTGTATTGTGTTTTCTAAAATCGGTTTTCTTTTATTGGAATATCGATATGAAAAGATTTCTGACTGCAATCGGTTTTCAGATTCGTTTTGATACATCGGTCTCATGCCTAATTATCACCCGCATGCGGACCAGATCCGCGTGCGGACGAAAATACGCATGACAGGAAAAGGGCCCTTAAAGCGTGAAGGCACTAGTGGCTGGCCGCAATGCGGTGCGCCGCATGTGGCTGACCGCACTACGATTTTTATGTGAAAATGCACGATGTCAACGCGCTGACTTGCGGTCAACGTATATGTATACCGCAATAGATCCTGGACGGTTTAATTAACCGCTGACGGCGTGCCGTTGCGATTGACCGGATATACTGTGGCCGCATCTGGCAGGCCAGAAACGCACGGGCATTTTCATATAAAAGTATGGTCAGCCGCTAGTGTGTTCAGGCTCTGAGCGAAAAAGAGCTCGACTCCCTGCTATTGCGTTACTGCTCTTACTCTCTCTTTCTCTACGATAGGCTGTGGCTTTTACCATTAGGCGCTACTGCGTATTCTTCACTGAACGGAACCAATATCCAGAAGGCACATTCGACTTGCTACTTACCATGAGGCAAATTGAAACCATAGTATCTCTACGCTAATGTTTAATTTAATTTCCTAGTTTGAGAAAAGTCTGTTTTAAGACACATCTGATTGTTCCAATGCCTATAGACAATGTCTATACTATTTCATCTTACACAAATATTACGCAAGTTCAATGGAACATATGTTTTTTTTATAAATTTTCTATTAAATCTTTTATTTTTTCGGATTTCGATGGCTGTCCACAGGTAAAAACCGCATGAAAGTCCGTTCTGGTAGTTTTAGAATTTATCTCGAATAGACAGACATACAGATTATACTGGGGTATACTTTGTTTTATGTTAAAAAAGGAAACTACAATATGCTAGAGTCTGCAACGTAATGGCGCTGATACACTTGAGCATTCACCAGTAATGAACATTCGTGCGAATGTTACAAAACAGAAAAACAAACGAGTGTGTTTCAGCGAGCATTCTTACAAACATTCTGGCGAGACTTTGAATTTAAAAATACATAGAAACCCCACTACAATCACGGTTCACCCCAATCCACCTTATTGCAAAACTTCTTCTTTCTCTTAGCGTTATCGCAGTTTCAATCTGGGGTCCGCTTTCTAGTCTAACCGGATTTGACTGAATATTAGCTTTTCCACGGAGTGACTGCCTGTCTGACCTCCGTAACCCGAAGGGATAGCGATATTCCATGGTTTAGACTAGTGTCAGTTTTATTTAGAAGGTACTGACGCCCTGTAACGATTCTCAAAGATCTTCATGACAACCGGGACCGACGGCTTAGCGTGCTCTCCGAGGCACGGGACAAGCGATAATTAACAATTCAATACGCACATAACTCCGAAAAGTCATTGGTGCGCGCCGTGGATTCGAACCCGATACCCTCTGCATGGCAGTCTGTTGGTATATCCACTCGGCTATCAATTTTAAGGTTATTACAAAACATGGACTTAATTTAAATCAGACCTTACACCTAGGCTCACCTGTGTAAAATTAATTATACGTACACTATAGATGCAATTTTGTAAAGCTGTTGTCACTAAAATTCATTGGAACAAATGTAGCATTGAAATAAATAACTCTGTTCTTAAAAAGTAATTTTTAAAATTGTCAATCAAGGACCAAGGCTCGATTTTTCAATCCTCAGTTAAACAACTAGACAGTATTTATTCTAAGGTTAGCGTAATACCTATTGCGTTTTTCAATGGTCAGATAGGGTTTATTCGTCGAATAACTCATCAAACTAAGGAATAAATTTAACAGTCCGATCCTCGGTCAGATTACCGTTTACCTATTTGACTGTTAATTTCAAGTTGACGTTGAGATACATATGGTTAGAGTTTATTTTGAGCGTGGTATATTTTACGAAATATGACAAATATGGACACTTTTGATATTTTTGACGACGCAGCAATCGAAGAGGAGGCTATCATAAACGAATAGTATATAATATATGAATCGAGCTAGAAGGAGATAAAGAATTGTATGACCGCGGGCTTATCATTTTAATACCTATATTGGATTCAATGGAGAGCTGATATTACGAAATAGTGAAACAAATCAGATAGCATGTATTTCAAACATTTATTCTACTACACACATCATAAAAAATACAGATTTATATTTTCAAAAACGAATTACAACTTAAATACCTACTAACTCACTATTTCACTTTAGACTAATTAACAATTATTCAACTACCAAAATTTACATAATAATACTATTTCACAGAAATATAACATTACGTTTATAAGTTTTGGATGGTACTTAAATGTAAAGGTGTCCTGTTATGTTGAAACAGATGCCCAATATTCTTTCCTTGGACATGCTGGGAGCGTTGGCTGTTGACTCGTCTTTAAAGAGACGATTTCTTTTGGTATTTTTTTAAGACTCTCGTATTTAAACTTTAATTTTTGTCACTAACGGTTATTTGTAAACACACCGCACAAATTAGAAGCACTGCGGTAACTAATAAGGACAAGGAATGTGCGTGGAAAATAGAAATCTTTACACGCGCATCCCTTCTCCTTATTAGTTACCGCATCAGTCGTTTTAATTTCTATAATTTACCTCTATTTTTCTATTAAACTTACTAGTAGTTGAATATCTTTAATCTCGCATTAAAATTTGAGGAACTCAGTCTTTTTTTAATTGCATTATTATTATAATATTATTTTTGTCTGAAAACGAACAGCACAACACTCACAAATTCCGCGAAAATACCACAGTCCAAACATATCTAAGTACATAAACAAGCATAACCCCGAAATAATGACAACCATCATTTTGACAGTTAGGAAATAAAGCTTCTATTTCCTGTCCTGCTCTAATTTCCGGTCCTGCTCTAACATGCACTTTTCTGATATATTTGTTTCACCTCTCTGAAGTTAGTGACGGGTACGATGCTGTTATTCGGACAGATAGTTGCCCACGGAATAAAAGACTATTTAAAAATTGACTCAACTTTAACGGACTGTTAAACAGCCTAATATTTATTAGTGGAATGGTAATTCATCTCTTTAATTGAGGATTGAAAAATCGGCTCTACACCTGGTATTATAATTAAACCTTTTGTAATATGATCTGATATATTTACTTCACTTTGACTTATGATTTTCATCTAATGTAAGAGAAAGATAATTAGGCAAATGACTTTTCGAATCTTCGCAGGTTGTCACTAATGTATACTCTCTTACACTAGAAATAATTCATAAGTCAAAGTGAAGTAAATATATTGGGTAAAACTGCTGTTGTAGTGCGGTTTCTATATTTTATTCTATATTCTAAGGATTAGAATGTTCGCTGAAAAAATCGTGAAAATGTTTGTAGCAATGTTCGGCTCTGTTCGTTGTTAGGTTCGACAAAACAAAAACCGGCGAATGCTCGCTGTTCTGTTACAAGTGAATGCTTAGGTATATCAGTGCCATAAGGCTTATGGAGACAAAAAGCATGCCATTCAGGTATATTAGGTATACCACTGCAAAGTAGCATTAAAAGGGGTTTTAGATGATCTTACTTGAACAAGCAACAACCAAACAACCGTCCACACTAAATTTCATGCTACATTAATCTCAAAAGTAAACTGTACATATTTCTCTGTAATATTCTACCAAAATAGATGTCTATTCATGTGTATAGTACAGGAAAACTACTGACAATATAAATGGTAACTACGAAATAGTAATAAGATATTCCTATACAACTTAGAGTTCGTTTACCTCTCCCGATAATGGAATATGGAATACAATATAATTCTCAGTAGGTATGGCACGTTATCATGTCGATTCGATTCAATACGTCCCGAAGTTCCCCGACCTAATGTGACGTTTCATAGGAAAATTCACTTTTCATTTTACTACTTACGCTCTCTTACTTTCCCTATGTGAAAATCCTTCTAAAAATTCCCACAATATTTTTCTTCTTTATTGGCCAGTAATGTGTCAAAAGTGTCAAAACTGTTCATATGGATTGAGGTGATTGACTTGTAATACTTGAGGGTGATAGAAAAAAATATCTATCCATAATAGATTTAAATCCGTGTGGTGACGGATTAAGAATACGGAATGTCACCACCCCATATCATCCCACGGGTGTCGTAAGAGCCGACAGAGGGAGCATATTGTGCAGAGAACAGCACTGTAAGAGAATGAAAACTATACCAACCCGTTTTTCCAGCGTGGTATAGTAGGCCAATTCCTCCTTTCAAAGGAGAGGCCTAGTCCAGCATTGGACTGTTAAAGGCTGATGATGATGAATAGATTTATTTGAAAATAGATAGTAGTTTTGGTTGTATAGTCTTTTTTATACCTGTTACTACGATGGTGAGTGCCAACGCGTAATACATAACGCGAAGTTTTATCAAAGTACTTGTACAATTTATTTGCAAATATAGGTATGCATAAAATATTTCAATTGATTACTATTTTATGTTTCTTATGATGTTCAATCACTTAACCTACTTGCGTGTCAAATTAATGTCAGCATTGTAGCGTTTGTATAATCAATGTAATATTTATATTGACTTCCAAATAATTTGCAAACGTGACCTGTAATTTACTACTGAGAGTGAATGCTGCCATGCTACCTATATCATCGAATTTGCAATCAGATACTTTACCAACAAAGCAACTTTTACTTGATCTCAACATGATTTCACTAAGCAATAAAATCCACCAGAAATATTTTTACTATATCTCAGCTGCACAAATAAGCCGAATAAGCAAAATACACACACATACTCAAAGCATCTGAAAATACCAGCCCATAGTAACTTGTAAAAACATGAACGCAAATATTGATTCTTCATATGTGCACGTGTATTTAATCAGGCTATCGATTAGCGAGGCTCAATAAGGAAAAATTAAGTCCTTATATTTGAGAGGCTGCTTGTTTATTTATTCCAAACGAGAGCCTCCGGAAATAAGTCTGGATAGGCTTCCATTTGGCAACGGGAAATTATACTACAGATGTGACAGTTGTTTAAAGGTCAGGTATGTCTGATCTTCAAACGAGTACTGAAGGAAGGCAATCAATCAGTGTTTGATTTGCACATTGAACTTATTAAAAGTATAGTTACCTTATATGTATAAAGGTGTAAGTTTATTTACTTTTCGTGATAATATATTATGCCAATAATTATTGTGCTAGTTTTGGTAATATTACAGGTACATAGACGTTTAATTTCTCTTGAATTCTAGACGTTATAAAACCAGATGTAGAAACTTCTATTACATATTTTATCATCATCAGCCCGCTGTAGTCCAAAGACCAACGACACTCCAACATGCCGGAGGGTGACCGAGGCCACGTTAGGCGCGGTCTTCACTTGAGAACACAACTATGAACTACTCACACATATTTGTTCTGTGATAGTTATTGTCTAGTCATACCATAAAGCTAATTAAAGAAATGTATGGATACAGTAAGAGTAAAAAAAAATTAGTATTTTTTTGACATTAATTCAACAACACAGAGATTTTAAAAAAAGCAGCTAAAAGGTATCGCCAATTAATTTATCGCTTCTGAATTTTTGGTCTATGAAAATAAAAACGTGAGCAAAGATTAGTGTTTACCAAGCTTCACGAGCACAAGATTAAGACGACCGACGACGTCTGTTAGATACATTTAATGCGCCAACCAATCTAATTTTTAATGTTTGCGCAGCTACACTTCAAATATAATTCTTGCTTAATCCGCATGTACATACCTACGTATATTTTCGCTGATATATTTTATTGCTGTAAATCTGCATGAAATTTTCTTTCATATATACTTCATTTACTTATTATATTATTGACTAAAGTTTAATATTCATGCTGTGCTTTGCTTGAACGCTTAATGTAGAAATATACACAGCCAATTTAGCCAAAGTCAAGCTCTCGCACCTGCAAAAAGAAGTTGATATAAAGCCGATATAGTATCTGAACATGTAAACTTATTTGTGTGCCTTTACTACACTATTGATACATATTATTGCGGTAACCAATACACAAGACAGATAGGTACGACTAGATTTGGTACTACATGCAGTCCCCCCATTGCTATTATTGACTATTAAAATAGCCTAAATCACGCTGTTATATTTTACAGGTGATAGAGCTACGCAACTTACAAATGGCTTGATCGAACAAGAACCTACTTCCCTTTCAAAGAAAATCTACGTAGAAGAAGATTGCGGGTGTTCGTTTATCTGGGCGGATATTTGTTGTCGACTTCCACGTGACCTAGACGACCCTTTCTTGTGCATACTACTTTTTCGGACTGTAGTTCTTGAGAAATATTGTCACCAATTTTAAAGCTGCCTCTAATAATAATAATAATAACCCCCTGTGGGGCAGTCGTTATCTCATCATGAGACTAACGCAATCTCAGAGGGCAGAGTAACAGCTTTCAAACATCACCTTTGTCTTGTGATATATATTACAGGATAGAAAGAAAGCTTACAAACCGCAGGGCAGCTTTGTGGCGAGCTGAATGTGTGTGGCGACACTGCGGTCCCGAATACTTCAGGGAGTCGGTCAGGGTCTCGTCTCCGGCTTGCCTTTACTGGCTGGTCGGAGTGGATTTCCAAGAGCGCCCGCAGGATTCTCGACTCTGGCTTGCCTTAGTCGGCCGGCCAGAGGGAAGTCGCAAGAGCTATTTGCTCGGGGGTGGAAGTGTCATTGTCAAGGGCGTAATTACGGGGAAACCCGCTCCGGGTCACGACCCGCGATGGCGAAACCGGTGCCGCACCGCTCTACACCCCTAGCCGCTCACACCGGTGTTGCCCTCTTGTTGCCTTTATGGTAGAGTTTGTTTGCCTTGGCGGCTATTTAGAGAGGGTCCATCTAGTGAGCTGGCGAGTCACCGTCTGCCCCTTTTCGTCGTACTATAAGAGTACTTAGGGCAGACGCCGGCATTCATCCATAGTTTTCATCTAAACCTATCCATTAAACACCCATCCCAATAGCCCAGAGTAATTAGTTTCCATATAAGTAGCAATAGTCCCTCACCTGCTGCGGCTAATTCGTGACTGTACTTCATAGTGCAGTTATGGAGGCGCCTCAGTAGGTGTCCCATCACATTCTAGATTAAAACTCTCAAAGAGCCTCTGCGCGTTGGACCTATGTCTCCGTGTACGCCTGCCAAAGGGCCGGGTATTGTTCTAACAAATTAGAATAATACCCGAGAAAGAGAAACAAATAATAATAATAGTACGGCACGTGTTGTGAGGAAGTTCCTGTCTCTAGAGCCCTAACCACCGGCAGCTTGGACCCTGTGTCCGATACTGGTAGGACCCCACGGTTATTTTGTTATTATTAATTTATTTTGTAAATTGTTTATTTAAAAATGTAATTTTAATTTGAAAAATGATAAATAAAGGAAATAATAATAATAATTTATTAGCGTATAAAAGCAGGTTACACATACATTGACATTTGCACAGATGTATAAGATAAGGTACAACGGTATAATATACATAATAGTCAATGGTCGCGGTATAATATACATAATAGTCAGTGTATACTTAAACGATTGTTTCGTCTATCTTATACCACAGCATACACAAACACTCGATGAAGATAGCCAGGTCCAAACAGCCTCCATTATAAAATATCCTGTCACTATTTCACTTCTCAAATTCTTAAATGTTACCCAACAACATATGCACAAGGTCTTCGGCAGTGATTTTGAAGTGTAACACAACCTGTAACGCCACAACATTCTCCGCTAATATTCAAGCCGTAAACGGCTTAACTAGGAGACCATAAACGGTCGCAAGCGATCGATATATTCAGATGCCATTTACCGTGACCTAAACTCCTGTGAGCTAGTTGCCAACTCATAGTTGATAGTAACGAGCCCGATATTACTTGTACCTTGTCATATGACTAACGAAATAGTTGTCTAAACAGGTAAAGTATTTAATTAACTTTGCCGGACTCGGCTACAAGTTGTCTCATACTTGTGATATTACAGCTTTGGCACTGTTATTATACACGATATTGCTTATTAAAACGAGAAGCGTTGGAGCGTTCGAAATTCGATTATGAGTCTAAGTTTTAAAGACCATGTCTCCATGATTGTTGCATTGCTTGGCCCGTTAGTCGACACTTAAGGATTAAGTATGTGAACTTGACTGGAAAGCAAAGAGGGGTAGGTTTGAACGTTGGCTGCAAACCGAAGATAAATATTAATGTAATGAGCACTGTTCTCAATCTAGTGTCAGTGAACTAGGCCGGGGTTCAATTCGTGCAATGATAGAAACATCTACTAGTTATAAGTTTCACTACAGCCTGAGATCTAGGTCATATTCACACACACTAAAAATGTGTCAAAAATATACTCTCGCAAAATGAGTAATACCTTATAGTTAGGAAGCTCATATATCATGAGCATTTTACCTCCATTCAAACGAAATCGCTAATACTACTCTAGGCCTGGCATTTAACTTACATATATGCAAAGAGTTTTATTGACTCGCGTCCCAATCGTCTTTTCTCTTTGAATCCATAGTGCATCGAGCGCTGTCTATCAACTATAGTCCGTTCACAGTTATTTTACCTCTAGCTGTTAGATTGGCCAACCTGGGCGATGTGTTGCTATATTTCGTATATAATACTCCCATTTTAAATATACATTATTGCTAAAAATGTACTTATTTTTTTATTGCCTAAGCGATCGTATGATAAAATATTTGGAAGTAATGTTTGTAACAGAACCTCTTGATATTGGCATGGCTATATGCATGTACATTTATTTTCTTACGAAATAACTAATTTCCTATGAAGATAAGTAGTTATAATAAAAATGTTGTATATTTAATATATAAAGGTAAACGCATCATAATTACGCCAACGAGGTTGAGGTTCTAATTATCAAATACAAAAACTGCAAATTTAATTTTCATATTTATTTTGAATAAAAATGATGTGGGTGTAATATTACACCTCTGCCTACCCCTGCATGGAAACAGGCCTGAGTCTATAAGAATGATCCATGTGGACTGCCAATGTTATGATGATTCGTAACTGCTGTCATATTCTGTATCAGACTCAGAATTTAATTCTATTATGAACCTGTCCATTTCAGCATCCGTAGACCCATCTGTTTTACGAAGCTTGTCTTCAATGTGGCGCACATGTTTGCATTGTTTTTGTCAGTCTTCTGCAGTGATAGATTGAAAAGCTTCTTCAGCTAAATTCACAATTTTTGTCCTAAATTTTTGTTTGTGACTCGCCTTTTAATGAGACTCCACATAAGTTCAATTGCGTTTAGCTCGCAGTGGTATGGCGGTAATCTAACCACTTTGCGGCCATGAGCTTCAAGCATTTGAATTTATGAAGCATTTCCACTAATATTGGGTAAAATGGTGTAAAACGGGTAACCCTATTTTACATTCCTGTCATCACAGAGTACAATTCCAACATAAAGAAAATAAACACCGACATCTGTCAGAGGTAAAATAACTGTGAACGGACTGTACTTGCGACGCTCATATTTCAGGGAAATCTCTCTGTGACTGATGTGACGTATTTCAGATAGTACTTACTTTAAGTACTTACTAGGTATATTTGTAGGTTTTAATATGTTGAATGGGTTTGAAGATAGTGGTTTTATGCAATGAAATAAAATGTTGGAAATAAATGAAATTAAAATTATTTTATCTTACTAAAAAACCATCCACAAATTACTTACCCATAAAATAGACTTCGGGCTTGAAAAAGTTTAGTAAGTAGCTATAACACACATTATTATATAAAATACTCAAATAAGTACTTTATTTTTAGCCAAACAATGACAAATCAAATCTACCAACCGACAAAAATACCCAAGATTCTAGCTGAAGTGCGCTCAGCATTTGAAAAATTCGAACCGTATGACGATGTTGCCAGTTTAGTTATTTACCCAGCATGCATTTAAAAGTATCGTGTATGAGTGGATTCTCTTTGAGCCACGACTTCGCCTCTAATACCATTCCCCTATTCCCCCGATCATACAGTGCAAAAGCATCGTTATTACGTTCCAGTTTCAATATAGCTTAGACAGCAATAATAATAATAATAATAATAATAATGAAGCAGAAAATCTATGCGTGGGCGAATCGCATCAGGCGGTACAAAAAAAGGATTGACCGATATACCCAAAATCGCGCATTCCAAAGAGATGAGAAGCTGGTTTATAGGAATTGGGAGCGACTTGAACCAGGTGTGGATGATGGGCGTCGACCAGATGATGCGAACACAATTGCGTTCTGGCGCAGTTTATGGTCGACTCCCGTCAGCCATACAGAGGGAGACTGGATTAGGGATATTGAGCGATCATGTGAGGTAATACCTCAAATGGAGCCTGTAGCCATAGACGCCAGCGACGTAAATTGTGCAGTCCGTCCATTAGCAAATTGGAAATCTGCGGGACCGGACGGGTTGCAAAATTTCCGGTTAAAATGGCTACGCAGTGCACATGTTCGCTTGGCATCCCAATTCCAGTCATCTCTGGACTCAGGATCGCTGCCAAGTTTTATGACAACTGGCGTAACTCACCTGCTCTTTAAGTCTGGTAGTACCACGGAGCCTACGAACTATAGGCCTATAACTTGCCTGCCTACAGTTTATAAAGCTTTTACATCCATTTTGAGAACAAAATTGACATTACACATATTCAATAATAAAATCTTATCTGAGTCTCAAAATGGATGTAGAAACCGGGCACGTGGTACTTAGGAGCTACTCCTTATCGACATGGCCATTAGCCAACAGGTGCGCCGTAGTCGAAAGAATCTGGTGACATGCTGGATAGACTATAAGAAGGCCTATGACTCTGTGCCACATACGTGGCTCTTGAGGGTGCTGGAGTTGTACAAAGTAGATGCAACTCTATGCGCCCTCTTGAGGGCATGTATGGGGCAGTTGAGTACGGTGCTTCGCTATCCAGGATGTCGACAGCCTTGCGGGTATGGCGTACCTATAAAGATCAAGCGAGGTATTTTCCAGGGCGACAGTTTGAGTCCACTATGGTTTTGTCTAGCACTGAACCCGCTGAGCACTTTGCTCGAAAGTTCAGGGCTAGGCTATCGATTGCAGAGTAGAGGTCAGGTTATTTCTCATCTCCTTTTCATGGATGACCTAAAACTATTTGCCCCCACTGACCTCCAGTTAACTGAGTTACTAAAGACAACTGAAAATTTTAGTAATTCAATTAAGATGGAGTTCGGTGTGGATAAATGTGCGGTCATGCATGTAAAGCGAGGCAGGAGTGTGGAATCTGATGGTATAATGCTTTCAGATTTCACACAACTTAGATCTCTCTCTGCAACCTGCATATGTCGCAGGCATTAGACATTGATGACGCGGGCATGAAACAGGCGTTACAGGTACGTTTCTTTGGCCGCCTGAAGAAAATCTTAAAAAGCTTTTTATCAGGTGGAAATAAGGTGCGTGCCTGTAACGGTTGGGCCATGCCAGTCTTAATGTACTCCTTCGGCATACTCAGATGGACTCAAACAGAATTGAACGCCTTGGATCGAAAAGTTCGCTGTCTACTCACGACCTACCGGATGCATCACCCGCGTTCGTCGGTGATGAGATTGTACATCCCGCGTAAGTGTGGGGGTCGTGGCTTCCTAAGTGCCAAGACTCTCCACAATCGTGAGGTGTGCAATCTCAGAGAATACTTTCTAAACACTGACGCGGGGATGCACCGAGATGTGGTCGCTGTAGACAGTGGGCTTACCCCGCTGGGTCTGGCGAAAGAGAACTGGCGCAAACCTGTCGTACTTGGTGTAGAAGAGCGCAGGGAGGTATGGAAAGGTAAAGAGCTGCATGGACGATTTTACCGGGCCTTGCACGGGCCCGACGTAGATTTTTCAGCATCGGTGTCCTGGCTGCGTTTTGGCGATCTTTTCGCCAAAACAGAAGGTTTTGTGTTTGCAATTATGGACGAAGTTATCATGACGAACAACTACCGGAAGTATATTCTGAGGGATGGGACGGTCGACATATGTCGGGCATGTCACCAGCCTGGTGAGTCGCTCAGACATATAGTATCCGGTTGTTCTCGTCTTGCCAACGGCGAGTATTTGCATAGACACAACCAAGTAGCCAGAATTGTCCACCAGCAACTTGCCTTAAAGTACCAACTTGTCGACTCTGAAATACCGTACTACAGGTATGTGCCCGACCCAGTTCTTGAAAATGGTCGTGCTACTCTGTATTGGGATCGGTCTATCATTACTGCCAGAACTATTGTGGCTAACAAGCCGGACATAGTGGTGATAGACCGATTAGAGCGCCTTGCAATGATCATCGACTTCACCATACCCCATGACGAGAATCTCGTGAAAGCCGAAAAAGATAAACAAATGAAGTATTTGGACCTGGCTCACGAGATTGTCGACATGTGGGATGTTGACTCGGCGATCATTGTACCGATAGTCGTGACCGTAAATGGTCTTATTGCCAAGAGCCTCAACCACCACCTCAAGAGGCTCTCGTTAGACGGCTGGATCAAGTCCTCTATACAGAAGGCAGTATTGCTGGACACGACACGTATCGTACGGAGGTTCCTTTCTCTGGAGCCCTAACCACCGGTAGCTTGGTCCCTGTGCCCGATGCCGGTGGGTCTCCGTGGTCCCATTTTATATATTTAATTTATTTTTTATTGTAATATTTAAGTATGTAAAATGTGATAATGAGAGCAATATTTAATAAACATAATAATAATAATAATTTTTACCCCTCTGGGGCAGCCGTTATCTCATTTTGAGACTAACGCAATCTCAGAGGGCAGAGTAACAGCTTTCAAACATCACCTTCGTCGTGTAATATAAACAAAAAATGTATTACAAGATGAAAAGAAAGCTTACAACCGCAGGGCAGCTTTGTGGCAAGCTGAATGTGTGTGGCGACACTGCGGTCCCGAATGCTTCAGAGAGTCGGTCAGGGCCTCGTCTCCGGCTTGCCTTTATTGGCTGGCCGGAGTGGATTTCCAAGAGTGCCCGCAGGACTCTCAACTCTGGCTTGCCTTGGTCGGCCGGCCAGAGGGAAGCCGCAAGAGCTATTAGCTCGGGGGTGGAAGTGTCATTCTCAAGGGCGTAACTACGGGGAAACCCGCTCCGGTCCTCCGTTGTCACGAGGCCCGCGATGGCGAAACCGGTGCCGCACCGCTCGACACCCCTAGCCACTCGCACCGGTGTTGCCCTCTGGCTGCCTTTATGGCAGAGTTTGTTTGCTTTGGGCGGCTGTTTAGAGAGGGCCCATCTAGTGAGTTGGCGAGTCACCACCTGCTACGCGGACGGATGCTATAGGAGTATCACTGGCAGGTGCCGTTTGTTATCCATAGTATCATTATTACCAGTCCATTTAACACCCATCCCCATAAACTAGTAAATTAGACTCCACATCATTGCAATAGTCCTACATTTGCTGCGGCTAGTCCATAGCTGTACTCAGTAGTGCAGTTGTGGAGGCTCCGCGGCATGTGTCCCATCCCATTTTAGATTAAAACTCTCTACGGGCCTCTGCATGTTGGATCCATATCCCCGTGTAAGCCTCCCAAAGGACCGGTTATTCAGAATAGCCGTGAGTAAAGAGAAACATAATAATTTATTTATCAGAAAACATAAAGGTACAAAATATACTCATACATTAATAAACTTAAGGCTACAGTTTTCTTATTGATTGGGAAGAACACCAGTCTCCTGTACTAGTTAGAAAACTGTATCACAGGAGATTGGGTCTCTCTTTCAAAATTACTTGTAGGTAGGTATATTAAAGAGATACAATATTAGTACAGTATTCAAAAGTAAACAATATCATTAAATTAAGGTAAGATATTAAGCTTAGTTTCTAATTTATAAATAAACAATAAAAATTTATCATTATTTTCGCTTGCTAATCATCTTATGAAAGAAGCAAGAGCATCACAATTATGTATAAAACAGTGGGTCAGCGAAATTGTTAATAGTGTCAATGTTACTGCATTAAGCAATATCATTATTAATTACGTTTATAAAATCTATGTATGCATTCTATAAAACTAAATTTATTCACAATATTACAATGTTAGTAGGTCACTATGCTAATGGAATGTTGTTAAGTACATAAAATAACTACTTATTATGATTGAACAGAAATATTAATATTAAAAGTACCTAAATTAATTACGTAGGATGATTAAATCATATCTATGTCTTACACTAAATTTGTTATTTAACAGGCTTACTAAAGGAATGAGGCATTGCCGTAATCAACAGTATGATGATCAATATGGGATATTTATATAATAAGTTTATAAAGCTATGTTGCGGCGCTCCTAGGCGCCTTCATAGTCTATTGTATTAATATACCTGATTTCGGCAGCCTTTCTAGCTGGGCAGTCAACGTCACCCGTAGAGTGATTGCTCGGTTTGTTGAAGCGCAGGCACGTCGCACATTTAGGCGCTTGCGTTTTTTTATTGCAGTCCTGGATCGTATGTCCTTCTTCGCCACAATGCCCACACGTAGAGGTCGTATTCTTGCAAGTCTTAGCCGCATGGCCGTACTGCTGACATTTATAGCACCTGGTCACAAGTGTGAAGTCCCTTACCGGACAGGAGGTCCAGTTGATGAATATTCCATTCTGTGTGATCATGGCTTTACGGATTACGGCTGTTACTTCTAATATAAGATTGCAGAATTCAGAGTCTCTCTTGCCAGATTTGTGACTCAGTTTTATTGCAGAAAAAAATGTATCTCGGGTCATACCTGGTAATTTATCAGCGATGTTCTGCTCAAAAATACATTTGTAGACTTCATTTTCGCGCATTGTTGTCGGGACTCCTATTATAATAATACGTGGTTTGCGCTTATATGGTTCATCAATCTTTAGACCTGATGCAGCTAGTTGTACAGATTGCTTCAATTTTTCAATGTCTGTTTTCGTTTCTGTGCTAATTATTACTCCTCCATTCCTGGTCTTTCGTACTCCACGAACTTGCAGTTTCATTTTTTCGGGCTTTATGATTTTCTGAACGATACTTTTCGTGTCCTCGCTTGTTTTGGAAGAATCGCCAGGGTAAATAGCTACCGAGCTCAGATTATTTGGTCGAATGTAGTTGTTGGCCCCCTGTTTCACCATATCCGCAAACGAAGTACTAGCTGGAGCCTGTTTAGCTCTCGATTCCTGGATGGTCTGCTTGATCTGGGCTAGCTCCTGCATAAGGTCTTGCTTTTCCGTCAGAGCTGTAAGGGCTTGGTGGTTTTGTAAGGCTTTTAGCTTCAATGACTGGTACTGAATGATCATTCGGGACACACCCTGTGCAATATTGCGGCAGTTGGTATTGATCTTCAACTTTTGCTCGGTGTTCAGTTTACCTTCAGAAGCAATAGCACAAACATCATTCAGACTTTGTTCAATAGTTCCCAACCAGTTCTGTAACTCCGGTGTTGAAATCATTTCTCTTTTCTCTTCATGGTCTTGTCTCTGTTGTTGAGAGGTCTTCGGTGTTGGTGTCTGTGGTGGAGAGCGGAGTGTTTTATCACTCCTAGTAAAGGGACTATCCATATTGACGTAGTTACTTCTATTCTATTTGTAATTTCATTATGTAAACACACTGATTTACTTGTAATGACAATGCTTCCACATCAAAAACACAAAAATCTAGGTCAACGTTAATTAATATTATTCTTTATTGAGTGCACGTCTGTACGCAACGGCAACGTATTAATCAATGTCAATGCAATGTGTAGGTACAGTTTTAATTTAGGTTGCTTTGCTGTAAAAGCTGCAATATAACGAGATTACTAACTGTAATATTCTTTATTAATGGAGTTCTGGGAAAGAATACTCACAAAAGTTCATTGTTTAATAAAGAGGTGTATTTTTTTTGGAAATGTAATAAGCCTGCCATTTCACTTCTGACTGATGTTGTATAACGGCTACAGATAAATGCTCTTTATAAATCTATGGCGATAGAAATATTATCAAGTTTCTTATTTTTGGTAGTGGCCATTATCTGGCCCTTGATAAATTGTCAATAACTCCACACTTATATACTTAATAAAGTAATAATGATATCTTGAGACCTAAAACATTTATGTGACTATCTCTATAACGAGTTTCTATTGGATCAGGGATCATTCTATCTTACCCGTTGTAAGTGCAAGTAGGCATTTCTGTTGTAGAATACCTACGCTTGTTTGAAACACCGAAACGCTTATTACTAGACTACTGATCCAATATGTAGAACATGGCACAGTGAAACGTTTCGCTCGTGACGCGCTTGAGGTTACTTCTATACCTGGCAAGTTTGTAACGTTTTAATACATTATAGTGGTATTAGTTATATTGTTGATGCAATTCACTCCCTACTGGGTGCACGAATACGACATTTTCTCCATTTCATTCCCCGCTTATTGAGTTGTAGGTTACAAAGAACCCTCGTGGTTTCGCCATGTCCGTCTAAGTTTGAAGCGACAATTATAGTCACTTCAAGGTCAACATTTGGCTTAGTTATATTATCTGAAATGAAACTTAGTGGAAGCTCAGTCTTTCTCGTAAATATGAAAGTATTTCTGTAACTCGTCCACACGAGTTTACATCGCGTGGACTATCATTAGATTTAAGGTCTTAAAAAGTTGTGAAACATTTCTTACATCAATCACATCCTGTCTCATATAGTTGAATAATGATTGGCGTGGGTATAAACTATTGAAATACTATCACATACATATATTATGTAATGAAGTTTCAAAAAAAGGTAAAAATAAGGCTAATGAGTCTTAGAAGTAACATTCAGGTAACACAATATTATTATTGCGGGTGATAGAAATTATATTATTTTGATACTTTAATATCACGACACAAAATTAAGCAATTTTGCACAATTCATCCGAAACACTTTGCAAAACATGTACAGTATATTTTCGTAGTATTTTTATAGAAATATCCCGTACGCACACGTGTACGCAGTGCGCGACCCCGTCTATTGAAATGGACTCACATCTGGCGCTTTGTTGTAACTAAGGTGGACTTGGCGAATGTTTCACATAATCAGTCATATTATATTCGGTATCCAGAATAATCAATCATGGGAGGACATACTTAATAACTCTATTGTATGAATCCCAATACTGTAAGCTATTCACTTAGTATTATTACTGTATTGTTAAATAATGTAGCCAATACATAGTATTAAGCCTAAAACAGCTCGAAAAATAAATGCTGGTATATTTATGAAGTACATGAAATACAAACCATATAATAATGATGCGATGTAATAATGAAGTGTGTCATTGAAGGAGAAATACCAAAGATTGAAAGAAAGTTGTGACGCGTTGAAATTAAACACATAATTTTTAAAATTTATACGTAGTTTTCGTTTCTTGATCGAACTTCGGTGAAAGATTTTAGTTTTTAAAGATTATTATTTTGAATTATGGGCTAGTGTAATAGCGGATGAATGTCTTATGTTGCCAGCATTAAAAATAAAATGAAGTATGGTAGGCAGAAATTGTTTAAGGAAATAATATAGTTATTATTATTATATTAGAAAACAATATCTTTTATTTACTTTATAAATATATTTGTAAAAAGGATCAAGAAATATCGGTCGTTTTTTAATCGGTTTGTCTTTTATATGTTATGTCATTCGTGTTGCTACTACACATTGTGAATGTTTTGCTCTGATTTATTAGTTATTGCGGTTTTAATTGTAATGTTATTTAGAATATAAATTCAATAATAATGATCACTACATTCTACCTATGCTAAGAATATGCAGCGGTGTTTGTGGTTAGTTTTTTGGACGAGTATAGTATTCATTATTATTTATGTAGATTTTGTTCTATATGACACAAATTCCTTTATTTAGTATTAGGTATTAAATTTATGATAAAATTCAATTTTAAGGTATTTTTAGTTGTGTAACTATTTCCATTTTAAATATCTCATATCTTATTTCCACCAAGTGTTAGTTTAAAAAAATATACAAGGTAATAGAGTAGTAATTTATCTTCAAAACACACATGGTTTCGTGTTTGTCATTGCCAACCCCAATATGTATGGCCAAATGGTACATCTCCTTTTTATAATCACATTGCTATTGCTATAGCAGTAGTAAGTAGTAAGTATCCGTTTAAATGAATAAGTTGCCTAAAACTTATATTAATTTGTAATTAACTACTTTGCTAATGGCTAATGTAATGTAAAGACTTTTCTATTCAAAGAATTTTCTTTCAGTATAATAAAACCGCAGATCATTACAGTCTTTTATCTCTAAAGGACTGAGATAAATACACCCGAAACTGAGGTACTTGTGAAGTTTACAGTACAGTCCGTCAAAAGCATTCTCTATAAATTAAACTATATCATATTTCATTACTTACTTGTGTATAGACGGGACGATGACTTGTGTAAAGAATAATAATTCATTTCGCGTCTTGATATTATTAAGCTAATTTGATACCACCGAAGTGTTCTAGTTCCTCATATTTTAGAGTAAGTGAACTCTGTTGTAGGAGTTTATAGGTCGCCTGAAGACTTCCCGGCATGTTCCGACCATTCTTATTTGTGATCCAGCGCTCTGCCATGCTTATGTAAATGACACAAAGCGGTCACCAATCCTAATGATGACCTCTGCAAGCGTTGCTTAACGTGGCCTACTACGAATATTAAATAAATCGTTGGTATTAGCACTACAATTCACTTCAAAGACCAAAGGGTTAACGGGTAGAGAACGCATTATTGAGTTATTACAGTCATGTATCTACATACTTTTAACATGACGTGATCTGTTTTGTAAGTAAGTGCATCGGTAGGACTTTTGTTCTTGAATTGCACACCCCGTTGTTACTGACATTGTTACTGCTTGCATCGTGCTGTGTTGTCTATATGTATTATATCGTTTTCCCTTGTAATAGATACGCGTAAAATATATTTAGATTCCAAAGTAAAGATTGTACGAATTAACTGAGGCAACCTGGAAAATATATGAGAGTGTGCGTGTGTGTATGTGCTAGGACTCATGCAATGAAAATACACTTTATATTAGTTATTTATTTTAGTTACCGTTACTCCGTGACTTTGCTGACGTACAATAAATAATATATTACTCTATAAAAAAGAAAAGAGAACAAGATCTTAAAAGTGTTATGACTCGTTCTTATTTCACTGTTACCTTATTTTATTATGAATGCTATAATTATGAAACCGAAAACTCTTTTCAAGTTAATTAATTGTTACACAATAACGAAACAATCTCAATAATTCAAGGCGGGTTGGTGGAAAGTGCTGTAAAAATAATGATTACAATAGAATACTTTTATTGTGAATCGTTTTATGAGGCGCGATAAGAAATTGTAGTAACTTGGGTACAAAGGATTTAATGTAGGGTCAGATTTTAATCGCATTGAAGACGGAGGTTCTCATTTTGATTGTTCAAATGCTTATTGGACCGTTCTTGTTCGAATTTGAACACAATTAGATGAGTATGCAATAAAAAATAACTTTATGTGCACAATTATACAAATCACAGAACCGTGAAAATCAGGTTAATGTATTAAGTGTAAAAATATAAAACTGGACGAGTGTGAGTCGGGCTTGCCCACCGATGGTTCCCTACTTTGAACGGAACCATCGGTGGGCAAGCCCGACACTCTTAGTTTACTGATATTTCTCGGACTACTTGAATCAAGTCCCAAGCTTATCCTAAAATTCAGCGGAAACATATATATTTTTTGTCATATTATGTACAATCGAACAAGCAGATCAGTTGAAAAAATTTATCCTGTATTCATATATATTATTTTATGCTTTAATTACAATGTATGATTATCAGATTTTTCCTTGAAAATGTACTCGTAACCTATTTTACTTTTTGATTACCTTGAGAGTGTCGAAATATGCATTCTTACGGCATGAACGATCGTTTTTTTATTTCCTTTTTTCACAGCTTCGATTGTTAATTTAAAAAAATGGTTTTCATTTCAAGTTAATGTTTCAACACGTTGTCTAAATTATGGTTCTCGACAGATGAATGGACAACAAAGTGATCCTATAAGGGTCAGGTTTCTTTTCTCTTAATACGGAACCCTACAAATTATGAAAAAGCAAAAGCGCTAAAGATACCTATAAATTAAGCAATTTAGCAGTATTGATAGTGAATAATTTAGGATAAGAATTTGGACCAGGCTTTTGTGTCTATTTTGTCTCTAGTTTTACATTTTCCCTGAAAATTATCCTACCAAATTATTTATATTATATCAGCAGAACATTATATAGTTTCAGTTCATTTAGAAACTGCATGTGATAAACTTGACAGTTGCAGCATAACCAGACTAGTTAACGACATACCTACAGCATAAATTATACGTTAGTCCAACTTCGCCGTCTGTTCTCTCTAAGCTGCCTATAGTTAAGTTCTTGGATGCTAACTGCAAACTCACACCCAGTGTCTCGATGCCAATAGGTCAATATCAAGAAAAGATTTAGAGTAAGACTGCATACCCTAGATTTACGTTGATTTCTTTACAACGCGTGCATTAGACATGTCCTATGAAATGGGTGACTTTCATCATCAACCGATGGATAGATGGATTCATGCACACAAATGTTTGACTTAAGTGGGAATCGTACCCGCGATCTTCAGCAGATTTTCGCTCTTCTTATCCATCTCTTATTCTCTTGGCATCTCCTTGGTAATAAAGATTTCAACAAATCTAGTCATCTGCGATACATACTAGTATAAACGTTCAGCAGCTAGTCTTTATAACAATTAAACATTAACAAAACTTAATTATACTTCGTTAAGCAGAACGCCGAGATCCGCCAACGTCATTAAGATAATTTTATCAATGAAATAAATGCGGCTAACTTCTGTTAAGCGTATAAAGCTGTTTAACGAAGTCATTTGCATTTTTCTCCGGCAGACGCTCAGATAGATTATCTCTTCGATTGTTCGATAAGAAAAATAGAATAAAGTTTTTTAATGCTATGTGAAATGTATTTGTTGATCTTATCAACTAATATAAAAGTGAGAATATTTTATATTAAATGCAATGTGACACTGTGTTTGTTTGTTTCTTTTACAGCTCGATTTTAAGCCTGTGTTGACCGTACCTAGTACCCTTCATATATAAAAGTAAAGATATATACTAAGGTAAGTATATATGTAAGACTAGCTTTTGCCCGCTGCTTCGCTCGCGTAGATTTCGCTTAGACAAAATATTTTGTTCCAAAATAAATGCCTTTGTGTTCGCAGACGTCATTTGAGGAACAAATATGCAAAGTTTGAAGTTAATCCCTTGAACGAACACAAAGGTTTCATACATGTTCTGACTTTTACCCCTTAGCGTAGAAATTTCCAAAAACGATTTTCTTAGTTTTAAATAAAATTCATTTGAGGAACCGATATACAAAGTTTAAAGTTTATCTATTGAAGGAATAAAAAGTTTCATACAAACTCTGAACACCTGTTTTACCCCCTTAGAGGAGGAATTTCCAAAAATCCTCTCTTGGTGCTACCTTACACTCCCCAAGGAACACACATGCCAAAGTTCACCTACTTGCGCCCAGTAGTTTCGACTGTAGCTTGTCTGTCACTCAGTCAGTAACGCAAGGATTTTATATATACAGAAGATATACACTAATGTAAGCTATCCCACTACTGAGCACGGGGCTCAGCAGTAGGATAGCTTACATACTAGATTCTGATGTTGATATAATTTAATACATTTCATAATTCTTGTTTGGTAATAGATATCAAGTTTACAATGAGAATATCATTTATTGGTATTATCAATCGGTATAACTAAACACTATTGCATATGCTATAAAGTCAATATATGTAAGAACAATAGTCCTGTATAACAAGGCTGCGGTGCGTCTATGTTAGCAGACTCCAAAATTATCTCATTAACATACATAACATGACTGGTTAATAAGACGTTGCTCAAAGGGCTAAATGCAATTGGCAATAATACTTGCACGGATAGCTAATTAGACAATAATAATTACGTGCGATGTATGTATTACCTAGACTTTGGCTTTGTTCCCGGGAAAGTCAGTTGGACTTTTATTTTTTTAGACTTTGTTGAACTCTGCACACTCAAAAATCGTATTATGGCATGTATTTTACGACGTAAAAAAAAATAAGTTTAAAAACTATAACCCGACAACGAAATAAAAGGGGGTCTAAAAAGGACGAAACAAGAAAATAGCTCACTCAGATATAAATGCGGAAAAGTACAAGTACAGAAATGCTCAAGCTAGAGCCGTGGTCACACCTATTGTTTAGTTCAGTAATTTAGGCGCTACGGTGGAACATACATACATACATACATACCTACATACATGCCAAAATACATATGTAGATATGTACATACATACATAGACTGCCAAAAACATAACTCTTCCTTTTGGCTTAGCCGTAGTCGGGTAAAAAAGACAAACAAACACACTTTTGCACTTATAATATTAATATGGAAATTAACGAGCGGCCCATCCCGGCTGCGCACGAGTAGTATAATATACATATCATTGATTTTCATCAAAACTAAATTGAATTTAGATTTTGATCATAATCAAGTATTTTGACCGTTTGAAAGTTTACTATATTTCGCATAGTGTTGAAATTATCACAGGTCTTAAAATTACCATAACAATACTATCATTCGCTTGAAAACCGTTATTACAAAAGTTAGACAATTAATTGTGATTCCTTTAAGAGCAAGTACTTACGTGTTTGGGCATGGTCGCATCAATGGGATAGCAAATAATATGGAAGAAAAATATTATTCTTCATCTTCTCGCAAAATAATAATACGCAGAAGTAATTGCGGGCGGAAATTTGATAGTTTATTGCCTTTTCGTATAAGCCCCTATAGGAAAGTGATAGCTTCGCTCTTTTTCCCGAGTATATTGTTTTGTTGAGTTATAAGATCAATTATTGTTTACGTAATGGGATTCGCAATGTCAAAGAAAATAAAATATATTCATAAGATATAAGTCCCCGTTTGAAACAAAAGGACAGACACGCGACTTATATTGATTTTAAATCTCGGACGGCGAAGTGGTTTAAGTAGCCCTCTCGCCGCTCGACACTGCGCCGAGTGTTGTCGGTTCGATTTCCATACGTTATAACACTCTTGTGTCTCGGTGTACTTTGTGTTCGTTAGTTGTATATTTGTAATGGTCCCCGCGACACAGGATGTAAAACTAAAGGGATAGTTGACATTATGAAAAAAGGAAATACAAAAAAGTACCTACAAAATATGTAAATGGAATCCTCAGATGTTTTTCAAAAGCTGCTTTCTACACTTTGTACATGTTAGATCAAATCATAATCTGCTTAGATGTACCTACCCTCTTCCAACATAAATTACAAGTTTGATATAAAATGAATCTTTTCTACGTAACAAATGCATATTCGAATCGTTACCTAATGGGTTTGTAATTGTTCGAATGCTAAGTTAATCGCAATATTTACGACGTATAAATATAGAATTAACTAGCTGTTACTCGCGTTTTCACCGGCCTATAACTTCCAACCCAATTTTTCTCTCTTATATGTAAAATAAAAGATCGGCCAATTGGAGGCGACAAGATGACCTTGATTTCTTTGACAAGGACTATGCCCATAAGACACAAGATAAAGACAGATGAAAATAACTAATAAAACAACTAATAACTAATAGAACTAATAAAAAAAGAAGCAGTGAGGTGCCAATGAACTGACCTGCTGTTTACAGTTGCATTGACATACCGATTTGGATGTGCTTTTAGCTATATTATTTTGCGATGCAAAGAGATCACGGCCCTATCCAGGATCCGTGGTTGTCTCTTACTATCAAGAGTACGCTGACTATTAAATAGCTGAATGTCAACCAAATATAAATAGTGATTACTGACATGCATTAAAGTTATGATGATTTGTCCTACATCAGAAACTAACAAAATATTTGTAAATTTCTGTTGTCCAAAGTACTTAACCTAACTGACAAAATTATATCAATGACAATTCATTAAGGCAACTTTTCCAAAAGAAATTTCTGCATCTTTCACCTTAAATTAATTTAACTCCAAACACGAATAAATCCCGCGTCAATCTAATCTTCTTATTGATACAAAAATCTAAGCAAGTAAAAAGCAACGATTAATAAGAATAATAATAATAAGAAACGTTATTATGTTAACTGAAAAATAAATATGCTCCAAAATTCTTGCCTTAGCATTACTGAAGTCTTAATCAGCTCTTTGCAGGACGCTTAGTTTATAATTATGACACTATGAAATTAACGGCCACTTAAGCAGTCATAACATCAATACTCTTGGTTGTATATCATACGTGCAGTACCAAGACAAGGTACATGTTTTTCCACTCGGTAAACCCTCTGTATTGTAGCCTTAGTATCTAGGTGACCTAAAGAATAACTTATTTATTTTTAACGCGTTAGGCTTTTTGTTTACTTTATTTATTCTTGCGGTGGAAACCCTATTATGGACCATCCCCACCGCTACTACCTATTTCTTTCGCGTTTGAGGTTGACGGAGGATATGGTTAACACTCTACCCTACAATCGTTCGGGGCATACCGAGTTATACCTCGGCCTCCCATAGCGGATCACGTAAATCTCAGTAATAGCAAACATACACCCACTACTTTAACCTTTTAAGTTTATTTAGTCTCTACTCCACCCATCCAGTCGTTCAAATATCACGTCTCAATTTTTGCGCCATTTCTCTGAATGATACTGCCAAGTCTGTATGCCTAAAACACTGCGAAAGAAGACTAACCACTTTTGATATTACGCACGTACCGCCAACGGCTCAACGCAATTTGTCAAAGCTTCTTATCATGATGCCTATCCCGAACATTTATTCTAAAAACGACAAAGGAAAATAAACTGTCTCTTCGTCTATCGTTTACGAAATACTCATACAGAGTGGACGCGGGAAAAATAATAAAGAAGTGTAACCGGATATTCATCTTATTATGTTTTATCTTAAGGTCCAAGTGATTTGGAAAGAAACCGAAAGCTTTGCTTGGAAATGCCTTTACATCTTGTAGACTTACGACTGTATAGTCTATATACCCGATATTTAAATGTAGCTTAAGCTAAGTGTCTTAATACGTTCGAAAACAATTTCACCATGATGAATCAAGCCGCAATAAAAATTAGAAACGAACGCATACCGGCATTTCCTATACAAAAAAATCCTGCAGATTTCAATTCGTTTGTCCTAAAGGGTTGCGAATACAACTATTTACGTATTGCGGCAAACGAGCTGAAGTCAAGCCCACTGTCGTTGATTATTTACGTTTCTGCTTACTTACTGTTTAAATATAGTTTCCTCTGCTACCTACTAGAAACGCAACAGGCACATGCAACAGATATTATCAGATGCTACAGCTAAATGTCGTAAAGGAGCTTAAGTTATTATTGGTGTCTTCTCAAAGTAAACCGTTTATTTATGCTATCGTAAGCATCGCAGTAAATTTAAAATCTATGCAGCGAAACAATACTAGAAATCGTTCGAAAAATTGGTCACGTTGTCTCAGTTGCATCCCATACATCCTCTTGAAATAGGTTGCACTGCCGTCAGTTCATTTTTTTATCTTACCACTTTTGACAGACTATTGGCACATGAGTAGATAAACGCTATTGGCTTGTCTCAAACTGCTTTTTATCTTTGCTATGTAAACTATGACCATATTCAGTTTCTTTTTTGTATTTCAATTACATTGATATACGTTTAGCAAGAATGTAGAGACTTATTGTAACGTTTATTCTAAAGTATCTACAATTAGCAAATAACCCTAAGGTTATCGTCAACCTTAATAACCCCTTTAATAGATTTCTTGTTTTATTATAACATGAATCAAATAGCATCGTAGCTCTTAATACTTCTTCTAATCATCCTTCAGTAAAGCGAGACATTATCAGACAAAGAGACACATTATCTACAACAATGGCTACAATACAATGAACCATAAACGCCGTGCCACAAACTCGCTCACATACTACACAACCTCGAAGCATGTGCCGACATTGTTCTAGCACAATACAGCATTCCTATGGCGGACGTGATGCTGATACGTAATACCACGACGGAGTATTCTATCGGTAAATATTTGTGAGGCACAGCTGGCTGTAAGAGGCTACTCTGGATATGAGAAACCATTTATTGTCTTTAGGACTACATCAGGTCTAAAGAACAGGCAAGTAATGCTGGATTTCCTTCCATCCTATCGGCGACTTACCAGCTGCATCATCTTAGTCTTTTCGGCTTTAATCACGGCATCAGTATTGTACGTTTCGTCTATTACATTACATGTGGCCACTTGTAATGTAATAGACGATCATTAAGTCTTTCAAAATCTGGTTTTTGCTGACCACTTTTTATTCACACAGAACATTGCATAAAAATATGCTAATATTCAGCCAAATCCGGTTTGACTAGTAAGCGGACCCCAGATTGAAACTGGGTTAACGCCGTGGTTAACGCTAAGAAGATGATGAATCCATAAAAATATGCCCATCTCTCTCGCTATCGACTTAAGTAACTATCAGTGAATTCAGCAAAAGTATATATTAAGCTGTAACAAAATCAAACGTCTAAGCCAACGTAATCAAAAGATACAGCTATTTATTCCGCAAAGTCTCGCAAATTTTCAAAGCTCAGTGAACTCAGAATCTGGAAATTTTGCACGAAGCAACGTCTTGACAACGAACAAAGGAAAAATTGCGTAAACGGTAAAATTTTAGTTACATCATAATTAAAATAGTTTTGATAATTTTAAAGTTACTACCTCTTTCCTCATGAGCCCGTAGAGGTATAAAATTGTAATTCATATCAAATGGTCAAGTCAAAACTAAAATTTTGGAAGACCGTAATTTTTTAGTACCATCTCATTTTTTTTAAATAATTATATATACCTACAGGTTTGTACGGAACCCTCGGTGCGCGAGTCCGACTCGCACTTGACCGGTTTTTATGTACCAAAACAATAATTTTCAGATTTGAAATATGAAATTTATGCATTCATTCATTCATAGTGAGTACAAAGATCAGTAGATCCAAAGTGAGTCTTGGCCTCCAACACAAAATCTTTCAATTTTTCCCGGTTTTTTAAAAGTTATGTAGGTACAAAACATATTTATAAAAAAAGTAAATAACGTCCATAAATCAATAAAGTACATTCTCGACACATTTTCTGTCCTCATAGAAGAAAATAGAGCAACATTTTCAAAATAGAAATAAATCCAAAAGCATAACTTAACATAAAAAGTTACACCACAATTCAACCCATATCAAAGTACGGAATGCAGTTTGAAAATGTACATAATTACCTCGTTACCGTCGCGCGTCAGTGGGTTTACAATTTCTGACCCAATCAGCATTATGGCCGCGCGGTCACTTAAAAAAGTTTACCTTAATTCTTATTTTCTTAAATTAATTACGATTTCAGTTAATTTTGTTATGAGCTTTTGGAGATTGAGAGTTAACATATTTTTTTCTTTCGTGTCAGTACGATTTAAATGTTCTTACAATCGTCATAATAGAAATGAAAAGATACTATGAAAGACTAGCTGGTGCTCGCATTTTGTAGTGCTTGCTTTGAAATCGGCGGATTTTCAAACAAGCTTCTAACCCTCATTTTTAGTGAGTACGTACGTTATCATCATTATCATTATCAGCCGATAGATTCATTGCTGGACGTTGGCTTTTTCCAAGGCTCGCCACATAGGACGATCTTGAGCCGCCCACATCCATCAAATGCATAGTTGGATCGGAATGGATTAGGTTATTATAAACACAAGTACTGAATATAGTAGATGGTTTAGCTAGATGCAGAACTAACCAACAAAGCTATTAATGACAAGTTCTTGTACAGAACAAAAAAATCTATTTATTCATCCTTTCTATTGTTTTTGCTGACAACACTTGCCGTAGGGTCATTGTTGCACATTCTTCTCAATCTTATTTCTTCTACGCCTATTTTCATATTGTCTTTCTTATTATATCTCGTGTAACTTTCTATCTCATGCCAATGGCTAGTACCTAAGGCTCAAGCTACCATAACAGAACCTCATAAAATATTCACCACTACAATATAAAACACAAAGAACAATGAACAAAAGTATTGAATTAACAACCGAACAGATATTGTGATAATACGTAGAGACAAGTTCGAAGGGTATACGGGAAGAGGAATTTATTTGGCAACAACAGCTGTCATGGCGGAAAGTTTACGGAGCCGTTAGTCTAACGATACTTTCGCTTTTGCTGTTTCATGTAATCATGTCGCTTGTGTATGTGGGTAATAAGTATTAATCTACATGCATGTACACACTCATATGATGATATGGGTATTTGTATCACCATAGAAATATTATGAATGACACACACAGCAGAACACCTCATGAAAGTGATTCAAGTCGAAGTACACCGATTGGGTTTATTAAGTAGTCGCACCGTATTCCAAAAATGAAAGCGTATATATGTTATATTTGTTTTGATTTATTTGATCCCGCTGGTCCCTGAAGTTCTAAAAATAGTTATCTTTTTAAAAAAAAATCTGTGGACAAAATACTTCTTTACTAAAGTAAAGAAGTATTTTGTCCACTGAATTTTTTTCATTCGCACAATAGGGGAAGTTTGAAAGCTGCACTGGTGCAAAAAAAGCTGAAAGGATATCGTCTAGCGTGGTATGGGCATGTAATGAGGAGGGATGAAAAGCATGTGACTAGAAAGGTGATGAATATAAGGGTTGAGGGATATAAGGCAAGAGGAAGACCAAAGAAAAGATGGATGGATTGTGTGAAGAATGACTTGAATGATAAGGGAGTGAATAATTAGATGACAGCTGATAGGAGAGAATGGAAGCCAAAGACATACTGCGCCGACCCCAAGTAATACGGGAACAGGGTAGGCAAAAGGAGAAGAATACATAATTATCATTTTTTGACTCAGTACTAATGAAATGATTATCATGATCAACATGTGCTATCAAGAAAACCCATAACGCTTTGCGTTTCTTATTGGTAATCGAATGCCCTATCGCAGAAATCTACAATTGAATATCTTAAACAATAAACAATATCGCTATCGTTTGCAAGTTCAGACTAAATCGCGGTCAACTTACCCACATTATAGGGGTAAACTATACGTAGTCTGGTAACATTGCCGTCGGTCCACCGTGACTCGCGCGGGTAGCCGCAAATGTAGCAAGCTGTTGTATCAAGACCTACGATTATGATATTAAATTGTTTCACTTCTACTCATGTGGTTTAGATAATAATATGTTGCACAGTTTCTGAAACATTATTTCATTTCAGATGTTTGGACTGTACGGTGTGGAGGTGGAGGTAAATGATACGACTGAATGCTCGAATAATACTGTGTCTTTATTCCAATTAATAGATGATATATATATAGTTACAAATAGGGAATATAGAGTACTTAACACAATTAGAGATTAACATAGAGTAAGTAACAAAACAATATCTTTTAAACATACATCACATCACCGCACTTAAAGAAAATAAAATACAGTTACAGAGTATTTTTTTTTTACAATTTTATAGAGAAAATAAGAGAAAGAAATACCTGTTTATTGGTATAGTATAAAAATTATAATGTTTTATTTACTTAGATTCATTATAAGGCTTAGTACGATTCTTATGAACTATATCTTTTTTACCATATTTATTAATTATTTCTACATTTGGTGGCACGTCTTTGATAACTTTATAAGGACCTGAGTATACATAATCCAACTTATTACTAGGTGATTCATTTTTTACAAGAATCAAATCATTTACCTTATAACTTACAGGATTAATACCTTTATCATACCTTAGTTTTCTATTTAATTTACTTTTTAACAGATTACTTCTTGCCTCTCTTTGAGAAAGTTGCAAACGGTATCTAAGTTCACAAGGGTAGCTTTCAAAATTATAAAAAGGATCTAAATCTTTTGACAAATTACTGGGTAAAGAACATGTCTTACCAAACACCAATTCATATGGAGTGAAGCCGGTTTCTGAATGTACCGTTGTGTTGTAACCAAAAGACCAAAAAGGAATCCACTTACTCCACAAGTCAGGGTGGCTATCTGTTTGAATACGCAAAAATGCATTCAAATTCTTGTGTGTTACTTCTAACGCTCCGATCGACTGATGATGATACGCTGTAGAATTAAGTTGTTTAATATTAAGCAGTTTACAAACCTCCTGAAATATTTCTAATAGAAATTCTTTTCCTCTGTCTGTTGCTATTTCTCTGGGCACCCCATATCTAAGAATAAAATTATCAACAAATGCTCTGGCTACTTCTTCTGAGTTTTTAGAAATTAAGGGATATGCTTCTACGTATTTAGTAAGTTCACATTGTAAAGTTAATATAAACGTATAGTTATCATAATCAGTTTCTAAAGGACCAACCAGATCTAAATATATCTTTTCAAATGCAGTATTTGCTGTGCTAGTTACAACCATGGGTTCTTTCTTTGGTAAGGAATATTTATGTCGTTGACATTGATCACAACATTTAACGAACTTCTGAACATCATTTTCTATACCAGGCCAATAATAATATTTTTTAATATTATTTGACATTCGTCTCATACCAGCATGGCCACTACTTGGTAGGAGATGAAAGTGATTTAAAATAACTCGCCTGTCATCCAAATTATCTATTCTTTTAACATTACTCAGTATGCATATTCGAGGTCCTAACCTGGTTTTATTGCTTTTTATCTCCGTTAATAGCTTTCTAATAAAGACATCATTATCTTTCGTTTTTAATATATATATTTCTTCTAACTTTGAGGAATTGCAAAAATTATCTTATTCTCTCACAAATACGTCTCGCGTCATCTGCGATTGAGAATTTAGAAATTTAACGTAAATAGTTTTTTCACTATCAATATAACACAATATATTATTTTCCTTCGTAATCTTTCTTAATTTCCTTAATTTTTCTAACTCATTTCCGTTAATAAATTTTAATTCAACTGATTCTTTTGGTTTGATATGAGTATTCACGACTCTTGGTTGCGCAGGCCTCGAGTCGGTGTCTACTATATCCGCCACAGAATCAGAATGAATTAGTTTCCTCGCTTGAGCTCTTGTCATTACATTAACAATACTCTCATGCATTTCTTTCAAATTCTGTATTGTGATTCTTGACAGCGCATCTGCAGCTGCATTGTCAGAACCTTTTATATATTCTACTTCGAAGTTATATTCTTCTAAAGCTATTCTAAATTTCATAAGCCTACTTGAGGGATCTTTCATATAAGTACACTAGTGGTTTGTGGTCTGTAAGTATTTTAAAAGGTCGGCCATACAAATATGGTCGAAAATATTTTACTGCCCAAACTATTGCAAGCAGTTCCTTCTCTATAACTGGGTAGTTTCTTTCAACTTTATTCAAAGTTCTACTCGCATAAGATATTGGTCGTCCATTTCCGTTAGACAATATAGCCCCTATAGCATTATTTGACGCATCAGTTTGTACTATAAATGTATTATTCAAGGAAATATCGGGATAATCTAAAATAGGTGGGCTTATTAATTTCTGTTTTAATAATTGTGACGTCACGGCGCGCCCCGGCGCCCGCGAGCCTCGCTACGAGTGACGCACAGCAGTGGGCCGCCCCCGCGCCCCCTCCTCCTCGCCGGCCTTATATATACCGGGGACACACGAGGTTTCGCTCCCCTTTGCTCCGGCCAACACCACCAAAGCTGAGTACCTCATCCGAAGACCTGTGAAGTGCCAACGTACCCCCCACGCCCTGGATAATTGTCTCATCGGCTAATCTCAAGTGTCAGTTTTTTTGCATAATTAAACATACATATCTTCACGCCTTTTATCCCCGAAGGGGTAGGCAGAGGTGTATTACACACCCACACTTCGCCAGATATGTTTCGGTCCCAATGTAATAGGGGGCGAGCCTATTGCCATCTACCGGGCACATTATTAAGCGAGCGATAATTAACATTTTTAATACACACATAACTTCGAAAAGTCAGAGGTGTGTGCCCGAGGTACCTGGGGATCGAACCCGAGACCATCGTCTCGGCAGTCGGTTACGTACACCACTGGGCTACCGCCGCTTGCATAATTAAAGCCATTGTGTAACTGGAATATAACGCGAGTTTAAACTTTCCTGGTGATATTTTTTATTTATTTCCCGTAAGTCAACCTAATTATCTCTCTTTAATTGCTCGGCGAGTGATCGATCCCGGCTACCCCGTGGAAATCAATCACTCGTGCGACATTGGCGCCCAATAGAATTTTTAATTATATTTTTAAAACGTAAGTTGGCACTTTACAGGTGAGTGAAATAATTTCTTTTTCTCTTGTATATTTTTCTCCTGTGTGTGCATATATTCTGGTGTGGTGAATTGCGTACAGGTACAGTTTCTATCTATTTCGGTTGGCCATAAGCAATTTAACTGTGTAAATAACATAACGGTGATTTAATTAACGTCGGTCTAAAATCACGTTCCACCGCGGGCAGCGTGTCGAGCCGCCAACCGGTTCTAACCGCTTAGCCGTTGAACTAACGAGCCTCGTGTTCGCAAAAAAATATTGTGATTCAACCTTTGAGTGACCTTTAAGAATTTTTTTTAATCCTTTACCAATCATCACACCATTGTATGATTTAGTGTATTTCAGCTTTTTTAGCACGGTATTCGATTTTCTGGCGATATTTAATTTTTTTTCTAGTGCCGGCGTAAATACTTAGATTTTTTATTATTGTTTTGTAATAATGGCTTACATTATAAATTTCTCATTATTAACTAAAGCGGAATTAGAATATGAGACCACAATACGCGGCGTTTCAAAGCCTGACGATCCCCGCAAACAAATCGCTAAACTTTCAGTTAAAACTCCCTCAGAGGATATATTATCTTCACCCTTCCCACCAGAGGAGGATGTGGCAGAAAATAAACACTAATCTATGTTGGAAGCAAACTATACTTCCGAGCTTCAACAGAAGGTCGAAACCGTGCTACACCATTGTTTTCATCGACTGAATAGGGAGGATACCGGCAGTCTGGATATTAAAAAAATTGAGTCTGTGTGGAATAAATTTAATGACTTATATGCGAAATTACAATTAATCACGAGCCGTAATTCGCGGTCGGATTGCTCAGTGGCAGAGGGAAACACTTCCTATAATTACGACCGTAAGCTTTTTTCGGAATTAGGTAAATTCAAATTTAACGGTAAATCATGTGTAAGACCCTTTATCGAAAAAATTTATGAATTTATGTCCTGTAGATCTATTCCACACGACAAGATGTTGTCTTTCGCTTTTGAAATATTTTCGCGTGACGCATTAGTTTGGTATCGTTCTGTTAAAAATAATGTAAAGACTTGGTTAGAACTTTGCGAACTTTTGAAACGAGATTTTAGTCCGCATAACTACGATTATCGGCTTATGACGGAGATTCGTCAGCGCTCACAGGGCGAAAACGAATCAATAACTATTTACGTGGCAAAAATTCACGGTCTGTTTTCGCGACTTAGTTCTCCTATCGCTGATTCGGAGAAGCTAGAAATTTTACTAAATAATATTAGACCTTGTTACACTAATTGTCTGCTCACTGCAAAGGTTGTTGATGTTGATAGTCTGGTCGAAGTTTGTCGTCTTTTCGAAAATTACCAAAGTCGCAGTAAGCAATTTTCTGAACCCCCTAAAGTTTCAAAGAATACTGTAGCACCCGATCTAGCGTATAATTATCCGTTTTCTAATTTTTCTTCAAAAAAAAATGTTTACAATCATAATCACTTCAATAAATATAACTCTGTCGCTGATACATCGAGATACAAGTCTGTACCACAAGTTAACGCCGTATCGAGTACTTCTAATATAAATAAAAATTTTTGCGTGCGTTGTAGATGCAATTCGCACTCATTACGTAATTGCCGTCAGCCACACTACCTAATCTGTTTTAAGTGCGGCACAAAGGGTTTCAAGGTGTCAGACTGCCCCAATTGTAAATCTAAGTCGACCCCTACAGTTTCAAAAAACTAGTTAACAAGGATTGTGGAAAATCAAATTATACAACTAATTGTAATAAAACAGAGTGGAATAATTGGTTGGACTTTTAAAAAAAATTCTTTAGTAGCTATCATATATCCTCAATCCGTAATTCTAAAGTAGAATATTTACCTTACGTTACTCTAAAATTAAACGGAATACCTACCACTGGTCTTTTAGATTCTGGATCTTGCGTTACGATTTTAGGTAATAATTTGCATAACTTATTTTTGAAAGACGATGTTTTGGATAAATCGAAACCTTTAAGGTTAATAACAGCTGGCGGCGAACGATTTGAGTCTTTGGGATCGGTGTTTCTACCCTTTGAGTTTCAGGATAAATTGATTAACTTAGAAGTTCATGTTGTACCTGGGATTCAAAATTCCCTTATCCTTGGCATGGATTTTTGGGGGAGCTTTGGCCTATTTCCTAACAAATTAGAGTCTGTTTTGATTGTGAACAAGTCTGACGCTCAAGTAATGGAGTTGCAGGCAGTTCCCCCTACACATCTTGTTTATGATCATCTTACAATCGACCAGAGAGCTACCGCTGACAACATTATTTTTAAAATTTACCGATATTTCATACGAGAAGCGGGGTCTCGGTTGCACAAATATTATTTCTCATTCAATTGATACAGGTGATTGCCCCCCTATTCGGCAAAGATTTTATCGCATATCTCCCGATAAACAAAGAATTTTAATAAAGCATCTTGACGACATGCTCTCAGAGGATGTTGTTGAACGATGTGAAAGCCCGTGGTCAAACCCGGTCATTTTGACCCCTAAGAAGAATGGAGAACTGCGTTTCTGTTTGGACAGTCGTAAATTAAATTCCGTTACAAAAAAAGATGCTTATAGCTTGCTTTATATTTCGGAAATTTTAGATAATCTGAGAGATGCTAAATACTTGTCTAGTTTAGATTTGCCTAAATCTTTTTGGCAAACATTAATTAAAGAAGAGGACCGTTGCAAAACAGCCTTTTATATTCCAACGCGCCAGCTACTCAACAACGATTGGTTGATATTTTATTTTATGGTCCAGAATTTGAAAATAAGGTTTTCTGTTTTATCGATGACATAATCTGTATAACGTCCAGCTTCAACGAGCATATTACTCTTTTATTACGCATTCTTAATAAACTAAAAAGCGCTAATTTAACAATTAATCTCGAAAAATGTCAATTTTTTAGAGATAAACTAAAATATTTAGGCTATGTTGTCGACTCTAGTGGATTGCATCCCGATCCGGATAAAGTAAATTCAATGAAAAATTATCCCACTCCTTCTAATAGAAAAGAAGTACGTCGATTTTTAGGCGCAGCCTCGTGGTACAGGCGTTTTATACCGAATTTTAGCTCTATTGCTGCACCCTTAAATAAGTTAACATCTCAAAGTAAAAATGCACCTCAATTCTGTTGGACGACAGAGGCTAATGAGGCGTTTAATAACCTAAAGAATTGTTTGATTTCCTCCTCGGTGTTGGCTTGTCCTGACTACTCGCACCCGTTTGAAATACACTCAGATGCTAGCGATTTTGGACTTGGCGCAATCCTCTGTCAAAGGTTAAATGGTGAGGAAATAGTCATAACGTACTATAGCAAATCATTCACTAAGCAAGAAAAAAATTACAGTGCCACAGAGCGCGAAGCCCTGGCTGTTCTATCTGCTATAGAACACTGGCGTTGTTATGTTGAAAATGGTAAAAAGTTTATTGTTTACACAGATCACGCTGCTTTGAAATGGTTCTTGACCTTAAATAACCCTACTGGCCGGTTACCCAGATGGGGAGTTCGCTTATCTTCCTATAATTTCGAAATACGTCATCGTCGGGGTTCCGATAACGTTTTACCTGATTTTCTGTCTCGCTCTTTACCCGTTTCTGCTATTGCTAATGATATAAATATAGATATTCATTCTAATCAGAATTTACCAGTTTCTACTAATGATCCTTGGTATTTAAATATCTATAAAGGCTGTTTAAGTTCTCCGAATTCCTTTGTTAACTATCAAGTAATAAACAATAAATTGTATTGTTTTAAAAAAACATTAAACCCTCTCACTAGAGAATTTCAATGGAAAGAGGTTATTCCGTCTGACCAAAGAAATGACATTCTAAGGGAGAATCATTCTTCGCCCACTGCTGGACATCTGGGTATTTTTAAGACATACAAACGTCTCGCACTTAATTACTTTTAGCCTGGTATGTACACCGATGTTGTCAAGTTCGTCAGTTCATGTGAACCTTGTATCACCCATAAACACCAAAATCACCCAAATTTAGGTCTAATGGGAAAACCCAAATCATGTCAAAAGCCTTTTCAGACGATTAGTATTGATTTGATTGGTCCATTGCCTCCCAGCAGAAAACAAAACACTTTTATATTTGTGGTCAGTTGTTGTTTCTCTAAATATTGTTTACTTTTCCCCATTAAACGGGCAACTGCAGAAGTGATAACAAAAATTCTCGAGGAAAATGTATTTTTGGTGCATGGAATTCCATCTACTATTGTTTTGGATAACGGTAAACAATTTATTAGCGCAACCTTTAAAAGTATGTTGTCAAAATATAAAATTTCAAATTTGCATTTTACACCGTTGTATACTCCCCACGTTAACTCAGTTGAACGTTACAACAAAACCATTATGACAGCTATTTCAACTTTCATAGAATCTGATCATCGAATCTGGGACACTCTAATCACTAAAGTTCAATTCGCCCTTAACTGCGCAGTTAGTGAGGTTACTGGTTATTCTCCTAATTTCCTTGTTTTTGGTAGGGAGGTCATAACATGTGGTTCTCAGTATATTGACAAGGAATTTAATTCCAATATGGTGCTTGAACCACGGAACGGCTATGCCGAAACCTTAGGCTACTTATCTTCTATTTTCGAGAAGGTACATTCAGCTCTGTTGTCGGCCCACCAACGAAATTGTTCATCTTATAATCTTCGCCGTAAACCGGCAGAATTCAATGTCGGTGATATAGTTTGGCGCAGAACGTTTCTACTTAGTGACAAGGATAAATACTTTAGCAAGAAATTGGCGCCTAAATTTATTAAATGTAAGATTGCCTCAAAAAAGTCACCTCTAGTATACAAACTTAACGACATGGCCGGAAAACCTTTAGGCGAATGGCACATCAAGGGTTTAAAGTTGATTAATTACAAAGAATAATAAAAGTATAAAAACAACAATGTAAGACGCATATCTATACAAAGTTATAATTACCTACATAATTATTTGTGAAGGCCAACAATGGTTATTTTGTTTTCGAGTCGAAGCTCACAAGATAATGCATTGTGTTGTGTTAATGATTTATGTAAACATGTTAACATAAAATGAATAAATGTTTCAGTTATAAATTGTAATAAAGTTTATTACATGTAATATTGTTACAAAGAATCTGTTGTTTATCTAACCATCAGTTATGGCTCAGTGGTTAAAAAGTTGTTGTCGGATCGGTCTGTGGTTCGATTCTCGCATGTGTATTTTCTTTCCGCAAATCTATTTGTTGAAATGCATCTTGATTGGCGTATTGTTTTTCGCCGTGCCTTGTTCTAAAGATCTGTTGTTATTCTTAATTCTGTATAAATTCCATAATCAGATTGTTATTATTGGTACTTTATAAACTATCAGGGTTATTAACCGTGCGTCGCGAGCTCGGAACAGTCGAATAGTACCTACCATTTAGATCGTACCTACCTAGTTGTCGTTATGACGCACGCGCGTTCACTCAGCGACGCGCCGATAAATAAATGCCTAACTAATGATTCACCATTGTTTACATTCAAAAGGTGTTTACTGGTCGTGTTGTAGTTATTAATTAGAGCAAAATATTTATTAATTTCTTTCCTTTGACATTGAGCGGTCCGGTCGTGTCTGCGGCTTATATTATTTTTGTTCATCTTTACGAAAAATCTGTTGTTATACCTAACTATATTCAAAAAGTTTACTTATCTAGTGGCAAAGGCCGAACCCAAGATTTATAAGTCGTAGGGCTAGATCAAGTTTCTTATATCTACAAATCATTATTACCTAATAATTACCCTAAGCGCTTCTCCATAGATTGTTATCTTTAATATTAAGCTATTACACTGGCCTCGGCATTTACATGTAGGTATGTGTGATGAATTATGAATGATAAATGTTTATGTTCAAATTCAGACTGCCGTTGTACGCGTGAAGAATGCAAGCGTGGGTCATTATTATTTAGGTATCCTAATTAGCGTATAGGGTTGTCACTTGTTCAAGGTACTCATGCCCTTGTTTTCTCTAATTTCAGGGAGTATCTTCAGGACTGCTACGCCCGTTGGGCTAGGGAATTTTCCTTAGGGAAAATCCCGGCCTAACGGGGGCGTGTGTGACGTCACGGCGCGCCCCGGCGCCCATTGAGCCTCGCTACGAGTGACGCACAGCAGTGGGCCGCCCCCTCGCCCCCTCCTCCTCGCCGGCCTTATATATACCGGGGACACACGAGGTTTCGCTCCCCTTTGCTCCGGCCAACACCACCAAAGCTGAGTACCTCATCCGAAGACCTGTGAAGTGCCAACGTACCCCCCACGCCCTGGATAATTGTCTCATCGGCTAATCTCAAGTGTCAGTTTTTTTGTATAATTAAAGCCATTGTGTAACTGGAATATAACGCGAGTTTAAACTTTCCTGGTGATATTTTTTATTTATTTCCCGTAAGTCAACCTAATTATCTCTCTTTAACTGCTCGGCGAGTGATCGATCCCGGCTACCCCGTGGAAATCCATCACTCGTGCGACATAATTTAAATGACTCCTGACATTCTCGATTCCATTCAAAAGGTACGCCTTTTCTTGTTAATTTATAATCGATTTTAAATGGTCGCGATTTGTATACATCATACAATTTTATTGAAACGGGTCTTATTCGCGATATTTAATTAATTTAAGGTATAAATACCTATGCTTTACCGACGTTTCGGCCGTCTTACAACAGCCTTGGTCGCGGCAGGACTGATGTCATCTCAGCGTCGTCCTTGTGAAGCGCGGGTTTCGGCAGCTACCCTCACTTGTTTTTTATTTTTATTTTTATCCGAACTGTCGGTACGTCGACACACAACACTTATGACGTCTACACACTGATGAGCTGTGTTACTGCGGCGGGGTTTACATTTGTTGATTACTGGATTCCAAGTTGTAGACAGTCTGTATCCATCTTCCCGGTTGAAATTTTTATGTTTTTTTATTTCAACCGCTTCACGTACTATCCTGGAGTAATAGTGACGATCGGTAGATAAGACCTTTGGTTGATGTAATTCGATCCAGTGGTTTGTTCCAGACTCCAAAAAATGCTCAGCTATGGCAGACTTGTTAATTTGTCGGTTTTTTACAGCTGCGATATGTTCCTTGATCCTTTCAGCGATGGTTCGTTTGGTCTGTCCGATATAGGAACTACCACAACTGCAGTTGACCTTGTAGACGCCAGGTGTTTGTAGAGGAATGACATCCTTCGGGGTGCGCAGATTGTGTGCTACCTTGGAGAGCGGACTATATACAGTCTTTATGGAGTATTTCTGTAATACTGTTCCAACTTTGTCCGTCACTCCCTTTATGTAAGGCAAGTAAGCCGGTACTCTGCTTACTTCTGGTTTACGGTCCTTCCTCTTCAGACGTTGTATTTTCTTGTTGAATCCGTTGCACCTAAGTACCTCCTGGACATGTGACAGCTCACTGTTCAAATGTTCAGGGTCACAGAGGTCATACGCTCTGTTTACTATGCGTCATCTGGTATTGTCCTGAATAAAATGATGTAAATTTTCTACTATTTTCATCTAATTAAAAAATCTAGATGCGTGAAATAAATGCTTCCACTTAATGACTCCAAAATCTCAGTTATATCTGGTAAAGGGAATTTATCATTTTCAATACAATTATTTAATTTTCTATAGTCTATTACTAACCTCCATTTTCCATTGCCTGAATCAGATTTTTTAGGTACTAATAATATTGGACTTGACCAATCGCTTTTGCTAGGCTCAATTATTCCTTCATCTAACAATTTGTCTATTTGGCGTTTAATTTCATTTTTCTGAGATATCGGTAATCTGTATTGTTTGGAAAAAAATGGAACTGTATTTGGTTTTACTGAAATAGTATGCTTATATATGTCTGTAGTAGTTAATCTATCTCCTGGTAAATAAAATATATCTGCGTATTTTGCACAAATACTTTCAATAGTGTTCTGTTCTTCTTTATTCAAATGTTCTAATTTAATTAAAGGTGTTTTGACTCTATCTGAATTATTGTCTGATTTTTCAAATGAACAAATATCGTATTTACTAAGTTTATCAATTGATGCCTCTAAATTCCTTATCGTTACATCATTTTCAGTAACATTTAGTAATCGGATGGGTATCAACCCATTTTTAGGAGTAGCTATCGAACTGGCTAAATACACACCTTCTTTTATTTCTTTAGCCGAAACTACACAATCTTCTATTAAATCTGTTTTTATAAAATGTATTGATTCCGATCTTGCAGGAATTTTGAATACAACATTACAGGTATTATTCACTATAGGTAAAGTAATAGGTATTTGATTAACACTCAAGGTTAATAAATTTTTGTAAAAATCTAAATGAGCTCTGTATTTAAAAAAATCACGACCTAAAATTCCACTTCCTTTAATAGGTAAGTTATTAAAAACGTAAAACTTGTGACTGATGATCTCATTACCAACAGTCAAAGGTAAATATATGTATCCTATTGCTTGAACTGTACCTCCTAATCCATTTATGTTTATGTTCTCTTTATGGACTGGAATTTTATATTCAAGCGCATGTCTGTAATTATAAGCCGATAATGACGCACCTGAATCTACTAGAAAATAATTTTCTTTTCCAAAACGTGGTGATAAATATAAGTTTATGTAACAATTACTGTCACTAGCTAAAATAATATTATCTCTATTGTTCACGAAAAAACTGATTAGGAATTTTAGAATCCGTAGAATGGTCAGTATTTTGCGAAGACGCCTCAGTTAGCATATTAATATTATTATTAGAACGTATCCCTTGTTTTTTATAATTATAAGAAAAATTAACTCTTTGTTGCCTGTGGTTGTTTGCTCTGCCTCGAGACGACCTTCCTCGAATAATACGCGGACGCCCATAACCTTGACCATGTTCTCTGCCTCTATTCGGGTTGAAAGCTTCACGACCTCCACGCTGTACTCTGAAGTTAAACATACGAGACCTATTATAGTAAAAATTATTATATGGTCTTTTGTACATACCATAAATCTCACCGGATGATGAAGAAGATGTGGTTTCCTCGTCTTTAGCAGCTTGAATAGCGTCTTTCAATGAGCTATAATTTCTAGCTGAAATAATCGTGCTTAATCTACGATTCCTTAAGCCGTCTGCAAACTGTTTTATTGCCATCTTTTCATTATGCGGTTTAAAAATGTCATAACATTGCTCATTGCCATCGGCTTGAGAAATCGTGAGATCGACAAATAATTTGGTAATCTCTTGCCCATAATTGTCAATAGACGCATCATTTTGCCTTATTTTTTGTAATTTATTTTGTATTGCCGTTGCAGCTTTCTTTGACAATAATAGATTTTTCATATCGCAAACTAAGTCAGTTACAGAGCCATATTTAAATTTTAACTTTAACTTTGCTTCCTGTGACAATCTACTTTTTAAAACAAAGTTAATTAAATTTTGTTTGCAAGCACTATCTTTTAATAAAGAATCGTAATATTCTATATTATCAATTAACTGTTTCGTATTCGTCTCTTCATTGGTCATTACAGGTAAAAGATTCAAAGCGGTCTTTAAATCAAACGAAGACATTTTGGTAGTCGACTCGGTTTTATCACTTTGACACAATAAGAAAATTTCGTCACGTAAAGCTAAAAATAAATGACAATAATTTTCTATAAGTAAAATATCTTGCTCCTTATAATATTTCTTACCTAATTTATCTTTAAAATCAATTAGCCAAGACTCATGTCTCTCATAAATTACACTAACTTCCTTTAATTTATTTTGTATTAAACTTACTTTTTCGGTCCTTCTTTGCGGTTCTAGCTTGATTAAATATACTCTTATTTTCTTTAAATCTTCATATTGTGCCACAACATCATCCATACCTTGCCACCATAATGTAGAAATCAGTAATTGAAACAATTGTTTGCCTGTAATTCATTGCAAAACATTAGCATACACATTTATTTATCTTAAACAACGCAATAAACTATAAGTGTTCAAAGTTCATCCTGCATGTTAGGTACACTTGCCGAATATGGTATGTCACTGCATTCTGTAAGGTTTATGGTCACGCGAAGCGATGCATGTTCTTATGACGATTATGATAGACGTATTACGATTGATTAATTATGAATAGGTATGTTTAAACACTTGATTATATATTACGAGAATACGCACATATGTATGTAGTATATATTTTTTGTTTAACGCATACCGATATTTATTTACCGCACTATACGCACTTTTTTTTTATAATTTTATTTATTGCACTATAAGCACTTTTTATATTTTATTTGTCGCACTTTTTGTATTTTTATTTACCGCATACTTGCTTATACATCGGGGTAGATTTTCGGCGCATCTCCAGGCCCCGACTGTAGCTGGTGTCGAAACAGCGATCTCCAAATAGCCGTCCGATTTATTTCCTTACTTATCCATTTGACGTGGCATTTTCGATAAAACTTGTATATGAAGTATAGAAGGCCAAGCAACAGCACCATCAGAACGACGGAAAGTAATATATTGGTGGTGGACATATGGAACCGAATTTCTTCGTTGGTAGAGGTATTGTCCCCAGCGGCAGCGTTTGGGACGATAACTGTCTCTTCCTTAGATTGCTGTTTTCCCATTTTTCAAATTTTCAAGGATATAATGTATAATGTAGTACACGGGTACTGCGCAGTAACAATACAATTGCACTCTCTCCATAGTTATAAATTCTTCGAACTATCGAGAACTGTGTCCATATACGGGATAGTGTCAAATTCGCGACGCGCAGGCAGACTCCGTCGGCAGGGTCGCCATGTACGGTGTGGAGGTGGAGGTAAATGATACGACTGAATGCTCGAATAATACTGTGTCTTTATTCCAATTAATAGATGATATATATATATATATGGTTACAAATAGGGAATATAGAGTACTTAACACAATTAGAGATTAACATAGAGTAAGTAACAAAATAATATCTTTTAAACATAAGTACATCACAGGACTAACTTTCATAAACGTTACAGTGAATATTTCCTTATTTTGTTGTTTACGGCTCAAAATACAGTAAATACAGAAACTTCTGTATGAATTATATTAGTTAACTAGAGGATGCCAGCGGCTACGCCCGCACATTTTTTTTAATTTGCCCGTTTTGTCTGATTCCGTGAGAATATCGGGAGGCCGCTTCTTAGTGCACCCCTACGGTCCCCAAACAACATACATGTCAAATTTCAGCATCCTGCGCCCAATAGTTTTGACTGTAGCTTGTCTGTCAGTCAGTCAGTAACGCAAGGATTTATTTATTTATTTATTTATAACTTCATACACAGAACATGTATAGGCGGACTTAATGCCTGAGGCATTCTCTGCCAGTCTACCTTGGGGTGATGCAGAGATAGAACAAGGCAGGTGCAAATTGAAGTGATGAGAAACAAGACAATCCTGAAGTATTATAATATAAATACTTAAAAATAAAAAACATAAATGTCCATACATAAATACTATTTAATATAAACACAAATAGTTATACTAAATACATAGAATATACATATTATAAGTACATAAATATATAATATCATAAATACGTATACATAATAATATATATAAATACATATAATCTTAATATATAAAATCCTTGCGTTACTGACTGACTGACAGACACGCTACAGCCAAAACTATTGGGCGCAGGACGCTGAAATTTAGCATGTGTGTTCCTTGGGGACCGTAGGGGTGCACTAAGAAGGGATTTCCCGAAATTCCCACGGGATCGGCCAAAACGGGTAAATTTAAAATAATGCAGGCGTAGCTGCTGGCGTCCTCTAGTATATATTAAATATATTTAAATAAATTACCTCTCAGATGATTCTGCCAGTTGGTTCAGTAAGAGCTGCCGTACTTTTATTTTAAAAGTGAAGCGACTGGTGGCCATCCTGATTTCCAGAGGAAGAGCATTCCACAGAAGGATAGATTGGATAGGAAAAGAGGCATGAAGGAAATCGGAGCTGTGTGAAGGGCAGAGAAGGAGTCGATTATTAGAGGAGCGTAGGGTTTTATCATGAATAGAATATAGGTATCGGAAGTAAGGAGTTAGATAGGTTGGCGGGTTGGGATACATGAGGATGGAATAAAGGGTAGTGAGAGCACGCAAACTTCGGCGTTGACGAATAGGTAACCAGTTCAAACGTGAGCGATAAGTAGATACGTGATCATACTTACGAAGATTAAAAATACATCGAATGCAGTTATTGAGAAGACGGTCAAGTTTGTTGAGGAGATCTGCATTCAGGTCGAAATAACACACATCACCATAGTCGATAACAGGGAAAATTAAAGTATGCACCAGCATTGTCTTAGTCTTGGTAGGTAGAAAGTTTTTTAGGCGATAGAGAGCACGTAGGGTACCGGTGACTTTTTGGCTAATGTTCGACACCTGTGCACGCCAGTTGAAAGTGGAGTCGACATGTAAGCCTAGGTCTTTGACAGTCACAGAGTATTCAATAATCGAACCATTATACATTACTGGCGGCAGTGTAGTTGTTTCAATTTTATTTAGGATTCTTTGACTGCCTACAATAATTGCCTGACATTTAGATGGGTTAACCGTAAGACCAAAGGAATTAGACCAGTTAAATAAATAATCTAAGTCTCTGTTAATGCTGTCAATAGCAGAAGGTAGATCTTCTACACTGGCTTGAGCATAAAGCTGCAAGTCATCGGCATACAAATGATAATCGCATTGAAGATTCTGGGTTAGGAGATTGATAAATATTGAAAATAACAAAGGAGAGAGAATACCGCCTTGTGGCACGCCAGAATCGATTTGACACCAACTTGATGAAGATTCGTCAACGTGTACAGACTGCTGGCGTCCACGAAGATAAGACGAGAACCATTGCAGTGCCTCAGACGAGACCATAAGGTGGGAAAGGATAGCTAGAAGGATGTCGTGACTGACGGTATTAAAGGCGATTTAATATATACAGATATTTTATTCTAATCGTATCGCTAAGTAAGTATGTATAGGTAGGTGTTGTATATAGTGCTTATTATAGTTGTTCTTAGATAATCATATATTTTCTTAATTAATACTTGTCAGATGACAAAATGCAATCTCCAAATCGGTTTATGTAACGGATTCGTTGTCAGTTATACCGCAGGCGATGAGGACACAAAATAATGTTATCTTTAAATCAGTCATCAAACAGTCTAAATTCTAACTTTAAGAAACAGCCACCTCCTATATAAAGACAAACTACTTAAACACTTTCGCATCCACCATCGTCCACTTAGCACCCAGAAGTTTAGTCACTCTCACATTAATACAACATCCAACCAAACAAAATCAGCTAAAATACTAAGGTTACAGAAATGCTTCCATGACAACAACAGCAGAGGTGCGTCCACAGGCTCAATACTTCATATTTGGCGGCGAAAGATTTTGTCTCTTTCATCTTATCTAGATTAATCTTCAAACGGTCTGCGAACTTGTATCTCAGTTACACGATGAGAATAATACTGATATTTTGTTTTGCTTTGCGATGCAGGTACGTATATGTATGATAAAGTTAATAATATATGACTGACTTGATACCGGTAATATTTTTTTATTAGAATGAAGAGTATTACGAAAGTTATCGTATGTGAGGAAAACCATCCTTATGACGAATTTATTCCTTAATACAGTTTAAATTATTGCAGTATTACAATTTGCAATTATCATTGTGAATCTGAAAATGTAGGCCATCTGCATTTCTAACGTCTGCATTTACATGCCAACATTCAAACATTTATCATAAGTCCAAATCCCTGCTAATATTATAAATTCGAAAGTGTGTATCGACCTATCCGTAGAATAGAGTTCTATGTGACCATAAACCAAAATCGCGTTTAATAGCTAAATGGGATAAGGAATGCAAACTCTACAAAAATGTGTTTTTAGAATTTTCGTATCCTATTTACTTTCGGAGATATAGAATCGAATAACGTTTCATCTGATATTTGTTCCGCGCAACAACGCACGACGTATACAAGGGACGGGGCACGGGGAGTACGGGTGGCGCGAGCGCCGCGATCGATCATTAGTCCGGCCGATGTTCATTGGAAGTAGAAGAAAATTGGGGCGTTTTCGTGTTTTATGCTTAATTTACATGACATTTAAGAAAATTCAATATATTCAGTATTTTAAATATAAAAGGATACTTTTAAAGATATCAGGATAGCGCAAAATACTAAATATGATTCAAGTAGATCCAGAAGAGCCTGATCTCAGTTCAGCGTTTTCAAACTTACTTACCGCGTTTGCAAATCAAGATTTCAATTCTGGTAAGTGACGATGTTTTACAAGTACTACTTTACTAATATACAATTTTAAGATCCTAAATTAACACAGATTATTGTATTTATTACTTTTTAACTCAGTTCATAGTTAATAGCGATCGATGATTATTTAGAATGTTTTTCGATGGAGTTGTTTAGAAAAGCAACTCTGGCGCAAAAAGACGATTAGCGTAATTAGTATTCACAGAGTAATCGATTTTTATGCAATATTGAGCAACAAAAAGTAGAGGCTTTATGGAATATTAAGACGTTTTATTACGAACATTATTGAAGTATTAAGCGTCTGAGGTTAAAAAAGGACGGTTTTTGCCGGAGTTTGTGAAACAATTTGTGGGTTCAATGTTAAGATGAGACGTTCAAGTGAAAAATCTTTAATTTTTTATTAGAAATAAGTTAAAATTATTGCAAAATTTATTGTTTCAAAGAACGCCTTAAAATAGTTTGTTATTATATTTTAGTTACGATAGGCAGCGATAGCCGAATGGATATATATACCAACAGACTGCCATGCAGAGGGTATCGGGTTCGAATCCACGGCGCGCACCAATGACTTTTCGGAGTTATGTGCGTATTGAATTGTTAATTATCGCTTGTCCCGTGCCTCGGAGAGCACGTTAAGCCGTCGGTCCCGGTTGTCATGAAGATCTTTGACAGTCGTTACAGGGCATCAGTACCTTCTAAATAAATTGACACTAGTCTAAACCATGGAATATCGCTATCCCTTCGGGTTGCGGAGGTCAGACAGGCAGTCGCTCTGTGGAAAAGCTAATATTCAGCCAAATCCGGCTAGACTAGTAAGCGGACCCCAGATTGAAACTGGGATAACGCTAAGAGAAAGAAAGATTATATTTTAGTTACGAATGGAGGATAAACTGGCTTGAATCGTCTTTGACTCCTGGTACATAGGAACCAGTCGTGAATTTGATATATGGGAAGAAATTCTATACAAACATGACGGGACAAAGAAAAGAAAGGATCTGTAATAGCTCAATACCGAATATCATGTTCGTTAGTCTACCGCAGTTGTCTACAGTTATCGAACTAGTTTATTTTTTTTTGGAAATCCATTAAGTTTTGCAAATTCATCGTTAATACAGCTCAAACGGTTAGAAGTGTAACCACAGGTCTAATCCAGTTAGTTTCAGTACTAACTCCAATGCTGTTTCCTACTAATAAATAATAATAAATCCTAATAACACCACCATCGTCTCATAAAACTGCTAACATCATTCCTGTCCATCCAAAGGTTGCCTGGAAGAGATCGCACTTAGCGATAAGGCCGCCGATTGTACATTACTCGTAGTTTTTAAGCCTAATGTATTGTAAATATTTCTTTTGGTGTGCAATAAAGTATAATCTAATCTAATAAAAATACTCTACCACATGCACACGACATCATCTAGTTCCAAAATAACCAGAATTTGTATTATGGTTACAAGTAAATGGATAAATTTACTCATTTTTGTAAAAACGTACATGTTTATTCGACATGCGATATTATATTACGCCCTGATAATAAAAAACTAAGTCATACTTTTAAGTAGTCTGCCATTTACTACAAGCTCCCAGCGACAAGCACTGCGAGAAAATTGAAGTATGCCAAACTATATACATTTACATACTTGCTGTTTTAACTCATTTTGAGTTACATATATTAATAAGTTGTTCATAGACTGCATGGATGAGAAATGTATGCATGGATGAGACAGGATAAAAATTTAATTTTAATGAAGGGCAGGCGGAGCCGGCTTGACAGGCACATGATCACAGCGGCAATATGACAGCGGCTTTTAAAAACACAGTACCCCAGGAGGGTACCAGCGCTTTGCACGCTGGGAAATCCCTCCTTGAGCACTACCGCTCAGGCCGCCCTGCTTATTCTGGGATGGACAAAAATCCGCTCGCAAGAGGCAAAGGCAAATTAACTGCAGCCACCCCGCCATCTGCCATCCGTGTGCATTTCTGCAATGTCCCTCACATTTTTGGTTACATTCGAACCTTAACTCGGTCCACTACCATCTTGAGGCCGAAAAGCCTGCTTTGCTCTTTTTGACGGAGACCCAGATATCGTCCCCACTGGACACGTCGTATTTGCAGTACCCTGGCTACAAGCTGGAGCACAAGTTTGTGCCACGCGCTGGTGTATGCGTGTTCAACTGTTCGTTAGGGATGATGTCTGCGTCCGCTGCCTCGGCAATCTTGAAGATAGATCGATTGCGACGACCACCCTCGCGTTGACGCCTGTCTTTACAGGTCTCACAGTGGTGATGCCGAAACTGACCGATTCATGGAGCATCTCGAATTGTCGACAGACCGCGTTATGCAAAAGCTTCCATCCGCTGAAATTGTCGTAATGGGCGATTTTAATGCTCACCACGTCGAATGGCTTCGTTTCCAAAGGACTGACCATGCGGGTAGAGCTGTGCACGCCTTCGCTTTGGCCTATGGTCTCACACAGGTGATCCCTTCGCCAACGCGAATTCCTGATGTTGACGAGCCTTCACTGTTGGACTTGCTGCTGACTTCCCATCCGGACAGATACCAGGTAACTGTCGATGCCCCTCTGGGCTCGTCGGATCATTGTCTGATCCGGTGCAAGTTGCCCCTAACATGGCATAATAACCTCCGCCCTGCGGGTTTCCGCCGGGTGTGGCATTTTAAGTCAGCAGACTGGGATGGGTTGAGGACCTTCTTTTCTTCCTATCCATAGAGGCGAGTTTGCTTTGTGCTTGAGGATCCTTCCGCTATCGCTGACTCTGTTATTGACGTGCTGCTGCAAACTTTTCATCCCAAATTCTGTAGTACCAAGTTCACGTCGGTGGCAAGTTTTCTGACCTCAAGCAAGAAAAGTACCAGGCCTGGGCCAATGCGGTTTCGGCCAAGGACCCGAAAGTGAAGCTCTACAAGAAAGAGTACAACTACGCCTCCAGATCCTTCAAAAGAGCTGTCGCCAAAGCGAAAGCGGAACATATTAGCAGAATTGGCGAGAGACAAGCTCGAATGCCCTCGGGTACACGAGCTTTTTGGTCTTTTGCTAAAGCTGCTGAAGGTAACTTCTGTCGGCCTTCCTTTCCACCTCTGCGCAGGGAAGACAAATCGTTGGCCTATGATGTAAAAGACAAAGCCGATCTTTTAGGGTGTCTTTTTGCCTCTAACTCGACTTTAGACGACGGAGGTAAATTACCGCCGACCACCCGCGGTTTGAAGGCTCTATGTCAGACGTTCAGTTTCATGGACGTTCAGAAGTCGAGTGGGCCAGATGGTGTTCCTCCCATCGTGCTCAAAGTTTGCGCTCCTGAGCTGGCTCCGGTCTTGACGCGTCTTTTCCGGCACTCGTATTTGACTGGCATTGTCCCGTCGTCATGGAAGACTGCTACAGTGCACCCGATTCCCAAAAAGGGCGATCGCTCTGATCCAAACAACTTCAGGCCTATAGCTATCACCTCTTTGTTCTCCAAGATAATGGAATCCATTATTAACTAGCAGTTTCTGCGATATCTAGAGGAGCACCAGTTGATCAACGACCGCCAGTACGGCTTTCGCCGCGGCAGGTCAACTGGTGATCTTTTAGTGTACCTGACACATAGATGGGTGGAGGCAATTGAGAACAAGGGGGAGGCCGTAGCGGTCAGTTTGGACATGGCGAAAGCCTTTGACAGGGTCTGGCACAAGGCGCTTTTGTCGAAACTTTCTTCCTATGGGCTGCCTGAGACTTTATGCAAATGGGTATCCAGCTTTCTTTCAGAGCGTAGTATTAAAGTCGTAGTTGACGGTTCATGCTCTGACCCTAGGCCCGTGAATGCTGGTGTCCCTCAGGGCTGTGTACTATCGCCAACACTGTTTCTTCTGCATATCAATGATATGATACAAACCAGTGACATACATTGCTATGCAGATGATAGCACCGTAGACGCACTTTACCCCGGTAGTGCTAAAATGTCTCAGGAACAAGTCATAGAGTGTCGGAACAAACTTGTGTCTTTAACGGAAACCATACTCGACCTGGTCTCCGATTGGGGTCATCGTAATCTGGTCACTTTTAACCCCAAAAAGACACAGGTTTGCGCGTTTACCGCAAAAAAGACCCCCTTTGTCGAATCTCCAATATTTCAGGGCACTTCCCTTGATATTAGGCCGGTCATAGGGATTCTCGGAGTCGAGATAACGCGAGACGTCCAATTTCACGGTCATCTTGAGGATAAAGCTAAACTAACCTCCAAAAAAGCAACAAGATGCTTCACATTGGTGCAGCGTCTCTTGCTTTACAAAGCTCAAGTTAGGCCCCACATGGAGTACTGCTGCCATCTTTGGGCCGGGGCACCACAATACCAACTGCTTCCATTTGACCGCGTCCAACGTCGAGCGGCTCGAGTCATCGATGACGCGGTCCTTACAAACCGGCTCAACCATCTTGACCTGCGTAGAGATGTTGCGTCTCTCTGCGTTCTTTATCGTATATATCATGGGGAGTGTTCTGAGGAGTTGTTTGGTCTGATACCCGCTGCAGAATTTCACCACAGTACAACTCGCCACAAATTAAAATTCCACCCTCACCACCTTGACGAGTGGCGTTCTTCTACCGTACGATTTACACGCCATTTCCTGCCTCGTATGGCCAAACTGTGGAACCAGCTACCTGCAGCGGTATTTCCAAACCAGTTCGACATTGGAATCTTCAAGAAGCGAGCATATTCCATTTTAAAAGGTAAGCAACGCACTTGTGATCCTTCGGGCATTGCAGGTGTCTATGGGCGACGGTGATTACTTACCATCAGGTGACCCGCTTGTTCGTTTGCCTTCCTATTCTATAAAAAAAAATCGTTTTAAATGATGCAATGAACGGTGTGCTTAGTAAAATATAAAGACCTAATGGACATGTGCTGCTCACAAGTTATTCAGTTAGAGTAAGTACTTAAATGTGTCATTATAATGGTCTTAACGTTACCAGGGTTGCAGCCACGACTTTTTGTCTTAGAACCCAGGCTCTGCTTAGTAGTCTTATAATATTTGACGGGATAGCCTAGTTATGTACTGATATGAGTATTCGATTTTCAATTTTGTTAATGTTTAGTTTTATTTAACAATTATTTTGTATATATTGTGCTCCCATGTCTAAGTAAAAACGATGTAAGATTGATTTTATTCTTATACGGGGTGTAAAAAGACCCTTAATGAAAATTTAAATGCCATTTCATCATTACGAACATTCTTTACTTCGGCACTATAGTTGAGAAATTTCTTCTTCAGGAGATATTGAGGCTCAAAGTTACCTTTCTTTTTATGCATTTTACGCGCCAATTTGTTCTATATAATATATGTCCTATGCATCCTTGGATATTTAAGTATCTCGAGAATTGCCCGCGCGTACTTTACATAGCGGCTTATAAAATGTGTCTAGTAAAAAATCGTTTCCCAGGTATTACTTTGCTAAGTAACACTTAGCATGATGACATGTGCAGAATAAGTAGACTTCGGCTTGGTGATGGGTCTTATTACACCGTGTATAATATTATAAAGAAGAAGATATTCAGTTAAGATCGCAGGAAGCGTTGGAATTCAGGCGGGTCATGATTGGAGTTGTGTGGAAAGCCTTTGGGAGGCCAAGTCCAGCAGTGGATGTCTTTAGATTTAGGTGATGATAAAGATCATGTAAAGATGAGTCATAAATTTATTTTATATTAAATTATGCGACAATGTTTATAGATATATATTGGACATGTATTAGTCATGTTGGCTTTGACATTTGATGGTATGCAAGGTGAAGTTATTATGTACCTTTCGGTAGATAATATCATAGATACTGACCGAGTTACTTTGTACGTTATGGAGTTTCTGAAGTCTTTAGAATAATCAGGTGTGCCTTCACACAACTTGAGACTGAAAGTAGATTTGTATTACCCCGAATTTACCGCGCGCGAAGCGACGGGCAAAAGCTAGTCCATATTATAAACAAAGGGCATATTGACATATTACGTGAATGATACTGCTCAATGTCATTAATAATAATATTTTAAACTATTCTATCTTACACACAGTACCATCTAGTCCTAAACTAATCACAACCCTACACACCATTTAAATAAAAACTGTTAATTATGTATCTATACGTTCTGTAAATTATGAATTTTCACAATTGCCAAATAATTGTGAAAGTGTAACACCAAATTTTGACACAAAGTACACCAACTTTACAATGCTCATCAAATTGTCAAGAACTTCTTCTTTAACCAAGACAAATTTCAACGTAATTTCAATGACGAGTTTCAATTTTCAATCTTGATGATTGAACTTGACGGTGCAAAGAGTTTGACCTATTTAATGTTTAACGGGTATTTCAGTCCTGTCTGATGTAATTTTTGGTACAGTTATGATTAGTTTGTAATGCGCTACGTTTTATGCTGCGTAACATTTGAAAAACAAGTTATCTTATATTTGGTTAATCGGCTTTTTCCTTCACACAACCTTACGAAAAGAAATGACCGAGATTATGATTTTGCAAATTATTACATTGTCACATAGCCTTTTCAGCCATTTCTTTGGTTTCTTAAAAACTAGTTGAGCGAGGATTGTTTTAATCATTCACTTCAACGCACATATTTATGTAGCCGGGTTAGCATATTTGATTTCGAATGAATATTCTAATAAAATCATATTCTTTTTTAATTCTATAGGTCTTTAAATCTGTAATAAGTTATGTTTAGTTTTCAAATTCTTATATCTAATTAAACGTTAGACTTATTCTTGTAATCAATATCTCCTTTTTTCGACGATTTTATCTAAAATTCTTTCGATTTCTTACTTGGATTAAAAAAAGCAATTATAAATAAACCTATAGCTTACTTATGGACAAATAATTCATGTGTGTCTTTGTTTATTTGGCTTAAGGAAAAATCCAGACATCATTCATGAGTTTATACAGAAATCTTCGACGATTTGAGCCAAGTATTAATAATTCCTCTGAGATTTCACTACGCGGAAATGCGTTGCAACTCGACTATCTCACGTGAAATATGATAATATATTATCACTCTACAAGTTCTCGGTATTTTGTCCTTCGACCTTTATCGGTTCAGTGACAGCGTATCTTCATCCATCAGGGGGCGTGAAATTCCATCGCTGCTCATATATGTTCACTGTCCAATGTTTTGTTCGAGGTTCTAGGAAATAGTTTGGGAATTTGAGTGTTGGCACAAATTACTTCTGCCCGTGGCTCCGAGTGTGTGGTTGTTGGGTATCACAAAATACGGTAGCCTATTTAAGTGTTGTAATCTACATTACTACAAAATTTCATCACAATCCATGCGCTAGGTAGTTTTTGCGTGAAATAACAACAAACGACCATACATTCCATCATCACAAAAGTACCCGTTTAGTTTTAGGTTGTGTATCGCCTATACATGACACATTGTTATATATCTTTAAATATAGGTAGAGGTTCATAATTCACCAAAGTTTGCATTGATCTACGTCCTACAAGATCAAATATGAAGACAAATACTGTAGGATCGCCGTTGCTAGTTCCTAGCCCACGAATCCGATAAAAGCCATTTTTTAATCAGGCTTCAGAATGTGCCTGGTAGATGGCAATAGGCTCGCCCCCTATTACATTGGGACCGAAACATAACTGGCGAAGTTTATTTATTTATTTTTTATAGTCTCACGCCTATATCCCCGAAGGGGGGTAGGCAGAAGTGTAAATATTACACCCAAATTTCGCCATGAATTTTTAGGTCCACGTAATAGGGGGCGAGCCTATTGCCGTTTCCGGGCACATCACCCGACTCCGGGCTGCTACTGAGTATTCGGAAAGTGTGGGTGTTCAATATATCTCTGCCTACCCTTTTGGGGGATAAAGGCACGAAGTTATGTTATATTATGTGTCATGCTTCAGAATAACATTTTAGAAACAATCGTGATATTTTTACGTAAAGTCCACCGCAACAGCGTACCTACATACTTGTGCGCGCTTAATAGAAGGGTTATTATGTATATATTATATGTATAGATATAAGGTATATGACCTATATATAGTATTTTAGTCATATTTGTCAATGTTTTGAAAAATAAAATAGACAACTATCAATTCTTACTTTCATTTATTCAGTTTGTCGCAAGAATATACAGGGTGTAAAAAGACCCTTAACGAAAACTGAAACCCCATATTATACCCACCATTACGAACATTTTTTACTTCGGCACCATACCTGGGAAATTATTGGTTCAGGAGATATTGAGGCTCAAAGTTAGTATGGAATTTTTGTAATTAGGTACAAAATCGATGCAATTACCATGCCAACCTGTTCTTTGGATGTCCTATGCACCCATGAATAAGTAGGTATTTCGAAAATTGTACGCGCACAATTTGAATTGCGGCTTATAAAATGTTATTATTTGAAAAAAAAAACATTTCCCAAGTTTTATTTTCGCTTAGTATGACTTGGCATGATGTCCAAAACGAGTAGACTTCGGCTTGGTGATGGGTCTTGTGACACCCTGTATCTTAGATAAAGATATATTTACATTTACCGCCACTCTTGGCCATTATTTTAATAGTAATTGTTTATAAAAGCAGTACAAACTATATCATATTTATAATATTGGGTAGCAAAGTTGTGGGTAGTTCAATATATCAAATATAACATTAATACAATGGATTAGCAACAATATAATTCATTTAGTAATATTGGTCACAGTTATGTCTTTAATATTACTCTAGGTATATTTACTATGTATATATATTCAAGATTCACCAATAATTAATATGGCTTGTTTCACAGCGTATGAATCGATTCTATTATATGATATTCCAAGTTCTAAGCTTATAACATCTCACAACTGACAAAACCACCCACAATATCAATTATACAATAGCTACGCTATATTACATTGCTTCTGCATTATTTCTATTGACAATACTCTAAATAACACCACAGAAGCAATATAAAATCGTGAAAGACGATAATATAATAGTCAGAATTATATCGTACCTTAGTTAGCCGTTGCCGGAGCGAAAATGAAGTCTGAGCAGAGTCTGTTCATATTTTATACTCTATTTACCCGTTTGACAATGTCAACTGTCAAACGTCAAACCAATTTGTCTATTTAGAATTGGCAACACTATAAATTCAAAACATACAATCCATTTATGTTCATTTACTATATGTTTAGGCTACACATAGTTAATGATACAATATATATGGTTATATCTTGTTAGAGACATATGTGAATAATTCTAAAATCGATATTATTGTAACTTAACCTAAAACTCGACGTAGAAATAATAATGATATAAATTCTAGCCAGATTTATAACGGTTTGATATCCGAGCTTTTGCTGGGATGATAAATAGGTACCTACTCACAAACGGGACACACATACTTTAGACGTATTTACTTTGATATATTTTTGAAAATCTTAACAATATATTTCAACAAATCTATCGCGCAACATTTAAATTTTTTGTTTTAAGTTCAGTTGTCAGTCAGTCGCCATCAACATCGCATTCTATCATTCTTTACTACATACATACATATATAGACTCACGCTTGTTTCCCCGAACGGGTAGGCAGAGGCATATTATACGCCCACTTTTCGCCAGTGTTTTGATCCCACGTAATAGGTGGCGAGCCTATTGCCGCTTATCGGGATATTTTGTTTGCCAAAGCTTCGTCCGTTGATCGGCAGGTGCACCACTTGCAGGTGAGGTTGGCTTGGGACCCTAAGTTCTTGGTGGGAACCCTATGCACCCTCTTTACTAACTTTAACTTAATCAGTGTTTTCTTATAATATTATTAGAAGTCTTGCAATTGATATGAGTAATATTCCAGAAGAGCTGCCATCGGCCAGCTTTCTCAATAAAGATAGAGTGTACGATAGCAACGTCATGCGATATGATATACGCTTAGACAATGTCCATTAGGCTGCGTATTCAAAACCGAAATACGTACAAAAACTAAATATAATTATAGGGTTCACTATAACCTTATGTCTCTGTAGACATAAGATTATACTGAACGTGCATCTTATAGCACAAAGTACATATATGATTCGCATTTTGTGCAACACTAACCCGGTGATTTTACACAGATTGTAGTAGGTTTAAAGTATTACTTGTATATTTCAGGCTTAAAGCTTTTATGATTTCATTAAAACCATATTTAGGCATACAGCCTAATTACATATAATCTTTCAAAGCTATGTAGATATCCATCAATTTTAAACATCAATCCATTTTGCTTTAATCTTAGTGACAAAAAGCGTAAAAAGCTGTTTAATTAGCATATAAGGCAAATTAATAACAACTTTTATAAAAACACATTTATTTAATAAGGAATCAAATTACTTTATTATGACTAAAGTAATGAACAAATGCTATTATTACAGTAACTATTAAGTGATTTCATACATGTGTATGGTATAGTGGTTTAAGCGGGTCCTCGCCGTTTAGCGGTTTGCCGAGTGTTGTGGGTTCGATAGCTTTGTATATCTTGCACACTTGCATACGTTTTAAGCGTTTGATAAAACAATTAAAATTGGAAAGGCTAAGTAGGCAACGTTACTACTTTACCTAAGCTTCACAAAAAATATATAATTAGATAATAATCTGAACTAAGTATTCAAAGCAATATTATGCCGCAATTCGATTTTTAAACTATAAATACAGGCAGCGATAGCCTAGTGGAAATGCCAACAGACTGCCATGCGGAGGGTATCGTCGAATCCACGGCGCGCACCCAATGACTTTTCGGAGTCATGTACGTATTGAATTGTTAATTAACGCTTGCCTGTGCCTCGGAGAGCACGTTAAGCTGTTGGTCCCGGTTGTCATGAAGATCTTGGACAGTCGTTATAGGACTTTAGCACCTCTAAACCAACTGACACTAGTCTAAACCTTCGAATATCACTATCCCTTCGGGTTGCGCAGGTCAGACAGGCAGTCGCTCTGCGAAAAAGCTAATATTCAGCTAAATCCGGTTGGACTACTAAGCGGACCCCAGGATGAAACTGGCATAACGTTAGGAGGATAATGAGGATGAAATACAGGCAATGCAAATAACTTATGTATTATATTGTCTAAGGACATCCAATAAGAAAGAAATATTGTAATCACTTATAAAGAACAAAGCCTAAATTCTCGCACATAATCACACAGCAGTTTTCTCCCTTGAACGTTTTTGGTCGAGCCATTCTGACAATCGGCGTTCAAAGGAACGGTTTATCGAAAGGGTCATCACTGGACCGAGTATAAGTTTAAGTGTGCGTGAATCAGAACAATCGTTGACAAGATATATGAATATTTGCTTTGCTTTCATTCCCTGCTACATTGAAATATGGAAAATCGTCGGGGAGTCATAAAAGCAATATTGGGAGCGGTTAATTCTTCGCGTTGGTATTGCTTATATAAGTGATTTTGATTGTAGTTTTGTTACATATAACGACTTGGTTGGGTCATCAAATATTTAATTCTTATGATATCAGTCAATTTGATGAGCTTGTTGGCTTTGGCTTTTTATATAAATGAAAAAAGAGACTTGTGGGATACGACACGTGTTACAGAATCTTGTTTAAAGAATAATGTTAAGAACTAATTATATATTTGAAATAAGATTATCAACCCTGCGAGTTTAATTGTATTTTTATAGTGTGTACTACTAATACATATTATTGCAAACTTATAATACATGAGTTTACGATAAAACCACATAAAATATGTAGACATTTTTTATATTCAACTCTAGTAATAAAGTTCGCTACCTCAAAAGTAAATCGATTAAAATTGCAGATACGACCATAGTATTTTCTAAAACAACGCCATATCATGAAGATATAATCACAATAGTAAACTAGCACTTTATTACGCAAGACGTTAATTCAGCTAACTAAATATCATTATTCCCCATTTTACCTAATCCCACACAAATGCGATACTAAATTATGCATATCAGTGAAATATGCTTAAGAATAACCTAGACAGATTTATAATCATGTGGTAATCTGGCACAGTAATTAATAGGTACAGTAGCAAAGTTTCCTTCGGCGTACAGTAGGAAACCACATTTAGGTAAATTTCAAATAGTGAAACAAAACTTCATTGTAGTTCAGAACGACGTGAAATCTTATAACAAAGATACTGGCTGTTCACTCTAGCGAACATAATTTTACAGTTACCATATATTGTCGGAACTTTATGATTAGAACATACACACATTGGTATATGACTAGATAAGTAGTTATCTTCGTTTTGGAGACATCGCGATATTACTAGAATCGCATGTCAACCCCTATGGTAACGACAACTTGTAGCAACTGCCTAAAACATGCCGTATACGCTTTGCGTTAGTCAAGGTAAAAGCTTTAGAAAAACACAAATAACAAGATTCAGTACAAACAAAAATTGTTTGACCGCTTCGACTATTTTTTGATCAGCGATTCCTTCTCTCTCAACACTGTCCAATGGAGTTCAACGTCCAACAACATTATTCTGCAACGAATGTTTTCAGAGAGAATAAAAGCAATATTATCCGAAAAGAAAATAAACTCAATTTTCACGTTCGAGCGGTCAGTCAAATAAAAGTCCTGTCATAAAAATAAGAGAATGATATTATTCATCATTACCATAATAAACCGTAAAGGGGAAGCAAATAAAAATAGAAGGGAAGAAAAATATAAGAGGCAAAGGGAACTTGAAAAATTTACAGATCATTTGTCTTATATGCCCGGCAACAATGATCGATGGGACGCAGAAAAAGCTTGTGTGGGTTTTCTAATCCGTCGTCAGGTAAGTCGATTGAAAATGATATACGTCTAGGTATAGAGCTACCGTGTTCAACGGTCGTGGATAAAATGTATTTTGGTGGAGTCGATACTAATTCTATTATTAATGTAAGGTTGGATAAAGAGTATTAAGACATCGCGTCTACATGTCTAGATGTTTGTTACGTAACTACGCAAAAAACACGTATGAAGATTGATGTATATCTATAGTAACCTTATAGCTAGCTGAAACTTAAATATCATTGTTTTAATTATAATTTGTCTCAAAAATATTATGTGACTATTCCGTATCATGTCCATAAATAAAACATGCAGTGAAGCCATCTCGATTGCAGCGTCTCTCAACTTTGCTTGATAAAAAATCAAAAAGTGTGGGCTAAAAGCCCTTATAATAAAATTAATAAAGACACTGCTGCAGAGTGCAGACAACCAGTAGATCGTGTCATAAGACAGAAGAATATTAATTTATTGCATAAAATATAGTTTTAAAAAGTCCGCAGTTCCATTTACATACTCTAAAATAAAACAAAGGGGTCGATGCGAAAAGAGTAACAAATTGTTTATCAATTTTTAATCTTAACGAAAGGAACAACTAGAACAAAGTTGTTTATTTGCAAAATATGATATTTGATTGTTATTTGATTATTTTTTTTTTATTATGAGATACGTATCTCGCAATTGTGTCCTTTACCAATTGATCTTTTGTATATTAGACAAGGATTATATCTTTCTCATTTTTTATCTCAAAATACACAAATGTTGAGGACCGTGTACTGTGGCGCGTGTTGAGAGAGGCCTATGTCCAGCAGTGGACTGCGATAGGCTGATTGATTGACACAAATGTTCCCGGTTGATGCCGTGTAATTCCTTACAAAATATGACAATTGATTCGAATAATCCTTATATAATAAACCTCGAGGGTTGCAGGTAAAACGAATGTCTTTTTGATTTGGTTAAAAGACATTATAAAAATGTCTTGTTTTTTTTTTTTTTTTTTGTAGTAATAGGTGGCAAACGAGCAGACGGATCGCCTGATGGTAAGCAATTACCGCCGCCCATGGACACAAGCAACATCACAGGAGTCACAAGTGCGTTGCCGCCCTTTGGGGATGGGAAAAGGGATAGGATGAGGAATGGGATGAGGGAGAAGGAATAGGGGATAGGGCCTCCGGCACTCTCACTCACCAAACGAAACGCAACTGTTTAAGCACTGTTACTTTACGTCGATTTTCTGTGAGAGGGTAGTACTTCCCCGGTCGAGCCGGCAATTTCAGCAAATTGTATTTATAAACGTTTCCTTTTCTTATGATGACTTTTTAAACTCATTTTTTGTGACGTATTTTATCCGCCATTCTACAGTGAAAATGTACGAAATTGTTTTCAAAGAATGATATAAAGCGATGCCGCCGCTGACCGCAGGAGCACTAGCGCCCAGCCGCTGTGGCGAGCAGTGCAGATATAATATGGCGTAGTTTAAATAAAATCAATTAAAATAAAACCCAAATAAGATTCACATTGTGGCAATCTCTAGTCTAAAATTATGATGATGAACAAAGAAGTTACAAAATTCAGACCTAACATTTGGCCAGTCACTACTTACACTACTATCTTCAGGAATATTACTTATATTTGCGAATATTTTTTTAATATTTATAGTCTTTAATTTAATAATATCAAAACGTTGAAAACTGAATCATAGTTTTAAAATTTTTCCCGGCTAAACATGCTCGTGCTTGAGGCCAACACGGCTAAATCTCTACATGAGGGGGAAAGATCTCTCGGTCATCGCTTAATTAGTATGCATTGTTTATATAAAGCTAATAGCGTTGTCATTGCAGCCCCAGAAGCTAAGTATTGCTCCAAATTATTCGGCAACACATAACATAAAATGTATGCAGACAAATTGACCGATGGTAAAAATAACAAGCTTTATATTATGGAGCAGTGACGTCGACTAAAGTCACAATCCAAACTATGAAATAGAAGTACAATTATAGAAAATAAAATATTCTAGTTGCTTCGGCTGAGTGGTACAATACAGTACCTATTGCACAAACTATGGGTCGAGACCCACTGGTGGCCGATATTGAGTGGGTCCTGAAATGTAAGGCGACCCTGACTGACGGAAGTGCCGCTCCCCTTTACGCCTTTGTACCCGACTATGCCTGCTTTTTGTCAAAAAAACAGCTAACAAATGGGTTTCGAGTTGGAATTTTTGTATTATGGGTCGGGCTCAGATAACTTTTGGAACCACTTGTCTAATACATTGAATACTCTTAGCAATAAAACAAACAAAGACGATAACCTTTTCTCTTCAATCTGTCTTCAATATTCTCGCATTGTTACACTGAAAACTTCAAGTTTACAAGTAAAACATTTGAAATGTTATCAAACTCCTTAATAAAAATATTATAAAATAACTTCAGCAGAACAAACAAAACCTTCGGGAACTTCATGTTTTTCTTGTGAAAATAAAAATCCTACAATAATAACAGAAAAGGCAACGTTTAACGTTACATTCCGAGGGTTAAAGTTCAAAATGTACTCATTGTACGTCATTAACTTGATGTTTTTACGAGTATACAAAGAAAAATAAATTAATGTTTACAAAATGTATTTCTTTAAACAAAATCTTGTAATTCTGTACTGATGTTAATATTTTGTAAAAACAGTTACCCTTAAAGTAATAGGCGTATTTCCCTAATCAATTACAAATAAATATACGATTCACACACTATCAAGCTGTCTGTATAAATATATATGTACATCCAAGCCTTATTGTCGACGTATATTCATACAAATAAGTTAGCTTGACTTTCGATAGCAATCAGTAAACAATAAATTTAGCTGCAGAGTTATTCTGATAAAAATTGGCAGATTTAATAAATTGATGAAATGTGCTTGGAAAACTTTTTATTTATTTTGTTCAAGACTGCACATACAATTTATATAAAGTAGCTCCATGTAAAACGAAAAACAATCATAGTTTTAAATCACTCCTTATACATACAAACTTAATTTTACCAAATCTGTCTTTTTCATGTGCATACGAAACTCTAAAACCATACACTGGTGAGATGTTTGACATGTTTATTCAGATTGACTTTTACATGAATACGTGCACTTTTCCAGTACTCTCTCATCAGTGCAAAAAGGCTAGGCTGTAGTGCAAAATACAAACGGTCACTAGCTTATACATTTCATACGACAAGAGATCGATTACAGATTTCAGATATGCAAAATTACGTCACATTATAAAAACGAGTGATGATTCAACTAACCTATTTATAAATCAAATCCATGCTTTTCACATAATTTCTTGAATTTAATATTGTGTCTGTCGTAATCCTGTTTTATTAATTCTGCACCCATATCTCCAATCATAATTGACACTGCATTAATATTACCGCTAGTAATTGTTGGAATAACACTAGCATCAATCACTCGCAGATTACTGATTCCGTGAACTTTTAGACTACTATCCACTACTGAGGTCTTGGCATCAGATCCCATCTTGCACTTGCCCGCTAAATTATTCGAAGATGTTACCATATTTAGACAAATACACCGCCAATATTGTTCACTATCTAAATATTCATGTTCACATTTAGGCCATGACATTCTGCCTAGGAATCCACCTATAATTTTGAAATATTTAGTCTCAACTACTTTTGATGCCATTTTTAGTCCTTTCACTGCAACTTTCAAATCTCTGTCAGCGCTAAAGTAATTGAGAAAAATCAATGGAGGATCTTTCGTAACATTTGAGCTTAGAGAAATATTTCCTCTTGAATACATTAAAAGTAAAAATACTAAAACCAAAATAATAAAGTGCATAGTTTTCGTTCAAATTGGTTATAAAATCCACCATCGATTTTTTATATTTATTTATTGAGTTAAAAATCCGTTCTAAATTCTTGCTTGATTTCGGTTGTATTATTAGCTATAGCCTGCATTCTGGAACAGTCACATTCTTTTCAGTAGAATAAAATGCCACTACATCTGTCATCACATCACTGTGGGCCAAACAACTACACTCGCGTGCAAGTAAATCGACTCAAGCCTCGCGCGTGCGCATAAAAAGTGATATAACTTAAAAATGCCTTATTTTATTTCTTTGTATTTTTTTTATAGACTCACGCCTGTATCCCCGAAGGGGTAGGCAGAGGTGTAATATTACACCCACATTTCGCCATGAATTTTTAGGTCCCTTATTTTACCTCTATATAATGTTTTACTTATGTTTAATTATTTAAAGCCTAGTAATTCAGCTTTAAAATGATGTAAGTTGCATGAAAATGGATTCAATAGGTTAGTAAAAAAGGTGAATGTCAAAGATATTGTAAAAAAAATTGAAAATTCATACAATTTCACAGTATGGGGTTATTGGGTATAAATGAAACAAAATGTGCATAAGATAAAAAATGTATTCAAAATTCAAAAATTCAAAATTCAAAGTCCTTTATTCATTTGGGTCACAATGTGACGCTTATGAACGTCAAAATAATAAATGTATAAAATAATTACTTATACTCAAATTTAAAACATTATTACTGTATGCTTCTACATTTACATTTACTGCCACGTTCGCAAAGCAATAGGTAGAACCATGAGAAAGAACGGGCAATAAAACTCACGGTCACTCTTTTTCATCGCCAGGTTTTGCATAATACACAATTTACATTTTGTAAGGTGCTGCAACTGTTACACCTTCTATATCTCTTGTATATATTTACTGTACATCATAATACTCAAGCATAATACTTTTGGTTAGCCTCCTCAGAATAGACATGGTGAAACAGGAGCATCCACTTACATTATATAATATACCTAATAATGCAGACAATCCGCGAAAGTGATCAGAACCATGATGGAAATGATGCAGTTAAATATTAAAATCTAATACCAGCCCGCAAGACCGTCATCGACCAGTCATCACAAGTAGCACCCGTTCACGAGGATGACGCATGTGCCAGCCATCATCCCTTTCGCCATATTAGAGGGACAGGGATGACCCGACACACGACGCCACCACAAGAAATGACATTTTAGTGAGCATGACGACAACGGTATACGAACCAGCAGTAAGAAACAATCTATTGGTATACTGACCATGACCGCCAATTACCTCCATTTTCCAGATCGTTATTATTAACATAAGTTAGTGGAACGCGCGAAGGAATGCAAATGTAGAAAGAATTTTGTGAAGGTGACAAGTGAACAATGATATGATCAGAGATAAATAATGTTAAACTACATTCAACAAATCATAAAAATATCCAAATCCTGCAAAAATCATGTGTTCACGAGGCACCTCCACTTAACATGTAAATAAAATAATCGTGAGTTAAACAAGCCTAAGCCTATCCCCACGGTGTCTTATCATTTAAAAATTCCTTAATAGTGTAATAACCCCTTTGTAAAAGAAAGTTCCTAATTGTCCGTTTGTATTTGTGCATGGGTAAATTCATTATTTCAAGAGGCAATTTGTTGAAAAATCGTATACCAATCCCCGCAAATGAGTTCTGAACTTTATGTAGACGGTAGTTAGTTCCCACCAGTTTATGCTTATTCCTTGTGTTCACGTTGTGCAAATCACTATTTTTGCGGTATAGAATTAAGTTTTTCTTAATGTACATTAAGTTAGCATATATATATTGCGATGCAACTGTCAATATGTCTACTTCTTTAAATTTATCACGTAAAGAATCTCTAGCGCCTAACTTATAAATTGCACGTATGGCCCTTTTTTGAATGACAAAAATAGTCTGTATATCAGCAGCTGTACCCCATAACATTATTCCGTAAGATATTACGCTATGAAAATAACTAAAGTAAACTAGTCTAGCAGTATCTATATCTGTGAATTCCCTAACTTTTCTAACTGCAAACGCTGCAGAACTAAGTTTTACTGCGAGACAGGATATTTGGGCGCCCCACTGAAGCTTACAATCTAAAGTTACACCTAAGAATACGGTTGATTCGACTAGTTGAATTGTTTCCTTATTTAAAATTATATTAGTAGGAACATTTTTGACATTAGGCAAAGAGAATTTAACACATTTGGTTTTGCTTGAGTTGAGTACCAAATTATTTGTCGAAAACCAATCTAATACTTGTGCAAGAGTGTTATTGACGGTATCAAAGTTACTTAAAGTACGATCAACTTTAAAAATTAGTGGCGTATCGTCGGCAAACAAAACAATATCACATAAATTTTGTACAAAGAACGGCAAATCATTAATATATATTAAAAAAAGAAATGGACCGAGAATAGAGCCCTGTGGAACGCCCATTCCTACTGGCAAACCTAGAGACCTATTCCCATTAACATCTACATACTGAATTCTATCACTAAGGTAGCTGGCAACAAGATTGAGTGCGGTATCTCTAATACCATAAAGTTTCAATTTAAGTAAAAGCGTGTTATGTTCCACACAGTCAAAGGCCTTTGATAGGTCACAAAAATCACCAATGGCATCCTTCGAGTTTTCCCAAGCATTAAAAATATGCTTTAACAAAGTTACACCGGCATCAACGGTGGAGCGACCCTTAGTAAAGCCATACTGTTCACTGTGAAATAAATTATTTGTGTGAAAGTGGCTCTCTAGTTGATGCAAAATAATCTTTTCAAAAATTTTACTAATAGCAGGCAAGATAGAAATTGGCCGAAAATTACTAGGGTCGCTCTTTGATCCCTTTTTGAATAATGGTATTACTTTACTGTGTTTCATTAGATCAGGAAATACTCCTGTATCTACGCATCTGTTGAATATTGCAGCTAAATATAAGCTAAGCTAAGCTAGAAATAATTTGTCGCACAAGTTTAACAGAAATGCCCCATAAGTCAATAGATTTTTTATTATTGAGCGTCTTGAATACCTTCAGTATGTCATTGGTGTCAATATATTTAAAATTAAAAAGCACATCACACTCATTCACATTGCCCCTAACCAACATTTCTGCTTTGTTTGGACATGAATCTAGACAGCTGGTTGTGTTCACTGGTATGTTTATGAAGAAATTGTTAAATGTCTGAGCAACATCAGTTTTCCTAGTAATAATTTCACCATTAAATTTTAATTCATAATTGTTATCTACCAATTTAGCTCGACCAGTCTCATTGTTAATAATGCTCCAAGTAGTGTTAATTTTGTTCTTGGATTCTTTGATTTTATTGCTTAAATATAAGGATTTGGCTAAAGCACATGTCCTCTTAAAAACCTTTGAATAATTTCTAACATATTGAATAAATTCAGGATTAAAATTTTATTTCTTCATACCATATAGATCATACAACCTAGCTCTACTTTTGTATATACCTACTGTTGCCCAATCACAAAAATTTACTTTAATGCTCCTTGCAAACGTCTTCAGTTTAAAAATTTTATTGTACTCATCATTAACAATTTTAAATAAGCATTTATATAATTCATCAGGATCATCAACGGTTAAGTCAATACTGGCGATCTTGGCAGCTACATCATTACCAAAGTGTTTTAGGCGAGCAGAGGTCATTGGCCTACATGTAATTTCTTGTACTTTAGGGGTTGTATTAGTTGGAATTACAACCTTTTGCCCGCAGTGATCCGATGTCAAGTCAGTTAAAACAGCCTTACTTATATAAATAATAAATAAAGACAATTGCAAAAAACATTATCTAAGCATGTAGACGAATGTGAGGTTATTCTAGTTGGTTCAGAGAACAAAACATTTAAATTAAATGACCTAAATAAGCTAACTAACCTAGTACAAATTGGTGATTTTTCTAACAAATTGACATTAAAATCGCCGCATACGATTATAGACTTCCTACTAGAAATTATGTGTTTTAAGACATTCTCAATAAAGCTTTCAAACTGAGTAAAGTCGCTTTGTGGTGGTCGATACACACACACTATAATATGTTGTTCAAGCTCAACACAAGAAATCTCAGCAGTGCGCTCGATAGAAAGTTTAGCTATATCCTTACGTTCTTTACATTTCAAACTATTACATACATATATTAGAGAGCCACCACGAATAGCCTTCTTTCTTACTTCTTTCTTCTTTATTCGTGTCAATATTTGGTGATCCCTCCTGTAGCCCTGATCACTGCTCTCAAGCGATTCTTCATCGACCTTATCAACTTTTTAATTGATGATTGTGGTATTCGGCCCCACTCTTCTACCAACGCAGTCTTGAGCTCATTGATGTTTGTCGGAGCTGGATTCCTCGCCCTAACTTTACTTTTGAGCTCGTCCCATATGTGCTCAATGGGATTTAAATCGGGGCTGAGCGCTGGCCAATCCATAGTGTGAATGCCAACTTCACTCAGGAACTCACGTGTGGCCCGAGCAGTGTGACATCGGGCATTGTCATGCATCAAGATGAAATTATCCCAATAAAGCCTTGATAAGGGACAACTTGATCCAGTAGATCACTGGTCAGACCTCCTCCCCGGCCTCCCCCAGGAACGAAAACAAGGTCCGTTTTTGCTTCTAAGGAAATGCCAGCCCACATCATGCAAGAACCGCCACCATATGCAACGGTTTCAACAAAGCAGCACTATGAAAACCATTCACCAGGACGCCGGTACACCCGACCTCTCCTGTCGCTGCCATGGAGACACATCCTCGTCTCATCTGTGAACAGGACCGACTGCCATTGCTCTATGCTCCAATCCAAGTGCTCTCGAGCTAAGTGAAGGCGGGCTGTGGTCAACTTCGGGCCTGTAGCGGGTCTTTTCGGAGTAAGGTTAGCTTCCTTCAACCTTCTTCTAACTGTCCACTGACTGACAGTTACTCCGCGAACTTGACGTAGCTCCTGCTGCACATCCACGTGTGTCGATTTCGGAGAGAGGTCGAGACCAAAAACCGGTCGTCACGCTCCGAGGTGCACCGGCGTCGGCTGGTATTAGGCCGCCGAGTGAAGGCACCACTCTCTTGAAACCTCCTTTACACTCTCGAGACAGCAGACTGACTCATATTCAACCGACGCGCGACTTCTCGCTGGTTCAACCCTTCTTGCTACAGGGCAACGAATTGAGTGGCTTCTTCAGGTGTTGTATCCATAATTTTCTTCAAATGACGGCTTCAATTTGCAGAGATATGTTCAGGTCAACGTCTAGTGAGCGACTGATAAGAAAAAACGATTACAGGGGGTTTTTATAGCGGGTTGTGTCGCGCAAGTTGTGTATAGAACGCAGAGCAGTTTATGGGAGGTTGCGTTCAGTTGCATTCTAAGGACATGTGTTTATTTCATCATCATCATCATCAGCCTTTAACAGTCCACTGCTGGACTAGGCCTCTCCTTTGAAAGGAGGAATTGGCCTACTATACCACGCTGGCCAAACGGGTTGGAATAGGGTTTGTATCAAGTTTTCCTTCTCTTACAGTGCTGTTCTCTGCATAATATGCTCCCTCTGTCGGCTCTTACGACACCCTAGGATGATATGGGGTGGTGACAATCCGTATTCTTAATCCGTCACCACACGGACACATGTTTATTTAAATTACTGAAATTATGCTACCATTTTAAAGCCTAATTACTAGGCTTTAATTATGTAAAACCTTATATAGAGGTAAAATAAGGCATTTGTAAATTATATCACTTTTTATGCGCACTTGAGCTTTGAGTCGATTTACTTGCACGCGAGTGTAGTTCTATTGAACATGTAGTTTATAGTATCCAACAGTTCTTCACCCCCTGAATTTTCGCCCGGCATCTTACCATACACAGTTAGAGGGATGGACAAATGATCCTGCATATTCTGATCAACCATTGGAGAACCACATAAACAAGTGATATTCTTCGAACATAGATGTTCTTAAGGGCCAACACCAGAAACCATCAGAAGTTGCGGTGATCGTACAGCACCAACACTTAGACTAACATCATTATCTAAATAAAAAGTCATTATCTTGTTCTTTTCTACTTCAACGTCGAATGCTACTTTTGTGCCATTGGTTATTAAAATCTTTCTGACATACGCATTCTTAAGAATTTTTAAGTTATTCCTGTCTTTTACCGGCGCTAAATACGCCTCCGCCAGCTCCGAATAGACCAGCTACGTTTATATCAGGAACAATTTTAATGCCGATCTCACGTCATGCCTTCAATACTCTATTAGTTTCCTTTCTAAGAGTACTATTTAACTTATTTATAGCTAATAGTCCAGTATACCCATTAAAGTTATTAATATTAGGATCACAAACCATTTCTTGGTTCAGCAGACTTTCGGCTTTCTTGAAACATCTTCTTATGTTATCTGCATTCCAGTATTTATCACCTTTTGTATACCATTTGATAGTCTCTTTCGTTGCCTCGAATATAATGCATCTTGTTGAGACTGCTAGAACCACCAAACATTTTGCCAGCTGATATATTTATAGAGCCATTAATAATAGCCTGAGCTGTGACGCCATTGTTAGCCGCCGGATATTTCCAATTGTACTTACTATCTTCAATATTATAGTCAAAACCTGGAATCTGAAAAAGTAGTACCATTAAATGAAACTGAATATTAAATGCATGGACGATGATACGATGTTTGGGTTAGATTTAATAATCAGATCAGACATAGAAATCTAGTCGCATTGTATTATTGTGTCTGTCTTGGATAAATGATGCATATGGAAGATTATTTGCTCAGCAGTAATGGCTTGCAGCTAGGCTCTATGTTGGATTAAGCAATGCGTCCTTCTTTGTCTTATATTCGAATTGTTTAGTTGTAAAGTAGTATTGAACGTTATGCTGTTGAAAAGAAACATAAAACAAGTATTTACTTAAGTAAAATATTCTTACGTTAGATTCAATCGGCGGTTCTTCGCCAGCTTCAAGCAATAATATCTTCCAATGTACTTCGCTTAGACGATTAGCAAGTACACTACCAGTTGTCCCGCCGCCGACTATTATAAAATCGAAGCTTTGAAAATCTGGAATTTAAATTTAGATAGGTAAGTATGTTATATTTTCAAATATTTAAAATAGTATAAGATTATTATTATAGTATTAGTAAATGAACTATCAAAAGGTGCACACAAAATACCAGCGTTGTATTGTGGACACTAGCACAATGCAATAATATAGCTGAGAGTGTAGGTCAAGGTGTAGGTTCACACTCAGCTATATTGTCGTCTATCTAGCTGTCACAGATTACTGTTATGCCTTGCGCTGTTTTATTTTATATGTTATACTTTTTCTGCGTCTGTGACAAATAAATAGTTTATTTTTTATTTCTTTCTTCTTTCTGTAACTTTAAATAATTGTATGTTTGCTACAAAATAATACGGATGTGTTTTTTAATGACATTTATTTAAGTTGGAACCTGATTAGTTCTCTTTGCGTCGACAATTCACCATGGAAGTCAACATCTCCCACGGGACGATTCGGATAATTTTTTTTATAATAAAGCGATTAAAAACCTACATAAATATTGGTATGGAATTATAGCTTACTTGGTATATTAGCGTCTGGTATACAATTACTTTTGAACGAACATTGTGCTACTAGAAAATACTGCAGTGCTGCTGCGAATGTCTTAACAGCAGCACCTGTCGTTGGTGACAAGCACGATGAATTGTTGACCCTAAAATAGTAGTATAGTCGTTGTTAGATTATTATAAACACGTGATTTTGAATTGTGAATGTATGACCCTAAAGTCAAATTATTTATTTGCTCAGGTTTACTTATATACGTTCATACAAAACTGTTGCTCTCAAACAAATTAATATTTATAAAAGCTAGATTGTGAAATCTAGTTTAAAAAAAAGCCTCTAAAGATAACATATTTCACACAATTTAAACAGATTTTTAACAGACCAGCGACAGAATGAGTAGGTACTGACATTCTAAACCAAAATTGCAGTACATAGATATAGCGTAGGTAGGTACCTATACTTTGTAAGATTCCTTAAGAAGCAAAGTCAAATACAATCTACCTGTGAGCTACAAGCACTCTATCCATCACAGTGCTTGTTAGTGCAGTGTACCTTTTGTGAAAAATTTACGTTCCCGTGATGAGGTTGATGAATCATGGAAATACATGGGTGCGATCTATCTTAGCCAAAGTTTTATTGGTTTAGTTTAGAATAGTTTAGTTGCATAAGTAGTTTTATTCTGTTGTATATATGTTATTTGTTTCTTTATATTTTTTAAGCTAATTAACATGGGTTAAGGTAGCAAGTTCCAAAGAGCAATGTATATCTTATATTCCCATACCATAATAAGCTACCATAAATGTTTTCAATAATATCAACTCCTACATTTAAACTTAACTCTTTATATTATTAATAAATAAATCTTAGCCAAACTATTCGAAGTGATCTGACATTGTTTATATGGATATTGAAACTGACTGAATATTGTTTTTATAACAGCTCTAGCTAGAAATAAAACCAGGGTTGAGAAGATTTTTAACATTTAGCTAATGAAAACATTGAACACCAAAAATTTAAGAACAATCTTGATTTGAATCACTTAGAATGTTGTCCCATTTAGCGATCGAACCCACAAGACCAGCACTAAGTGCCAATGCCTTCTATGGACCTCTACGCTATACGTGCAGTCAACACCTTGACATTAATTACTTGACAATTTAAACGAATTTTCGTTCAAATTTTCTAGCAAAGTATTTCCCTTGTCTCGCAGTTTGATTTGTTTAGGAATCTTGTAACCGTAGAATCAACATCCTTTATTGACAAACAACCAAAACAATAAATAAACCTACTTAGAATGTTTCAAAGAAACCGGAATAAAATCTATCGTAAGAATTTCAATTTACACGTGTTACATTTGTTTACATATCAAACGATCCTATCTCATACACTTTACATTGCCTACGTCACTCTGTAAATCTTATAATCACCGAAACTTGGACACTAAACGACGCAGGTAAACACATAAATACTATCTACATAAAAGGCCCCGTAAGGTGTTTTCTTCTAAGAAGCGTAGTGAGCAGTTAAAGCCAAATATTCTTAAATCTTTTTCAAGTAAAAATAATGACTTACCAAACCATTTGTTAAGAATGTGTGACGTTCAGCAACACAAGTTTTGTAAAGCCATTACCTCTAGTACGTTAATAACATATTATATTGACATTTGTTCAGACGTACATGACACCTATAGTATAACGACACCGGCAGACTATCGTTTTATATATCCTTAGTCTCATTCCACATCATTAGCCGGCCATAGTACACTGCTGGATATAGGCCTCTCCAATGGCACGCCACTCAGCTCCATTTTCTTTGTGTCCAGCCGCTGCCAGCCACTTTGCGTATATCGTCACTCCGACTAGCCGGAGGGCGTTCTACGCTACGTTTAGTATTATTGTCGTAGTCTCATTATTTAATTTAAAATAGCGTCAATTTTTTAAGAAAATCCTTGCAAAGTGACGTAGAGGTCTCGAGTCATTCGCATAATTTCCTAAGGATATTGTGACGTTGTTAAATAAAAATCGTTATTTCGGTTACAAACGAAAATTTGTTTATTTCAGTAAAAGAATCTGTACAGCCTTTAGCAAAGTAATTTAATGGAAATTATTGATTCTAAAACAATTTGACTAGTTACAAAGATAGAACCAGGGTCGCGTGATTCGGCGTAGATCCTTGGTAATGCGTATGTTTTTTTTTTCAAATTAATAATTTAATATAATGTTACGCTAATTTCTATAACCTTATCCTTCAAACTTCCTTCCTTTAACTATGGAATATGGCTATCCATTTGGGTTGCGGAGGTCAAACAGGCAGGCGCTCTGTGGAGAAGCTAATATTCTGTCAATTCCTGTTACACAAGTTAGCTGACTCCGGGTTGCTACTGAGAAACGGCTAGGAGTAAACTAGAGTAAATTACAGGAATAAGGGCTAATAGTCATTCCCGGTGTGTTGTCTTCTTTGAAATTTATGCCTTTCCTTCAAGTATAAAATATTAAAGAATCAAAAATGTATATTTAAGCTGTAGTTAATAGCAATCAATTGGTCAATTTTCCTTAAAATAAATATATACAAATATGTTACACAGCAGCGACTATACTACTAAACATAAAAGTACTAGGAATACAATCAATCTCATGTCAATATTCACGTTCAAGTTGGCTCAAAGTTACAACAAACCGCTGTTGACGCTACTTGCACTCTTAAACTTTAAGTTTTATGTAACCTACGCTACCAACCAAAATGTACGAACAAAATTTTGCAAAGTAATACGGAGATATTAAAAAAAGGTGGACGATCTGCGACATTCGCCACATGCAGTTAATAAAATACGAAGACAGCTAAAAAAAGATAACTATGAAGTGTCAGTAACAGAAGCAACGAAGCCGGCGGAAAAATTGTAAGCAGCTGTAAATAGAGCAATTATATCTCGGGTTTCTACTCGGCTTAGACTGGTCGGTTAAATTGAAACGCGTTCGTTCAAAAATGTAATTCCTTTACTGAATTAATATATTATTATTATACTAAATGAAATAAAAGTAAATTTTTTATTAATTATTTTTTGATGAACGTACAGTTATTGCTCACGTAGAGGATTTTAAAATGTAGATTTCAGCGGTCACCTCGTCTTTTCTAGTATTGCAAGTTCAATGTCCAATTGTCCCCAGATGACAAAAGTCCCAGACACAGAGTTTTTATCTAGAAAACAAAACTTTCTGAGTTTTTTTTGAGATTCATAATTATGGTTGCTTTGTTTTTTGTGTCTGTTAATGTCACAGGATATCATTTTATGTGATTCACAAATAATAGTATTGTTATGAGTCTGGGTGTTTCTTGATTAATTCGAGGATGTAAATTAAACTTCGCGAGGTCGAAAAACGCAAGCTACACTAGTTGATTATATAAAATTACTTTGTAATAATTATCCAGATTTTCTTGTACCATACGCCGTCATACCAACAAACTTTATTTAGTTAAACATGAGTACCTACTTATTAAAATTAACAATTTTTGAGTAAGTAGGTCTGATTGGAGCCTCTAAGTATTGTGAGTCGGATTGTTATTTCTTAGAAAAAATCGATACACTATCGACTTGGTAAATATGGAGAGGTCGCAATGACTACGCAAGCATGTGTGCGAACATGCTACTGCTGATGAGTAACAGTAAAGTTTAGGCAGCTTCATGTACTTGTTGATATCTTGTTGTATATAACATGTTGGACATAGGTATTAAACAACTGATTTAAACGTTATTTAACGTTCTCTGAAGACGAGTTTATGTGGATATCACGGAATAAGATTTGAAACTGACCATAGTCACACGCACATAATGTTAAATTTTCGTAGTTAAATAGAGAGATTTTCCCGTAAAATACATATAATTTTCCTCAGCACTCTACGTTTTACTCACTTGCCTCTACCTCAAATCTCAATAGAAGTATATCATACTTGTGTTGAGATATAGGCCATATTTCTTTTCACAGTTCAGCTATGCATGTTTTCAAATTTTAGATCTCTGAAGTAAAAACGGATATAGGTAATTAATTTTACAACAGCCTGTGTAAGTAGATAATAAATGTTGGCGTTAATGCTGTCACTTCCATGTTCACCATGATTAAGGTTCGCTTGAGTTCGGTCATACATTCACTGTTGATTGGAAGTATTTATGATCTATAGAATTTTTCTAACCTGACCCGAGCGGATAACATACCGATTGTCATTACCGCAATAAAGAATTTCCGAATTTCGTAATTTAAAAATGTATTTATAGATAAATTCTGTGAAGCCTGTTAGTCCGTTAGTTTCTATATGATTTTTAATAAACAGTGAAGGAAAGCATCGTGAGAACAGTCGCATATCTGAAAGTTCTCTGTACTGATCTCGAGAGATATGTGGAAGTCTACCATCCCGCGCGTGACCAGCGAAGTGGGCTATCGCTTAACTCTTCTGTCCTAACTAGAATAGGCCTGTGCCGGGCAGTTGGGCACATTATAGACAAGGCTAATTATGACGGTCGTGGTGGACAGTAGTACTTGCCACATAATTGAACTCATTATGTTTCAATTTTCTATTATAAAATGATATGCTTGCTTCAAAACTGTAATGTGCAATGTCATCACTCAGACAATGTATTATTTGTGCGAAGAATATTTTATAAGCACCAAACTGAGCACATTCAAAATCCAAATCCTTTACAACAAAACACCAAAGTATTGAGCACCAAAGTGCAATATCAATACTCACAATTTATATAAATATGAATAACAATTTAAACTTACAACAATACAAAGAAGCCAAAGAGAAACTTACAAAATACAACATAAACGCATACTATCCAACACTAAAGTACAAAACATACAACTATGAATCTCGTGTCGATGTTTCAAAGTTACAACAAACGGCACAACACGGTTGACGCTACTTGAACTCTCTTAAACTTTACTAGAAACTATACCACCCACTAAAATGTATGGACAAAGCGTCGTGGAGAAAATACGACTTTTATTTCTAAATAGAATGATCTGCGACACTCGCCGCAATGCAGTTAATAAGATACGAAGACAGCTAGAAGAAGATAACTACGAGTAAAAAGTGTCAGTAACAGAAGCAATGACGCCGACGGAAAAATTGTTAGCAGCTGTAAATAGAGCAAATATTTCTCGGGTTTCTACCTGGCTGGCTTAGACTGGTCGGTTATATTAAAACGCGTTCGTTCAAAAATGTGATAGCTACTGTACGTGATGGCCTCTCCTAGGTATTTGCATTTTAATTTGCGTGTATGCACGTGATCGTGGGAAGTTTCAAATCCGGTACCAGTAAGCGGACCCCAGATTGAAACTGGGATAACGCTAAGAGGATGATGAATTTGTATAAAAGCGTTTGCTTCCCGTAACTGCTTATATATTGCCTTGCGTAAGGTCTTTAAATGGACCGACAAGACATCGCAGATTTCAGTTACACTCTGTATAGTGGTAGTCTCAGCACACAGCCGAAGCTTACAACACGAATCTGTCAGTGTACACATGGTTAGCATAAATTTATTTATTTATTTATTTATACGCTGAACTGTGTACAGATTGACTTAATGCCTTGGGCATTATCCGCCAGTCTACCTTTGAGCGGTGCTGAGAAACGTAGTAGGTGTATTAAATACTTACTTACTATAATTATAAGATAGGTATAATAATATAATATAATTCTTAAATAAATATACATGCATACACTATACATACATATATACATAAATATATACACATATAATTATACTACCTAAATACGATATATATGCAATAAACAATATATACATATAAGAATTAAAGGAAGAGTACGTAAAGCCATACACAAATACAATACAGTAAGTACATACAATAGCAAAGTAGTCATGTGAATAGAAATTAAGATACAGATCCTATGACACATCCGCTGGTCTTGCCAACAAAAGCTCCTTTACCTTCGCCTTAAATTTGTACTTCGTTTTGCACGTCCTGATTTCTAGAGGGAGGGCATTCCAGAGGAGAGTGGACTGAACGAGAAAGGAAAAATGAATAAGAGATGTGTTATGAGAAGGGACAGTAAGAAGAAGATTATTAGACGATCGCAAATTGCGGTCATGGTTGGAACACAGATATTGAAAATGACAGGTTAAATAATTTGGGGATGAAGGAGACATAAGAATAGAAAAGAGGGTAGTGAGATCACGCAAACTGCGACGATGACGGATAGGAAGCCATTTCAATTGGGAACGGTAAGCAGACACATGGTCATACTTGCGAAGATTGAAAACGAATCGAATGCAGTTATTGAGAAGACGGTCGAGTTTGTTGAGAAGATCTGCATTCAGGTCATAGTAGCATACATCACCATAGTCGATTAACGGAAAAATCAAAGTCTGCACGAGCATTGTCTTGGTCTTGGATGGCAGCAAGTTCTTGAGGCGGTAAAGAGTCCGTAGGGTGCTGGTGACCTTTTGACTCACCTGGGTCACTTGAGTTCGCCAATTAAGGGTGGCCTCCATATGCAGCCCTAGATTTTTAACAACAGGGTACCAATCTATGGCCGTGCCGTTGTATGTAATGATTGGAAAATGGGTTGTGTCAAATTTTCTTAACAAGCCTTGGCTGCCCAAAATAATGGCCTGACTTTTATTCGGGTTTACAGTCAGCCTGAACCTTGTAGTCCAATCATGTATCTCAGCCAGATCCCTGTTAATCATGTCGATTGCCGTAGACAGTGACTCTACATTTACCTGGGTATATATCTGCAAGTCGTCGGCATACAAATGGTGAGAACACTGAAGGTTTTTAATTATGAGATTTATAAAAATGGAAAATAACCAGGGAGAGAGAATACCGCCTTGAGGGACACCAGCTTCAATGTCAGCCCATCTTGAGTAAGACTCATCAAGGTGTACTGACTGCTGACGCCCCCGAAGATATGTTGAGAACCAATCCAGAGCCCTAGGTGAAACCTTAAGACAGGAGAGGACGGATAAAAGAAGGTCGTGACTGACGGTATTGGAGACATCAATTAAAACCAAAATCGTAACTTTAGAGTTTTCAATGCCCTCTCGAATATCGCCAGTCACTTTGAGGAGAGTGGAAGTAGTGCTATGGCCAGGTCTGAATCCAGATTGATATTGACTCAACAGGTTATGACGGTGTATAAACCGACTCAACTGTTTATGGACACTGGCTTCTAGCACTTTAGAGAGAAAAGAAAGAATGGATATGGGTCGAAAATGGTTGGGAAGAGAAGGATTGGAGATTTTGGCAAGAGGGACAACGTGGGCTTTGGCCCCACAAGGACGGAAAGGAACCAGACTCAAGGGTAAAATTAATGACGTGGGTGATCGCCGGCAGGAGTTGGTCCAAGATGGTTATGACCATACGGCAGCTGATGTTGTCATAACCCACGGCATTAGATTTTATGGAAAGGATTATCCTTTTGATATCACCTGAAGACTCTGGAGAAAATTGGAAAGATTCAATGTCAAGTTGGGGTAAATTATTTAAGTAGTTAACTGTCAGACACTTGGTCTGGTGATCCAAAGGAGTGAAAGTGGTGAAATATTGGTTAATGTCATCCAAACCAAGTGTCAGACGGAAGTCACACCAATCATATTGTGGGGTGATTACTGTACTGTCATGAGTCATGACATTGGTGCCACATGGCAAACTATCACAAATTTCCTTGATTCAATAAATTATTAGCTAAATATATCTAAACTATCAGAGTGTCCTAATATTTTATTATTCTATGCTAACTTGCATTATGTTGTACAAACCTTGGCAAATAACTTTAATCGCCCAGATTGTCTAATCCTTTTACATTGTGTCCCTCTTGGTCTTATGTCTATACATATTATAAAATTAAGTCTCCGCTACGACCTGTCTGTCTGTATAAACACGATAAAGTCAAAATTTCCCCGACGGATTTTTTTATTGCCTAGGAAGATTCAGCTGCAAAGGACAATGGCAGATCTCCATACATCAAAATGTCTGAAATTAAATTAAAGCGTACAGTAATAAAAAATATATCAAAAAATTTGGCGTAAGTAACAGAGTCTATAAATGATTCGATTTTCACTCAGGAACGGTGGAAAAAGAAGATATCGGTGTTTGAATTTTTAGTTAAGAATGAACAATGTAGGTAAAAGGAAAGTTATAGTATGAAAGTCAAACAATGTAGGTAGGTACGTTTGAATTATCAAATTACTTATGTCAGATTGACATCAAAACGCGGAAGTATTTTGTAGCATCTAACTGTCACAGGCAAAGACAAAAGCAGAGCTGCACATTTTAAATCGATTTTATGTGAAATCGATACAACATTAAAACGATGCTGTGACGTTTTTATTTAATTTAAACGTTGTTTTACTTCAAAAATATTAGCTTATGGATATAATGTTGTTTAAATATTAAATAACTGCATTTTAAACCAAACCAACTCTATAAAGGTCGATCGTATCGATTACTTATTTAATAATCGATACGGATATAGCACCCACGTCTATTCCTGTCACACCATTGTCTATGGCAACAATCAAATAATAAAGTATTCGTAATCAATTGGAATGCTTTTTATCATCATAAAATACTCCAGCTTTAACGAGACAAGGTGAAAATATTAAAAATCGTAGAAAAAAAAAAACAATTTGTTTTGTTCATATGAAGTTTAAGGTCGCCACAACAAACCCAGACCAAATTCTGCCATTGTCCTTTAACGCGGGTGGAGGCTGCATATAATTATAATACAGTCGTCTACTAAATATTTAAACAAAATATAGAGGACTGTAAAGAGAAGTATGATCTGACTTCCTGCCCTATATTTTCTTATCTCACAAAATCTTCCAAGCGGTATCAGCCCGGTAAGGTATCCGGGCCACGTACAAGGATAATGAATCGAATTTGTCATGATTTCGTACCAGGCCCTTGCAATCTTTTGACGGATTTTATTTCTTATGCTACACTGTTTTGCATAACTGTTAATGCGTTGCCATAGCTTATATATTTTTTATTTTTTTATCCATAATTATATACTTTGTAACTATGCCTAATAATTATTTTTAATATGTATATTCGAATTTAAAAATTTATTATGTTTGTAATTTTAATCATAAATTAATGTATTAATAATGTCAAAGTAAACTTATAATGAATCATTTAGGGTGGAAAGCGCTGGCGACTGTAACACAATTTATATTAGTATTGTCGTCTACGACAACCTTTTATTTTAAGCCGAACTGTTTTCTTTGATTTCTTGTTGAGTTAATTATAGCTATTATTATAAGAGAAATTGTATACTTATTGATGATGAATAAATGATTTTTATTATTATATTATATTATTATTATAGCTCTAATATCCTAGTCTATGTCCTAACTTCGTGACGATGTCTATTCCAATTCATTATAATAAGTTTCACAAACCCATCGCTACCGATTTCATTATGGATGTATTTCTAAGCTGAAAAAGTGCTCATACATTTCAGTTCGTCACGCTCATACTTCTACTACAGTTATAATGCTACAACTTCGATTTTATACATAATATTATAAGAACGAAAATACAAGTTCATTTACGGGGTTTAATACCTCAAAATAAGTAAGTAAACGCGATTAACCCCCGTTAACTTGTATGATACTCAAGTATATTCCAAAGTTAAGATATTCATACTTTCAAACCGATTTAAAAAGGATAAGATTTTCTTTTTGCTTTAATTAATTGATTTTATAACCGCCTATGTAAGTAGGTATATGGCGTTAATGCTGTCACTTCCATGCCCACCATGATTAAGGTTCGCTTGAGTTCGGTCATACATTCAACGCAGATTGGAAATTACTGTAGATTGATCAATAGAATTTCTTTAACCTGTGCCGAGTGGTTCTTTGTTGATCAACCGATTGTGTACATCTGCCATTATTCGAGAGACAAATTAACGCATACAAGCTTAGAAAAAAAAAATACGATTTTCTACATATACTTATTTTTCTTCCTTTACACTTAACACTAACATCGAGCAGTAGGAAGGCCAAGATTCCATACTCTATTTATAATAATATCTATATAGAAAAGTCTTTAAATGAGCAACAGTGTTTAGCAATTGTACGTGCACTTACAATCTTCTTAATTTTTAGATGGTTGTGGTTACCGTAGTCGATCCTAAAACTAAAATTTTTAGTTGTAGGCAAGATTTCCTGCATGATTTCTGTTTAAAAGTTTTTATTGTAATAGTAATTTACTGCAGAGAAACCCCACTGATTGAGGGCCATGGTCTCAGGACGCAAATAACATAACATAACTCCACGCCTTTATCCCCAAAGGGGTAGGCAGAGATGTATTACACACCCACACTTTGCCAATTTTATTATGTTACGGTCCCAATGTAATAGGGGGCGAGCCTATTGCCATCTACTATGCATATTATTAAACGAGCTACAGTTAACATTTTTAATACACACACAACTTCGAAAAGTTGGAAGTGTGTGCCTGGGGTACCTGGGGATAGAGCCCGAAACCACCGTCTTGGCAGCCAGTTACGTACACCACTAGGCTATCGCCGCTTTTCATGTAAAATATAGAGTCACACTGTAAATAATACTCTCTTAATGCACTCCCACGATCCCTAAGGAACAAACATACCAAATTTCAGCTTCTGGCGCCCAGTAATTTTGGCTGTCCGTTGTCTGTCAGTCAGTCATTAACGCAAAGATTTACTATATACAGATTTGTATGACATTGATGAATATATCGTCAAAATAGACAGCAAGCACAAGCATGCAAACGTGTACGATAGAAGTTCAGTTCTAAAATTTAACTCGAATGCCCGTCTTGGACAGTATCCAATATAATTTATTAGCCATCTGACAGATTTGTGAATCTCCTAAGTTTATCGCTCCATATGCTACTTTATAATTATAACTCTGTAGACAAAGTTACGTAGGGATGCATTCCCATGGTGCTATAATATTATAGACAGACATGATTAATTTAAATAATTTTACGGTGATTGTCGACATAGCCATTTTTCAACATGAATTCACCAGATTTATCAGACTAGGTACCTTTAATAAGGAAGAATAAGGGATTAATTGCACCATTCCGGATAGTTGCGTCTGTGTCTGTGAGATGTGGCAAGTGTTGATTGCATTCACCATTGTACAATTAAATATGGCCTCAGTTTTATTTAGCTACACGATCTCATGGAATGTTCACGTAACGTTGAGTTTGTTTTCTCTAGCAGAAATGCTTCAAAATGCTACAATTATATTAACTGATGGCTCGTCAGCCATTTATACCGACGATATTATAAACAAACCGGACAAATGTGATATAACACTATATAGTAAAGAAACAAGATCAGCGCTTTAACTATTATGTTTTAGTATTTAGCGTTAGATCGCTACTGTGCTACAAATTTCATTTAAGGCCGTTTGTTTTGGCTATTTCTTAAAACAATCATCGTTACGCCATGCTAGCGATGGTACAAACTCTGAAAATGCGTAGTGTTTTCAGCAATCTGAAATGCACCTAATTATAATTGACTTTATACCTAACATTTACAATATTTATTATTTAATGAAATAATATTAAAGTATCAATGTTTTAACTGTTAGTAAATATATAGCCAAAGTACAGAATTACTCGTGAAATATTGCCATTTAATCATCCGAATGAGAGGTTAGCAAAACATATCGTACCTTTAATTTTTTTCTCCAACAAAAATCCAAGAATCTACATAACGCAAAAATCTTCCAAATTACCTTGAAGTCTCACAAAAGCCACGTAAATCAGGCACTGACAGCCGCTTGTTTTGAATGGCCCAAAATTTGTCACAACAAATTATACAATCGTGCTGGTGTAAAGGGTGGCTCTTTTTTACACGACGCGAAATAATTCTGTAATTGGAGGTAGAATTAAATTGACCTTAATAAACGAAGGCTTGTGGACGTATTGAGTGGATAATACCTAAATGTTTCAATATATTTTTAATGTATTTTAGCTTTTTATTCACGACAAAGATATTTAAATGAGCACAATTTCATGATAATGGCAGTCACCATGGCACACTAATATAGTGTGCCATGGTGACTTTTGACGTCAATAGAAATTTATTTGGGTCTTTAGAAATGAATTTATGTAAGTTTAACTTATCACCATACAGATAGATCTTGGCATCAGCTAGGTGCTTGAAATTAAATGACAAATTGTTTAAAATCATTTAAAAAATGGTTGTTTCAAAATGTATTTTTTAATATGCACGACCTTTTTGGTAAAAAACATTCGCAACGCAATATTTAACTTTATTTTTGTATTTTTGTAATTTCTTTTGAATCTTGTAATTTCTTGGCTTAGGTACTCAAGTTACGTTTTTTCTTTTATATACATACTTATATTGCGTACCTACCCGACAGGGGTAGGTAGACTGTTAAAACCGAATTTTTCAAAACTGTTATATCTGAGTATATGTACACAGTTGTGCAATAAATAAATCTTTATACTTATCTAATTTAATGATAATAGTCTTTTGTATCGTCAAATATGTACCGATATAGAGTTTAATTATAAACACATTTTGTTGGTTTTTCACAGTCCAGCGGAATTATTCTCGCAACCCATCACGCAATTCAAAACTTTCAAATTGAAATTGATCAATATCGCTACTCAAGGCATTGTACCTGAGCTACCAAAGCAGTTTCCAATTAATACCTCTTCGTTACTCTACGAACAAGCAATACCAAAAATACCCAAATTCTTAAATAATAATTGCCGATCGCAAAATGTTTAAGAACCACAAAAGCGTGGTGGCATCAAAATCCAGTACAACAATTATTTGAAAATCATTCTCTTCAACAAAACCTATAGAAGAAGGCTTTGCCCGGAAGGAGCTTTGCTCAGATATCACCGACCCAAGCGTGACGGCGCAGTTTCTTTCACTACCGTTACAATGTTTCACTTTAAAGAAAATATGTTACATAGAGGAGTCTATAAATAGGCTAAGTCAAAACTGCTAAGAAAATGTACCTACCTGCTTTAATTGTGAACCAATTTTTTCTATATGTCTATTTGGCAGCTAACAATGAGCTACTGCTAATATGTTTTTTGGTAAGTTGGCTAATTTTATTTTGGACATTGAGTGACACTAACACTAGTGTCGCATCACTATTCATCAATCCAGCTCATTTGTTGTGTGAGTGACTATTTATAAATTACTGCGCACACCTGTCTGCGTATAGACTCGAAACTTCCTACCCCTTTCGTAACTTTAAGAGTGTTCGTAAACATTGTATAAAGTTATAATAGGGCTTTTCCATATGCCTACGTATGTGTTTGTTGGGAATGGACCCATCTGTTGTGTATTCTGTCAATCGTTTGAGCGCTGAGTCTATGGAATAGAACAACATTGCGACGCACTAACAAACTTTTTCGTTAAAACTTTTTGGACAATTCTCATGGTGCAGTTTAACTTTCTTGCACATAGCGCACAAACTTTAATGCAGGGTGGGTAGAAATGGGTCTATAGTGCATTGTCTGTTTTTTTCGTCTGTAGATACGTAGATACCTCTTTGAACGCCAGAAGTGGATAAAGCCCTGCTATTTAAAATATTGATGACTTGAAGAGTTGTGCATAAACTAGGTATTATAGGGTCATTCTCAGCCGGCTCAAATAAGCGCGTCCAGGTCGAAATTCAGTACAAAATGGATAACTAACAACTTGATATTTTTTTCTATAATAGATAGGACTTCATATTAGGTGTCGCAAGTATTATTTTTAAATAAATAAAATGCAAGGGAATAAAAAAAAAGAAAAACCTTGAAAATATTGACCTCGGTGCCGCGTCCGGCCCTCGGATTGCGAAGGTTAATATTATAAATAGCACTGTTTAGCATGTGTTCACAAATAACTAAATTTCCGATGTGAGTTTACCAGCATTCCTGTCCTCGGTCCACGGCACTGCAGAATTGACCAGGAAAATCTTAGCACCTACACTGGTCGATTCTGGGGTGCCGTGTGTGATCGATGCTGTGAATGCTTGGAGAATGGCTTGTCCAAACACCGAGTTACCCCGAGACTTATCCTCTCAGAGGCAGTGGGACGGGCCGCTTTGCAGCGCAGTACGAGAAAATCTCCTAAGTACATCGTCCAATGCTGCAGAGCGTGCCCGTTTGCTGACTGTGGGAGAATGGGAATCGGGTCTCTGGCTTCAGGCACTGCCATCGTCCAATATAGGTACCATATTGGACGATACGACTTTCCGCATCGCCGCTTGCCTCCGTTTAGCTGCGTCATGTGTTTCTCCGCATCGCTGTCCCTGTGGGGAGGCTGTCGACAGCCTTGGTCACCATGGCTTATCATGCAGCAGGAGCGCAGGTCGTATATCACGACACGGCAATCTCAATGACATACTTCGCCGGGCTCTTGTCACCGCTGGCGTTCCAGCCCAACTTGAACCTCAGGGGCTGGCACGTGACGATGGCAAAAGACCAGACGGTATGTCTTTACTCCCATGGAAGTTGGGTAGGCCTTTGGTGTGGGACGCAACGTGTGTCGATACCCTCGCGCCATCTCATCTTCCTGGTACAGCGGGTTGTGCGGGCGCTGCTGCTGCTACAGCGGAGACCTTCAAACGGCGCAAATACGCAAACCTAGTAGGGGAATACGTATTTGAGCCGTTTGGGGTCGAAAAGTTGGGGCCATGGGGTCCAAGTGCAAGATCTCTCTTTAGAGATCTCGCAAAGAGACTGGTCGACGCCTCGTGTGACCAGAAGGCTAGGGTGTACTTGGCCCAAAAGTTAAGCATTGCCATACAACGTGGCAATGCTGCCAGCGTTCTGGGCAGGCTCCCAGTCGACGGCGATGTGGAGGACTTTTATGACGCCCTCTAAATTATTTTCTGTATATATTTCATGGGATAGTATTTTAAAATTTAAGTTAAGTTTAGTTAAATACCTAAATAATTTTATGTACATTGATATGAAATAAATAATCTTATGTACTAGATAGTTATTTGTGCAATGTATAATATTGCTACGTCATTATAGGCTATACTAAACAAGTTACAACTGATTGTCTTCGCATCCGAAGTTTAGAGTTGATATCAGTGGCGCGCACCGATCTGTTCATAAATCCTGTATTTTAGGGAGTTCGAGACTATTTGCTAAAGTAATACGAACAATTAGTAGTGCCGCGTCAGTTGTAAGGATGACATGTCTGTGCGTCTCCGTACAACTCTTTTATTAAGGTTCTTAGTCGTATTCGGTGGCTTGGTATATCCTTAAAATTGATTTCGGTGAATTCATTTTATCTACAACTATTTAACTTAAAATGTTTAAACTATACTAATCGTATGTCTTATGTTTATTCGATTCCAATAAAAAAGATTAAAATAAAAAAATAGTGTTAATATTTTTTTTTTAAATTATAGGATTTTGCTAATTATTTAACTTTCTCATCACCTCTCATGTTGTTTTAAGCATTTTGGCATAATCACAATACTGTGATTATGCCAGATTAAAAAAGGGAGTGAAATCAGTGCAGCTAATTCTAATAAACCTCAAATTTCATCGAACATTCTAATTAAAGCTGGTAGGTTTGCTATTTTGTTGACCTTGCTGATGAATTCTATGAAACCAAGCAGCACCTGGCCCATACCTAAACATCAGACATTGAATTGCACGAAAATGATAGCTTCTGGACGCATGTGTCGTCAAAATATTACTCCGATAGTAATGAATGAAGTTACATTCTCTAACATTGACAGCAGTGACGAGGAATATAACATTTTTTTAATTCAGGATTGAAAACTTGAATGATTATAAAGGTTTTATAAGCTTTATTACATCGTTAATTTAATGCTAGGTGCTTAATATACCTAAAACTATTTTAATCGTGTTGCAACCAAAAGGCAATGTAATATTTTTAATACAATTACAAATATTATTAGTCAAATAAGTGCCTTCTAGATAATTGTTGATGTTTTTGAAAGACCGATTATAAGTGATTTTAAAATAATAATTAAATTATTATCTGTGATTAAGATAAATCTCAACGAACACTTCAGATTTGTTTAAATTCCTGTATTGTCAGTTTTAACGACTACCTGCTACTTTTATTAAAAGTTAATGTAATAATTTAACGCTTCCTTCCAAAGTTGATTCTTGTAAAATTTCTTATATGTTAATAAATGGGGCTTTAGTCTCGGTAAAATAAAATGGTTTATTGTATAATTACCTAACCTGCAATTTCTTACCTAGTACGTATCATACGTATCTACGTAGGTAGTAGAACTCAAGCAGTTAAAACATAGGGATATTATAATAGTCTTCAGATTATAAATTATTTGATATGTTTGATTACCTAACCTGCAATTTCTTACCTAGTACGTATCATACGTATCTACGTAGGTAGTAGAACTCAAGCAGTTAAAACATAGGGATATTATAATAGTCTTCAGATTATAAATTATTTGATAAGTTTGATTTCGGTGATAAGAATAATGATTACAGTGGACACCATTTAAAGAAAATTGAATTCCTACTTATCCATTCAGCCTATGTTGTTCCCTCTACTACTAATATGTTTTAAATTAAATTTAGATTTGATATTTCATGCTAATAATGCCTAAATTTGCAAAAAAAGAATTACCACCGAAGTCAACCAAATAATGAGTAACCTGATAATTAACCTAAAATATATAAAATGTAAATCTTAAGTATAATTTCTATTGAATACATACTGATATAAAACATCACATTAATGGTAACATCAACGCTTACATCGCTTGGTAATGACCAATACTAGCATTTGCTGAAAAGTAATTAAATGTAAATTCCTTCGAAACCGGAAGATGTATTTAGCACAGAGGCACTATATGCATTTGTCTTAGACGTACAATGTTGTGTTTGGGCATTGTCTCCGTACTGAGAATACTAATTGAAACATTCATGTACTCCAATGTGTACATTGTGCTCGAAGCTTGCTGCGAATAATGTAGGACAAGCGTCATTGGGAATTTATTACGCAATCTCGTATTTTCTTCCTTTTTGCTTTAAAGCATTACCAAAATTTAATCATGGTTCATTTGTTTTTTTAACTATTAATTTCAGTTCAACCCAAGTAAGTAGTTTTAGAAACAATGATTAAAAAGCAAATATTTAATTTTTTCTGCAATTCTGTATAGCAAGAAGCAAACAAAGATTCGAACAACGGACACAGAGCAAGTGCATCCGAAATAACGCCGCCACAAAGTGCTCTCACGCGTGGGGATCGAACCCAAAACACTCGGCGCAGCGTGAAACGGCGGGACGGATACTACGCCATACATACGGTCAGCCAAGAAGTGGCCCAGTTTTAATTGTCATCAAAATAACGCTAAATTTAAGTTGGACCTGTCAGAAACTTGAAGTATAACTAATATACTGTACGGTATTTTCAAGTTGACTATACAGTCAACAACCAGAATTACTCTAGATTAAAACCTTTAAAGATATTTTTAAGGAGGTAGTTATAGTTTTCAACTTACCATTTTTTTTTAATTATTGCTTCTTAAAATTTTGCTTTCGTTTATTTATAGTATAATTAGTTTTCATACACTTAAGACTTACTTAATTGAATTCCAAACCATATTTAGTCCTAGTTTTATTATAAAGCCCTAAGAGTAGTGCATCACAACTATAATACGTTAGAATCAAACCTGCTACCATAGCCTAACCATACACCATGTTTAACAAGCATTCTCCGTAGTATACAGAATATATTCTATTTCATTTGCTTTTAAACCAAGCTTATTACGTTATTAAATTGTCCTAAAACCCGAGTGATGAGAAACGTTGAATGTAAAAGCGTTTATTTTATGAGTTCGAGTGAGCCTTCTTTCACAAAATTTTGTCTCATACAAAACATTATCTCGCGTACTAAATATACGGCACGTAATTTATTTCTTTTTAAATAGATTGCAATGACCTTATTTTAGTGACTTTGAAATGGAAATACTTAATTGTCCATTTAATTTTAGACTTCAATGTTGTATTACGACCGAAAGAAAAGAGAAATAATATCGCTTTTTAATATTAAAAGAGTTGCCTAATGGTATAATGAATTTTATTAATATTAAAACATTCAAAAAAGCTTTTACTATTATTATTATGTTTCTCTTTTCCACGGGTATTGTTCTAAGTCGTCAAAACAATTCCCGGCCCTTTGGAAGGCTTACACGGGGACATGGGTCCAACGTGCAGAGGCCCTTAGAGATTTTTAATCTAAAATGGGATGAGACACATGCCGGGGAGCCTCCACAACTGCACTACTGAGTACAGCTATGGACTAGCCGCAGCAAATGTAGGACTATTGCAATGATGTGGAGTCTAATTTACTGGTTTATGGGGATGGGTGTTAAATGGACTGGTAATAATGATACTATGGATAACAAACGGCACCTGCCAGTGATACTCCTATAGCATCCGTTCGCGTGGCAGGTGGTGACTCGCCAACTCACTTGATGGGCCCTCTCTAAACAGCCACCCAAAGCAAACAAACTCTGCCATAAAGGCAGCCAGAGGGCAACACCGGTGCGAGTGGCTAGGGGTGTCGAGCGGTGCGGCACCGGTTTCGCCATCGCGGGCCTCGTGACAACGGAGGCCCGGAGCGGGTTTCCCCGTAGTTACGCCCTTGAGAATGACACTTCCACCCCCGAGCTAATATCTCTTGCGGCTTCCCTGTGGCCGGCCGACCAAGGCAAGCCAGAGTTGAGAGTCCTGCGGGCACTCTTGGAAATTCTCTCCGGCCAGCCAATAAAGGCAAGCCCTGAGAGGCCCTGACCGACTCTCTGAAGCATTCGGGACCGCAGTGTCGCCAAACACATTCAGCTCGCCACAAAGCTGCCCTGCGGTTGTAAGCTTTCTTTTCATCTTGTAATACATTTTTTGTTTATATTACACGATGAAGGTGATGTTTGAAAGCTGTTACTCTGCCCTCTGAGATTGCGTTAGTCTCATTGTCTAGAGTTGCCGTAGGCAGGCAGGAATTGTTCAGAGTGCGCAGTGGAAGTTGTAATACATCTGCCTGACTACGACAAGACAAGGATCCAGACACAATGCACTGCGTTGCACAGTGATGAGTTCAAAGAACATGCAAGTTACAACTATCAATATTAATTAACTTATCAAATCTTCACTGATGCTCCTGATAATGTTCTTGAGTGGACCTATAAGATTAACTCATAATTTTGGCCAAAATAACAAGAAAATCGTTATAAATACCACAGGGTCCAGTTTGGCGTCCTTCATCAGCGAAGTCGTAGGGCACCAACCACGTGCACGTTGGCGGATTCACAATTTTACAAATGTCCAATAGTTCACAATGTCTTTTATCACAAATAACAATTCGCGAAGCTACAAGGACGAGCTTTTCAAAAGGCGATCAATTTATATCAATTACAAAACCACGCGAGACAGACCAAACGGTGTGAGCGCAACCATTTTTCCGAAACGGGCACAAAGACAAACAAAACACACAAGTAGGCCTTAACAGTCTTGCTGTTTCGAAGTGTCGACGTTTTCACCAAAAAGGGACCAGCGAAGTCCGTGCCAACACCGTCAAACGTCCTGCTCTCAGTTACGCGATCTGCCGGTAAGTCTCCCATCAAGGGCTGCATGGTAGAAGCCTTGAGCTTATAGCAAGGGATGCAGCGAAAGACTACACTCCGAATAATTCTTCGGGCATACAAAATCCAAAACTCGCGTTGTAAAATGTCCAAGAGCGCATTACAACCAGCATGCGAATTTTTAAGGTGACGATCAGTTACCAACAAGCGTAGCAAATGACCGTCCTTAGGTAACAACAGGGGGTGACGTGACCCGTAAGGGAGGTTGGCGTTCTTGAGACGCCCTCCAACGCGCAAGAGACCCGTATCGTCCAAAAAGGGGTTCAATTTAGATACAGCTCCCGACAATTTCGGTTTCCCTGACTTAAGGATAGCAATCTCCCTCTCAAAATGCGCCAATTGCACAGAACGAATCCAAAAGGTGAGAGACTCCTGTCGTTTCTGTTGTGGGTGCCTAAAATTAAAAACAAAACGCTTTATCCAAGCAGTAACACCTAACAACTTATCGAGGGAGCTGTAACGGTTCAACAAAAAATCGGGGTCCAAGGCGCATTCCACCTTCTCAAGAGCGAGTGTTCGTAGACCCGGCAAATTAGAAGTATTCAAAACTGGCGTTCGAGGCCAATCAATTTCTGGTCGACTCAACCATTTTGGACCCCACCACAGCGAATGACCTATCAAACTAGGCGTCAAGCATCCGCGCGAGGCACAATCAGCGGGGTTGAGCTCACCTGGCACGTGTCTCCAAACAAGCTTGACTTCAGATTTTTGGGTTTGGGAGACGCGATTAGCGACAAATACCTCCAAGGTGTGGACAGAAGCCTTCAACCAACAAATAACAATTTGGCTGTCTGTCCAGGCGTAGGTCCCATTAATACAAATGCTTTGCAAACCCAAGGTGCTGGACACGTGGTTCAATAAGCGTACAAGTAGGGCTGCTCCCGAGAGCTCCAATTTTGGGATGGTCAGAGATGTCCGAAGGGGCGCAACCTTGCTCTTCGCCATGATCAGGGAAACCCTCACCTGACCTGAGGCACTAACTGTGCGCAAGTACACCACGGCCGCGTGACCACGTTCCGAGGCATCACAAAACCCGTGAACCTTGGCCTTGTACTTCCCGGGAGGAAGGATGGGACGAGACAAGGAGATCTCGTTGATGGCAGGAAGTGAGGATACAAAAGAGATCCATTCCTCAACAAGAGTACCGTGTAGAGGTTCATCCCAGGTCAACCCTGCTGTCCAAAGCTTCTGCAAGAAGCATTTTTCCCAAAATATAACAGGACAAATCCAACCGTTAGGATCAAAGGTTCTGGCGACAGTAGACAATACAAGACGTTTAGTCCAAGAACAAGGCAATTTCAAGTCTACGTTATACGTAAAGATGTCTTGGACTGGTCTGTACTGAACGCCGAGAACAGCCATCATGGCGGGGTTGTCAACAATCTCAAATAGATGTGGATCTTGCTGATGATCCTCTGGCAAGCCTTCCAAAAGCGCTGGTGAGTTGGAAATCCATTTGCGCAACTCATAACCAGCGGAGGCCAAAATACCTATCAATTCGTCCCGCAGGAGGAGCGCCTCGTCCGGTGTGGAGGCGCCAGAACAAATGTCATCCACGTAAATATCGTCCTTCGGGATCGTCCTTCACGGTCTGCGAGCTCCCAAAGAGAACGTATTGCCAAGTAGGGGCTCGACCTCAGCCCGTACGTATTGGTATTGAGCTCGTAGACGTCCGTGGGATCGCGAGGATTCTCTCTCCAAAGGATCATCTGGAAACGACGGTCATCAGGGTGGATAATCGTCTGCCTGAACATCATTTTTATATCGGCTACAAAGACAACCTGATGTCGTCCGAAGCTGGTGATGACGTCACAAAGGTCCTTGACCAACTTGGGACCAGAATGCAACCACTGGTTCAAGGCTACGCCTGTTGAAGTCTGCGCAGAACCATCAAACACTGTGCGCAGCTTGCCAGTCGATGGCTTCAATACCGCATGATGCGGGAGAAAGTAGTGCTCTACCGAACGCCAATCCAAATTTGACACAGACATGTGTCCCAATTGTTCATATTCTCTCATGAACTCAATGTACTTCTGTATGAGCTCCGGATCACGACCCATACGACGCTCCATAGCCAACAATCGCTTTTCGGCTAAAGGTCGTGACTCACCAAGAGGAGGCCGAACAGTCAGAAAAGGTAGCCTCGTAATGATCCGACCAGAACGGAGTCGACCAGTGTTGTTCTGGAAGAACAGCTCGCACTCCTCATGTTCTGGATTCAAACGGGCAGCTTGAGGGGGCTTCTCTACCTCCCAAAACCTCTGAACAGCATCTGAGAGAGCGGAGCCTACAGCCAACAAATTATCAAGTTCACTTGGAGGGGGTCCCTAGGTACAGGTCCCATCAAAGCAAATCCAAATATGGTTGGGATGGCAGTCAAACCATTTGGCACCAAGAGCCGTTTCCCACCAATCAAAATTCCACCGAGGACATCAGAGCCAATCAACAAGTCGATTTGTCCTGGTGTGTCAAATTTGGGGTCTGCCAGATCCAATCCCGATGTCAAATTCACCACAGCAGCAGGTAGCTGCTTCTGTGGATGCATACCCAAAATATTCTTCAGCACAATAGCCGAGGTTTTAATCCTCGGGTGTGAAGATTCAACAGGGGCAAACAAAACCTTAACTTGCCCTTCAACATTAGAGGCTACGTCACCTATTCCCCGTATACAATTTGGAAAAGAGCCCATATTTAATTTAACCTGCCCTACCAAATAAGTGGAAACAATGCAACCTTGTGAACCTGTGTCCAATATAGCCCGGACAACACAGAGGTCCCCGTGGGTCCCCAGACCCTAACAGCAACCGTTAGTAGGATAACGGTCTTAATGGGGGTGGTTGGCGTTATAGGGCAGGAGTCAATGACCTATTGTTGCCTGGGCGGCAACCGTTGGCCAGGACCAGGCAAATCAAAATGAGGGTGCGGCTTGAAGTCCTCAAAGGCGCGATGACTTGATCCGCGTGCCATCTGTGGGGGGTCATAATGACGCAACCGCCCAAAACGAGGTGGGCGCGAGTCAAGGCGGGGACGCTCCGCCAAAGGAGGGGAATACCTGGGGCAGCAGTCATGGTGCTGGTGACGCTGAACAGCATATTCAGGTGCGCGAGAGAGAGGAGGCGTGCGCACGCTACGGTTCTCCAAGTGGGGTGAGCGGCGATCAGTTTAGCGAGGCGACTCTCGACTACGCACCGGTGAGCCTCGGCTGCCACCTTGAAAACACCCGCCCGTGCGCGGCGTCGGCTGGTTGGACAAGCGGCCTACCTCTCTGGTATTCATGCAGAGAATGTCCTAATGCTGTCCTCCACAGTGAGGACAGGGGCGAGAGTTTGGGCAGTCTCGCTGGTAGTGGGACCCCAAGCAAGAGAAGCAAAGGCGGCGGGCATTCGCGATGCGCCTACGAGAGGCGACATGCTGGTCCATAAATGCCCTGCAACTGGCCGTTCTGTGCCCCGTGACCTTGCAGTAAGAGCACTCCGCTGGGTTCTGCGTGACTGCAAAGCGAGGAGGGCGCCGGTAAACATTGGCTCGGGTGTGAACGCAAGCCTGCTCCTTGACCTTGGGCGGCTGCGACTTAGCCGGCGTGTCACCACCGGAGTTGTCCAAGACCCGGCACTCATCCTCGAGAAACCTCTCCAGGTCAGCAAAGGGGGGCAGATGGGTCGCGCTATCCCCACCAAAGCGCTGTTCAAAACGCGACCTCAGGTCGGCAGGCAGCTTTTTCAGCACAATGTGCACCAATAGGTAGGACCATTGGTCCACGGGCAGGTCCAAGCACTTAAGTGCGTTGATTGCCACCAAAAGCGGGTTCAAAAGTTGGGTGCGCAATCCAAAGACCTGGGTGAGCGTGGGCAAACTCAAAATCTGTTCAATATGCGTGTCGGCGAGGCCACGTTTGTTATGGTACCTACGGGTAATTAAGTCCCGAGACGAGGCGTACCAGACGTACGCCTCGTCAGACACGGGCAGATGCTGGATGAGGCCCTTGGCCTCCCCATCCAGAACCGACATCAAATAGGCCAATTTTTGTGCCGGCCGAAGGTCAGCCCTGTCATCGACCAGGCTGTCAAACAAATTAACGAAGCCCAGGTAGCTTCCTAGGCAGCCATCGAAATGCGGGAGGTCTAAAGTAGGAAGCCTACTCACCAATCCCGGTGCTGTCCTAGGAAGCTCCTGCTTCAAGCCGGGTTGCCCGTCCCTCTCGGCAATCAACTGTCTTGCACAGTTGGAGACAGCATCATACAGGTCTAAGACCTGGGCATAATCTTCGCTGACTTTATTTCGCTGGTAAGCGGTGAATTCATTAACTGACACTTCGAGACAGCAAGTGCTGAAGTGCGGCATTGCTGTTCCACACTTGCCAGGCGATCATCGATCCGCTCATACCTTTGTAGTAAGGCCTGCTGGCGATCAGGCCGGTTCACCAAGGCACTGGCCGAGGCAAACCAGCGCAAATCTGATGCAATAGCACCAGCAGCCGCACGCAAGTCCTTGATAGCTGACATAATTAAATTTCAAAAGAGCTTGGACGAACGTTAAATAATATTATCAATTAAAACTTAATATTTGTTAATTCTTTGAAACCAACAATGTATTAGCCTGTTTACTGCAAGTGCAGGCAAGTGACAGGTATCTACTGTCCAACAAAATTAATAGTTTCAATTATATTGACACAAAAACAATCAAGTTATCAAGAGTTGAAACTTCATATAAGTTAATTAATTACTTGCAACAGACAGACTGGCTTTGTTATTTGAGATATACAATAGTAGTAGTATGTGTTACCTAACAAAATTATTAATATATTATAACAAGGTTTATCAATGTTTATCAAAAGTTTGATTGTTATAATGTTTCAACTCAATATAATATATTTAGTTTACACTTAGTGTATTGCATATTATGCATTTAACCATTAACTAAATTAATTGATACATATAACTGTTATGTATCCAAACAAACTAACTTATTAATACTAACAACAACAAATTTAAGTTAGATTTCAACAATACAAATCAAACAATTACTGATTGAGGTTATGTATGACAATGTGTTTCAAGTTATGTAGGTCAACTTATACAAATAAATATTATGTATTTTAGGCAAAAACTGACCTGACAAACACTACAATACTGTCTACAGGGTGATAAGATACAAACTTATACCAATCTGAGGTTTGTACTCAGCAATGCAACAGAAGTAAAATAATCAACTACGCTCTGCTACCAAAATTATGTCTAGAGTTGCCGTAGGCAGGCAGGAATTGTTCAGAGTGCGCAGTGGAAACACAATGCACTGCGTTGCACAGTGATGAGTTCAAAGAACATGCAAGTTACAACTATCAATATTAATTAACTTACCAAATCTTCACTGATGCTCCTGATGATGTTCTTGAGTGGACCTATAAGATTAACTCATAATTTTGGCCAAAATAACAAGAAAATCGCTATAAATACCACAGGGTTCAGTTCGGCGTCCTTCATCAGCGAAATCGTCGGGCACCAACCACGTGCACGTTGGCAGATTCACAATTTTACAAATGTCCAATAGTTCACAATGTCTTTTATCACAAATAACAATTTGCGAAGCTACAAGGACCAGCTTTCCAAAAGGCGATCAATTTATATCAATTACAAAACCACGCGAGACAGACCAAACGGCGTGAGCGCAACCATTTTTCCAAAACGGGCACCAATGACAGTTCAGTGTGACCATAGTCAAAATTTACAATAGACTAAACTAAACGTTACTAAATTGATATAATTGACTTGACCTATCACAAATATTATTTCTATTTCAAACACTCATGATGAGATAACGTCTGCCCCAGAGGGGTTTTATTATTATGTTCCTCTTTATTTATTCACATTCTCATTAATCTAATTTTATACAATTAAATCACTTCACAAAAAAATAAATTTAACCATATAAAATAGGACCACGTAGACCCACCGGCATCGGGCACAGGGACCCAGCTACCGGCGGTTAGGGCTCCAGAGAGAGGAACCTCCGAACGATGCTTGTCGTCTCCAGCAATACTGCCTTCTGTATAGAGGACTTGATCCAGCCGTCTAACGAGAGCCTCTTGAGGTGGTGGTCGAGGCTCTTGGCAATAAGACCATTTACGGTCACGACTATCGGCACAATGATCGCCGAGTCAACATCCCACATATCGACAATCTCGTGAGCCAGGTCCAAATACTTCATATGTTTATCTTTTTTGGCTTTCACGAAATTCTCGTCATGGGGTATGGTGACGTCGATGATCATTGCAAGGCGCTCTAATCGGTCTATCACCACTATGTCCAGCTTGTTAGCCGCAATATTTCTGTCAGTAATGATAGACCGATCCCAGTAGAGAGTAGCACGACCATTCTCAAGAACTGGGTCAGGCACATACCTGTAGTACGGTACTTCGGAGTCGACAAGTTGGTACTTTAAGGCAAGTTGCTGGTGGACTATCCTGGCTACTTGGTTATGACTATGCAAGTATTCGCCGTTGGCAAGACGAGAAGAGCCGGATACTATATGTCTGAGCGATTCACTAAGCTGGTGACATGCCCGACATATGTCAACCATCCCATCCCTCAGAATATATTTCCGGTAGTTGTTCGTCATGACAACTTCGTCCATAATTGCAAATACAAAACCTTCTGTTTCGGCGAAAAGATCGCCAAAACGTAGCCAGGACACCGAAGCTGGAAAATCTACATCGGGCCCATGCAAGGCCCGGTAAAATCGTCCATGCAGCTCTTTGCCCTTCCAAACCTCCTTGCACTCGTCTACACCAAGTACGGCAGCTTTGCGCCAGTTCTCTTTGGCTAGACCCAACGGGGTAAGTCCGTTGTCCACAGCAACCACATCTCGGTGCACACCCGCGGCAGTGTGGATAAAGTATTCTCTGAGATTGCACACCTCGCGATTGTGGGGGCTCTTGGCACTTAAGAAGCCCCGACCCCCTCACTTCCGCGGGATGTACAATCTCATCACTGACGAACGCGGGTGATGCTTCCGGTAGGTGGTGAGTAGACAACGAACTTTCCTATCCAAGGCGTCCAATTCCGTCTGAGTCCATCTGAGTATGCCGAAGGAGTACATTAAGACCGGCATGGCCCAACCGTTACAGGCACGTACCTTATTTCCGCCCGAAAGAAAGCTTTTTAAAACTTTCTTCAGGCACCCAAAGAAACGCGCCTGCAACGACTGTTTCATGCCAGCCTCATCAATGCATAATGCCTGCGACATACCCAGATATTTATAGGTTTCGGTTGCAGAGAGTGATCTAAGTTGTGTGAAATCTGAAAGTTCTATACCATCAGATTCCACACTCCTGCCTCGCCTTACATGCATGACCGCACATTTATCCACACCGAACCCCATCTTAATTGAATTACTAAAGCTTTCAGTTATCTATAGTAACTCAGTTTATTGGAGGTCAGTGGAGGCAAATATTTTGAGGTCATCCATGAAGAGGAGGTGGGATATAACTTGACCTCTCCTCTGCAATCTATAGCCTAGCCCTGAACTTTCGAGCAAAGTGCTCAGTGGGTTCAGTGCTAGGCAAAACCATTGTAGCTTATGGCCGGTACCTACCGAGTGTACGTCATAATACCGTCCATACGCTCGGCCAATCAGGGTAGGCCATCGTCCGCGCTCGTAAGTTTTGCCTATATTTGGTAATGCGCCGACACGAACTGATGGAGGGCCGGTATATAAAGGGGCCGACAGAGAGGCCGTCACCGCTACTCTACACTAACCTACTACCGTTACTCTATTCTGTACCGCTATATCTTTATATATTCTACGTGTATCCTGATCCCAGCTGTGGGTAAGTTACTACATTTACTGCGTTAGCGTACTGCCCATCTCTCTACCTGCTAGCTGAGGCCGGCTGACGCCGCCTGCCTGACTCTATTGGTTGTGGCTTTCCTAATGCTGTTTCCCTTCAGGTTCCAGGTTCACGTTAAGACTCCGGCTACGCTCCTAGACCGCTACACTTCCCTGCATCGCCTTCGGCTTCACCTCTGGCGAAGAGTCTGGCCTGCCCTGCTCATCGTACACACACCGCCGGCGTCTGCCAGCTGTACCAACGTCAGCGAGGGCCTGCACCGCTACGCGCAGCCTTCGAGCAGCCTGCCTACACACTACCGGAGGGAACAGCGTGGGAGACTGCAGCCCTTAGTGTTCAGGCCAGTGTCGTGTTGTTGGTCGGTCATACTCGGCATAGGAAGCGAGACAATACTCTGCAATAAACGCATCTAGAACCTCTACTGCGTTTTTACTACCCGAACCCGTTACAGTGGCGCCTACGTGGGTTATTGTCTCGCTTTCCGTGCTCGAGTTCTCTTCTAGCAGGTCTCCATTATTGTAAGCGAGGAGGTGCGGCTACAGCGAACCGGTACGTATTGTTGTACTAATTGTCTACCTTTTAGTGTAACTACCTACTACGTAATAGTTCGCAAATTTGAATCTATCTTTTCTTTCTAATTAGTCCTAACGGTCGAACTTTTACGCCTAATCGTAAAGTAGGCCATTTGTAAGGGCGGAACGCTTGTGCACTAAGTGTAGTGTGTAGTGTATACCTACGCGGTTATTCATACACCATGGGCTCACACCCCATAAAATACTTCCTGCTAAACAAGAACGAGTTAGCTTACGAGGTCGCGATTAGAGGTGAGGAGCCGGCTACCTCTGTCCTAGGTCTGCGGAAGCAGCTCCCTAAATTACTGGAAGCCATTCCAAATGATGACATTTTGGAGTCGGGTCTAGCCATAGCGGTGGACTTCGAGGGCGCTAGTGAGGCCGTCTCTGAGCTGGCCAAGCGACTAACTTCGTTATCTGCCTCTTACGACGCGAACCTAGCTAGGAGGTCTACCGCACTGCACAACCACATTTTCCATAGACTCCGTAGGATGGAACGTCCTACGGCGTATTCAAAACGAATAACCGAATTGTGCAGCCGGTTCGACAAGCTCTCGGCGGAGCTGTCCGCCATTGAACAATCAGGTGTTCGCTCAGCTGATGCTGTGGCTGAGGCCCAACCTGCGCCGTCTACCTCGACGCAGGCAGGGTTAGCCCCAGTGTTGCATTGCGAGCATTTGAGAGTTAGCGAACTGTCTAAGCTAAAATACGACGGTACGGGATGCGTCCGAGCGTTCTTACAACGCGTAACCGAATCCCAAACCGCGCGTAATCTACCTTCCACTAAAATTTTATCGTATGCCTTCGAAATATTCACCGGTAACGCACTTCACTGGTATCGCGGCCTAAAAGAATATTTCACTACATGGGAAGAAATCACCACTAAATTAATAGACGATTTCACACCGTACGATTATGACTACCGGTTATTAAATGAAATCCGCCGACGTACTCAAGGTGCTACCGAAACTATAATTATTTATCTCTCGATTATGAATCAGCTGTTCGCTAGGCTGTCTCCGTCAAAGCGATTGTCCGAACGCGAAAAGTTAGACATCCTATTGCATAACATACGTCCATGCTACTCACTAGTGCTAGCTCCGTCAATATCTTCAATAGACAGTATAGCAACACTGCAGACGTTATGTTTAAACTACGAACCGATGAAATGTTTGAACTCTCAATTCCGCGAACCGTATTATAATAACGACACGTTGGCACCAGACCTAGCTTACAGTCACAAACCTAATAACCGAGCGCGTAATAATTCCTACAATAATTATCCCGTTGCTACTATAGAGGGTACGTCCGAATACACTGAGAACAACGAACCTAGCAAACCTAAGTCTAAACCTAGCTCTGTCGCTCTGGTCACGTCCAAGTACTGCCCGCGCTGCCGTATCAATGATCACAGTTTGAATGAATGCAAACGCGATCGCTTCGCAATTTGCTTTAAGTGCGGCCGTAGGGATGTGACATTCCCTAACTGCCCGAACTGTAAATCGACGAAACCAAAAAACTAGTTGGTCAGGGTCAGGGCGTGTCAAAATCTAAATAAGGTTCTACAACCTATTCAACCAATTTTGACAAAGATGATTGGAGAAATTGGCTAAACACTCTAAAAGTGTATTTCTCTAGTTATTCCGTCGCCTCGATCCTGGATAATAAACCTAAAAATGACCTACGGCCCTATGTTGACGTAACGATTAACAGTTTACCTATTTGTGGATTGCTCGATTCCGGTTCAGCCATTACAATTTTAGGTAACAACTCCCATCTGGAGGTAATTACTAAAACCGGGTTAGAAATACAGCAGTGTCACAACACTAATTCCATTCGGACCGCGAATGGAAATATCTTGTTGCCGCGCGGTCTTACCAACTTACCCACTACTTTTAATAATCAAACCCACTTATTGAAAGCTTATATTATTCCAGAAGTTACAAGTAATTTAATTTTAGGCATCGATTTCTGGAAATTATTTAAATTACTGCCTAACCATATCGCATCCGTATGCATGTCTAAAACATTGCCGTGTAGTGTGTTAAGTGAAAATAAGCCGAGTAACACGAACGTATTGCAATCTTTTAGTGAGTTGAGTGAGTCACAATAAAGAACGGCTAAGTTAATTATAAAGCAATACGAGTCGATTTCCACTGAAAAAACCGGTTTAGGACGAACTCACTTAATAGAACATGCAATAGACACTGGCGATTCTGCGCCGATACGCCAAAGATATTATAGGTTACCGCCGGCGAAATTAAAAATAATTATTGACGAATTAGACGAAATGCTTGCATTGGGAGTGGTAGAAAAATGCGAAAGTCCGTGGGCGTCACCGATTTTACTAACGCCTAAGAAGGACGGAAAAATAAGGTTTTGTTTAGATAGTCGCAAACTTAATTCTATTACTAAAAAATACGCGTATAAACTACCTTACGTATCCGAAATTTTAGACAACCTTAGGAACGCTAGATATCTAAGTAGTATAGACTTATCTAAGTCCTTTTGGCAGACGCCTCTTCGCGAATGTGATCGTGATAAGACTGCGTTCTATGTGCCTACTAGAGGAACATTTAGATTTGTGACTATGCCGTTTGGTTTAACGAATGCGCCTGCGACACAACAGCGTTTGGTGGATCACTTGTTTACGAACAGTCCTGAGTTCGAAAACTCTGTATTCGTTTTTTTAGATGATATCGTGCTTATATCGCCATCCTTTAATGCTCATGTGTCACTATTAAATAAAGTATACGAAAAATTAAAATCGGCCAACCTTACCATTAACTTGGAAAAATCTAAATTCTTCCGTGATGAGTTGAAGTACTTGGGCTACGTAGTAAACTCTAAAGGATTACAAGTAGACCCATGTAAGGTGGAAGCCATTCTTCAATATGCTACGCCCAAGAATAAAAAAGAAGTCAAAAGGTTCTTAGGCATTGCATCATGGTATCGGCGATTTATACCTAATTTTAGTACTATTGCCGGTCCTCTGAACAAACTTACCTCTACCGGTAAGAAAGCCGCACCATTTCAATGGTCGGTGGAAGCTGATGACTCGTTTTGTAAACTAAAACAATTGTTAAGCTCCGCACCAATATTATCGTGTCCCGATTACGAGAAACCTTTTCAAGTTCACACAGATGCGAGTGCGAGCGGCATCGGTGGGTTATTTACACAAGAAATAGATGGCGTGGAACTACCTATCGCTTACATGAGTAGGTCACTAAATGCACAGGAACAAAACTACAGTATAACAGAACGGGAGACATTAGCAGTTCTAACGGCCCTCGAATATTGGCGCTGTTATTTAGATAACGGGTTAAAGTTCGTTGTGTATACTGACCATTCTGCACTGAAATGCTTCCTAAACTTGAGCAACCCGACTGGTAGATTAGCTCGTGTGTATGTCCCTATCTACTTTCGTGTCGAGCGGACGTGTTTAACGCGAGCTCCGTGTCGGAAATTTATATTTTCGGTCGCAGAGGGAATTTCGCTATAATTCCTTCGGGATCACGTTAACAGTGCTCCAGTGCATAAGTGTAGTGATTTTCACGACTTTCCGTCGCGAAAAACCTAGTTTTTCGGCGGTTTTAAACTCGCAAAACAGTGTGTGCAAGTGATTGTTGTGTTCGTTGTGTATTTCTGCGATTTGGACGCGTATATAATACACGAACGACACCTAAGACGCTATTATAGCGCTACAGTGCCTTCAGGCACTTCAGTGATAGTGACACAGTGCTTTTTAGTGCAGATTCAAGTGACTTGCAGAAAATTTTCTGCAACCGCGTGGCGGTTGACAGCCGATGTCAAGCGTCACATGTCATCTGACAGCTGTCAGTGACGTTGTGACGTTTTTGACGTTTGTGACATTTGCGTTCGGTTACACGCAGCAGTACTGGACTAAGTAACCCGCGATAGTGACGCTTTGCGATATAGACGCCCATAGCTTTAGTTGATAAAGTTGTTTGTGCTAGTGTTGTGAACTAAGTGCAGTGCAAGGACAGCTTGCGTACGCCGGGTGCACCACACACTCGGAGGTTCCGGTACCGTGAGTACTACGTGCACCCAAGGTGTACAAACTTCACCAGTATCGACTTACACCTTGATAACCCTTGGGCGCACGCTTTAGTTTAGTTTATAGTCTATAGTTTTTAAGCTGTAGAATATTAGTGCTTAGCAGTAGTGTTAAGTAGCTAATTAATAGGTATAAGGTCATGGAGGAGGAGGACGCTGAACGCCAGCGGCGCGCAGACCCTGGGCCTGCGCCCGCGGGCGAAGCCTCAGCGGAATTTAACCCGCGCAACTCATTGCTGCGCACGCCGCCAGGAGCATTCAGCACGCCGTTTGCCTCGCCAATGCAGACGCAGCCCGCAGTGCAGGCGCCGCCACAGGTTGGCGGCAAGCGCTTACTGACCTCGCCACCCGAGATGCCGGACCAGACGAGACGCAAAGTGGCGCCAGCTCGAAAGCAGACGACGACTCGAGCCGAGCCTCTAGTAACCGAGCAGATTACCACCATGGCACCTCCGACAACTCCAGTAACTCCAGTGCCCGCATCCTCCGCTTCTGCAGCCGACCTCGTCGAGCTTGCGACGGAGTCAACCGGCGGGATCATGGAGGCCGTACGTTCAAAGACAAGCAAGCTGAACAAAGATGAGATAGCCGCCATCGGGTTTTACGTCAACAACGTCAGCTCGGTGGTGCTGCACCTCGTTACAAGACTCGCGGCCGCGGAGCAACGCGCTGCCGTTGCGGAGGAACGCGCTTCACAGTAGCCGGCGTTGCATCCACAACAACACACCGTACTTCACACCGGACCGGCTCAAGTAAGTTACGCAGGCGCGCTAAAGATGGGCAGGAACACTGAGCTGGTGCCATTGCCAACACGCCTGGGTCCAGCAGTGGCTGTCTTCCCCGCGGAGGACCAACGAGAGACCATACGCACAGCCGAGGAAACTAAGAAGGTGCTACGGGCGAGCGTAGACCCTGCAGCGCAGGGATTCCGGGTGCACGGCGTCCGCAAGATGGGGGGAGCGGGGCTCATCGTCGAGACTCCATCCGAAGAAGACGCGCGCTTACTGAGGGCAGCGGTCCCAGCGACCCTGAGAGTCGCGGAGCCGAAAGAACGCCAGCCGCTAATCTCCCTTTCGGGAGTTGACGCCGACCTGAAGCCCAACGAGATCCTCGCCCACCTACAGGAGCAAAACCTACGAGAGCATAGCCTAGAAGAGGTCACAAAAATGATTAGGCCCCTATTCAACAGGACCCGCCGCGGCAACCGCAAAATGTGGGTGTACGAGTGCGCACCAACACTTCGGGAAAAACTTATTGAGCGTGGGCGAGTGTACGTGGGCTGGGACGTCGTCGAGGTTAATGACCACATAGACGTGACCTGCTGCCGCCGCTGTCAGATGTACGGACACCCCGAGAAGTACTGCAGGGCGAAGACCATGACATGCGGGAACTGCGGGGAGGACGGGCATAAGAGCACGGAATATCAGGCCAAGCAATCAACATGCGCGACATGCAAGAAACTGGGGCGCAAAGGAGCCGATCATAAGACGAACGCCCGCGACTGCCCAGCGAGGAAACACGCCGAGGGTCGCAAGCTACCGTCGACCGACTATGGCCGTTAAAATCGGACAGCTAAATCTGCAAGGATCGGCGGTGGCAACAGCAGAGCTGCCCTCCATAGCGACGGGGATGGGGCTGGATGCGGTTCTTGTTCAAGAACCGCACACCATGCCTCGTCTCACCACCGCCGCCGGTCCCATCTGGATACACGCCGGAGAAGAACACGCAAAGGCCGGACTACTGCTCATGCGGCGCGACATTCCGTGCGCCCTACTAACACACTTGAGCAACAGCCACTGCACCGTGTGCCACCTAGAACTTAGCCCACACAGGAAATCAACGCCGGACACGTCGCTGTATCTTGTCAGCGCCTATTTTCAGTACTCGGATGACATCGCCACACATCTACATCACCTACACATGGTACTGGACACCCTGCGAGGTCACCGAGTGCTGATAGGCGCTGACACCAATGCGCACTCGCCAATGTGGCATTGTAGCCCGCGAAACTTCCAGGGAAGAGGTACTGACGTTAACTACCGAGGCGTCAAATGGAGGATTTCATCGTTGGCCGTGGCCTCACTATCAATAACACGGAGGATCAACCGCACACCTTCTCCACGGTCAACGGTGAATCGAACATCGACCTCACGCTTACAACAAGAGGCGTCACTATAACCAACTGGAAGGTACATGATCATGAAAGTTCCAGCGATCACCGACTAATCACCTACGAGGTATGTGGCACACGGTCTACAGCTGCAGCCGCGGAACCGCTGGGGGAGCCGAGGAGGTTCCGCGAGCGCGGCGTGGACTGGGGACGCTTTCAGACTGTGTTCCATGAACGTGTGGGACGGATTGACTGGAGGAAGCCTGCAAATGTGATATGTAAGGTCTTTACAGACATGATTTTGAGGACAGCGAATGAGTGTTTGGGTGAATGCAAGAACGGTAAGCGAGCTAAGGGATACGAGTGGTGGTCTCCCGCACTGGAGACCGCACGTAAGAAAGCGAACAAAGCGAGAAAAGTATGGCAGACAGCTAGGAAGAGAGGCATGGGGGTCTTTGAAGAGATTGCGCGCAAGAATTTTCATGAGCGCCGCAATAGTTACAGGGCCCTGATGGGGAAGGCGCAGACCGACTTCTTTCGGGGACTTGCTGCCGACGGTAACCAGGACCCCTGGGGACTGGCCTACCGGGTGGCTAGTGGGCGGGCGAGACCGCCCCCCAACGTCATCAACGGCACCAGGTTCTCGGAAGGATTTGCCGGGGACGCACGGTCCGCCATGGGGGTCTTGGTCAAGGCACTCTGCCCAGACGACAACCCCAGCGCGGATAGCGCATATCACCGTAAGGTGCGCCTACTGGCTGCCTGCGCGCCCTCGGGTCGCGACGCCCCCCCCCGCATCATTGAGTGTGGTGAGCACTATAGTCAGGGACCTACCCAACACGGCACCCGGCATCGATGGGATCACCGCCCGCATGGTAAAACATGTGTGGCTCGTAGCTTCCTCCGAGCTAACGCGTATTCTCGGACTTTGCGTTGAGGAGGGCACTTTTCCAGATACGTGGAAGGACGGCCGGCTCATTGTCCTGCCGAAAGGCAACGGCAAACCGCTGACCGATCCTTAAGCGTATCGCCCTATCACGCTCCTTTCGGTCCTAGGTAAGATCTTGGAACGGGTCATGCTCAAATGCGCACCTTCCATCTCGCGCAACATCTCGACCTGCCAGCACGGTTTCTCTCGGGGTCGCTCTACGTTATCTGCACTACAGTCCCTTCAGGACGTAGTTGCCTCCAGCCAGGCCAAATACGTTCAGGCATTGTTCCTGGACATCTCAGGCGCCTTCGACAACGCGTGGTGGCCCATGATCTTGCTGAAGGCGAAGCAAGGCGGGTGCCCGCCCAACATCTACCGGATGTTGGTCGGCTATTTCACCAACCGCCGGGCTGGTCTCTTCGTCGGCAGTGGGGTTGTGTGGAAGCCACTGACCATGGGCTGCCCGCAGGGCTCAGTCTTGGGACCCTCTCTGTGGAACCTACTCATGGACGATTTGTTTCGGTTACCATACCCAGACGGGGTTCAACTTGTCGCGTACGCCGATGATGTTACGATCCTCATTGAGTCTAAATCTCGCGCCGGCATCGAGGCTTCAGCCTCATGCGCCATGGACCTCATTAGCCAGTGGGCCAGCGGAACCGGCTGGGCTTCTCCCCCTCAAAGTCATATTCTATGACATTGAAGGGGAAGATGCCTGGCCGCCCGCCGACCATCAGACTCAATGGGACCTCAGTCAAAAGCGTACAGTCGACAAGGGTTCTGGGTGTGGTGATCGACTCAAGCATGTCCTTCAGGGAACATGCAGAGTCCATAGGGGAACGTGCCGCAGCAGCATTCGGAAAGATGTCGCGAATATCCGCCTCCTCCTGGGGTGTGCGTTATAGGGCCCTCAAGGTCCTATATCGCGGCACCTATGCCGCGATACTGACGTACGCCGCGGGGTGTTGGTGGAGACGAACGACCACGTTCATGGTCAGAAGCGTGTTGTTGAGGACGCAAAGACCTGCGCTGATTTTGTTAACGAAGGCCTATAGGTCCGTTAGCACCGCGGCTCTCCCCGTATTAGCGGGAGTGCTACCAGCCGACCTCGAGGTAAGCCGGGCAGGCAGGATCGATGATTGCCGACACCTAGCCAGGGACGACTTTAGGGCCGAAAGCAGACAAATTTCGCAGAAGGCTGTTGCCGCATGGCAACAGAGATGGGAAGGTGAGGAGAAGGGTAGGGAGCTCTATCGGTTCTTCCCGGACGTGGCGGCTCGGCTCAAGTATACTTGGGTCGAGCCAGACTATCAAGTCTCGCAAATTCTGACTGGTCACGGATGTTTTAGGAAGAGACTGTGTGATATGAAGCTGTGTGAGGAAAGCGTGTGCTATTGCGGCGAAGAGGACGAATGCTTGGACCACATTTTGTGGCGGTGCCCCCTTTATGAGGACATTAGACGGAAGATGATGGATGGGATTATCAGTCCTGAGGGCCCTCCGTTCCACGCCGAGCTTGTGAACTCCGAGGCGAACTTCCGGCGGTTGAGAGACTTCGCGCATAACTGGCACAGGACGAGGAGAAGCCTCGAGGAGAAGGAAAGGACCCAGGCTGACGACCGAGCTGTTAATGTGACGACAGCTGTAATTACAGCGCCTAGCCTACTCGCATAGTAGAGCCGCCCCTGAATGGGGAGAGTGGCAAAGGGACGAAATTTGTAGGGAGCCTGCAACGGGCGCGCGGGAAAGAGCATACAGCAAGTACCGCGCGTCTCTCCCATGATTCGGTCCATATACCCATACGGGTGGTGGGACCATGAGGTGGAGGAGGGAATGGTAGATTAGCTCGGTGGTCGGTTCGTCTGTCAGCATTTAACTTCGAAATAAAGCATCGGCGCAGCGCTGATAATGTTATAGCCGATGCGTTATCACGATCCCTACCTGTAAATATAATTAACGCGAATAATAATAACGTGAATGACCCTAATGTTGACACTGACCAATGGTATTCAGCCACCTACAATGGTTGTTTATCTTCGCCTAATGACTATCCAGACTATTCTATTAAAAATAATAAATTGTATCGTTTGATTAAATCTAGGTGTATGCTACGTAAGGAGTTCGAATAGAAAGAAGTACTACCTTCTTCTGATCGAAATAATGCCATATTAGAGAACCATGCCGAACCCACTTCAGGGCATTTCGGTATATTTAAAACTTACAAGCACTTAGCACTGCGTTACTATTGGCCCAAAATGCGCGATGACGTAGTTAAGTTCATAAATTCTTGCGACACTTGTATCGCGCACAAACATCAGAACCATGCACCATTGGGAACCATGGGACGACCCAAAGTGTGTTCACGACCCTTCCAAACCATTAGTGTAGATTTGGTGGGGCCACTACCCGTCACAAGAAAACAAAACGCCTACATCTTCGTAGTAACTTGTTGTTTTAGTAAATACTGTCTACTTTTTCCTATCAGGTGCGCAACTGCTGAAATAATAACTAATATTTTGGAAGAAAAAATATTTTTAGTTCATGGTATACCATCTACAATTATATTGGACAATGGTAAACAGTTTGTCAGTGCTACTTTAAAAGCTATGTTGCGCAAGTACAAAATCCCTAATCTTCATTATACTCCTAAATATTCCCCACATGTCAATACGGTCGAACGCTATAATAAAACCATTGGTTCTACTTTAGCGGCGTTTGTAGGAAATGACCAGAGATTATGGGACACTCTCCTACCTAAGGTGCAGTTTGCATTAAATACTGCAGTTAATGAAGTCACGGACTATACACCTAGTTTTTTAGTCTATGGACGTGAACTAGTTCAATGCGGCTCACACTATGTCGACACGGACGCCGATGATATAGTATACATACCTAGGGACGATTACGCAGAAAACATAGGTCACTTATCAGGCATATTTGACAAAGTTCAGGCACTCCTCATTCAAGCTCATGCTAGGAATTCCCAAACGTATAATTTACGCCATAAACCAGCTGAGTTTAATGTGGGAGATACTGTGTGGAAAAGGACTTTTTATCAGAGCGACAAGGATAAGTCCTTTTGTAAGAAACTAGCCCCTAAATTCGTGAAGTGCACAATGATTAATAAAAAGTCGCCTCTCGTTTACGAGTTGTCGGACGCGTCTGGAAATTCTATTGGGTTTTGGCACATAAAGGACCTAAAACTTAAACACTATGGTGCCTAACTATTTGTTACAAACCGTAGAAGACTTTCCCTTCCTTCTCTCTATATGCCGTCTTAGCTTGGACAGTAGCGGACTCATAGACCTAACGCAGCTAGTCGGATTTTCCTTGTTAGCCACGTAAAATCCTCTCCTAAGGCGGGCGGTATTGTAGCGTATGACCGGTACCTACCGAGTGTACGTCATAATACCGTCCATACGCTCGGCCAATCAGGGAAGGCCATCGTCTGCGTTCGTAAGTTTTGCCTATATTTGGTAATGCGCCGACACGAACTGATGGAGGGCCGGTATATAAAGGGGCCGACAGAGAGGCCGTCACCGCTACTCTACACAAACCTACTACCGTTACTCTATTCTGTACCGCTATATCTTTATACATTCTATGTGTATCCTGATCCCAGCTGTGGGTAAGTTACTACATTTACTGCGTTAGCGTACTGCCCATCTCTCTACCTGCTAGCTGAGGCCGGCTGACGCCGCCTGCCTGACTCTATTGGTTGTGGCTTTCCTAATGCTGTTTCCCGTCAGGTTCCAGGTTCACGTTAAGACTCCGGCTACGCTCCTAGACCGCTACACTTCGCTGCATCGCCTTTGGCTTCACCTCTGGCGAAGAGTCTGGCCTGCCCTGCTCATCGTACACACACCGCCGGCGTCTGCCAGCTGAGCCAACGTCAGCGAGGGCCTGCACCGCTACGCGCAGCCTTCGAGCAGCCTGCCTACACACTACCGGAGGGAACAGCGTGGGAGACTGCAGCCCTTAGTGTTCAGGCCAGTGTCGTGTTGTTGGTCGGTCATACTCGGCATAGGAAGCGAGACAATACTCTGCAATAAACGCATCTAGAACCTCTACTGCGTTTTTAGTACCCGAACCCGTTACACCATAGTGAACTCAAACTGTCGCCTTGGAAAATACCCCGCTTGATCTTCATAGGTACGCCATACCCGCAAGGCTGTCGACATCCTGGATAGCGAAGCACGTACTCCACTGCCCCATACATGCCTTCAAGAGGGGGCATAGAGTTGCATCAACTTTGTACAGCTCCAGGACCCTCAAGAGCCACGTATGTGGCACAGAGTCATAGGCCTTCTTATAGTCTATCCAGCATGTCGCCAGATTCTTTCGACTACGGCGAACCTGTTGGCTTATGGTCATGTCGATAAGGAGTAGCTCTTTAGTACCACGGGCCCCGCTTCTACATTCATTTTGAGATACAGATAAGATGTTATTTCTAAATATATGTGCTTCCAATTTTGTTCTCAAAATGGATGTAAAAACTTTATACAGCGTTGGTAGGCAAGTTATTGGCCTATAGTTCGTAGGCTCCGTGGTACTACCAGCCTTAAAGAGCAGATGAGTTACGCCAGTTGTCATAAAAATTGGCAGTGATCCTGAAGCCAGAGATGACTGAAATTGAGAAGCCAAACGAGCATGTGCACTGCGTAGCCATTTTAACCAGAAATTGTGCAGTCCGTCCGGTCCCGCCGATTTCCAGTTGGCTAACTGACGGACTGCACAATATACATCTGTGGTGTCAATGGCTACGGGCTCCATGTGAGGTATTGCCTCACATGATCGTTTAACATCCCTAATCAGTCATCTTCCGTATGGCTGATGGGAATCGACCATATGCTGCGCCAAAATTCAATCGTATTCGCATCATCTGGCCGACGTCCATCATCCACACGTGGGTCAGGTCGTTCCCAATTTCTATAAACCAACTTCTCATCTCTGTGGAATGCGCGATTTTGGGAGTATCGGGCTACCCTTTTCTTGTATCGTTTGATACGATTTGCCCACGCATAAACTTTCTGCTTCAGGAGGTCGATGCGTTCTGTGACCCGTGACGCATATTCTTGAGGACAGAGTCCAGTTCCCTCAAACGCCCGGTTCACAAAACGCATCACTCTCGGGCGGGTATTGCCCGACCTGAAGCAGATTAGCTTGCCTATGAGTGCCCTGGTCTCAGCAATACGCCGCTCAATTCTGCGCTGCCAAGCCGAGACGGCATCTCCAGGAGCAATATCAAAACTGTTTTGTATTTTAATATTAGCTACTCGACATGCCGCTACAGCCGCACAATACAGAATTGAGTGTGTATCGCTAAGATTTTCACTATTGTCTAAGTAAATAGGCAATAGTGAATCCAGGGCACACATTATTATTATTATTAATAATATTCAAAAAGCAAAACAGTCAGCTTTTCTTTTAATATACGTAATCATTTTGGGCTAACTTTATTTGTTTCACGCTATCGAGTGAAATAACTAACAACTTACAATACTTTTACTTTTGCCAACTTTTGCCTTTACTGTGACATTGCAAAGATAGCCGCTATTTTAGAAGATCATTGTATTATTTCGTTCATGGGTGTTCATTAATCATTACTGCAGTGTAGACTAACGCCTGTGATAAGTAATTATTTTTATAATGTTAATATAGCGACTCGAGACGACGAAAGTGAATGCTTCATAGTCATATTTAATTTGGTTCTTAAGTTAGTTTTTTTTTCACGAACACAACTATCAATGTATTTTAGCATATTGCACTCCGTTTCAAGTCGGAAATCGCCGGTGAATAAAATTAAAATAATTCCACCCTGAAAAAGCTGTATCAATATCAAGCTAAAAAATCCTACGTACCAATATTGGTGTGTATTTTTGTCAAAAAATTATATACAGCTTTTAGGAAATAACTCGTAAAACACGTCTAAAGGTTGTTGCTAACGAGAATACGAAAGCGCAGAGGAGAAAAACGGATAAACTCAGGACACAGATACTTAAGCATAATGGATAAAAGGAATAAAATTGATTTAAAGCTTGCGACCCAAATTTAACGGGTCAAAGTTTTTACAATTGACAATTAGCCATGTAACTTGGCTTAAAAGGTTATTGTATGGCCTTTCATGGTATTATGCATGTATATCTGTGTACCGGTCTCTCTCTTCTCTCTTCCTGGCTATTAATCCCATATGGTGGTGAGGTCAGCCTTTAGTTAGGTTTAAAAGAAGCCTTTTTAGTTTTATGTAGTTAAACTTACAAAGTAATTAAATAACCAGGTAAAAGCAGAACCAAGTTTCATAAAAGGCAAGTTAGTTTGAAAAAATAAAATGTAGTTCCTTAATTAATATTGTACTCCATTGAAACCGAATAGGCTACAATGTTTTCTTTTGTTGTTCTACGTCATGGAAGTTGAGGTTCCTCAAGAAGGTACCGAGTTGTTTGATCTGGTGAAGTACAACAATAATTATTGTTCTTAACTTGGTTGACTTACTAATTCAGAAAGCGTATGAACCATTTCTGCTTGAGTACTAAAAACTTAGAGGATTTCGGTAGCCAATAAACTGAGACTAAGCTCTTTTATAGGAGAAATAACAAAATGGTATAAATCTACGATGCAACTGGCATAGGTAACGATGCTAGTCTCAGCTATAATAATATTTTAATATGGTAATTGTAGTCTTTTCATATAATTAAAAATATGTCTTGTGGTCAATCCACGGGGGCGATTTTTCAATCTAGAAAGGTCAGTTCAGTGGGTGACACATTATTTTGACTATAATTATTCACTAGGTGTATATTTAGTAGTTCGTGGCTGTTTATTTCAAAGGGATGGACAAAGGTTTAATATAATATCACTTTTATTAACACTCAGTTATTGAGAGTAACGTCATAGAAAAACCTGATTACTCTCTGTCTGTCCCTAGTATCAAACCGATTTTGATTATTTTCTGTGTCTGCCGAGATTAATCTTGTCAATAATCATCAATAAGCATAAATTACCCTTCTCATAGTGACAAGAGGCCCGTGCCCAGTAGTGGGACCAATTATAAACAGAGCCGATGAAGATGATGATGTACATACAATTCAAGCGTTAAAGTGTATGACGATTTTTTTTTTAACTTTTAGTGACTTCTTCTTCTTTTTTCATGTATTTGTATTCAGTTATAATAGTATATTCACCCCATAAAATATTTTGCAAATGCAAATCAACACCCTGTATATTTTCGTATCGACTTCTCGAATGACACAATGATGCAGTGATAGCTTGATCACTATGCTATCTCGACTATTATTGGCTTGAATGTCTCAAATGCAAAAATAAGTACTGAGTTTGGATCTCCTTTGCGTGAAATACGATACTAAAATAATTATTAGCATGAATAAAAATTAATAAGGTTCAATTTTGTCTCGAAAATGAATATACTCGTAAGAATGAAAATGAACAACACCGAAAAAATCCACCCGTGTACATGTACATATTTGTACGGTGAGCCAGGTTAGCTGCAAACTAATACCATATACTCGAAGAACTGTCCGTGGAATTGTCGCAAGTGACAAATCTGACGGATTGGTATGAGTAGTGCAACTCTTTGTGTAAATATTTAGTTTCCTGTGCGGTCCTTGTTTTTGATCGCACAAAAATAACAAATATGGCAACATAACTTCGTTATCCTTTTGTTCAAATAGGAATGCACAAAATCATAATATATAAAATCCTTGCGTTACTGACTGACTGACAGACAAGCTACAGCCAAAACTATTGGGCGCAGGAAACTGAAATTTGGCATGTATGTTCATTGGGGACCGTAGGGGTGCACTAAGAACACGAACATGGGATCGGTCAAAATAGATAAATTTAAAAAAATGTGCATGCGTAGCTGCTGGCGTCCTCTAGTAATATATAATTTTGACTAAAATTTTATTCATGTGTATTTCATATGTGCGTTTATATGTATAGTGAAGGTCATCATCATTACAATCTATTAAAAGCTATAAATGTAAAAGTTAGTAGAAGAGGCATCTTCTCTATGTCAACACGACAACTTGTATGAGGCAGCTACAGATCACTATTAAGAAAGAAATAACTTCACATTCACAGACATAGATCTACATAGATAACGCAAATGCATGCACTTCGCGTGTCTGAACTCCGACCAAGCGTCGAGCTTGGTCGCCACTAACTTCAGTCCCGCGCGTCCGTTTTACCGTTAAGTAAACTTTATTCACATTACGTTGCCGCGTTTGCTTCGAACGTTTGATCGGACGTTGTGTATTAGGAGACGATGAATATCGCACAAGCGATACTGTCGCGCATCGCTTCGACTTCGTGATACAGGCAACGTCACAGTAGGTATTAAAAAGTCGGCACGCTTGGTTTCAATACAAATCGTGATAATTGCGTTATCTATGTAGATCTATATCTGTGTTCACATTTGTGCAACGGCCACGGCACTCATGCAAATACTTGTAAATAGCTTAATGTGAAAGTAATTATTGTGTTGTGCTCTACTGTACTCTTTACTATCTATTTTATAATAATATTCTACCACATACACACAACGCCTTCTAGTCCCAAACTAAGCAGAGCTTGTACTATGGTTACTTAAATAGACAATGAATAAACATACATAAATACTTCTTGTTTTATTTTTGTATATAAATACATATTATACATAGAAACAACCAGATCAAGACAAAGATACATCTTCACGCTTACAAATGTTTGACTTGAGCGGGAATCGAACCCCTGACCTTCGGCTTATCAGTCGCTTACACTACCGCTACGCCAACCCGTCGTCAAATATTTATTACCATATTGCGCTATTCGTCCACTCATTTAGTCAACCAGCTTATTCATTGGTAACATTTCACAAGTCACCTAACGACCAATTCGACGGTATATATTCTAAGAATATTCGTATTCTTAAAGGCATGATAAGTTCGCAAAGCTCTGAATCATTTAGGACCGTTGTCAGTTTTTCTCTCACAATTGTCAGTGAGTCCAGTTATATTGAAAAAACTTCGTTTCGATGCTCCGAAGTGCGATATATCAGGCCCTTAAACTTTTTTGATGGCTCAGCAATAGATAAATTCGTATTCATATTATTGAATTTCGTTTTAGCGTATAAGTTTGTATTATATCTGCATTTGGTTACGGCAATGTAATAAATCTTTGTCGTGTTTATATTATTATTATGATACTATTGGTACCTTCATTAAGTAAGCATTTAATGATTTAAAATAATGTTCAATTTTGTGGTCTAATTTGGCAGATCAAGCAAAGGTCTTTCAGATTGACTTTCAGTTGTAGTGTACGAAAAGAGTCTAAAGGTTTTCGTACCGTTCTTTATGATGACGTAGGGAGGTACAAATGTTGTGTTTTCTTTCGTAGCAAGATCTAAGCATCAAGTTAGTGAAGACTTTTTCTTTCTGTCCAAAATTTCACAAATTTTCTGTTGTTTTATCATCTGTGTGAATTATCTTCTTCAGGAATGACACTATTCATTGGTGGAAACCATAAAAAAATCCATTAGGTAGTTTTTGACATACAGCCAGACAGGAAGAAAATGGGACTTAATTTTATAATAAATATTTATAGATTAGCTGGTGTAGTTCATCAATATTGTTTCGAAAATGCCCTGTCACAGGATCGTGTGAAAAATAATGTATCTGATTTTAGCGCAGTTTCCACTCAACCCGTATGGAAATTTAGCAGAAAACTGCGCGCTTTAATAAATATTGAACAATACCCGCACAGCATCCATCTTTTGACAGCTGCAGACTTACTTATGTTCGACAACTGCGGTATCAGGTGCTTATATTTATTTATTTACATGGTCATCATCATCATCATTTCAGCTGAGAAAGGCCTAACCTCTTTAAGTGAGGCCTTTCTTCATCAGAAAACATTTTCTGCAAGCGCGCGCTATACATTGCGGATAAAAAACTGTGTTTTTAAGCTGAAAAAAATATTTCGTTTCTCAGGTATTATTTTCGCGTAGTATGGCTTGGCATGATGTGCAAAACGAGCAGACTTCGGCTTGGTGATGGGTCATGTGACATCCTGTATATACAGAATATAAAAGTGTTGCCAAAGAAACATATCCACGCCGCTGTTTTTATAATAAAAGGAGCATAAGTGTAGTTTTCATTGGTAATTACTAGCTCGTGGCCTTATACGCGAATGTAAGGTAACATTACATGAAAGAATCAGGTGCAAAATAACCTATTTGTATCTTTAACTTAGGCACAGAGTTTAGTTAATAACAGTCCTGGACAGACTAACCGACAAAACATTTAAAAGGCCTTATGGCTTGGTTTCGTGTTAATTAAAAGTAATTAACATGAAACCAAGCATAAAAAATTGGCGCGAGAAATGCATCGTACCTACACCTCTAGTTATAGTATATTATATACCTACAGCGTCGCCGCGGTCAGCGCAGGCTGACCTAAGGGCGGTTTTAGATTAACGGCAGTTTATGATCACGTGGTCGCGCGGCCGAGGGTAATGCACTCGCGTACAGCTTAGCTTATCGCGCTTAGGGAACTTTAAAACCGTTTATTTTAGGGAAATGTTGAAAATTTTGTTTATTTTTATTTGGAAGAAAGTTTAAATTTATCATTCGAAATACGATTTTGGAATAATTAGAAAAAAATGTCGTGACTTTGAGCCTCAAAATCTCCTGAACCAGTAGTTTCCCAGGTATTGTGCCGAAGTAAAAAATGTTCGTAATGATTGGTACAATATGGGATTTCAGTTTTCGTTAAGGGTCTTTTTACACCCTGTATAAAACTACTTGCTTCACTTGACAACGCTCAGCCAAACTATTGGGCGCAAGAGTTTGGCATGTATGTTCTTTAGGAACTGTAGGAGCGCACTAAGAAGAGGTTTCCGAAATCTTAATATATAAAATCCTTGCGTTACTGACTGACTGACAGACAATCTACAGCTGAAACTACTCGGTGCAAGAAGCTGAAATTTAACATATATGTTCCTTGGGGACCGTAGGGGTGCACTAAGACGGGATTTCCCGAAATTCCCACGGGATCGGGCAAAACGGAAAATTCGAAAATATGTGTGTGCGAAGCCGCTGGCGTCGACTAGTAATAAATAATTCTTGCGGTATGTGTGAAATGGTTAAATTTAAATTTATTTTGTTGGCGTAGATGCGTGAATCCGCTAGTTTTAATATTTCAGAAGCAAAGGCAAGAATCTCGAAAGCAGTATTTAATTTCGTGTATGTGCATTGCAACGAAGTGTATCGTAACGGCAATCCTAGCAATATTTTCACTGGAATGCCGAGGATTTCATTGCCTCAAAAAAGCTTGAAACATGTTCGGCTAAAACAGCGCTGAAAAACATGGGAAACTTGTCAACATATTTTAATTTTTTTGAAATGTTTTTTATACACGTCGGCAGCAAGAGCTTTCTACGAATAATGGAATTATTATAAAACCGATGTATACATGTGTTTTACGATTTTGACTTCAGTGGTAAACAGTAAAATTACAAAATACCTTTTTCCTTTGCTTAATATTTATACAACCACTAGTTTCCACTAGTTACCACCAGCGGCTTTACCGTCCACACGGTATCGATGAATTATACCTACTCCTAAACTTTCCTCATCGATCAGTCCGTCCACTGGTGGCAATCGTATACAAATCCATTCACTTCCGTAAACTGGAGACATTGTTATTTTTTTATAAATATTTAAGTACTCTAAACACAAAACAATGCCATACTTTTCGTTTACATGCCTGAAAAGCAAAGAGAGGCAGCAGAAAAATGGCGCACCCATTAATTATAATGCTTTAACCTCGCACTGGACGAAACGGACCGATTTAATTATGAGAAGAGGTGCACGACGCGTTCGCAAATCCCATTGTGCTGTAAATGACACACGTATGTCGGCAAGTGATTAAAGATATCGCAAAATTTAAACAGAATTTTAAATAAAAATATTGATTGTTTTTTTTAAGAACTGAAGAGAAAACTTTTTAAGTTATTAAAATGTGACTATTTCATCATCTCAGCCTTTAGACGTCCCTGTAGGACATGGGTCACCCCCAAGGTTCTCCACACAGACTGATCTTGAGCTGGCTACATTCAACCGCTTGCCGCGATCTTAACCAAATAGTTGTTGATGACTACTTACTTTAAAATATTGGTTAAAATATAATCATACATACGCTACACGTTCTCTTAGCTTTTAGCAAGAGTAACATAGCAGGAGATGGAGAGAACTGAACGCTTAATTTTTTGGTTAGAGTAGTATTTTAAGTCTTAAGCCGGTCGGTTTAGCACTTAAAATACTGCGTCAAGAGTTGTAGATGCAATCCCAACACGATATACGACCGATTTCGAGTCTGGATATTTTTTGTTCGTTTGCAAAGGTGTTTCGAGTTTACATAGCCAAACAGAGGCAGTAGAGCGTTTGTCACATTATTATTAAGGATTAATCTTGAGTGGCCTTTTGCTGTGCAGAAGCCCCCATTTCCGCCGATCTTTCGTTGTTTTTGCCCATTTCTTGTTTTAGCCTCGCCTTTACCAAAGAGCTCAGATATTTACATAGAGGCGCATTTCCTATAGGCGCTCTGAAGGCAAACTTTCTGCGACCCAAATTACCGCTTGGCGGCGTGGCGGTTGCGGTGTGACAGCTGTCTCTACGAGAGCAAGAAAGACGAACGTTCCTCGTGTGTCGCTTAACTACGAGAGCAAGAGAGACGGAGAACGACACCGGCGCTGCCAACGGCGCCAACTACGAACTAAACTGGAGACAGTCCCCAATTGGAATCGGCACACGAAATCCTTAAGAACTGCGCTTCTATGTAAATCTGTATTCATTGCCTTTACTTTGTGTGCGTCAGTTGTACCTATGTTTAAAGGTCCCCTGCGACACAAGATTATTACTAATGCGGGAGTATCTTTTAAAAAAACACATCACGCTCCGTAGATCACACAATAGTATTGTTAATAAAATGAAAAGGAGGCGCTAGTCTTGTACAGAGCATGTCGTAGTAGCAAATGGACTACCTTATAAAGACATAATAGAAATGTAAAATATAATTTACTTTCCAGAACAAAAGTAGTTATACTTTTTGATAAACGCGCGCAAAGTTCTCGTTATATCAGAATGAACAAACAAAAGTTTACAAGTTACACTCGATGCCACTCATCACGAAGTTACAACAGTGCGTAACCACTGAAATAAACGTCCAAGAACCACATGACGGAAATTAAAGTTTGGAATAACGTGACAATTTAATTAAGCTGCTTCCGCATTTAAGGTCGGCATCCACAGCACAGACAAATGAAATGGCGCAATGGCGGCGAGGTCGCAGTACGATACAAGTCTTTGTGGTGAAAGGTCTAAGTGAAATTTAGGTAGGTGTAAATGAGAGAGATATGTATAGGTCATTTCTCAAGATCTACAATGTTACACCGAATTTGTTTGTTCCTTGCTCCCGGTTATGTCTGTGTTGCTAGAATGTTTGTCGAGTAGCTACTTACGGAAAAGACATTATCCGCTCAAGGTACCGCTTTAATTTGACATTTATCGCTAAAGCATCACTCGGTCGTTATCTGACCACCCACGAAGCAAGGCCACTTGCCGTGCTACCTTAAACCTAAACTTACGACTCGTCACTCGGGTATTGATATTTGAAATGATGTTTTTATGAAAGTAGATTAAATAAGCTTTGTAGTAAAGTTTAAATGGTGACTGAATGACGGAATGTTTAGTTTATGCGACCCGCCGAACTTGATCCTATTGTAAACAATGTCGTCTATCGATGACCTACTCGCCATTTTTGTTTGTCATGATAAAAATATGGGGTATAAATTGCTTACTTTTATTATTTTGTATACCTGGTGGTATAAGCTTTACAAAAATATAAAATTAAAGCAACGCTTGCTTAGAAAATTATTTAAATGTCAGCATTTGAAATTTTTGTATATTTCACTGTCTTTGCATGTTGCGCGCGGGGCGTAATTATGGATTCAAAACATCATTGCATACAAATAATATAATTATATTTGATATTTTTATGTTTTAATTGTGAATGGACCAATAAGTTATAAAATAACAGCAAAAAAGTAAACAAATATTGTGTAATAATTTAATTCAAGAGGCTATATTCATTCAATTACCGAAACAACGGCGTTTATTTTTTGTTGAATGAAAATATATAGATAACGTTACATTTATGCTATGAATTATTGTTTTATTATGAGTGTATAAATGAACCTATCATGTGATATATAATACTCCTATAATTCATGAGATATAGGCTTCCGAAAATTTTGGCGGGTATGGCGGTTATTTTTTGCGGGCAAAAGTAAATAATTGTGCAAAGTCCAATAAGAATAATTCTTATCGGAATCTTATCAGATAAGGTTTTTTAAATTGGTAATTTAGTTGAAAATAAACTTATCTAGGTTTGAATCTGATATATAACAAAAAAATATGTAAAAAAAATAAAATACGAAAATTATACTTTCAAAAAAAAAAAAAATTGGCGGCAATTAACAATCATTTATATTTTATATTTTTTTATGTTTAAAATTAAAATGTTTCTTTCCATAATATTTATAATCTCTGAAAGTAAATTAAATTACCTTTCTAACCGTGTACAATACTTATATACCTCCCATAATAAAAAACGACGAGAAATATGAATATGTTAGAAATATAATAGCGCGCTCGAAAATGGCGGGAAAATATTATACCGGGCGCGCTTTATACCGCTCTTGCGTGGGCTTTAAGTATAATATTTGGTGTTAATTAATATAAATCGAAAGCTTATTTAATTACGCGTCATAGGATATACAATATTAACTTAATAAATAGAAATATCACCATTCTTTCAATGAAAATATTACGCGCAGTACTTAGCTTGAAAGCCTAGCCTCGAAAGTGGCCAAAATACTTCTACGGGTGTCCTGAGATGCCTCGATGGTGGCCAAAATGCTTTGAGGGGTTATCCTAATCCATTTTAGGAAAAAGTGAAGTAAAATGCCTTTTTCATAGCAAATTATGAAAAAGGTGATGCGGCACGCCGCACTTCAATATTTATAAGAAAACGAACAAAGTCAACCCACTGACTTGCGGCCAATGTACACACTGCCCGTAGTGCGCTCAAAGTTGCGGCAGATCGCCATAGACTTGGAACAAAGCATGTTGTCATTTTTCAATAATATGTGTTTATATTAGCTTTTTTCTCAAAAACCTGTTTTAGCTGCTATGGCTATCGTGAACATGTGAACACCTACCTCGATCTATATATTACAGTTAAGTCTTCATAAGTTTATTAGAAGTTACATAATTTTGAAAGGTACTTGTCCGACTTATACATTATATAATGTATGACGTATAACGTATGACCCCACTTTATAAGACGACACTTTTGACCTACGTCTGTCACGACCCGGTGTCTGTTTCATATAATATTATAATGTTCTGTTGTGTTAAGACAAATAAGCAATTAGTACAACACAAGTATTCATTATAACGTTTTACGTGCATAGGGAAGGTAACATATTCAATTTTAAGGAAGACGAGTGACATATAATTTTTGGACATATAAATATATTTATTAGTCACTCTTTATATGTGAATACATTTTTTTTACAATAAAGTAAGTACCCAATTACCGTCTCTTTGCTTTTGATGTTCTTCGCTCTAAAATAGAGAGTTGCAAGGTATATTGTCAACGGTGTTTATTTTCCAATATCCCACCTTCACGAGCTGCAATTAGTTTTGTAATATCAAAACTCCTGTACTATGCTTGTATGAGGGACAATATACACGACTATTTTTTAATTAGTACAAAAAATTTAACGGGGCACTAAGTATCTTTAACTGATCATATATATGTAGTTAAAAAATAAAAACACTAAGTCCCAAAACTGTCTCAAAACTGCCCACAAAAATACCTAATAATTGGTAAATGCATAACTAAGACTATAACCGACTCGCGTACTATGAGTAGTATCAGTAGTAAATTGCTCCATTGATAAATTCCTCTGCGCCTGCGCCGCGCCCCGATGCGACAAATAGTGTTAAATTGCTAGCGGAAGTGAGCGCATCCATTTTTTCGTCGCAACAGTTAATTGTTTGTCTACGTTTGCCCGACGCGATGACTTAGGTATCAGTTCAAATCACGAGAGTATGTAGCTATGCTTCGTGCGAATTTTTTGAGTGGAGGAATCGCGAGTACAGCTGTACACTCACAAAAAGCTTTTGTACACTCACAAAAAGATGTCCATGGGTACGCACCCATGGACATCTTTTTGTGAGTGTACAAAAGTGAGCCGGTTAGTGTCAAACAATTAAAACAGCGCATATTGGACGCCTTTGACGAAGTGAAAAGACAGAAGCGTACTTCGTTAAAAAACAATTTAATAAAACGTGCCCGTCTGTGTATTGACAATGGTGGTGGACATTTCGAAGGACAATGGAAATACTTTCAAATACTTGTAAGTTTAGTAAATAATACCTACTTAAGTAAATAATAACTTGATGCGGGTGGCTCAAAATCGGTCTGTGTGGAGAACCTTGAGGGAGGCCTTTGTCCAGCAGTAAACGTCTCTAGGCTGACATGATGATGATGAAATAATATTTGTAAATAGCAGATGATTCTAACTTCATAAATACGCCAAAATTACTCTTTTCTTTTATTACAGAATACCTTCTTTTATTTTGATATTTGTTTGCTTTCTAATTACATATATACATATTTAATTACTTGTAAGAAGGTAAATTTTGCCGGTCCTAAGCCCGGATGAAGTACGAAGGAGAGGTTAGAATTTAGAAAATTAAAAAGTAACTACCTACACTTATAATTTTGCTTCATTTTATTGTCTAAGGCTACCCACATTATAAATGCGACGGAAAGAATGCGTATGAGTAGGACGGAAAGTAAGTACTATCAATGAAGTAGTGAATGGATTCTAAAATATGTCTATGATTTAGGTGAGATTTTCTACAAAAAACAAATGAACTTCGCTATTTATAGATATTATGAAATTCTTACGTCACATATGGTAATAATGTCTTCGCTAAATGTCCTTAAAGCTTTTGTACTAATTAAAAAAAAAGTGGTGTATACAGTGGCGTAGGAAGGGGGGGGCGGTGGGGGCGGACCGCCCCGGGTGCCACCCTTTTTGGGGTGCCACCCATCCAAAAAAAGGGGTGACACCCAAAACTCAACTAAGAACAATGTACAAAAACATAGGCACTAGCTCAGCACTACGAGAGTTAGCGCGGAATTTTTAGGTGTGTCGACTAAAAAAAAAAAAAAAAAGGTCATCCGCCAGTTACCGCCCCGGGTGCCACCCATGCTAGCTACGCCACTGGGTGTATACAACCAAGGTAACATATTGCATACAAGTTTATTTAACACTCAAACAGGTTTCAATAGCTTTAGCTAACGAATTTCAGGTATAGTTCTCTTAATGTATCGACCAGATCACATCGGTTGTGGTCGCGGATTAGCTGACAGCAAACTGTACATACTTTTTATTACATAAACATGAAAAACTTTATTCTCTTCTCTGTGAACTACGACGTATTCTAATACATCTATGCCAAACTATTTCCATAGTTGGCCCCCGAGTTGTGGATGTTTAATTAAACCCGAAGAGAGTACTAACCACAGACCGCTGACGGATTAGGGAATCAATAAAAGGAATTTTTCAGACCTGTGACAGCTCTGCGGCTTTGCGCTCTATATAAACAATATTGCCTACTCTCCAAAATAGTTTAGCTCGGTCTCTATATGAAAGCTAAATGTCAAAGGCCTCTAGCTCTCTTTATTTAATCCATATCAATATAGAGTACTATTTTTATGCAGAGAGGGTTTCTCACGTTATAGTAAAACTCAAGTTGTTAATAAAATGTTTGAATAAACCTGTAGCACAAATTCACTACTTCAGGAGAGAGGGTATCGATGAATTAAAATAATTAAGAAATAGAATACCTACACAATAAGAATACTTTTACATCAAGTTTAAATTTTTTTTTTTATATTTCTTTTATTTAGCTGGCAACAGTAGGCATGCATTTTCCTTCGAAATAAAAAAATAGATTGATTGAACTGATGCCACACGTGGGCTTCATTGGGCTGATGTACTTAAGCTATTGCACTTATGCACTAGGTATAATTTTATAGACCAACGGCAAGCCCGGCATTGTATATTAATTTAGCAGTAAATGCTTGTTCAAAGTATTGGTTTGTGAATACAATCACAATGTAATCTTACACAGAGAATGTATGACAGTAGTGAACTTTCTAAAATTTATTTTTATTTTATGGTCTCACGCCTGTATCCCCGAAGGGGTAGGTAGAAGTGTAAATATAACACCCACATTTCACCATGAATATTTTTGGTCCCACGAAATAGGGGGCGAGCCTATTGCCGTTACCGGGCACATCACCAGACTCTGGGTTGCTACTGAGTATACGGAAAAACCCATTAACACTTTTGGCCGACCCGGGAATCGAACCCGGGACCTCCGATCAGCAGTCGCATACGCTATCCACTGGACCACGGAGGCAGACTACAACTTTCTAAAAATAACAACAATAATGCGAATTCCTGGCAGAATTACTTCTTAAGTTTTAAAATAAATTTAAAAAAATATTTTTATGGAGTAGATACTTTAGTTTTGCTTTTCTAGGTTAAACTGTAACACAAGGTGGAAACAGTAAACTGAGCATATATTTTAATACATAAAACCGCGGCGTGCGCGGGTTCGTAACATTCCTTAAACTGCTTGAAATTGTCTGTCCTTATACAGTCTTAATTCGGTGGCGTGTTTACGAAAGGACCGAATCATAGCGCATATCACATACGTACAGCGTTGCCCTGCGTGGGAATAAAACTCGCGATACCTAATTAAGCCGAATCTCACAGGACCAGAAAGCTCATTTAATATAAATCTTATTTACATTTTGTCGTCGAAAGATAACATTATCTCATGAACACTACCACGACATCGAATAATACCGACATAGAAAACGGTTCATGAGACAGATAAAGATAGTAAACCCAAAGCATATTCCGTTACAAAGGTGATTAGACGTAAATTCGTTCAGACATTACTACGTAATAAGACGTAATATACACAAATACTCAAATTCCGCTTTCCTGACTTAAGTAAAATACGATTGTAATTATCTGACATAATGGTAATACATGTTGTACATTTAATTGTCTGTTAAGTTATCTGTAATGTAACTTAATAATTTCGCTCATTAAGCCAGCAATGTATACGCATTGTGAACACCATCATATTAGTGGAAGAAACTACTTGCGTAATATATTCACTTACCTTAAACGAGAGTAGCCTGGTTCATTAAGGAACGAATTCAACTTGTTCAGGTTATGTTAAGCTGCCGAGTTCCTATAATACTAGCTGAGCCTGCGATTATATCTGCGTTTGTAGGGCAACGGCTCCGCATCTCTGGTTCATAGCGTGATGCTATATAGCCCAGAGCCTTTCTTGATTAATGGGCTATTCAACAAAATAATAATTATTCGAATCGAACAGGTTGTTCCAGACTAGCGCGCTCAACAAAACTAGCTCTCCGGCTTTATTATAATAATATATTAAATAGGCTAGAAAACTCACGCACGGTCTCATCCCAAACTCAGCAGAGCCCTATGTAACCAAATAACTGATAAGAATCATATTTCAAGCTACAAAATTTCAAGAAATGATTGCGGATTATAAAAAGGCTAGCAAATGGCGCTGCCCTTGACCGACATTCAATTTCCGCCAAATAGTGTCCGCGCCGCCTCCCAAGTCATAACGAGACGGGGCCAGCCAACACCAACGGTGGGCCAATCCCGGACGGGGTCACGGAAAAGTATGCTATCCCCGAAGCGCGTGACCCCGCCACTACACGGGACCCGCAAGGACACCGCGGTGGTTTTAGTGGGTATGCTCCGCCTTTAGGGGAGAGCCTCCACACACCTCCTCCACCAGTCCTAATTCCGGCCAATCACACTCCGGCCGGGTTGGCGTCGAGTTGAGAAGGCTCATAAGGAGAGTTTCCGCCGTAGTGAACAAAAAAAAGGTATAGGTACAATGGATCGGTAGTCAACGGAATAATTATTTTATTTAATAGAAATGGGCCTTTGCAGATTGATGTATAAACGTGTGTACTCGTTATGAGACATCTTCAGTACAGTGCTTATTATCAAGCGATTACAACGACTATACTATGTATATTAGTATGCGTTACCTAATGCTATTGTTAGCTAACAAAACTCGCGCTTCAAACTATTTGGCCGTAGAGCATTCAACAATGTAAACTTGGTTGGTTGGTCAAAGTCAATATGATAAGGCTCTTTTAGTTCTTGTTATCGTTTATTTAATTAATATTCTGTTTATTTGTGTATGAGATTTTCGTTTCTAGTTTTGTTTGCAGTTTTTGTCATTTATTTGGTTACATATTTGTACCTACTAATAAATCCTAATAGTCTAGTTACTCTATTATTATTGTATTTTTTTAAGACTTATTTAGAACATGCCTTGGATTTTTGTGAATATTTCTGCCCATCATGGACCTCTAAGGTAATACAGTCACTCTTAATTAGACGCGTGACTTATTAGTTGTTACATTTGAAGAATGCCTTTGGATTTTTCATTTTAGTGACCATTTATAGACCAAACTTAGGAGCTGTGCTTTGATAGCTGCCTAAAGAGCATACTATAGGCAGGCCAGACATTTCCTGTCCTTCATTTTTGGTCTCGTGGTGAAACTTGAGGCTTGATTTTAAGGCTGGCGGGGGATGTGTGTCTAACAGACTCTCTCATACAGGTATTCGGGACCACTGAAAACTGTGTGTTTCGACGTCCTGTATGGACGGGGTCACTTGAATCGCGGCTAGCATACTTTACTACCGACACAGTAATAAATATAATAAATAATAAAGTAGGTAAACTAGCAACAAAACACTAACAACAAAATATAAAATTTTAATACAGTCCATCCTTCATCCCTTTATTTATTATTCAAACGGCTTTCAAAAGGAGCGTCTACCTTCGACAAATTACAAATCTCGCTGAAGCGTTTCACGTTGATGAAATGCAATTCAACTAACACGTAACTAACTATACAACACTTGTTATCTTTTCAGAACCAGTGTAATGTATTTATCACGTCGTCGATAATAGTTTACCTAGGTCCGACACAATCTTTATGCAGATGTGATTCGAACTGAATATTAGGTACGTTTGCCTAAAAAGAAATCGGCCATTTCGTAAATGTGTGAAGTCTATTTAGAAGTAAATTTTTCTTTTAACTTCGTTTTATATACTTACCACTATTTAATATTATTTACAAACAATACTTCGGTTTATTTGATAGAGGACGTGGAGATACCTTATATTTGAAGCTATATTTTTGTGGTGATACCTACTTCTATCTAGATTTTACACCAATAAACAAGTTATACTGCCAATGTTGTTACCAGATTTGGTAGCATTCGTCAGTATCTAACGAATGTCTTACTGTGTAAATATTTTTTTTATTTGTATCTTTACAAATCAATTTAAAATGCACGAAATACATATATAGGTAACTCTGTAATATCGGTCAAGTGATACACAAGTGTAAAATATCAGCAGCTTAAACAATAAAAATACCCTAGAGGTTTTCACACAAACACTTCCAAAATACTCGTAATATTGAAAATAATTCAATACATAAAATAACCATTATATTTGTTGCTCCTCGTAATTCCAAAGCTTATTCACAGCCATTGACCAGGAATGTGATCTACAGTGTAATCAACCACACAAACATACATTAATTCAAATTATTTATTAAGCGTTACAACATGGCGTAGTGATTAATACTACTATAAACCAAATCAAACGGCATATTATGAAATCAACCGTATATAGGGAGACTAATTTAATTAGTAGTATTTGCCACGAACATGTTTTCATTTCGAATGTGCTAGACGTTTTGTATTGATAAATTAACAGTAGTTACTCTTCGTTCGGATGGCTGTTCATCTGCTCATTTGTTTGCTGAATGATGAAACACATAACAATATTTTATTTATATGTGTAAGTTAACGTAATTATTATGGAGAAAAGAGGTGTAGTGTTTCTCTAATAAAAGAGAGGATGCTCTTTTCCTAAAGAATCGCGGTCTGACGGGTGTTGTTGAGAACTTGTTTATACAGACTATTGAAGATTTCGAATCGCTTTATTAGATGTGTAACTTCTAATACCGCGATTCAAGACCGTCAGCCGTCTCAATTCCATCGATGTTCGTTAGATGTCGCCATTTCACGACAGATGGCAAGTTAAATCAGTCTCTATTGTTAAATTCTCAAAAACTTTAAGCATATTTTATGCAGATTTTAGTGTTTATAATAGGCTAGTTGACGTAAAAAATTTAATAAGTCCGTCCCTTAGATTATTCAAAAATAAGGGAGACGTATTATTTTATTTGTAAATTAAACCAAAAATGACCGAGATATAGCTCATTAAAGTTACGTATAACGTCACACCGTGCTGCATTTTTTTGCACGGGGTGACGTCACACGTAACTTTAATGGGCTATATCTTTGATATTTTTCATTTAATCGAAAAAAGAAATAATACATATCCAGTATTTTTATAATCTAAAGTACGGACTAAATAAAATGTAATTATTTTGACCCTGGAAACTACCCTATTAAGAACAAAGCATTTCCGTAAAACAATGGCATGAAAGCCAGAAAAACAGAGGCAGTATCTTAGTTCGGTTAGACGAGACGGAGGGAAGAGTCTCTGAGCAAAAAATTGTAAAATATTCACGGGAAGACACTGATAAATTACCCCGTGTTTTACAGACACATCTGACGATTTATTACGTCGCCCACATACAAATATACGCCACAAATTCGTAAATATACGCATACATCGAACGTATGGAAGGAAGGAAAGATCGATTGCCGTTGAACAAGTCAAGGGAAATGTTGTATTTTACGTGATTTTGGTAACATTAGACGTGATTTTTTACAGCCGATTTATGAGGTCGTTGTACTTTGAAATTGATGATGAGGTATGTTAGCTGATTTACTTTATAACGATAGTGTATAAATGTACCTAAACAGCAGCGAAAGCCTAGGTGGAGAGACCAACAGACTATTACGCAGTCGGTATCGAGTTATAATCCACAGCGCACACCAATGACTTTTTGAAGTGTGTATTAAATTGTTAATTATCGCTTGCTTAAGCGAAGGAAAACATCGTGAGGAAACCTGCATGTCTGAGAGTGTTCCATAATATTCTCGAAAGACATATGAAGTCTGCCAACCCGCACTTGGCCAGCGTGATGGACTATAGCCTTACCCTTCTCATAATGAGAAGAGGCCCGTGCCCAGTAGTGGGACAGTATATATACAGGGCTGATGATGATGATACATGTACCACACTTTTTCAAGGATAGTTTGATTATTCAAGGTAGTAGAGCCTTGCTGACTTCAGCAAGGCTCTACTACCTTGAATAATCATGTGATTTATTTTTAGGCAAACGTACCTAATATTCAGTTCGAATCACATCTGCATAAAGATTGTCTCGGACCTAGGTAAACTATTATCGACGACGTGATGAATACATTACACTGGTTCTGAAAAGATAACAAGTGTTGTATAGTTAGTTAAGTGTTAGTTGATTTGCATTTCATCAACGTGAAACGCTTCAGCGAGATTTGTAATTTGTCGAAGGTAGACGCTCCTTTTGAAAGCCGTTTGAATAATAAATAAAGGGATGAAGGATGGACTCACGTTCCATAATATTCTCGAAAGACATATGAAGTCTGCCAACCCGCACTTAGCCAGCTTGATGGACTATAGCCTTACCCTTCTCATAATGAGAAGAGGCCCGTGCCCAGTAGTGGGACAGTATATATACAGGGCTGATGATGATGATACATGTACCACACTTTTTCAAGGATAGTTTGATTATTCAAGGTAGTAGAGCCTTGCTGACTTCAGCAAGGCTCTACTACCTTGAATAATCAAACTATCCTTGAAAAAGCCTGCCCATTCAGGGCCGGCTCGACCGGGGAAGTACCTACTACCCTCTCACAGAAAATCGACGTAAAGTAACAGTACCTAAACTGTTGCGTTTCGTTCGGTGAGTGAGAGTGCCGGAGGCCCTATCCCCTATTCCTTCTCCCTCATCCCACTCCTCATCCTATCCCTTTTCCCAACCCCAAGGGGCGCCAACGTACTTGTGACTCCTGTGGTGTTGCTTGTGTCCATGGGCGGCGGTAATTGCTTACCATCAGGCAATCCGTCTGCTCGTTTGCCGCCTATTAACATAAAAAAAAAAACACATGTATGATAATCGGCTCCAGGAGCCTGGTTTCGTACAACTGCACGTGTCTCTCTGGATAAAATCGGTAAGAAGTATTCATGTAGTTAAATTTGACTTCTTTAATCATAAATATTTTGTACTGCACTTTATGGTTTTTTTTTGCACAAGGGTGATATGATCCGCGGTACGATGGTAACACGGAGATTATATTTTTTTGTCTTATGAAAGTAGATCGCATTGAAATGAAAGGCAAAGCCCAAATATTTGCTGAATGGTATTAAATGTTATAGTATTAGTTTTTCTTGAGTTTACTAGGTGTTACACATTATGACTGCCTCCGTGGTCCTGCCTCCAGTGGATAGCGTATGTGACTGCTGATCGGAGGTACTGGGTTCGATTCTCGGGTCGGGCAAAAGTGTTACTGGGTTTTTCCGAATACTCAGTAGCAGCACGGAGTCTGGTGATATGTCCGGTAACGGCAATAGGCTGGCCCCCTATTACGTGGGACCTAAAAAATTATGGCAAAATGTGGGTGTAACATTTACACCTCTGCCTACCCCTTCGGGGATACAGGCGTGAGACTATAAATAAAAAAGATACACATTATTATTGTCAGTAAAACATATGATTTGTAATATATCGCGATAAAATCCGTGTAACTTATAACACTCGAACATTTTATTATTATTGTAGTATTTAAACACACAGAGCTATTTTCATCTTTACTACACAACAGCATAATTTTATCACCAAAACCATGATACACAAAGCCCGCACCTGAATTCGTAGAAAACTTCATTCGTATTCCTGGCAGCAACTAAGAAACGTCACAAAAACTGCCGAACACATTTGTCCCAGTCATTTTCACATTTTTGTTCAAACTTAGTTGCTTTAGGGATTCATCAGACAGAACGTGCCATGGCGTGTAAAATTCACACCACGTACTGACCACGTATTTTATCAAATGCTATGACAATGTATTGAGGAAGGTATACAGAAATTGCTTCGCGACATAATAAACATATGACATAAGTAACACACCTATTTGTAGCGTTACACAATCAAGAAACAAAGATCGCATCGTCTGTAGGTCTGACTGTTCGCGATAAACCCAAAACTACGGACCGAATTTTCGGTTTTCACCAATGGACTTATAGCTTCATGAGAAGCTCTCTCATTATAATTTATCATGAATCGTTGTTCCGATTGAAGATCCAATGTTTGTAATCGGCTGAAAAAGTCTCTGGTAAACTGGAAATTGCGCAAAATGGCTTTATAGCTGGCAGTGGACGACAGCAGTATGACAATGAAGAGTTTGCATTAAAACCCACAGACATCGTTATGTCTTAAAAGATTAGCCCGCTCTCTGTGTGACAAAGCTTTAGCAAATGGCGCAGACAGGATCATCCGTCAAGGTCATTGCCAGACTAATGTCCCTACTAAACCCTTTATACTCCACAACAGTGAATAGTAAACGGTCCCTCCTTGCTCCACAAGAAAAATAATGCTACACAAAAAGGCCTTTTCGACACACGGATGCGGGGAATAATTTATTAAGAAGAATGCTCTAAAAAAAGAGTTGAAGTGTTTTATAACGCTGTTTTTGCATATAAGTCTTATTTTAGCCATGTGTGATAATAAAATCGTCGCCAGAATACAATTGATGTAAGACATGTCATATCTAATTTTCTTTTGGGAATTTTGTTGCTTATAATACATAATATAACATGATTGAACATCCCCTTCGGGGAAACAGGCGTGAGTCTATGTATGTATGTATGTATGTATAATATGATTTTATATAAACTACATTAAATAAGTGGCGAAAGTCATTCTTCTAATACAATATCATACCATATTCAACTGAATTTGGGGCAATTCAGTTGAAATTAATAAAGCATTTATAGTGCAAAAAAACTGTATTCGAGCATTATTCGGTTTACAACAGACTGAAAGTTGTAAGGATTATTTAAAAAATATAATATTTTACCTAGCTTGTATCTGTTCGATATTTGTGTTTTTGTGCGCAAACATCCAGACTTGTTTTGTTAACATAATTACACTTTGACAAGACCAGGCAGACACACTCATAAACTACTCATACCAAAGCAAAGAGTCAATGTATTTAGTGACAATGTATATTGTAAGGCGATACATATCTATAATAAGTTGCCAAACAGATTTTAGAATATTGATAGCATTAATATTTTTAAAAGAAATTTATATGTACATACATACATACATAGACTCACGCTTGTTTCCCGGAGGGGTAGGCAGAGACTACGGAACGCCATTTGCAACGATCCTGACATATCTCTCTTGCTTCATTCACTCCCATCAGATTCCTCATGTATGCTCTTCTGTTCAGGGTACTTCTCACCTGTCCTCTAGGATGTCTCCAATCTGGTCAGAGCACGTCCGCCTAGGTGTGCCCTTTCGTCCTGTCCCTTCCACACTTGCCTTATATATCTGCTTGGTCAGTCTTTCGTCATCCATCCTCTCCACGTGCCCAAACCATCTTAGCATACCTTTCTCGATGCTTGTCACTACATCATCTTTTACCCCACAACACTCTCTTATCACACAATTCTTTACTCTGTCAGTCAGAGAGACAGCACACATACTTCTCAGAAAATTCTTCTTTCTTTTCTTCTTTTCACTATAATTTATATGTATTATTATTAAAGAAATGTTTTCACAGTGTAACAGAATTCTTAGACGACAAAGAACTGTGACTTGCATGACATCATCAATTAAATATTTTTGTAATTGACAATCAACATTCGTATGCCAAACAGTGACAGATTATGGTTTAAACCTATGTGTAACATTTTAAGACCTCTGTATACCCATATTCTGACGAATAAATTATTACTTACTTACCGTAATTATATAAAAATATTTAAAAGCTAAAAAACATCGACTAATAACTATGTCTTTGTTATAACACTAGACGTCCCCAGTGGCTTCGCCTGCGTCAATTATACATATAAACCTTCGTCTTGAATCATTCTATCTATTAAAAAAACGCATTAAAATCCGTTGCGTAGTTTTAAAGATTTAAGCATACATAGGGACAGACAGACAGAAGACAGACTTTGTTTTATACTATGTAGTGAATAATTATTTAACGCGATACGAGAAAAGCTAAGGAGATTTATGTAAAATTCGGCGTTTTGCTACAATAATTGTAATTGTAAATGAGCTTTTATGGTATGTTTAATGAATTCTATCTTTGACTGTGTTGAAAGACTTTTGGTGCTGGCTTGTACCACGCTCTTTATATACGGTAACACATGCAGCTCAACGTAGCATATTCGTAGCAACCGTAGCATGGGTCCGTAGCATTGCTACGTGTGTAACTCAAGCGTAGCATTTGTTACAATTTCGAGTGCAGCGTTTAATTGCTGACGAACACAACACATATGTCGGGTAGAAATTCCAGACAATTGCATAGCAATATACTGCGAAATAAATTTTTATTCATACTTAATCCGAATTGGCTTTTAAACCGAATTTTACGTACTTTTTAAACGACATACGTTTACTGGAAAAGTTGAATACACTGTGGATAGTGATCAATTCTAATCCATTTATTGCAACTGTCGCAGTGTCGGTCGTCTAAGTTTTGATATACCATAACGTAGTTCCGTCGTATCATATACTACACAATTTTATTGGGTAATTTCAAGATATATTGTGCAAAGATATAGTGTGTAAGGTCAATTCGTCCCGGCTACTTGTTATAGTTTGGATTCTTAAGTTAATAGTCCATTTTTTTTGCATTATGTGGTAATTATAATGATGACCAAGGTTAGTGCGAGGGAGCTTTAAGTCTTACGACAAATATTCGAACATTGTTTTAATTCGCTTGACATACTTATTAAGTAAGTACTTAAGAAGAAGTCATCATGTCAGTAACATATCTGCAAAAAAATAAAACATTTTTATAAATAGTTTTCTCTTTATTAAGATTGGCAAAATTGCTTGATACCCTAAAATATAAATACATGCTAAGCATGGCTCTGTGTACTTATAATAGTACGTGCAACAAATTACCGGATATAATCGTATTTTCGCGAGCAAATTATTTAATACAATCGCTAATTGTACCAATGACGACTATAGGCGTTTTATATAAAAAGATCTTTGCCTTAGCATCCGTTTTCCTCGTATTTAAACAGTTATTATCTTTTTATCACGTAATAATTGTGTGTACCCGTCTCACATTTAATAACAACAATATCTTTACCTCAAAATAGAAAAAATAATAATACGATATTACCGCATCTGTTGACACCAAAAACTAATTACTGTCCGAGAGCTAAGATATCCAAAACCATTCACTCAAGTATTAAAAAGTAATTTTGTTGCGTAACCAAAACCGAACCCAAAGGATCTGTGCTCGGCGACAGCTAATCATAATAATGAGATAAGAATTTAATGGACTCGGCCTATCTGGCCCCAAGCTGTGGTGTTACAATACCAGCATAATTTGACCTCTGTAATGAGTTAAATCTCTAAGCCTTATATAGAAATACGGAGGTCTACTCTGACGGGGCGTTAAACAAGTTATTTAAGAAGATAACGCGGTTTCATTGGAGCTGTAAAACACTAATGTCATCTCAGGCGGCTTCGCCTATACTGCAGCACATTACTGAAATGAGGTAGGGCACTGACCAGTCGTTCGCGGTGACAGATGGACGACTTTAATAAAATTTATTCGGCAATTTAAGGTGAAGGAATATTTCGTTTTATTTCAATAATTTTGTTATAACCTTTAGGGCAATATCTAAGAGCGGAGGGCATATTTTATTATATATATATTTAGATCAGACATTATTTGTTGCCATCTAACGGCAGCCAAACATGTTAACAATTGATCGCTATTATTTTTTTTTCGCTTTAAGAAATGTGTAAATTTTTCATTATTGTACAGATAATTTGCTATGATTCTTCCTCTTCATGGTGGGAAAACAAATAGCGTTCAATTTTACTCACTAAGAAGGGGCCCGTGATCAGCAGAACTACTGTTTATTTTATATTTTCCCAATAATCAGTAGCAACTCCAATATTGCCACTAGGAATAAATCGTATAACGCGAGGAACTTTACAACACTCAAGCAAAATATACAAATCACAGCCAGGCTCAACAGAATATGGATCACCTAAAGTATTTCCTAACGATAGGACCGAACCAACAACACTTTTTATCACTGCGAGGCGGCCGCTTAAACCACTGCGCCCCATACGTGTAGTAGTAGTGTAGTTCGTGTTTATAAAGTGCTTCTAGTACACTCAAATCAATCTAGATGCGTCAGATGATTTGAAATGAGAATCTCTTACTTTAGGTACAGCTGCTAAACATTACTATAATAAATAATCGAACATGATACACATGAACGCAAGAATACATATATTCAATATCTTTGATCGTACCAGCTCATGTGTTTGGAGCCGGTAAAATACGTTTGACTTGAACTACGGCCCCTGGATGGGGTCCAATAGGCGCTCGGTAGACTACAAGTACTTTATGACGTCACCATATGGTCCCACTTGACTTATATCTGTATTACATGCATGATAACCCGGATGTAGAATACAACTCTCAAAGTGTTACACCCTATAATCTTGTACACATCATTCCATCTTTGCTACGTTTTAGTTGATTTTTATTCACACCGTTGTATTCTCCATTCCCCATATTTTTATCAGTCGCAACTTTTTAACAACATAGATATGTACAATTTACTTAAAATACGTAATATACGCAATTGCGACACGTTTAATAAACTTATACTTAAGTTAGAAGGCTTTTCATCTCGTCTCATGAGCTTATTGCACCCACTTAACTTCTGGACGATCATTTTAACGAGATGAAAATATTTATTTATTTATTTTATTTATTTAAACTTTATGTACAATACGCAATGTAAGTACAATTGCGGACTTAATGCCATCGAGGCATTTTCTCCCAGTCAACCATAGGGTGATACAGAGATAATTGTGGTAGGTTTACAAATAAGTTTAAGGAGCTTAATATTTGTATATGACAAGTAACATAAATATGATAATATACAATACATACATATTTTATACAATATGGCTACATATATACATTCAAGATAAATATATATTTAAATCATATATATATCGCACACCTAGCGGTATAATGACACATCTACATTTTTCTTATTTTACAGAAATGAGGGTCAAAGATTTTACAAATGTTTGAAACGAAGTTATGACTTCATTTTACGTTATATAATGAGTAATATGGTTTTAGCAACTAGTATAGACCTTAATAGATACTTAGGGATAAAAAAATCCACTTCAGGTTTCCAGGAGTTGCTTCATAACAGTCAAAAAAGAAGAACAGCCATGCAATTGTGCCGTTATACTTTTAACAACTTCCAAAAATGTCATATATGCCCCCAAAGCCATAATTAAACATGATGTGAAAACCAAGAAATAAAGACATTTGCTAAATAGAAAACAACAGTTTTTATTTGAAATCAACATACCTACATAGGCTGCACTAAAAGTATCGGGAATGGAATATTTCCACTGTTCCTGTCATATTAAAATCTTTTTAATTGAAAACTCCTTGGTTTTAAAAAACGAATACCATTTATTTATTTAAATAAATTATTTTTTATTTATTCTCGGTCTTGTCACAAGGTTTTGTCAAACTTGTTTAGTCGTTGAGAAAATGAAAATTGACTCGAGAAAATTCAAGAGCGATGATTTATTATGACTTTCGGAGTGGTTTAACACAAAAACAGTGTGTTGATCGCATGATTTCTGCATTTGGTAATGAAGCCCCATCCAAAACCACAATTTATCGCTGGTTTGCTGACTTTCAACGTGGACGTGTCAAGCTCAGTGATGATCCCCATCAAGGTCGTCCAAAAACTGCAGTCACCCAAGAAAACGTTGATGCTGCGCGTAAGTTGATTGAGGAAGATCGACATGTGACATACCGCAAAATTCAGGCAACTTTAGCCATTGGCATGAGTCAAATAAAAATAATCTTGCATGAACAATTAGGTGTAAGAAAGTTGTTTTCCCGATGGATACCGCATTCGCTCTGCGAAGAGAAAACAGCGGCTCGCGTTACTTGGTGCGTCAGAACTCTTGAAAGATTCCACGCAGGATCCTCAAATGCTGTATACAATATCGTATCAGGTGACGAATCCTGGATATACGCATACGAACCCGAAAAAAAAACCAGTCACGAGTTTGGGTGTTCCAAAATGAGTTAAATCCAACAAAAATTTTTCGTTCACGGAGTGTTGCAAAAAAAATGGTGGCCACATTTGTCTCCAAAACCGGCTATGTTACGACTATTCCTCTTGAGGGACAAAGAACGGTTAATGCAGAATGGTATGCTAGCATTTGTTTGCCACAGGTCGTTTGTGAATTCCGTAAAGAGAACTGCAACCGCTGCATCATCCTCCATCACGGCAATGCGAGTTCTCATACCGCGCACAGAACAAAACAGTTTTTAGTGCAAGAAAACATAGAATTATTAGACCATCCGCCGTACAGCCCCGACCTAAGCCCTAATGATTTCTATACTTTCCCTAAAATAAAGAATAAATTGCGTGGACACAGATTTTCATCACCTGAAGAAGCTGTGGACGCCTACAAAACGGCCATTTTGGAGACCCCAACTTCCGAATGGAATGGTTGCTTCAATGATTGGTTCCATCATATGGAAAAATGTGTCAAATTTCGCGGAGAATACTTCAAAAAGCAGTAAATATATTTTTAAATAGTAATGTTGTGTCACTTCCTTGATTCCCGAAATTTTCAGATTTTATTCGTATTTGTAATTTTATTCAAATAAATATACTTACATAAAAAGTTTAACTAAAATATTATAATAACCTATATTTGGCTCGTGAAACGTTAATAAATAGTCATCATCAAACTATAATAAACAAAATAAAGAATAATCACGAATCTTCTCTTAATTGTAAACGCAGGTAATAATCATATTTTTTTTATCATCATAATTATTATGGTGAGATAGTTACTCTCCGTTCTAAAAGCAAAAGCACTTAAAGCTTGGCAGTTTAAGTTTAGATAAAGGTACGGTAGTGAAATCCAGATCCAAATCAAGGTTTACCTTACTGCTCCGAAATTTTAAGGAAGTTTACTTTACCTTTAAGTATTTTTATTAATTGACTAAGCAGTTAACAAAACTATAAGCATTGCAAGCTTTGTATCTCTGTAGTTAGCTGTGAGTTAGACTTGCGCATGGAATACTCGCGTTTATGTTAAATAGCGATGTCACATTCCTTTGTCAAATGTGCCATTTTGGCAAATGTGTTCTGAATTTTTTTTGATGTCTACTAACTTACTACGTTAATAAAATGTCACATTTGCCACTTACGCCAAGACAGATTGAGAAGCGATTGCACCTTGCCCGGCACAACTGACAAATAAGCCGTTGTTATGCACGGAAGCGGGGGGATCGTACTAAATACTACATTGACACTTAACGTCCTTTCTCAACAAATAGGAAAACTAACACCGTGCCGTTTTACCGCTTTATAAATTATACACTTTTAAACACTTAGGCCGTAAAAACTCAATTTCGCTTTTTTGTAAATGTGCCATTATACTGCTAGGTGAGCGATATATATAATCACCTATATATATAAATATCCATAATATATATATACATATCGATGCCTTCCGGCCAAAAGGGGGTAAGCGACATTTTTTGCGAAATCGACTTATACATATATATGGTTAGAATCGGCTTTTTTTTCTGCGTCTAATGGTCTAAGTTTCATGGCTCTAGGACAAACTTTTTGTCGCTTAGGCGGTAAAGGAATTGAGGTTCTAACACTAAGTTTTTCGTCATAAACGACAGTTATTTTTGGTGTATTTTGTATTATGGTGGTTGGATAAAAATAATATTTCAAAACTGTCAGGTAAGCAATTTTGGCTTTGATTCTTTTTTTCTTTACTTGAACGTTAAATAGCTTGGGCTGTAAATATTTTTTGTAAAAAATACATTAATCAAATTTTACTTGAATCTTTGTGTGCCAAACTTTCGGTTAGGATATTAGGGCAGTTTCTTTGGATAAAATATATGTCATTTATTACATTTAGGTCTCATTTCCGTGACTTTATTTGGCGCAAATTTTTATTTTCCCTAGTCACCAAATCAATCATCGAAGGCGCTTGGGATAAATCATCCAAACTAATGTCGCCTTACATTGTCGTTTACCCTTTTTTTTCCTCCCCAAAAAAAATTCTGGTATGGTGGTTAGATAACAAGGTAAATCAAAGGTTTGGCGGTTAGCTTACATAAGAATGACAAACAGCATCGGTTATTCCACTCTTTCGTTCGAACAAAATGTCGTTAGCGTTGCACAGGGAACATTCACCGCGGGCGGCGTAAGCACCTCCGTGCTTGCGAGTAAGTTTGGCGCGAAGTTTTTCGAAGGAAATAAAACGGTAAGATTATTTTAATAGACTTTTATATTCATCTATAATTGTGTATTCTAATTAGTTATTTTAAGTTTTAAAGGTAAGAAGTCATTATTTTGCTATCTTGTTCAGACAATACGGAATGGTTAAATAAGTACCATAAGAGTTTTTGTTTGACTGCCTCGTTGGTCTCGCGGCATAAATGTGCGCGTGGGATTGGGAGGTCTCGAGTTCGATTCCTGGGTCGGCCAAAAGTGTTATTGGGTTTTTCCGTTAGGAAATTCTCAGTAGCAGCTCGGATACTGATAATGTGCCCGGTACGGCAATAGGCTCGCCCCCTATTACGTGGGACCTAAAAATTCATGGCAAAATGTGGGTGTTATATCACACCTCTGCCTACCCCTTCGGGGATACAGGCGTGAGTCTATAAAAAAAGAGTTTTTGTTGCTGCAGGCCTTTGTTGCAGGCCAGCCTGGCCTAGGATCATTATCAAGGGTTCGAATCCCAGGTTGGGCCAGCAAGGAATTATTGGATTTTTTGATGAATTCTCAGTAACAGTCAAGAGTTAATCCTCCGACTGATATGCCTCTGTTGTGTCGAATTGTCTAGGGGACTATGAGAGTGAGAGAATAAAAACTGCATGTTTGTTTTACACATATATTGGCGCACGCTAGTAGGTCTCTCTTTTGCAAATTGTTATTCTGCCTCAAGATTTGCCACCGTGACTGATTTAACATGTGTCATCATCGTTGTCTTATCGATTGAGTGAATGGATGGGTGAGTGCGAATGAATGGATACACGGCAAAAGCGAGTAAGAACCCTCTTTGTGGAGTGGCTGGAGGCCGCCACGGTGTCCTCACCTTCCGCCTGACGCATGTCTTCACCGGACACGGTTGTTTTGGGTAGTTTCTGTGGAGGACTCCCCCGGCAACGGACGTCGCGAGGTGATTTACGGCAACTGTAGACGCGGACATCCGGACGACGAGTACCAAACGCCGTCATACCTAAAAGTGGTCCTTAGGTACGAAATTTTAAGTTTATATTATTTTTTTGTCATACCTAGAATGTCAGCATGAATGTATAATGCAAGACTAACTTACAATGAGTAACAATTTTTTTGTTCAATTTTCTAAAATAAAGACAGATTGATCACAATTTCTCTTTTTTTTAATTCATACCTTAGTCGGTTAGCCAGTTTAAAAACTTATAAAAGTCTAATGTATGTATGTAAATATGTATGTATATTTTTTAAGAATTAATCACAATGTGCTTTCGCGTTGTATAAAAGAGCTTATTGTATTTTTTATAGATAATTAACTTATTACAATTTCCTTGTTCTTCTGTCAATAACCAATAGCCGGTCATGTCATAATGGCTCCACTTGATGAACAGAAAAAGCACATGTATGCTGTTTTTCTTCAACAGGAATAAAATAAATGGTGCAGTTAAATCATTTGGGTTGGAATTCATTAATTGAGTTGTTTTCATTTACGACGTTTTTTCCTGTTAGTATAATTAGGACCATTTGAGGGTAAGCGACAGTAAATAGTGTTAGGCGTGTGATTTGTTTTAACTAACAATGTCATTTCGTAGAGACCTAATCAAAAACTATATGGTTAAATTTTGAATTTTTTGGAACGTACAGAAAATTTTTTATGATTTTTTTTCACTTATTTTTAACTTTAAACTACTCTCCTGTAAAGTTTGTAAAGTGGCGGTTAGCCTCTTTTGGCCATAAGGCATCGATATACAGTTTTGTTGATGTGAAAAATTATGATGATTGTGCCAATAAGTCTTTGCGAATATGCTTGCGTGCCTTAACCTTGAACGTCCAACGATTAGCAGCCATCCTGATCTCCAGAGGCAGGGAATTCCAAAAATGAACTGATTGCACAGTGAAGGAAGAATGGACAAGGCCAGACGTGTGAGAAGGGCATGAAAGTAAGAGATTGTTAGAAGAGCGAAGATCTTTTGAATGAATCGAGCTTAAGAATTGAATATTAGACATTAAGTATACGGGAGGACTTGGAGAATGAAGAAGAGAAAAAAGAGTCGTGAGAGTGCGCAACCTTCGGCGCTGACGAATGGGCAACCAGCGAAGTTCGGAACGAAAAGCAGACACATGGTCATACTTGCGAAGATTAAAAATAAATCGAATGCAGTTATTGAGAAGACGGTCAAGTTTATCGAGAAGGTCTGCATTCAGGTCGAGATAACAAACATCACCATAATCGATGACCGGGAAGAGTAAAATTTGCACCAGCGTTACCTTTGTCTTGACGGGAAGAAAATGTCTTAAGCGATAGAGAGTTCGCAGGGACCCAGTAATTCGCTTACTCACATTCGTGACTTGAGCTTGCCAACTAAGAGATTCGTCGATATGCAATCCTAGATTTTTGACACTCGAAGTTACCTTTACTACAGTTCCATCAAATAAAATCGATGGAAGAGATAGTGCCTTAACTCTGCTCATCATACGATTACTTCCTATAATAATAGCCTGGCATTTAGAAGGGTTGACATGAAGTCCAAAGCTATCGGACCAATGTTTAATAGCGGTCAAATCATTGTTTACAGCGTCAATGGCAGCAGTTAGATTATCTACCGTGGCCTGAGAGTATAACTGCAAGTCATCAGCATACAAATGATACGTACACCGAAGGTCATGGGTCAGGAGATTAATGAAAAGAGCAAAAAGAAGAGGAGATAGAATACCGCCCTGTGGAACGCCAGAGTCGAGAACTCGCCAAAGATGATAATGATTCATCAATGCGAACCGCCTGCTGACGCTCCCGAAGATAAGAGGAAAACCAATCCAGTGCATCAGATGAGACCATAAGATGGGAGAGGATGGATAGGAGAATATCGTGACTGACGGTATTAAAGGCGTTCGAAAAGTCAACCAAGACTAACACAGTAACCTTGGAATCCTCAACGCCGGCCCTAATATCGCCAGTCACTTTTAACAGGGCAGAGGTAGTGCTGTGTCCTGGCCTAAACCCTGACTGAAGAGGACTTAAAAAATTGTTGACATGTACAAAGTGAGATAATTGTTTATGGACACAGGCTTCCAGCACTTTGGAGAGGTATGGAAGTATGGAAATGGGACGGAAGTGGCTAGGTAATGACGGATTGGGGATCTTAGGTAAGGGTCGGATAAAGGCTTTACGCCATAAGGAGGGAAAGACACAAGAATTTAAGGAAAAGTTAATAATGTGAGATACTGCAGGTAGGAGTTGGTCTAAAATTGGCATGACCATTTGTCGACCAATGCCATCGTATCCCACAGCCTTTGTTTTGATGGACAGTATAATCTTCTTGATCTCATCTGGTGCAATTGGAGAAAACTGAAATGGATCTATGTTAACCTGGTGCAAATTTGCCACGTATTCGACCGTCCGATCCCGTGTTAGATTAATATAAATTAATATCATCCAAGCCGATATTATTCGGAAGGTCGAATTGCTGCTGTTTGCCGATGCCAAGAGTTCCAAGGAACTCCCAAGTAGCAGCTGGAGAGGTGGGGACAATGTTTTCAAGAATATGGCGGCGTTTGGCGTTACGTACCATCTGGTTACATCGATTCCTTGCAGCTTTGAAAGAGGCCCAATTGTCGTCCGAACGATCTCTTTTATATTTGCGGAATGCTCGGTCCCTGCGTCTCATTGCCATTCTTACCCCTATGGTCATCCACGGGGCTGGAGGGCGTTTCAATTTAACCCTTCTAACTGGGGCATGGACATTATACAAGTTGACTAGTACGTTATTGAAGATATCAACCTTGTCATCTATAGTGCCAGCCGACAGCAAAGGCTCCCAATTAACATGAGAAGCATCTTCTACCAACTTATTTACATCCATCCGAGCAAAGTTACGCAGGTGCAACACTTTAGGCTTAGGTTTGGGTGGTTTGAGGATATACGACAGGAATATGAGGTCATGGTGGGAAAAACCGGGAGCAGGATATTGGCCATGACAGGATATAAGGGAAGGGTTGGAAGTAAGGATTAAATCAAGCCAGGTGTCTTCCCCATTGTTGTTTTGGTGAGTGGCTTGAAGTGGTGAATTATGAAGACTGGCTGATTCAATAATTTGGAGGAGCTTACGTGAACGAGGAGAGTGGGGAGTGAGGAGATCGGTATTAAAGTCACCCATTATTATGTGATGTGTATATTCCGACCCTAAAGATTCCAGAATCGCTTCGAAACTGGAGTAGTAGTCAACAGCTGGGGGACAATAGACAACACCCAAAATAGTTTTTACACCCTTGACAATAACCTCCAAAAAGAGATATTCCATCGAGGTGAAGGAGGTAGAAGATGTAGCAACAATTTTAAAAGGAAAGTCGCTACGAATGTAGATTGCAACACCACCACCCCTCCTGTCAACCCGATCATTCCGGATAAGAATAAATCCAGGCAGAGGATAAGTAGTGGAGAGCAGCTGTGGCTCAAACCAAGTCTCGGAGATCAGAACAGCGTGAACATTGACATTACTGAAGGCTTCTAACAGGTCGCTATAGTGGCTTGGCACGCTTTGAGCGTTTAAATGACACACATTAAAATTGAGCGACTGATTTGATTTAACGTTAAATGTGTCACGCACAAATTCGCCAACAGTTCTATCGGGCACCGAACAAAAACTCTCATTAAATGATTAATTGGCAGAACAAAACGATATATCATCATCAGAACTCATTTGCCAAAATAATAAAAGATACTAAATATAAATACTATTATAAATATATATACTAATATTAAAAATAATATATATTATATACACAATTAAAAACAAATTTAAGATAAGAAGAAAACTGAAGAAATTTATGTACCCAAGTACAAAGCTATTTATCTCTGTACCACCCGCCAGCTTACACACACAAAAAAAAAATTGATGTGGAAAGTTATACCAAATTAATCACTAAAATTCAACAGTAAATAAGATTGCTTGTACCTGCACCGAAACGTTAAAAAAGAAATGTTAGGTGAAACTAAACGCATATGACAGCAAAAAAAACTACAATACCTACATTATAAAACACTAACAAGTAATATCATGTCAAGCAAATCACTAAACGCAACTTAATAAAATTAACTTTAGAAATCTTTGCAAAAAAAGGTCTAACTAAATTAGAAAGTTAACATAGAGATACCATAATATAAAAAATGAAACAGTTAAACTGTTTCAATTTTTATTTAAAACATTTTATGTCGGAAATATTCACCCAGTACCATAGATTCGTCTGAGCCCAGTACATATATTTTACACAGCAATAATAATGTGAAATGGAACGCTGCATGGAGAAATAATATTTTGACGTAGGTATGGCGTTATTATAATGACGTTTTTGACAGGTAAACAAAATAAGTGTGAAGTGAAATTATGTGAATGTGAATACATTTTACATTTTAAACTGCGGGTAAAAGATTGATTCATCAATCCAAAGTTAAATAAATGAGAAATATTAGAGTCGAGTTCACCTTTTTAGTTATATCTTTATTAAATACACCTCAAAAAAAGTTGTAAAAAGTAATCATCAATAATCTCAAGCATAGTAAATAGCTACATAGTATAAAACAAAGTCTGTCATCTGTCTGTCTGTCCCTGTGTATGCTTAAATCTTTAAAACTACGCAACGGATTTTGAAGCAGTTTTTAATAGATAGAGTGATTCAAGAGGAAGGTTTATATGTATGATATATGCCGTGTGAAGCCGGGGCGGGTCGCTAGTTCTATAATTAAGAAAAGCTGGGTGACTTTGACTCGTGTTCATTAAATTGTCCAAGTCAATGCCTTAAGTTGGCGGTCGTTTCTTTTACTAATTATTGCTCTCTGAGGCGCGTGGTGCTGCGGGAAATGGATGTAATAAGATCTTTTGTAATCCCATTTATTAATTTTCGTCCCTCATAATTCTAAGCTCCTTTATAGCGACGTTTAGTCACCTTTCTGATTCTTGCAATGCTAAATACAATTTTATTTGGAAAATATAAGGGACTAACATAAATGTCGATGTATTTTGCGTAATCATTTGAAAATTAAGGTGTTCAAGCCGCCAAAGTTTAAAAGTATTAATAGATTTTTCATTATTGCAATTGTTATTTTTTGTTTTATTTCCGTGTTTTTCTGCCATGTTTTGTAATCTAAGGCTTCTCCGCGCATATTCTTAGCACAGAATTACCTTAAATTTGACGTTCACAAGCATCACAATGATGGCTTAAGTGAATGAATGATTTATGATATGGAAATAATCAATGAAATAACTAAAATAAAAAGTATGAAATTAATTTCAATCCTCAAAATGAAATCTGTTCAATAATACGTGTACCTATGTAATACTCGCCGTGCCCGTCGTATCGCTCGGCCAATGCCCGTCGGCACCACGCGTTTATTAAGTCTGAACGTGATAATGGCAAACCATTTACTCAACAGAGAACCGATTCCGGCTTAATTTGAAAATTTGATAGAAACGTTCCCAACCAGAAACGACGTTACAACAATTTGGCATATAAAGTTAACGTGGCCAAAACCTTAGGTCAGTTAAGTGTGAGTAGGTTTAGGCGATTTGAATTTCTTTAAAGTCTATCACTATTATTTACAGCGGTTGTTATCAAATCTGCACACCAGTCGTAGTGATAAAAGTCCAATGCTACCCTTTTTCACTAAATTATTTTACCGCACTTTAACCACGCGTCAGGCAGACCTCTATTTCATCATTTCATGTCTGGTCTTTATATTGTTACGTTTTAATAATTTTAATAATATCCCACAACAAAATATAACAAAAGTAGAACCATCCTGGTTATATACATCGTAGATTGCTGTGCAAAGTTGTCACTGGCCATAGCGCCAAATACCTATCATAATTGAAAAAGCAAATAAGACTTAGTTCGTTTTCCATCACAATGCGCTGTCTACAAAACCATATATTTGATAGCAAATTGCAGTACACGATACTTATAATACCCTTAAAGACACATATCTTAAGCTATAAGTATCCAACTGTAACCTAAGGTCTTACTTATCTTGAAAACTGCAGTAATTCCCAGCGCTTAGAACTATAAGCAGATATCTGGTCTCGAAATGAGTCAATAATAATAAACCTCACGCTCACTTAGACAAAGATCTTCAGACGTTTGAACTGAACTGTAGCCCCATCAGACACTGGCCCTAATACTGACGTTCATTTACTAAACGAAGATTAAGCCCATTATGACCAATTATTATTTGCAAGTTTTATGTTTAAAATATTTGGTAATTTATTATAAGCGAACTTGGGACTCTAGCCGAAGGTCTAGGATCACTCCTAGACCTAGGCTTTGAGCTTAGAACCTAAGTTGATGACGATGATAGTTTGTACTACTACGCGTTTAAATGCAATTTAATAGTATCTAAATAAAAAAAAATTGAGTATCACCGTCCTTTCATCCTAACTTTTCAAGAAAAGGTCTATACCTTTTCTAATAAAGCGTACTGATTCGAATATTTTTGCACTACCTTCTACGGAACCAGTTTTGAGAGCATCGGCGTATACCTTCTTAACAGATTTCTAATAATAATCCGACAACTAGAAGGTCAAATTTCATACAATTTGTCTAAAACATGATCGATTGTGTCCAGTACAGCCAGAAACCAACGGAATAAAGGTGTAATTTGTATTTGCATTACTAGTTATATTTGTACATATCGCAAAAATTTTAAACAATTTAGATTTCGTACCTTTACACTATTTAGAAATCTGTGCCTTTAGTAACTGCCAAACTGCATAACCAATAAAACAAACGATAACCTACAAAAATGAAACGCGAAAAAAAGCCTACATTTTAAAATATATTCATATTTCAAATCGTATACTAGTAATGATTTGGCCATCTGTAATTGCTAAAGGGGATTTCAGTTTAGAGTGGTCCGTTATCGGCAATTTTAGGCAGTATTCCAAAAATTATTCTAACGAAAAACTCAATTAGATTGACAACAACTATATTGAATTTGTAGCCGTTGAGCTATCCGCACGAACGAATGTTTTCTAAATAAGTGTACAACGTTGATTTTACTTGATTTTCTTGTTATTTTGTGCAGTTGAAGTATTGTTTATGAACCAGCGGAACCGCCAGTGACCTGCATCGTGCGCTTGTTAATTTTTATTTTGTTGTACATTTTACCTACCGAGAACTGTTTAGCTTCGCTACACCTCGGTGAGACCTACTTACAAATTTTTGCATTATTTACTTTTTATTTATTTTTAAGCTTGACTAAGCGATCAGAAACTAAACCTGTATTACTATCTTTGCAACTAACGTGAATTATACAAGTGGTTCATCTGAACTCATTCTACGTAACAAGTGGTAATTATTATAACTGTATACTCTGGACCATGCGTTTGTGCAATTGAAATGTTCCTAACGAGATAGCGGGTCTACCAGTAGTCTGCATGCTGCGAAATTTGCTGCTTTTATCGGCGAACCCCGTACTCTAAGGTAAGGATTGGCTTAGATCGCTAAAATGATAACGATAATGATGATGATGATTATGCTGCTGTTATTTTAAGTAATACGTTTCTCTTTTTTACACCCAGTCTAACCGATTCATTTATTTAACGTAACCAGCGGGACGCCATCACTGAGAACATTATGGAAACACATACATACTTTAAGTACAATATTTTTATTATAATCGGCTGAATAATGTTCCACGGAATAGTCTAGGTAGTTTGCTTCATAGTATACTTTGTTTATACTGAAACCAACAATGCATAACTTCAAGAATTGTGTTAATGGTTTTGCTAAAGCGTGGATCATATAGCGGAAAGCAAATTCTAATACGCAAAAACCTCAAAAACCTAATATTCCTCTAGAGTCTAGAGAAACGTTTTATTATCTGTAAGTACTTATTTCGATACTTTCGAAAACGTATGTTATCTTGGAAACTGTTGTAGTTCTCATCGCTTTGTAAACCATAGGCACACGATAACTAGTCTCGAAATGTGATAATAATATTAAACAGAGCTCACTTAGTCAAAGATCTCAGACGTTGTACTGAACTGTATGTGCATCAGACACTGGAACGAATTCTGTTGTTCATTCACTAAACTAAGATTAAAGTATTGCTGTCTCTTAAATTTCGAACAGATTTGGAAATATTTACAGCTTGTTCTTAGACAACACGCTCCATCGAAAACTACCTACTTAACATCGTTTAACTAAATTGCACAGAGCAAATTTGTTTTCATCTCTTTCTAACTTTCAAAGAGAATGCGAGAAAAATAATCTACTTTGCTCGTGCACAACAGAATCACACACTGCGTATTCGAACTAAGTGAAACTTAGAGTAGTGTAAGCTTCAGTATCGATATAGCATCGTCTAATCACCGAGCAAGTTTCACTATCTAATGTACCACTAATCCTAGGCAAAGAGTTACTCATGGAGTACTCTCACAATTCCTTGTTCAGCACTGCGACTTGCGACAGAACAGTTTGTTTATCCAGAATTTTTTTGGTATATATTTGGCTATGCAATATACAACTAAGGACAACGTTTCAATTATTAGAAAGTGAATCAAACTTTGATTCCTTGAAAAAAAAATGAAAATGAAATATTTATTGCATCAAATATGGTTATAAAATCAGATGTTACAATATTATAATTTATATGAATCACATATCTGGCCGTTTAACAGCATGCAAAGTGAGTAAGTAAGGCACATAGTAACTTACTGTCTAATAAAATAGAAAAGAAATAATAATAATTTAAAATTTGGCATCCATATATTCGCTTACTGTATAAAAAGCTTTTTCCAACAACAAGTTTTTTAACCTAACTGTAAATATCTTTTTGGGTAGAATTTTGTAGCTTTCAGGTAACTTGTTGTAAATCCTAATTACCATGGGATAGCAGTTCCGTCGATATAATTCTGTTCTTATATTAGGTAATACTAAGCGGTCAGTATATCTAGTATTAAAATTACATTGATCGCTCCACTTATCGAATAAGTCTGGATATGCCTTCACAAAATTACAACATTCCAGTATATAAATAGAGGCAACAGTGAGTAGTTTCAATTTTGGAAACAAATCTCTACAGGTGGTAAGAGGTGATACTCCAGTCAAAGCTCGGATACATTGCTTCTGGGAAATAAATAATCTGCCCACTTCAACCGAGTTTCCCCATAGTAAGATACCATACCTAATGTTGGATGCAACGTAGCCATGATATGCTTGGAGGGCGACCTTTTGGTTAGCAATTTTGGTTAAACGCCAGAGAGCATATGCAAATCTATCAATTTTGCTACATACTTTCTTAATATGAGAGCCCCATCGACATTGTTCATCTAAGACAAGACCTAGGAATGTAGCTTCGTTCGTCATATTTATTGGCTGACCTTTACATAAAATGTGTAGTTTATTGGAGTCTTGCTTTCTGTTATAAAACTGCATGTATTTAGTCTTTTCTGGGTTAACTTGTAAATTATTTTCATCCAGCCATTTGGTAATATCATCGATGCATTTATTTATCTCCTCATTGTGTATAGTGTCGTTAGATTCTGTTATGATGACAGATATATCGTCAGCAAAAAGCGTGCATTTATGTGACGTCGCGTCTGGAAGATCATTAATATAGATCAAAAACAACAAGGGACCCAAAATGCTGCCCTGAGGTACACCTATATGATTTGGTAGATACTTAGATACAAAGTGACACTCTTCTTTTATTTCGTTTATGTTTAATAGGTCAACATACTGTCTTCTATTTTTGAGATAGCTATCAAGCCATTTGTTTGCAGCACCTCTAATACCATATTTTTCACATTTTGTAAGCAATCTATCATGAGGGACGAAGTCAAACGCTTTACTCATATCGAAAATCTTGGTAGTACGTAAACATAGTTTACGAGATATAAATTTTCGTCGAAATTTCCAGATAAAAATATCCTTTGAATACTGACACCAGTTTAGTTATAATAGTATGACAGTGGACAAAAAATGCGCTTCATTGCGCTTCGCCTTATGTGCGCTCCCTAAGTATATATCCTAGATCTCTAATAATATTATACCACTTTGAGACTACCAATACACATCATATAATAGGATGCGTCAGTTGTCATTCCATCCACCGCACCGGATGATAAGATTGCCTACCTGACAAAAGACTCAACCCCGATTATACAACGGGTGTTATGAAGGCTTTGAATAAAGCGACTTGATATGGTGAACCGAATCTTATTTCCAACATTTGTGTACAAACCCATTCACAGCGTTTTAATGTACATTCCCACGAATTATTTCCTGTATAAAAAAGAGCTATATATTTCCGTGAGTGGTAATTTATTCATTTACGTGAAATGTAATGGTACATAATTATCAGGATTGTCTCGTGTTGCCTTGAAATGGTACGGCCTCAAATGTGTGGACGTAAATGGCACGATTTATCCGTGTAATACTCGTAGTGACGTGGATAAAACAACTGTGGCGGACTTTTACAACGGTCAGTTGTTATTTAAAAACAGAATATGCTGTTTAATTATTACTTGTGTTTATCTACAGGGGGCGGCTTTATTTTTCTTGGCTTGTCGGCTTACATGAGAATAAAGTAGTGTTGTTCTACCTGAATAATAAAGCCAGAAACCTCGGTGTGGTTAGTGTGAGTGGTGAGAGCAATATCGACTTAGGCTACAGACTGATTAGATTGACACTAAGAACTAAAGTCTCGTTTCGCCGATTTTGAAAATATAATATTTTCATGCCAGTTTTATGTTGTACATCTACCATACCATATCTGATAATATGCTGTTTAACAATCAAAGTATTTAATTACACGTTCACCATTCACAGTAACGGCTTATTAGGGCTTGTCATTTTAATTCCTAATACCTAGTGTAAAACTGTATTTAGCACTTTGTTTATATTAAATTTCTTGAGGTATATTGTAAAAGGTGATACCAGTAAGGATTTTTTCTCTATCGCCTGATTTAAGCTGTACTCGATTTTAAAATGTACTCTAGTGGAGAACCCAATTAGATCGGCTAAAACTATATTGAATTTGTAGCCGTTGAGCTATCCGCACGTACGAATGTTTTACAAATAAGTAAACTTAAACCTAAGTTTTGTATGTTTAGTGAGAACTGTAGCTAGCTAGCTAACCAGCTAGCTAGACTGGACAAGTTATTTAGCTAAGCCGACGACCCCCGACATTTCGGAGGACAAACAGAAAAAAAAGATGCATTAAGAATAAACCTTATTTTATTTTTCATAGTCAGTGGCTATATTGCCACCAAATTTTCCAAAATTTTCTCGTCGATTTTCACGAAGAAAAAAATACATAAGGCATTCATAACATATTGGCTTACAAAATCCGTTTAGTTCAAATTTGTAACTGCCCTAGTTCCCTCGATACAAAAACGTTCATATGGAATTTTCAAATAAAATTCCATATGAACGTTTTTGTATTTTTAAATTGTACCGTTGATTGTCAGGCTATGCATAAATTAATTTGTACAAAGTTTTATAATTTTCAATTTGATGTTGGTGCTTTCTCTTTTGCTCTTTTTATAAGGTTAGAACGGCATGTGTTGGCCTAAATTATCTGACATATTATACAAAAAACAATAATAACCTACTAACGGCCGGTTTTAATATTCGATCTTTCATTGGATTTGGAGATTTGAGATACGTGATTGACATATTTTGTATGGAGCTTATATCTAAAATAAATCTCAAATGAAAAAAAATGGATAGATCAAATTCAAATTCAAATTCAAAAATCCTTTATTCATTTGGGTCACAATGTGACGCTTATGAACGTCAAAATAATAAATTTATAAAATAATTACTTATAGACTCTACATTTACATTTACCGCCACGTTCGCAAAGCAATAGGTAGAACCATGAGAAAGAACGGGCAATAAAACTCATGGTCACTCTTTTTCATCGGCAGGTTTTGCATAATACACATAATTTAAATTTTGTAAGGTGCTGCAACTGTTACACCTTCTATATCACTTGTATATATTTACTGTACATAATAATACTCAAGCATAATACTTTTGATGTTCATTTGGTTAGCCTCCTCAGAATAGACATGGTGAAACAGGAGCATCCACTTACATTATATATACCTAATAATGCAGGCAATCTGCGAAAGTGATCAGAACCATGATGGAAATGATGAAGTTAAATATTAGAATCTAATACCAGCCCGCAAGACCGTCATCGACCAGTCATCGCAAGTAGCACCCGTTCACGAGTATGACGCATGTGCCAGCCATCATCCCTCTCGCCATATTAGAGGGACAGGGATGACCCGACACACGACGCCACCACAAGAAATGACATTTTAGTGAGCATGACGACAACGGTATACGAACCAGCAGTAAGAAACAATCTATTGGTATACTGACCATGACCGCCAATTACCTCCATTTTCCAGATCGTTATTATCAACATAAATTAGTGAAACGCGTGAAGGAATGCAAATGTAGAAAGAATTTTGTGAAGGTGACAAGTGAACAATGATATGATCAGGGATAAATAATGTTAAACTACATTCAACAAATCATAAAAATATCCAAATCCTGCAAAAATCATGTGTTCACGAGGCACCTCCACTTAACATGTAAATAAAATAATTGTGAGTTAAACAAGCCTAAGCCTATCCCCACGGTGTCTTATCATTTAAAAATTCCTTAATAGTGTAATAACCCCTTTGTAAAAGAAAGTTCCTAATTGTCCGTTTGTATTTGTGCATGGGTAAATTCATTATTTCAAGAGGCAATTTGTTGAAAAATCGTATACCAATCCCCGCAAATGAGTTCTGAACTTTATGTAGACGGTAGTTAGTTCCCACCAGTTTATGCTTATTCCTAGTGTTCACTTTATGCAAATCACTATTTTTGCGGTATAGAATTAAGTTTTTCTTAATGTACATTAAGTTAGCATATATATATTGCGATGCAACTGTCAATATATCTACTTCTTTAAATTTATCACGTAAAGAATCTCTAGCACCTAACTTATAAATTGCACGTATTGCCCTCTTTTTAACCGACTCCAAAAAGAGGAGGAGGTTCTCAATTCTGTTGTATGTTTTTTTTTTTTATGTTTGTTACCTCATAACTCCGTTATTTATCGACCGATTTCCAAAATTCTTTTTTTGTTTAAAAGCATATACTTTCAGGTGGGTCCCATTTAAATTTTATCAAAATCAATCATATAGTTTCATTAAAAACTCAAATTTTATCAAAATCAATCCAATAGTTTCATTAAAAACTCCAAAAACTAAGTCATCCAAATAAACGAAATTAAGCATTTACTGTGACTTTTCATCAGTGGACACTAGAATAGTCGCAATCAACGGGCCTACCGGCCTTCATTACCAGGTATTGATGAAACCGGGAGGAAGAAAGGTTGGAGAGTAAATCTATATAATTATATAAAATTGCTTGGGCTGACTGATTCATCATCGCAGAGCCAAATCCACGGGGGCTGGAGACTTGAAATTTCGACAGTCGATGCCTTTTTTGACGTAAGCATCCTAGTGGATGCTTATGCTTCCTTAGTAGGGAGGATTTATATACATATTTTTGGTTAGAAAAAATAAACATGCAATTTAGATTTTTTTCAAATTTAACAACTAAGAGGGTGATATAGGGGTAGAAAGTTTGTATGGGAGGTCCGTCATTTTTAAAAAGATAGCGTGTAATTTTGTGTGCAAACTTCTGGTTAGAAATAAAACAAATACGTGTTTTAGCGATTTCTAAAATCTACCGTTTAAAATGGTGAAATAGGGGTTGAAAGTTTTTATGCGAAGTGCAATTTCATAAACTATAGTTGGTGCCACGAGAAGATAGACTTTTTGTAAACAAACATTCAGGACTTCACAACCTTTTTTCAAATAGTTGTGTTTTAGATTTTATACTTTTTGAACAGTCTTTTTTCAATGCCTAATAATGCCACTATGTTGTTAAATTTGTATTGTAAAATTTAACTGAAATAAAAATATCTGATTTTGTTTGAATGTTCATAAATTTTCCGATTTTTTGTCGTTTTAGACGTAGTTTATTCTGTAAATTAAGGAAAAATAAAGTACCATGTATGTAAATGATAGAGAATACACAAATGTGACTCTATTATTGACATATTTTTTTTTAAATCATAGAGAATAAATCATTTGCTCAAAGTAGCCTACCTATCCTAAAATATTAAATTATTGACCAAAAATGAATAATATTACAGATAACCAGCTACTGTTTACTTCTGCGCGACTAATAGTTTGCCATCTGCGATTCTGCACCCGCTTTTTCGAGATGCCGGCAGCGGGAAAAGCGTTGCGATACTATAAACTTGTATTTAACTTTACATTCATGATAACTACAAAAAATATTTTTTTCCTCTGATAAATGCAAGCCCAAGAATGCAACATTTCAATGAAGTAACGCCAAATGTTGACTTTCTAGGCGTCAGTACCTCAAAACATCAGAAAATCTTCTTGACAGCGCATAATATCGATAAAAACCCGATCCATTGACATATTAGTTTCCAATGACATGTATCTATGTACCGTTGCGGTCATTGGATTTGACATTATTTGTTTTTGACAGGACTGTCGCTAAGTCACTTAGTAGAAATTCTTTGTTTACAAAAAGTCTATGTTCTCGTGGCCCGCTTCTGATTAGAAATAAGTGATCATGTATTTATGCCTTTTTGGAAATAGGGGTTGTATTTTTATATGGAAAGTCCGTCATTACGCGCGAGCGAAGCCGCCAACTGCTAGCTTATACATATAATAACTTTGATTATAAATCACAGAATAACTAATAGTAGTACGGTTTAATTCAAAGAGCAGACGATGAGTACGTTCTTCAGTGTTTACACGATTTAATATTTATCACTGTAAGCCCGCATTTGTGATAACCTCGTTTTACGCAGTTCCCTACTTTCTCTTGAAATGGCCTTGGACCGAGATTGCCTACTTTGAGATAGACGTTTCTCCATTTCTTCGCTAGTTGTGGAGTACTGCTCACATCTCTCGGCCGGAGCGCCAAAATATCAGCTTGATCCACTTGACTCCCTACAGAGTTGAGCTGTTCGAATCGTCGATGATCCCGATCTCACGACTAGATTAGAGTCGCTGGAGCAGCGGAGAGAATTTAGTTCTCTCTGCGTATTTTACCGACTCTTTCATGGGGAGTGCTCCGAAGAATTGTTAAATTTGGTACCAGGGTCACCCTTCTACCAACGTACCACTCGCCGACGCAGTAGAGTTCACCCGTACTACCTGGAAGCGTTCTCATCTAGTACAGTGCGCTTCCAGCGATCTTTTCTACCACGCACGTACGTATAGGCTCTGGAATTAATTACCTGCTGCGGTGTTTTCCGAGCGCTATGACTTGTCCTTCTTCAAACGAGGTTTAAAGAGAGCATTACTTTCACGGTAGGCAGTGGGTTTGCTGTGTATACCCTGACATTAGCGATGTCCATGAGCAGTGGTTACCGTTTACCATCAGATGGGCCGTTCGCTCGTCTGCCACTAGCAGCAATAAAAAAATAGTTTCATTTAAACGGCGCTGTGTCATATGGGCAGCGCGTTTAGTAGGTCTACCCATCTTTGATCGAGAGGAGAAGTGGCTGCGTCACGTTTAGGTTGACTCAGATACTCACCGGACACGGATGTTTCGGCGAGTATTTGAACCGAATCGTCGTCGTCCAGGCCATGTTGGCGGAAGACATCCGGTGGGATGCTGTGGTCTCCTTCTGCGAAGCGGTCATGCTCCAGAAGGAGGTCACCGAGCGGGATCGCGAGAGAGCCAATGCCGCTCGCAGACGCAGGCGGCATCGTGGTGGTGGCAATGGCCGCTAGCCTGACTCTTCCTTAGGGCCGTGGGCAAACAGAGATGGCAATCTGGCTGCCCGACCGCGAACGACCCCGAGAAGACAGCGGTCTCGGATAGCCGAGGGACCACTGTACTCGCACAGTACGAGGCGCTACCTCGTACTGTGCGAGTGGGGGAGGACCCTTCAGAGACTGAGCCCTACTTACCGGACAAGCGTAACGGGACCCAGGAGCAGCACACCCGCGTTCCCTGTGTCCCATTCTTTGCCCGCCACGCGGAGAGGCACTCGGAAAAAAGAGTTTCCCCAGGTAAAAAAAAGTCTACCCATCTTTAATTTCGATAAATCAGATAACTGCAGAAAGGAAAATTCAATAAAAAACAGGAAATAAATTTTTTTTAACAAAAAATAACCGCCTCCAAAAATCTGGAAAATGTGTGAAAATGGCACTAAAAAGTAAAAAATAAATTGCGTTATTTTTACTTCAATTTACTTATAAACATCACATATTCAACTGAATATTATATACTTATACGAGTTATACGTATCTACCACTTAATTCACATACCTGACAATACATATTTTTATATGACTAACAAACTAAATTAAATACCTATCACCAGAAATCAGATAAGTATATTATATTTTTGGACTTAGTACTTAGAAAAAAATATTTTATTAGGACTGTAATATACAATTATACTTTTTTTTGGAGTCGGTGCCTGTTTTACATTAAATGACTGTAGTTTTATGTGTGCAGCAATTATGTAAATGGCTATTTGTTTATTTTGCATTTTATATTGAGCCACGTATGACCTGCCAAGTGTGTATTGGTGTTTCATGGCGGACGTCACACTGCAAACAACGCAGTGCTCATGCCAAACACTAATTTATTCATAAGCATTGCGCTCTATCCACAGAACAGTTTGAATAGATACAAACCTATCTAGTTGGCAACTGCAAAACTGAGCCAATCGAATGAATTTCAGGTTGCTCTTTAGGCGCAACAAAAACTAATGTCTGAGTTCATCATCATCAGCCCGCCGCAGTTCACTGCTGGATATAGGCTCGTCCAATGGCACGCCACTGATCCCAATTTTCGGCTCTTTGTGTCCAGCCGCTGCCAGCCACTTTGCGTATATCGTAACTCCACCTAGTTGGAGGGCGTCCTACACTACGTTTGCCACGGTGCGGTCTCCACTTTATTACTGAGCTAACTAGTTGTAACTCGCGACTTCGCACGTGGATGGCAAAAAACGTTCTATGAAAGAACAAAATATAAAATACGTTACTCACTTCTTTGTGCCTTACTTGTAAGGTAATAGTTTGCCAGTAAGGATCTTAACTCCCATTTCAAGACCTCAGATTTACTTTCTTATTATCTTAATATTGATTATCTTCTAAACAACCACAATGGAACATTTACATGATACGACACGACCACGATTTTGCCGTGGATAATATATTAAAAGCTACGTGGTAGTCGCCTTACATACCTTATACTATAATTATTCAATACTAAAATAATCTAATAAATTTTCTTAAAATCATTTAAATTAAAATAAGTTTGAAATATAAATTAGCACTTTGTTAACCGTAGTATTAGTTTATATATTCCAGCTTCGGCCACTGGGTTCAATTTAGTACTGTAACAGTAGTGACCTCCAGACGAGCCAGGCAGCAGGCACGCCAGGTAGAACGATGTTATAAGGAGTCACGGCGTTGTCACCTTCCAGCTGACCGCAGGTTTTGACCAGCCACTGTTGCCTTATTTGTTTATCACACTGGGTTTGCGCACTGTCCGGCTGCACGCCTTGGCGAAGTGCCCTGCTGCCAACAGCAACAGCACCGTGGCTTGGTCGCGTAAAGTCAGTTTGGCTCACGCTTCAAACCTTGCTACAGGACATGCCACAGTCGAGGAAAATCCACAACGAGACTAAAAGCGAGAGTTCTAATCGATATTCATGTTGTCCAAAAAAACCGACTTCTGTAGGCAGGTCTCTACCAAACAGAGCCTCTTTAGTTGACGTAAACGACTTTATTATTATCATTCAATATATTCAAAAGTTAAATAATTTAATATATCTTAATATATATATTTCTTGTGTGCGTGTGTATGTCACTGAACTCCTCCTAAACGACTGGTCCGATCTTGATGAAATTGTTTGTGTGTGTTCAAAGGGACTTGAGAATGGTTTAGATTCACAATTTAGTCCACTGGCAAAGGTTTTTTTACTTAATTTTTAATTTGTAAGTAGTTGCAGATTTTGGACTGTTTCACATTGGAACCGACAGACTGCGCTGCTATCACAGTGTCAAATTTTATATTAATAATTTCGTCAAGGAGTATATCGAAACCTCACCTGAATAATAAAACATTAAAAAATTGAGATTTCGAGTCGACAACATATATCCGCAAAATTCGGATTGTAGAGTATTTTGTTAAATTCTAATGGTTCTGACAGACATATCACAGTCGCCATATTGGCCCCTCTAGCGAAACGTCACAGATACCGGATAACCAACGGATAACATTTTGAGTACTACCAAAGAGCTCAGACTTAGTACCTACTAAGTAGATTGAATGTGTAAATACTTTTTGCAGTTATATTTTCTTCTCTCTCTTTCGCTTTTCTTTCTTATGTATACAATCCGACAGTGACAGCAACAGCTGAACTCAGTGTACTGTACACAGCGCCTTAAGTCCGTTACATGTATGGAGAGCTCCATTAATTTCTAATTCATTTTTTAAATGTCTTGTAAAGTTATTGTGAAGCGGTTTACAGAATGCATGTACCACTTTTTGACCGTTTTGCTGATATTCTCGAAAAACCTATTTTTGTGTCGTCTGACCCCGTGTACTTTTTTCCAGGTGTCGAATACATGAGGACATTTTAAAGTTCATTTATAATGGTGTTTTGAACAATCCTACAAATTTTCAACTGGATGCGTATTACTGTAACCTCGGTTGTCTAAATTGACCGGAATATTATGTCTCGTATTACTGGCGCCGAAAATAATTTAGTTGTGCACAGAAGCTAGCATATTTGTAATTTTATTTCAATTTCTTTTCTTAAGGGCCAAGTGAAATTAATTTTTACTAATCCGTCCAATAAACTCCGACTAACTTCATTACGGCTTCCTACAAAGTTTAAGTTTCGGAAGCCGGTGTATTTAATGGTCACTGGTTCTAAATCGGACTACATAGTTGGTAGTATAACAGTCTTAGAGATGAGGGTGCGATTAAAAAGTAGAGTAGTTTTATAAATTACTATAATTGGTGTATGGTCACTTTAAGTAGCTGAACTTCGTTGTTTTCGCGGCGCTACCTCTGCTGTGTATGATTTTATTTCGAGTTGATCACACATTTTTGAATTGTTTTATTAATATGTATGTTTTATTAAAATAAATTGTCTGCATTTTTATTGGAAATTGAAAGCAGATCATTTATTGTATACTTAGTGATTTTGCAACGATAGGTTTTGTCGACGCCGTGCCTCAGACTTTTCGAAAATGTACCTTTGCTCCTTTCCAATCCCAGGTACTTTAAAGCAAAGCTTATAAAATTATGGCTAGCAGCACATGGCCTGTGATAAGCCTATGATTCCAATCCTTATAATGATGGTCACGTCAGTATAGGACTACGTTGTCAATAAGATTTACAGTCTTTATAAAGATTCAATATCCTCGATGTCCTGTTACTGGCCTTAAGTATAAATGATCACCGTCCGGTTTGTGGAGATAAAAGTTTTCTGCCTTCGATTAGTACATTGTTATTCAGTATTTGGTGATTCCATCGGCACCGGATATAGATTTAATGAAATTTTAACTCCAACTGCAATAACATCAACCGCCATGTGGTACTGGGTCACCGTGACTGGTATTTAATAAGGTTAGAAGTGCATGATCGTCTTGCCAAAAAAGTACAAAATCACCAGTCACCAATACCTATCTAAATAGTTGGATTTAAACCATTAATTAGCAAAGCAGCGGAGATTAAAAACCGCTATCTATTTGTTTTATTACTTTTTGTTTTTGTGAGGATGGATTAATGAACGTTTATTACTCTTTCATGTACTAAATTAATTTCGATGACACTGCAGTAATACTTATAGATAGCTTATTCATAAGACTAGCACATGGGCTACATTTCAATACTCAATATTTTTATTGCTTTCCACAATGTTTGTTTAGGTGGTGCTTAAAATATATATGTTACAATTATGGACCCTGTCGGGCCCAGCATAGCAGATTTTATCAGGAGAGAGGAAGCTAGGTAATTTTAATAAATATAATGTATTCAAATTACAATATCTATGTAAATTACAATTTTAATAGAATATATAAGTTCTGAATATTATAACATATTATATTTATTATATTTAATATTACTATAAATTAGGTGCTTATAGTCCCTAATTCTCATATAACTCTTTATTAGAAATACATTACTAATGAAATCATTTGGTGTATGTCTTGTATGTAGTACCTATAAATCCATTTCGTCCCGATAGCCGGCCACACGGTCAAAGGTAGGTACGGTAAGCTAGAAAAATACAAATTTAAAGTGCTTTATTTTCATATTCCGTGTCTAAGAAGCGCATGATGTTGGCAAATTGCTTTCCGTATACGTATACTACGACAATGGACGAGCCATTGACGTCACATACGCTAAGGAAAATTATTTTCTAAATAAGAAGCATTTGACACTTAGAGTGCAAACTTTGTCCTAAATTCCGTACTTACACACTAAATTTGAGCCTCATTTTAACATTTTGTGTTAAAGTACTATTTAATTATCAAATGCACATGGTATTGGGCAACCGACAGACTGCTACACAGGGGAAGTCTGGTTCGAATCCACTTTTCGAAGTTATGTGCGTATTCAATGACGAATTATTGCTTGCTAATTTGCGGTAAAGGAAAATGTCGTGAGGAAATCTACGTGTCTGAAAGTCCTTTATAATGTTTTCGAAATACATATGAAAAGAGCGTGTTCCTCTTGGTCAGCGTAGCGGACTATGGTGCTTGCGCTTTTCTATAGTGAGAAGAGGCCCGTGCTCAGCGGTGGGACAATTATTATACAGGGTTGATAATGATGACTACTTTATGAATGTTTTCTTCTTCTTTCTCTAAAATATCACATCGCGGTACACTTTAACCACATCACACAACCAACTTCTAGAACATCACCATTAGTGAAGTAAGCTTTCAGTGAAATCGTAATCAAAAGATGACAGAGAGAAACGTAATATACGGAGAACAACTGAAAGCAGTTGATCAAGCTATTTTTATTGCAGTGTCATAGTTAGTAAGAAATAAATAAAGAAACAGTTTGTTAGAAGGTGCAAAAATATATATTTTTTTAATCCGGATAAGTACGAGTCAGACTCGCCCATCAAGATTAAGAGATAAGAGGAAACGGTAATTTTTATTTTGCTACTTAAATTAAATTGTATGAGTCGTAAAACATAATTAGATATATTTCGAAATATGCACACCAAGCTCTTTCATAAATATCTCACCTAAACCAGTAGCTTAATTTTTCTGCATATTTTTTCAACTCCACGCGTCAAATAGAGAGTCGTTACAGACCGTCAGACAAACGGACAACAAAGTGATCCAATTGACATTTCATTTAACTCCAGGTATAAAAGTTGGTTGAGAAAACGCGTCATTAAACCCTGTGCCAACCCAACGCAAGCGAAATCTGACTATTGACAATGGTAGCGTGTCGCAAATAAGGTCTCGCCTGTATTATGTACTAAGAAAACCAATATGATGCATAGTCTAGTATTTTTTTACACCTGGAATGATATTTCGTATCCGAGTATATCAGCAATATTAAAATATACGAGTTGAGCATAAATAATAGACTTTATTACAATTTATGTACCCGAGTGTACGAGGCCCTGAAAGTGTTTATCATCTTATACAGTCTTATTAATAAAAATTGCTTTTTCTTCTCTTACTCCAAAGTTACACCGGGAGTAGTTAATTCTAGATTAGTTATGGAATAGCTACGTGTTAATAACGGTCTTAATAAATACGAAGTAAGTTCGGAGTAACAATGCCATTCTTACACTGAGATTAAGGTACATAATATATGGTATGGCAACCCACTGATATTAAAAGTAAAAAGAATGAACAAAATGACCTGGTCGAATGAAAACTTTTTATTAAACACTTTTATTTGACAATCACAAAATTATCCCAAGCGAACATAAGAACACACATTTGTAATGATGCGTCTGCACGCTTGCCATACCTCGGCAAACCATCACAAACGCAAACGTGCGTATAGGGTATTTGGCTAGGTTTGTATGTTTGTAAGCGCTTGTGGCAAACCCGATCGGAGTCGGTTTTTTGGCACAAATCGCAATTTAAACTCATCTTCTTCAAGGTCTTCAAAGGGGTTATTGCGAGGTTTGTACAATTTCACATGCCTTATTAATGGTAATATTTCTTCAATTACTTCTATCATTCTTAAATCTTCAATGAAATAATCTCTATTCATTTTAATCCACAATAATAAAATTACAAAATCAGATACTAGTAACAAAATACTCGAACGAACACCAAACAAATGTGAAAATATATTTGGGTTATGTATATAAATCTCAATGAAAGTTGGCAATACAATATAAATCTACGAGCTTTAGCCCGCGACTTCGCTCGCGTAAATTCAAGTAGCACAATTCTCTCATAATAGACGGAAACTTTTATAATCATTGTCGTTTAAACAAACTGTTTATACCGATAAGAAATATAACTGCAAGAAGTATTTACACATGGCATACAAACTACATAGTAGGTACTCAACATGTTATCCGGTGACAGTGACGTTTCGCTAGAGTGGCCAATATGGCGACTGCAATTTGTCCATGATTTGTCTGTCAGAAGCAAAAGAATTTAACAAAATACTCGACAATCCGAATTTTGCGGATATGTTGTCGACTCGAAATCTTTATTTTTTATGTTATAGTATTCAGGTAAAGTTTCGATCGAGTCTACCGTACGCCGTGACAAAATTATTAAATATAGATGCTTACTTCCAGCGTTAAACCATGGGGCTCCGCGGAGTAACTTTTACTCCTGGAGTAAATTAGGAATAGTTAACTCCGTCCTTACTCCTGGTTTATTAATACCATAATTGCCTAATCTTTGCGTAAGACTTGGAGTAAAGTTGTTCTAACGCTAATCCGAGTTTATTAATAAAAGGGCTTTTCTGTTTAGGTACAGAGCCCAATTTAAATTTATCTTTATCCCTTCCCTATAATTATTCCAAAACAAACACAACACACCTATATGTTGATACACATATTTAACTCATATCTAGCTGGTTAGGCAATTTCTAGTTTGGGCGTCAGTGATAAGCCAAAGGTTCGCAACTCGTGTACATAGGACGAAGCACTGTCCCATACTTCGTAAGCAAGGGAAACAATTTACAATGAACAAGTACCGTGTTCAGCAATTCTGTATTCATAATTATTATCCCAGCGCCAGCGGTTCAGTATTAGCCCGGCGGTTGCTATGTGATAATATGACTCGTCATTTTTCAATTTGACATGGCTTAGATAGAGCATTCGAGCCGTGGTTTAATTGAATGGTTCCGTCATTTCTTCATAACACCACTGCTAATAAAACTACGCAATTCTATTTCCAATAATATATGAAATAGATTCCATAAAAAATTGCTATAAAATATTGAATTAGCTTTTTTGAAAAGTTCACTGGCAAAAATTGGTAAAAAAGTAGCCTATAAGTGACACTTAATCCGCGATTTTACTTTCAGTAAAATAGTAAACACAATATATTCATTTCTATATAGTCCACTCAAAAGAGTACTCAATCCTGAGAGCTAGTAAAACATTGAATGGAAAGTTATCCTTTTAAATCCGTTTGAATATAATTTAAGCTTGCTTTTTGCATCAAAGGTACATAAGCAAAGTCACAAACAACTCGACTAACAAAAGAATACGGTGTAGTTTATAAGGAATTCCTTTTCCACTGTCCACTACATTTCCAAGCGTACACAGAACTTAACTCAGCACTATACTCAATATCACGTGGTATTCTAGTTTCGCTTGAAATATTTATTTTGTTAACACTATACAACCGAGTTCGTAGTGAACTAATGGATACACATGCATCTACATTTCACCAACAAAACCTGGGCCCAATTCTGCTAATTATATTTGTTCAAAATGCAGTTTCGATATGATGTCAGTGTCATATTTACGTCATAATGGTATTCTCCTAAATTAAGAGACATTGAAATGATATTGCGAATATATTGAGAGTTGAACAATACATAAACGGTATTCTGCTAAATATATTTTTGTACAAAGACAAACGTCAAACTGTAAATACACATATTCAAAACATCCATATTTTAAATGTTCGATTTCAAATCGTACGTAACATTATTGATTATGTATCAAAAAATCTCTCACAATCCAATGAATAAATTAATTTACTAAAATGGTACTGGTTAGTATTATAGACTGCCATATTGTACTGCTAGGTAGTATCATCTGTATATATAAAATTCATTCACAATTCCCTGACTAACAGCAATGCACAGCCGAATCTACTGGGCACGAGATGCTAAAAATTGACATGTACGTTCCTCGAGGACCGTATGCTGCACCCTTACGGTCCCAGACTAAGAAGAGATTTCCCGAAACATCTACCAGATCGTAAGGAACTGTTAAATTGAAATAAAATGTGCGAGCGTACTTGCTATATTACATAAAAAACAAATCATAGGCAACGCTGTAACATCAAATTACCAGCAATAAAGTTAATTATTTCATTAATGGCAATACCTACTCATGTCAGGATATTTGACATTAAATTAAATATATCGAAATTAGAATAGAATGACATTGTGTAGCAGAATACCGATTTTGAGTCATTCAAAATATAATCTCATTCCATTCAAAATATGATGTCGATGTCATTTAAAATAGCAGAATCGGGCCCCTGATCTGTGCCTGTAGGAAATTTTCAAACAGAGGGAGACCAACTTAAGCTAGTTATGTATTGCTTGATGAATGCCAGTTTCATTTGGACTATGATTCTGTCGTCTTGTGATACAGACATAGACCTGCTTACAGTGGTGTAGTGAATTTTGATGTAACGCCGTACGTCCTAAACTAACAATAAATGCTCATAACTGAAGGCAGCATCCCGTCGTTGTTATGTACCACGTCTTCAATAAAGACGAGAAAATACGCAAATTGGGAAAGATCTGTATACTTGTGATGTATCTCGGTTGCAGTGCTGAGCAAAATCGTCAACACAAAATTAGCTGTGGGTGACTAAGGGTAACTTTATCTTATGAAAACAGGCTAGGACGCATATTTAAAAAAAAGTTAATTTTCCATTGTTATCTAGCCAGATGCAAACAAAGACTCGTTTCCATGTATTGTTTCCATGTACGATATCATTGATGTAGCAAACTTCGATAATAAAGCAAGTAAAACCTGCCAAATAAGTTTACATTACTGCACCTACAAGGTCATTGTGTTCACCAACATAAGCTCAATGCGGAGTTTTTAAAGTTGAACAAGAAGGTTTTCTAAAAATCTTAAAAGGAAATATCTTCGAAGTGAGTAGTTACCTATTTCTTAATGGTGCAGTATCTACTTTAAGGATACAATGATGATCGGCTTGCATCGTTTATGGTCGGGATGATTGGTGTAAGCTCAGGGACGTCTTAGTAAAGTGCAGGCCTCCACTGTCACTTGCGGTACTTCGACACCCAACACTAACGACATCTATATATTGTTGTGTAGTTACCTATATTGTGAAATGTGCTAAAGGCAAGAGGCAGAACGCAACCGGTTCTTGTTTTTATCTATTTCATTCTGTGACGTGCTGCAATTTAGCTTCCTGTCTACTGAATACAATATTGTTTTCAGTGGAAACACCCAACCTAGAAGAGGCAGCAAATCGTCACTAGTAGCTAAGTGGCAACCATTCTTCTTGATTGGGAATCAATGTTTTTTTTAATATTTTAAGACTTAATTTAATTAAAGGTAACAACTATGTATTCATGAAATGCAATAAATGATTAATGTCTTTAAATGGTATACCATTTAAAGACATTGATTCCGTTTTATAGGAAAAACTGTTGTTTTATCTATAGACTAGCCGTTTCCCGCGGTTTCACCCGCGTCCTGAGGGAACTACTTCGCGTACCCGAAAAACCTAAATATCTTACGGGCCCCAAATTTTTTTTGTTTGAAATATAGCCTATGTTACTCGCAGACAAAGTAGCTTTCTAATGGTGAAAGAATTTTTAAAATCGGTCCAGTAGTTTTTGAGTTTATCCATTACAAACAAAAATACAAATTTTTCCTCTTTATAATATTAGTGTAGATAAAACAACAGTTTTTCCTATAAAACTATATATAAGCACTAAAGACATGTGGGGCTTAAAAATTCATGGCGAAATGTGGTTGTAACATTACACGTCGGCCTTTTTTTTTTTGTCACATGGTGGAAACCAAACAATTTACGAGCTGACCCCCCTAGGCTGGGCCCCCAAAGGGGCTCAGTCTAGGGAATGTGTGGTGACTTCCCGACGAGAAGCGCCGGGACTACCCACTAAAACCACCATGGTGTTCCTCTATCCGATCCCATTGAATGGCAGGGTCACGGGAACTACGTTTGTATAACTGCCGCGACCCCACCTATTACACGTCTGCCTACCCCTTCGAAGATACAGGCGTGAGTCTATAAATAAAATATGAAGACATGTCTTTTATAACTTAAACGACCGCTAGAATTATTTTAGACATGAATGCAATTTAACATTACAATCAAAGACATTAAAGTAAATTTCCTGTCTATATCACTATTAAGGTAGCAAGGTGACTCCTTAATGAACTGGAGTTAGGTTTACATACGATAGCAGGAAATTAATTCTATCTTAATCTTACTCCAGTTACTTTCAGCGTGTGGTTTAGATAATTTGACGCCGGTCTTTGACAACAGCATCCGACGAAAACAGAGTTTCTGTTAACATAATTATATGAGTCTATTTTAGAAATATATTAAAATATACTACATACACAAGCTTTAAGGTGGACTGACGATCTTGTTGGGATCACCGCCGGCGGATGGATGCGGGTGGCTCAGGATCGGCCCATGTGAAGAGCCTTGGGGGAAGACCTATGTGCAGCAGTGGACGTCTTCTGGCTGATATGATGAGACAAGCTTTGTCACTAGCACAAATAAAAAAAATTGCAATTATACTGTCCAACTGCTGGGCACGGGCCTCATCTCACTATGAGAAGGGTAAGGCCATAGTCCACCACGCTGGCCAAGTGCGGGTTGGCAGAATTCACATGTCTTTCGAGAACATTATGGAGAACTCTCAGACATACAGGTTTCTTCACGATGTTTCCTTCACCGATAAGCAAGCGATAATTACCAATTTAATACGAACTTAACCTCGAAAAATCATTGGTGCGTGCCGTGAATTCGAGACCCTCGGCGTATCAGTCCGTCGGTCTCTCCACTCGGCTATCGCTGCTTTCATTAGCGAGAGCATATAGCGATTATCAGAAAACCTTAATACCTCGAAAACAAATTAGCAAACTATAACAGCATTATCGGCCCTAAAATAAAATTCAAGGGGTGCAGAGTCGGCGCCGCTCTCTGACGGAAATAAGTCACCTGATTAATTTAGATGGCTGTTCTTTCCACCGAGTTTGCGATTATATCTTCCATTTAATCTTCTAACTTGGGTCCTGGTCTCATTGGACTAACAAAATTCACTAAGTCCCCCATTTCTAATTACGGTTCTCTTTCGAAAATATTAATTATGAAACTTGAGTTCCTTGGACTTTGAAAATAATTCGCGACTCGTACTAGCAAATCGAGATCCTATTGCGATATTTCGCGACTTTGTATGATAAGTAAGAAGTTAAGTAGAAATTTATTTGTCGGAACTTTCTAGATTCAGATTCGTTACGAAGAAAATTAGGGATTTCATGTTCCATTTCTCGAATGTAATAAAATGTTATTTGGTTTAAATAAGTTGAAGAAAAATATCTTACTGTGCCTTTGGTCTTTTTCATTTGTTCTAATATTTTGTTGTTTAGGTCATGTCGAAATTTCCAAGATGCTTTAATAATTTTGGGGTCGTGGTAAAGTATGCTAACTGCGATTTCGGTGATCGTGCCACTAACGGGACGCCGAGGACACCGCGGTGGTTTTAGTACGTAACACTCGAACGCATTTAGACGAGCCATAACTCGGTTGATCACAGCCTTTTGGTCTAGTGGCTGATTCCAGACGTAATTTAAAATAAAACAAAGTCTTTAATATTCTGTGCGCTTTTATCAGTCTTTTTTCGTTAAAGTAGTTGATTGATTCGCCTTATTTAATTAATGATTTGTACTTAGAAACGAAACCCTCGTGGAATCGAATATGCAAGTCAACCTCTTAATCGTCATCTTAATATCATTTCAAGTGTCTTAGTCACAAGTTACGACAGCTTATAACGTTATCCACCACCGTCGTTGGAGCCCGAGGTGCGGTTTACTGGTTTGATCAGATTTGACAGAAATTAACTTTACCCCAGAGCGCCTGCCATCTGACCGCAGCCCGAAGGGATATTCCATGGCTTAGACCAGTATCAATAGCTGCAAGAGTAGAGTCTTTATTATGACTGTCAAAGATCTTCACTACAGCCGGGATCGATGGTTTAAGGTGTGTTTCAAGGCATAGAGCCACATAACGTTCAAAACGCACGTAGCGAGGATGTCAGTGTTGCGTGTCGTAGGATTTGAACCCGATACCTCTGCAATAGTAGGACGATGTTTTACATTTTAGTCAATTTCTGATAAAAGGCTGAGGGATGGAAACAGAGAAGCTATACTAATCGATTTTAAACTTTCGCGACTTGTATACATCATACAATTTTATTTAACGGGTCTAATTCGCGATATTTAATTAATTTAAGGTATAAATACCTATGTTTTACCGACGTTTCGGCCGTCTTACAACAGCCTTGGTCGCGGCAGGACTGATGTCATCTCAGCGTCGTCCTTGTGAAGCGCGAGTTTCGACAGCTACCCTCACTTGTTTTTTATTTTTATCCGAACTGTCGGTACGTCGACACACAACACTTATGACGTCTACACACTGATGAACTGTGTTACTGCGGCGGGGTTTACATTTGTTGATTACTGGATTCCAAGTTGTAGACAGTCTGTATCCATCTTCCCGGTTGAAATTTTTATGCTTTTTGATTTCAACCGCTTCACGTACTATCCTTATATACCGATCGTCACTATTACTCCAGGATAGTACGTGAAGCGGTTGAAATCAAAAAGCATAAAAATTTCAACCGGGAAGATGGATACAGAGATACGCTGAGATGACATCAGTCCTGCCGCGACCAAGGCTGTTGTAAGACGGCCGAAACGTCGATAAAACATAGGTATTTATACCTTAAATTAATTAAATATCGCGAATAAGACCCGTTAAATAAAATTGTATGAAGCTATACTAGTTGCCGTGTTTGACTCGGTCCATTTTGCTTCTAACCTCTTTTTTCTATGATCCTGACGATTCTAAACGACATATCATTTGTTATAGCATGTTGGGTTACTCCCAAGATAAGCTGGCACAGGAACAGGAAATTATAACCCACAGTAGTAAGTAATTAGGGACTCCTATTTAGTAACAACACAGGAACGTTATGCAAATTCTATAAAATAGTGTACAGATTATTAGATTTTATATTGATTCTAGAGATGTAAAGAACTCTAGTCTTTTGAGTCCCAAATTTTAGGCTCAGCTGACAAATTGCACAGCTTGACTCGTTACAGCAAGACCCCCAGACTAGAACACTTAAGTTTACATAGAGACTCCAGCGCAACATGGCGCTCAGGGGCCTTACTCTTGAATTTAATTCCGATCTATCGACATTGGGATTGTCAGTAATTGTCACAATTCCTACTCTTGAACACGACACTAGCGCCAAATTGCATTTAAATTGGGCGTTTTCTTGAGGAACTAAATAGGATCGGGAACGGCATTGAAAAGCTACTCCCGAGCATATTTTGACAGTTGCGTATTGCGTCAAGATTGGTTTGTTTATTGAGTTAAATCCAATAACGAAAGAGTAACTTTTTGTAAATTGTTTTCCTATTTTATAAGTTTTTATCCATTGTATAGTTTTCAAAGTATTGGAGTAAGTTTCTATTATGGCAAGGATAGTGTTAATGCATGATATCTTAAGTAAATCTAAGTGAAAAGAGTTTAATAGAAGATGAGACGAACGTCGTATGATGCGCTACATGGAAAAAGCGTTTTCTATGCATGAAACCGAATTTAAGGCAAATTACTGGGTCATTAAGGATTTGTTTAAGGAAATATATGCAAATATAAAGCCTTATGTTAAATAGCCTATGTTGAATTTGCCACTTAGGTACCTAGGTAAGTACCTTGTATACTTATTCGGCAAGTAATATTTTGTACATATTCAAAATAAGAATTCTGTAACTGTGGGTTCTGTATGTTGGTATGGGTATTAAGGGTGCATAGGGTTACGGCAGTAGGCTCACCACCTATTACGTGGGGATCAAAACAATGGCTTAAAGTGGGCGTTTTATATGCCTCTGCCGACCCCTTCGGGGAAACAGGCGTGAGTTTATGTATGTAATTCTGTAAAATGTTTTAAATAATTAATTATATTTTTTTATTTGTAGGTGATTCAGAATATGCTCAAAGAGAGTACCTTTAATTAATGCTGCTGCAGCTTCTCCAGAGTAGTAAACCAAAGTGCACTGCTCAGCATGCAATGTAGTGGAGCGTACTATAGCTGTCCTCAAAATAGATGGATGTGCCTACTGACGCACAGGGTGCTACATTACCATCCCACCGTAGCATCCAAAATAATTAATACATATTGTATCTTGCACAACATGTGCATTAATTTACCTGAACTCGACCTTGAAGAGGTAATAGAATATGATGACCACTATAACCCTGATCCCATTCCACAAGAACCAAGTGAGACAGCCAGAACAACAGCAGCTGCTAAATTACGTCAAGGCCTTCAAAAAAGAGCTGCTTTAGTACAGCAATTATGGTTGACTAGAAGGTAGACAATTATATTACCAGAATGGTTTTATTTTTATGTAATGGATGATAGTAAAGTCTTTTTAAACTTATAAATACTTTTATTTATCAAAATATAAGAATCAACAATGAGATAAAATATAACAGAATCAACAATATAGCAGTAGAATCAACATTGAGGTCATAATATATCACAATAATTAAGAATGAGATCCAAATATAAAACTAAAATCAACTTAAATAATAGCATAAGAATAAAGAATTTCTAGCTATTTCAGCAATGCCTTGAGCTGTTGCCTCTTGTGCTTGAACCCTGCACTCTTTAATTGCCACAAGCGAACTCAATATGTTTGAGAATTGAGCCAATGCTTGGGCTGTAGTTCTCTCTGCTTCTACATGTCATTTGTCTATCATTGCAAACCGCTCCATTTCTGGATTAATTGGTCTCTGAGTGATTGAAGAACGACGTCGCCGCCGTCTGGGTGTAATATCCTGATATGGTGCCACAGCTGGTGGTTGCACAGACAACCGCGTGGCTGGTAGTGGCTCTGAAGATGGTGTAGTTTGCAGTGGCACTGAAGACAGAGGGGCTGATGGTGGCACTGAAATGAGATATACAAGGATAAGATTCAGGGCCCTATGAGGAAAAAAATGCCAGGGATTTCAGTCTTAAATTATTATTTCTTTTAAAGGCCTTCATTCTTTTCTATTAACTCAGTTTATTGCCTGTGCTCTCAAGATTAATAATAATTTAGGTCAGTAATGTAATAGGTAGGATTTTAATCCACAAATTCTCGGTCACAAGTCCCATAGCTTTAGCATAGGGTTAGGACTGCAATGCTGCTTATAATATTCATATAATTTGTGTTCTTACCAAATATAGCCTTTGATAAAAATACTAAGATTTGTGATGAGATTTTTTTTCCTAAACTAATTTTAACAACCGTTAAAATCAGTGGTAAACAATTTAAATGAACACTTACCTATAGGAGTCGTTTGATAATGTGAGGTGCTAGGAATGGAGAATGTGTCCATTTGGTCTAAAAGCTCTGCTAATACTGGCACAGAATCTACTGTAGGTGTGACAGCTGGTGCAGACTGTAAAAATAAAGTGATTAAGTACCTATTAAGTTTTTTACTATTACTATACCACATTTCTTCTCTGCCCAGTACTAAAAACAAATTTATTTTAATAAAAGACATAACTATACATACAGAATAAATTACATAATTATTAATAGGTATCTACTTATTGTGAAAAATCTTACCTTGGCCCATCCTTGAATTCCTTGACCATCCTTATTAGCTCCTCCAAGAGCATTTAAAGAGGTAGCCAAATTCACCCATTTCCTCTTAGTTTCTTGCTAGGCTTGGGTGGTGCGAAGCAAACACCTGGCTATGCCTGGATTTTCTTCAAGAAACTCCACCAAAGCTTCTAACTGGGCATAGCTAGGACGATAAGCCATTATAACTGAAAATGCATAAGTTTTTTAGTACCTATATACCTACTACATCACGCAGTTTAGGAAACATTGATCGAGATAATGTTTATAATGTAATCTTGGTAGTTTTTACTTACCGCTTCTATAAACTTCGTAACGTGACAATAAATATGTACAACGGAACTAAAATTATCAATTATTATAGTCGTATTCTTACTGGAAAACTTAAAATAAAACTTTTTTCACTTTATTCGAGCGTAATTTTAAATTGAAGAACTTAGATAAGTTTGTTTATGTTTTGTTTGGCAGCTTGGTTAACTTTTTTTGTGGCGGCAACGACACTCCCACATACAGCCAAAAATGGCATATTTATGATATTAGCAGTTTTTTCGGGCTCATTTAACTTATAAACGATAAAATTATTGAGTTAAACCATTAGCCACATCCTATTTATTTATTTACCTTGTTATTTATAAAATACAGACATTCAAAGTCATAATGTTGGTTTATAGTAACATTTTGAACAACACTAGTCCTACCAATCGCAGAGCGATCCCAATTTCAATCCAATGTCGACAACATTGATTTCAAGAGTACGAAACCACGTGACCATGAAATTGACATTGGAATTGTATTGGTTTTAAATTGAGATTGGCATTATTTTGGAGAGTAAGGCCCATGTACTGTATTCAAAGACACAAAGCTCTCGCCAGGTGTAAAACCTGTGTCGCGGAGAACATTGCAAACAACCAATCAACGAACACAATGATGGTCAGACTCGAAACAAGTATTTGTGCATCTCACAAAGTGTTGTCTCGGATGGGAATCAAACCAAACGGCGAGGCGACCGCCTAAAGCACTAACTACACAGTGAAAACTAACTACAAAGTGACGACCATTTCTATGAAGTAACAGAAGAAATTTTGCAGCATAAAAGCCATATCGCCTTTGAACTATGGTGGGGCGGTATTATAGTTAAAGCATCCATGACAATGCGGTTTATGCAAAAAAAAAACAATACACCAAATCATAGCAACGATATAATATACCTTCAACGAAATTTTGAACAAGTTTAAATTTGATCGGCACAATGTTTAACAGCAGTTAAAGTTGAGACTGAAACGTAAGCGCCGTTCATTAGTATAGATGCCCGTTTGTGTTAGCTAACTAGACGTTTGACGTCGAATAGACGCTTCGACTCAACCATTGATTGAAGTAACCCACTTGCAACAAGATAACGAAACTGCTTCAACTCCAGCGGTTCTCAATCGTGTTTGTTTGGAAACTTATTACTGTGGTGCTTTGGAGCGGTGATGTAACACTAGACTAGCGATTACGTACCTATTGTGAGAAGTTCGTTCTGGATTTTTCATAGAACAGATTTCATACACATTCCAAAAGCAAATTATCTACCTATAGTTTCCTCATTTTGACAAACCTATAGAACTTGTAAATAAACATAAGTATGTGTACCTAAGTCCAGACATTTTGAATATATAGTAATATATGTATAGTAGTCGTTATAAATAAATAATTTATAACGACTACTCTTTATCTTTTGGTAAAAACAAATGCATCCAAGGTAAACTTGGGAGTTAAATATTCTTATTATTTTCTAACCCGAGTGTTAATAAACTTAAGGGGATTATTACTTTTATAGACAAGTTTGTGATAGTATAATCTAAGTTCTAAGTTACGACTAAGTTACTGAGTTCTGCGATTTATACAAAGATTAAAGTTAGGCTACGCCAAGGGTTATATTTTATTTGAATTTTTAACAAAATATTCACATCATGTATGTATGGTAGTGAAAGTTGGAAATGGCAGAAGAGACTTGAAAGTAGAATAAATGCTGTAGAAATGAGAGCACTGAGAAGTATGCGTGGTATATCTTTGACCAGCAGAGTAAAGAATAGTGTGATAAGAGAGTGGTGTGGGGAGAACGGGTAAACAGAAGAGCATCCATGAGAAACTTGATGGAAGTGAATGAAGCAAGAAAGGTATTTCAGGATCGTTGCAAATGGCGTTCCGTAGTCTCTGCCTACCCCTCCGGGAAACAGGCGTGAGTCTATGTATGTATGTATATTCACATCATATCATCATGATTTTTCCAATTTCGTCAGCTAGTTTTCTTATTTTATTTCTGCAAGCTATTAACCATGACCAGAAGAATACTTAACAAACAAGTACCTACCGGTGTAACCGAATAGATAATATGTTTAATATGTTGACGTTTAGGTTTGTGTAATGTGAAGATATCACGTTATAAAAGCCTTAACCCCGATATAATATATTATCCAAAGCAGTCACCATTAAACATACATTTAACCCAGTAGTCAAGTACCTACACGAAATAGGAACATTTTTTGTTTTTAAATGTTTAAAACGGTAGATCATAACATAATGTTTAAAATGTATTCAATACTTAAGTTGGCTCGCTCACAAACTGCCTGAACTTTGTTCTGTACTACTTACTAAACTTCAAGCTTTAAGATTTACAATACTTTGTTGCCATAAATTTACAGTTTGTGTTTACATGAATGCCTTTCAGCTTCTTACGTCCAATAGTTTTGGCTGTACCTTGTATTTCAGTCAGTCAGTATCGCAAAGATATTGTTTATTCAGATTTTTCACGAGTAAAACCGCTGCAGTGACTTGCCCAAACCCCCGATCAAGCACTTTTACATTCCCATGTAACAAATAAAAGCAGAAAATAAACTACGGTTGTAATATTTTCCTCAAACCTTTAGAAACAGATGGAACTTACATTATTTTCTTCTTAACCCTTCGCACGTCGGAAGTAAGATTACCCACATCAAATAGTATATCGGATAGTTTTGACGCGCGTCACAGCGTACGCAGTAAGCCTCTTTGTAACGACGGATGTTTAATCCCCACTAGGTAACTCCAGTGCTGGTAAAACTGAGAAATAAAACCTTCTTTAAGCAACCAATGGCTATATTATTAGTTTATTGTCAGGTAAAATATTTTCAGTTTAAAAGAATTCTGGCTAACCTTCGTGTTCCACAATATGTAACAACATTCGTGTAGTTTTCGTTTAGTTTACTTTTCTAAATGATTTGGTTGATATAACTTGACGGCATAAATCACTTTTTGCCATAAAGCAGTTTTATATGCACTTTTTACATTAAAATCGATCCTACTTTTCATCACCTAAACGGAGTTGCTTTGAGCGACGGTATTTAATTTCGTCACGCACAATAACCCTGTCCTAAAATGTAATAAGTAAGTGATTCGTTCCTTTATTAGATGTTTAAAAGAAATAACTGTTTTTTCTTCAAAAATCGATGAGCCACATTACCAATTGCTGCTTTTTAAAAACTTTTTTGAGTTTGACGCGAAAACGCTATTAACCATCATGGCGGTCGAGTGATGTCACTGCAAAACAAAACAAACCGAGTCAATTTGGTGTACACACTGTTATTTTGTAATATTCAATTTGACAGGTACAAAGTTTGACGTTTTAGTTGAATTTACTACCAAAACGCCAACACCATCAATGTCGGACGCACTGTATGATGTAATGCTCTCTGATTGGTGTTCACTGTCACAAGAATAAATCTTACGTTTTTATAAAAAACTAGAGGACGCCAGCAGTTACGCCTGCACTTTTTTTAAATTTACCCGTTTTGACCGATCCCGTGGGCATTTCGGGAAATCCCTTCTTAGTGCACCCCTACGGTCCCCAAGGAACATGCTTGCCAAATTTCAGCTTCCTGCGCCCAATAGTTTCGGCTGTAGCGTGTCTGTCAGTCAGTCAGTAACGCAAGGATTTTATATATTAAGATAATTGACTTTATTGACCACTACAAATAATAATGAATCTGTAGATACTACAATCAAACCGATTTACTCTTAGTGGACACAAGCCTATTTTATTATTTATGAACAAAACCATGGTCAAAACTAATAAATATTAGCACGTAAATACCCATCGTTTTAGCAGAAATGTAAGGATTTTCGTAGCTGAACCACTTACAACATTAAGGGTGCTTGTACACGGCGCATGTAGCTTGAGCATGTTGAGGCACTTGCGCGGGTTACATGCACCGTAAACATATCGTTTAAAACAATGTGCGGGTCCAGCGACTCGAGCATGTACCAAAGCGAGCCACCCGCGCAAGTAATTCGCGTGCTCTGCGACGCGCGCGGGTCACTCGCGCATGTTTTCTGTTAAAATACATTTTTAACATATGATTTTAAAATAATTTTGACGTGACAACGTCTTATAAATTGGTTTGCCGGGTGACACTTCAAGAAACTGCGTTACGCTCCGCTCACGTTATGCGCTCACAATGAGAGCGAGTGAGAGGCACGCGTCCCGCCTAAGAGCGAGAGAGACAGACATAAAAAGTGAAAGGCACGCGTCTTTCATCCTTCTTCCTACTATACGAATGAATATTCACATTAAAATTATTTTACCACTCAAAGTCGTTGTCACGTAAAACTTTCGCCCGTATACCGACTTTACAGGCAACTAATTTTTCGTTCGTCGTGACATTTGACGCGATTCAAGTCATAAAGCTACCGGGCGAATAGCATGCACATGTAGCTCTTGACCACGAACAAATAACTTGTACATAGGTACAGCTTGCGCAAGTAGCCCGCGTCTTTACTTGCTCCAGTTATTTGCACCATGTACAAGTACAAGCGAGTAACTTGATCAAGTAGCTTGCGCATATTACCCACGCGTGTAACCCGCACCTTTACTTGCTCCAGCTACATGCACCGTGTAGAAGCACCCTAAGAAACAAAACACACTAGTTTGCTCACCATTACCAAACTACATTTATAGAACGAATGCTTATGGTCGTAATTTATCGAAGTAAAAAAGCACTGAAATTGTATGTTTAAGGCACGTAGACCTAGTTCAAAACCACTATTCAGTTGAATCTGAAATAAATTAAACGTTCCCGACTTCACTCGTTCATTATTAATTTAATCTGCAAGCAAATCTTGTTCCTTTGTTCATAAGCTACAACTGTTATGTGCATGTTTGAAACATACTTTATCATGTACGTTTGGCAAAGAAATATTCAAAGATTTTTTTTAAAATGTGCAAGATAACTATATCTCCGCTTTGCCGTTGATTTGGCTTTTGCAAGAGTTCGCTTGATTTATTTACTTTTCAGAAAATTTCTGCCCTGAAATAGGAGGTTCATTATTTTATACTAGAGGATGCTTGCAGCTACGCTCGCTCATTTTTAGGGTTCCGTAACTCGAAAGGAAAAAACGGAACCCTTATAGGATCACTTTGTTGTCCGTCCGTCTGTCAAGACCCTTTTTCTCAGGAATGCGAGGAGGTATTAAACTGAAATTTATACTAAATACTCCAATCTACGGTTCCATAGAGCTGTAAAAAAATCAAACTTCTAATCCAACGCATACAAAAGATACAGCTGTATATGCTGCAAATTGCAGCATATTTTCAAACTCGCATTGGAATCAAAACCTACAGGGTACTTCCCGTGAACTCAGAATCTTGAAATTTGGTACGAACCAACGTCTTATATCACTTATAAAGGAAAAATTGCGAAAACCGTAATTTTTTTGTTACAGCATATAAAAAAATATTTTAAATAAATTTAAAATTATACCCCTTTTTCTTGACCGCGTGGAGGTATTAAATTGAAATTCATATCAAATACTCAAGTATATAACACCGTAAGGCTGCAACAAAATCAAGCTTCTATGTCAACGCAATCAAAAGAAAGAGCAATATAAGCATATTTTCAAACTCGCGCCTACTCGCAAGTGAATCAAAACCTATAGGGTACTTCCGGTGAACTCAGAATCTTGAAATTTGGTACGAAATAACGTCTTATATCACATATGAAGGAAAAATTGCGAAAACCGTAAATTTTTTGTTACAGCATATAAAAAAATATTTTTAATAAATTTAAAGTTACTACCCCTTTCTCTTGAACGCGTGGAGGTATTAAATTGAAATTCATATCAAATACTCAGGTATATAACACCGTAAGGCTGCAACAAAATCAAGCTTCTATGTCAACGCAATCAAAAGAAAGAGCAATATAAGCATGTTTTCAAACTCGCGCCTACTCGCAAAGGAATCAAAACCTACAGGGTACTTCCCGTGAACTCAAAATCTTGAAATTTGGTACGAAGCAACGTCTTTTATCACTTACAAAGGACAAATTGCGAAAACCGTAATTTTTTAGTTACAGCATATAAAAAAATATTTTTAATAAACTTAAAGTTACTATCCCTTTCTCTTGAACGCGTGGAGGTATTAAATTGAAATTCATATCAAATATTCAAGTATATAACACCGTTAAGCTGCAACAAAATCAAGCTTCTATGTCAACGCAATCAAAATAAAGAGCAATATAAGCATATTTTCAAACTCGCGCCTACTCCCAAGTGAATCAAAACCTACAGGGTTATTTCCGTGAGCTCAGAATCTTGAATTTGGTACGAAGCAACGCCTTATAGAACCTGTAAAGGAAAAATTGCGAAAACCATTAATTTTTAGTTACATCGTATAAGAATAATATTTTTATAAATTTAAAGTTACTACCCCTTTCTCTTGAACGCGTGAAGGTATTAAATTGAAATTCATATCAAATACTCAAGTATATAACACCGTTAGGCTGCAACAAAATCAAACTTCTATGTCAACGCAATCAAAAGAAAGAGCAATATCATCATATTTTCAAACTCGCGAGTACTCGCAAGGGAATCAAAACCTACAGGGTACTTCCCGTGAACTCAAAATCTTGAAATTTGGTAAGAAGCAACGCCTTTTATCACTTACAAAGGACAAATTGCGAAAACCGTAATTTTTTAGTTACAGCATATAAAAAAATATTTTTAATAAATTTAAAGTTACTACCCCTTTCTCTTGAACGCGTGGAGGTATTAAATTGAAATTCATATCAAATACTCAAGTATATAACACCGTTAAGCTGCAACAAAATCAAGCTTCTATGTCAACGCAATCAAAATAAAGAGCAATATAAGCATATTTTCAAACTCGCGCCTACTCCCAAGTGAATCAAAACCTACAGGGTTATTTCCGTGAACTCAAAATCTTGAAATTTGGTACGAAGCAACGTCTTATAGCCCAGATAAAGGATGCGAAAGGCTGAGGACCGTGTGCTGTGGTGCGTGTTGGAAGAGGCCTATGTCCAGCAGTGGACTGCGATAGGCTGATTGAGATTGAGATTTCAAATAATTACATAGTCTTCAAAACTTTTTGCTAATTATTTTGTACTTTATAAGTATTTTTGTAACAGATTTCTAATAGTTACTTAAAACTTTGTGAATCAATAACTTTGATAAAAAATCTTACCATCATTCATCAGCAGACTTTTGCAAGGCTGCTGCAAGGCTGGTATAGGTATTTAAGTTATATTATAAAATAAGCGATATATGTTAATATAAAATAAAGGATGACTGATTACAAACGACAAAGACCCCTTTTTATTTAATTTATGCTCCTCCAGCTTTCCATACTGTAATGTTATAGATTTCATTTGGCAATAAAAATACCATAACTATGACTGGTGAACTTTTACTTATATACCTACAGGTTTGTACGGTACCCTCGCACGGTGGGCTGAAAAATCAAAATGTGGACTTAGGGGCTAAGAGACTTGTTTTTGGATTCTACTAATGAAAACAATATTTTTTAATTCTTTGACTTTTTTTGATAAAGTACATACTTACCGAGATAAAATTGTTTGAAGTTTGTATGAAACTAGTGGAAAATAAAAAAACGAAATCGATTTTTTAATACTACTACTGTTAACAAGTCAATACAACAAAAATGAAACAATAAAATATCCATACCACCCACTACAGGTCACGACATATTATGCTTTCTCGGAATTTTGACAAAATCAGGTAAACTAATAAATTTTTAAAGTTTCAGATATATGACTAATGATGATTTTTTCAAGTGTAGCAAGTGGATTAGGCCTACTGGGGATATCACATAAAAAAAAAACGCGCCTAATATTTAACCTCTCTGGGTGATGTCGAATAAAAGATAAAAAAAATCATTACCGCCAAAACGCAAAAAAACGCAGTTCGCGATATAGTGCATAAATAGCCAAAAAATATCTTCTATCATAAACTTTCATTGTTTTCTTAAGATAGTTTAAGAATTACGAATAATTCTCATTTTATTGTTTTCTTCCATACAAAAAATTCTTTAAAATTAAATAACTCAAAAAACACGCGTTTAATCAAAAAAAATGTATTAATACTTTTGAGTTGTATTTGATCATAGAATCCAAAAATGGAATTAGTTTATTTATATTCCACTTTAGTTTTATCGAAATCCCTAAGTCCACTAGCGAACTTTTTCAGCCCACCGTGCCTCGGTGCGCGAGTCCGACTCGCACTTGACCGGTTTTTTTTATTTAACATTTTCTTCCGAAACTTAGTGCATCCCTACGATTCCGAAAAAAGATACATGTCAGACTTAAGCTTCTTTTCCCCAATAGCTTGTACACTGTCTGTGAGTCAGTCTGTCAGATCATCTATCAACAGATTGCTATGCAGAGGGTGTCGATGGCCATATTTAATTGTTAAGGTTTACCCTTTCCTCGGAGAACGCATTAAGCCATCAGTCCTGGCTGTCATGAAGATCTTTGCCAGTCGTTTCGAGGAGTATCACATCCGGCTGAACTAGAAAGCGGACCTTGGGTTCCAAGCCAAAAGTCTTGAATACAATAGGTATAGTGTTAAAGCTAGGAGGATAAATATTTTAAGTTGTATTTTCACGATCGCACATACCGAATTTGTGTTCGGAGAAGCCTCTTACAGCAAAAGGCACCAGCGATATTCAAAAATCTCTAATTCCGGATCATATCCTTAGAGAACAATACGGTAATTAAGAATATATTGTTACATCAACAACTAATAATATATGTAAAAATATTGTGTTGATAACTGACCGACTGACTGACAGATAACGCACAGCCGAAACTACTAGACCCTGAAAGCTAATTTTTTTTTAATTCCCATGGTATGGGCAGTATAGTTTAAATTAAATAAAATCTGCTGGCGTGCGTAGCTGTGGGCATCTTCTACTACAAAGTAAATAAGAACTATAAAGAATAAAAAAGTGCTAATGTCACACTTATGACTAAATTAATTCAAAATTTTGCGTGGTACACCTTGTGGTGGTTGACCAAATATAAGATATTTATTTATTTGATTTTACTCACAGGTCTTGGGTAGACCTGTGAGCAAAATCAAATAAATAAATATTAAGAGTTCAAAGAACCAATTGAAATAAATATTAAGCTTAGAACGGTTATTTTCATAAACGTACGCAACGACGCACCTATTTTTTAAATATTAATATCAAACAAAGTTATTTAATTAAAAATCTCCACATTTTATGGAAGTGTTCAAAAATTACGATGTTATGGTGTAAAACAGTTTGTTGAAATCAAAGAACAAGCATTTTATAACACAGATAGAATGGACAACGCTTAGCACAGTCACTCACCACCCCTTCCCCTATTTCCATCCTAAAGATCACATTGATTCATTATTCCATTTTGATATAAAAGAAGCACTTTGTAAACAAACTCTCAGCTTAGGTATAATTAAAATCTTAAATATTCTGTCATATCTGGTCAGATTAGAAAGCGGATCCCTGGGTCTGATATGAATGTATGTATTGCTTGTAACCGGGATATTGGACAATGATGATGGAATACTAATAAAATTATATTTAAAAAATATATTTGCATTTTACATCTTAAATTGTTAGGGTTGGTATGTACCAACCCTAACAATCGCATCATTATATCGCTCTTTTTGTTACATAACAAAAAGAGTGATATAACTATGCGATGCGACGCGTTAATTCAAGAAGCACAGCAAGTATTTTGGGCATAGTCTTAGCCTAGTAGCTAGATTCAGTAGCAGTGACTATAGAATACCCCGACTTTGGCTCTCATGAAATTTCGGGAAAAATTAAACTGCCTTGGCACCCGCAATAAAATTAAACACAGGATTTGCTTTCAATAAATAGACGAGTCAAAGGCTACCTGATTATAAGTGGTAGGTAACCCCTGCTCAAAGACATGGCTTTGTGCGAAAGCACAACCAAACGCGGTGTCTAACACGAGGATGGGATAAGGAATAGAAGGAGGAACGGAGGAGAAGGAAAAGGTGATGAAGCTTCCGGCACTCTCAGAATATTATATACTAGATTTGGGAATAAATAGATTGTAATAACACACAACTTAAACAAAATGTATCTATTCTAGTATTAATACATCGGTGTATATTGTTCGAGCGAGGTACGCTCACCGACCGCGGTGTTTACACACCGAGCACAATTTACGCCGCACTTGACGGTAACACCTCATAATAAAATATTAAATTCGCCTCTGGTTATTTAGATGACGCACCTATATTTAGGGTGGTTTCAGATTAGCGTTTTATACACGCGTATAAGCTCGTTTTTGGAAGCGCATGTAGGCGCGTATAGGCGCTCCCTTTGGCACACGCGCAACTCCTACCAGCGTTGACGGACTGAGCCGTCAGAATCCATGTTGACACTGACAAGATGTAACTACCTTTTCGAGCGAATATGCCGAAGTATGCCCGTTTACGCGAGTCCAGTTTTCTGAAGCGCGTAATGTAGCGCGGGCGTAAGCGCGTATGCTGAAATGACCGTATACGCGAAGAAAAATACGCTAATCTGAAACCGCCCTAAGGGGTTGCTAAGCAAAAAACCTCAACCCCGAATGCGAGAATGTTTTTTGATAAAGGTCCACGCCTTAGACTAATGATTTGTCTCGCTCTGCTCTACTAGACGGAGCCCTCATACTTTTAAAGTGAGGCAGAAAAAACCATGCCAGCTGGCATGGTTTGAGGCTGTCACATTGACAGCGGTGTGTCAGGTGCATATATCCACCAAATTAATTACGCAAATAAATCGCCGTACAATGCCAAGTTGCGCTTTTATCCCGTGTAAAAATAAGTCAGCAAGCAATAAGAAGGACTCTGGGATCACATACCATCTATAAGATAACAATAAATTTGAAATTTCACCGTAAAATTACATTAAACCAAACATTTCATTCAGTGTTGCTGCGTGTAGAAGAACAATTTCCTCGTATAGATTTTTATAATATAAATGTATTGTTATTGTATTTTATAATATAATCTATTGCATTTATCTAACCTTATTATTTATTTAACATATTTGTGTATTGTTTAATGTTTACATTAGTAATTTATATTTTATTTTTATTTTATTTTTTATTTTACAGTTTTAGGAAAACATACAGCTACATTTTAATTTAAACAGAATAGAATACAAAAAAGAAGGTCAATTAAAAGTTTTCACAGATAGCGTATTTTATATACATAAAGTGTTGAAGTAAATTATATAAGGTAGTCATCTTGAACAAATGTGAGCTCATATTGTTTTACAAAGTAACAGTAGTGATAGGTCGCGCATGCGTGTGGACTTCATTTTAAGCAATAAAGATAAGATAAGATTCCTTAAAAAGTAATTTAAAATCTTTCAACACAATTTGGTACCTAGAACAATTTTATCTATTTTAATTATTATTAAAAAAATCTGAAAAAGTTCAACAGTTTACGCAGTATCTTCTCGTGGTTACAGAATAATTATCTTTTGGGCCTCACATACCTACAGCTACTCATTACACGTAGATGTTTTTATAATAATTAGGTATATACGTATCGCAGTCATTCACCATCATCATCGTCCTAGCGTTATCCCAGTTGCATCCAAGACCTTGCGACTTTGAGCCCGGGGTCCGCTTACATACTAGACCATACAGCTATGACAGAATATCTGCTTTCCCACAGATCGACTGCTGTCTGACTCCGTAACCCAAAGGGATAGCGATATTCCATGGGTTTAGACCAGTATCAGTTTATTTGAGGGGACTCACTCCCCGTAAAGAATTTCAAAGATCGTAGTGAGTTGTTAACAACTTACTACGCACATATCTTTGAAAAGACAATAGTGCACGCGGGCACGCCGTAGATTCAAACTCGAAACCGTCTACATGGCAGTCTGTTAATATTGTCTATCGTTACTTGTGAGTTTTGGTGTCTACATGACTATTAACAGTAAATAAACCTTAGTAAAACTTAAAAGGTCAAATTGGTATCTATACGTACTAAATAATGTGTAACTAACAATTGACGGCCAGAATGGAAATAGAATGCACTATTTTCTAAATAACCTATAACCTATAAGATTATTTTGAATACGTAATAATTTGTAAATATCATATGTAACAATCTATTTGGATACAACAAAATCATTGGATAATATATCCACCATTTTTTCGATGATGAAACCTGCGCCTAATCCATACACGAATAAATTGATGCTTTTAAATAATTGTAAATTTTTTACCTACATTTATAACCAGTTACTTATCCAATAGACCACAGTATAAAATATTTTCCTATTAACTCGGGTAACTGTTGAGAAGCTGACAACACAATTCTTCACGCATGCGTCTTGGCGCTTTTGATTGACACACACTGTCATAATGAGTTGCCTCACTTATGGACATATTTTTCTTAGGCAGTGCGGTGTCTAGTATAGCGAAGCGATACCAATCATTAGTCTATGGTCCACGCTGACATATTATTGAAAATGTATATCGTGATATTTTGTCAACTACAGCACTTTTTTATCGTTCATTTCTACAGGTAATTTCAAGGACGCAAGATTCCAAATTCTATTGCCGAGTCGAATCAAATATTACTTAGGTGTAACAGGAGCTATATTTAACTACTTTCAGCTCTGTATCAAACTATAATGAAAACACAATTGGTCAGAAATGCTATCTTTGAATTGAGACGCCATTCACTTTATTTAAATTATTTCTCGATGTGTTCAGTATACACCAAAAAGTTCATCACAGATAATAAATATGGCAATGGTTCAAGTTGACGGCCAAAGAGCTATTGCAATTTTAAAAGACTTTACATAAAGCATACTTTAAAAAATAGGATTACACTAAGAATTTCGGGCGAGTATAAATCGGAGCCACGAAACCCGGTCTCCTAATAGTGTTACAGCTACCTGAAAGAACCACAACGTCAACCGTGCTTTCAAAAGTACAACGTAAATTAATTTACGTAGCGACTAGCGAGCAAGTTTTGCATTATGCACACAGCAGATTTTGTCTGCTGTGTGTGAACATGTGCAACAAGGTCCCAACCACTACCTGCGATTTGATGAACCACAGATACTCGCAAAAGAAAATCGTTTTCTTCCAAGGATGATACGAGAGGCTATTGAAATTAAACTCTTATCCCGTGCACGCTGACGCATCTTTGGTATAGGGTCGGGTCAATCAAGCTCTAGAGTCAGTGACTGGAGTAGTAACAGGTGGTCGTGTAGTCGTATATAGCTGTCCAGTTTGATCTCTTCCAGGAGCCTCAGCTCCTCCGCTTCAGCTTAAAAAAAACCGGTCAAGTGCGAGTCGGACTCGCGCACCGAGGGTTCCGTACAAACCTGTAGGTATATAAGTAAAAGTTCACCAGTCATAGTTATGGTATTTTTATTGCCAAATGAAATCCATAACATTACAGTATGGAAAGCTGGAGGAGCATAAATTAAATAAAAAGGGGTCTTTGTCGTTTGTAATCAGTCATCCTTTATTTTATATTAACATATATCGCTTATTTTATAATATAACTTAAATACCTATACCAGCCTTGCAGCAGCCTTGCAAAAGTCTGCTGATGAATGATGGTAAGATTTTTTATCAAAGTTATTGATTTACAAAGTTTTAAGTGACTATTAGAAATCTGTTACAAAAATACTTATAAAGTACAAAATAATTAGCAAAAAGTTTTGAAGACTATGTAATTATTTGAAATCTCAATCTCAATCAGCCTATCGCAGTCCACTGCTGGACATAGGCCTCTTCCAACACGCACCACAGCACACGGTCCTCAGCCTTTCGCATCCTTTATCTGGGCTATAAGACGTTGCTTCGTACCAAATTTCAAGATTTTGAGTTCACGGGAAGTACCCTGTAGGTTTTGATTCCCTTGCGAGTAGTCGCGAGTTTGAAATTATGATGATATTGCTCTTTCTTTTGATTGCGTTGACATAGAAGTTTGATTTTGTTGCAGCCTAACGGTGTTATATACTTGAGTATTTGATATGAATTTCAATTTAATACCTCCACGCGTTCAAGAGAAAGGGGTAGTAACTTTAAATTTATTAAAAATATTTTTTATATGCTGTAACTAAAAAATTACGGTTTTCGCAGTTTTTCCTTTGTAAGTGATAAAAGGCGTTGCTTCTTACCAAATTTCAAGATTTTGAGTTCACGGGAAGTACCCTGTAGGTTTTGATTCCCTTGCGAGTAGTCGCGAGTTGGAAAATATGATGATATTGCTCTTTCTTTTGATTGCGTTGACATAGAAGTTTGATTTTGTTGCAGCCTAACGGTGTTATATACTTAAGTATTTGATATGAATTTCAATTTAATACCTTCACGCGTTCAAGAGAAAGGGGTAGTAACTTTAAATTTATAAAAATATTATTTTTATACGATGTAACTAAAAATTAATGGTTTTCGCAATTTTTCCTTTACATATGCTATAAGGCGTTGCTTCGTACCAAATTTCAAGATTCTGAGCTCACGGAAAGTAACCCTGTAGGTTTTGATTCACTTGCGAGTAGGCGCGAGTTTGAAAATATGCTTATATTGCTCTTTCTTTTGATTGCGTTGACATAGAAGCTTGATTTTGTTGCAGCCTTACGGTGTTATATACCTGAGTATTTGATATGAATTTCAATTTAATACCTCTACGCGTTCAAGAGTTAGGGGTAGTAACTTTAAATTTATTAAAAATATTTTTTTATATGCTGTAACAAAAAATGTACGGTTTTCGCAATTTTTCCTTCATATGTGATATAAGACGTTATTTCGTACCAAATTTCAAGATTCTGAGTTCACCGGAATCAAATCAAATCAAATCAAAATTCTTTATTTGCATGAATGTGGTACACAGGTGTTAAATACAAAATTCAGTCAGGCACATTTGCCATCTAATTTCATGGCATACAAATATTCAACTTAATAGCTAGTTATAAAATACCATTAAATACTATAATACCATTAATTAAATATTATTATACCATTTTAATATACATTATCGCATTAATAACCAAAAAATACACAGCAAATAGTCATCAGATTAAACTTAATTTATAATTTAAATATTCGGTGACAGAATAAAAGCCTTTTTCAACAAGCCATTTAAATAGCTGCCTTTTGAATTTATTAATAGGCAAATCTCGGGTACCTTGGGGCAAGTGATTGAAAATGCGCACTGCCATTGAGTAACTATTGCGACTATATATTTCAGTTCGAATTGGTGGGAGAACAAGATTATTTGGATATCGGGTATTAAAATTACAAACATTTTTCTTAAAACTAAACAAATCATTATTACTTTTGACAAAAATACAAATCTCATAAATATAAATACACGGCAAAGTCAGTAATGAAAGCTCACGGAACAGAGGCTTACAGGTCACCCAAGGAGCTACATTGCAAATAGCTCTCAAACATTGCTTTTGAGCTATAAACGCTCTATTTATATTCACGGAGTTGCCCCAGAGCACTATGCCGTATCTAAGAGAAGATACTACAAATGCATGATAAGCATTAAGAGCTGTACGTTTGTTTGAAATTTTAGTGAGCCTCCATAAAGCATAAACAAACCTATTAATTTTGTTCCAAATGTTATCTATGTGTGTTTTCCAATCACATTTATCATTAATTGTAATACCAAGAAAAGAGATTTCCTTAGTTTCTGGTAATATTTGGCCATTGTAAATCAAGTTTAAGTCAAGTTTCTTAGCACCTCTGCTATGAAACTGAACATATTTAGTTTTGTTAATATTTACACTTAAGTTGTTACTACTTAACCAAGTTATTATTTTAGACACAGTTTCATTTATCACATTATTATACGCAAATTTAGAATTTTCTGGTATCAGGATAGATATATCATCTGCATAAAGTATCGATTGGTATTCTGTTATTGAGGGTAAATCGTTTATATATAGAAGAAAGAGTAGCGGACCGACGATGGTTCCCTGGGGCACACCTACTCTATTATATCTACGCGGAAGTACCCTATAGGTTTTGATTCACTTGCGAGTAGGCGCGAGTTTGAAAATATGCTTATATTGCTCTTTCTTTTGATTGCGTTGACATAGAAGCTTGATTTTGTTGCAGCCTTACGGTGTTATATACTTGAGTATTTGATATGAATTTCAATTTAATACCTCCACGCGGTCAAGAAAAAGGGGTATAATTTTAAATTTATTTAAAATATTTTTTTATATGCTGTAACAAAAAAATTACGGTTTTCGCAATTTTTCCTTTATAAGTGATATAAGACGTTGGTTCGTACCAAATTTCAAGATTCTGAGTTCACGGGAAGTACCCTGTAGGTTTTGATTCCAATGCGAGTTTGAAAATATGCTGCAATTTGCAGCATATACAGCTGTATCTTTTGTATGCGTTGGATTAGAAGTTTGATTTTTTTACAGCTCTATGGAACCGTAGATTGGAGTATTTAGTATAAATTTCAGTTTAATACCTCCTCGCATTCCTGAGAAAAAGGGTCTTGACAGACGGAAGGACAACAAAGTGATCCTATAAGGCTTCCGTTTTTTCCTTTCGAGTTACGGAACCCTAAAAACACCCTAATTTCAATAGGGAAGATGGTTGGAATGTTCCTCCAGCTTGGGACCCTGTCATAAGGCTAATGAGACCCAAGAAGGACAAAGTCACCAGAAGACCTAAGGACACTGTGAGCTCATTCTGCGTAAATAGTAACACCAGTAGTTGAAAAATGTTCGGGTATTTTGAGATAACTTATACATTCAAGAAAAAGACAAATATCACCTCAGTCTGCCGTGAACATGAATTCTGTAAAGAATTCGAAACGTCGGCTAGTAATAAATTAAAAATATAGTTTCTAGATCTTTAGTTTCAAATGTAATAACTTAGTGAAACCAATACAACGCGATAAAATCCGTAAACTGTAGTTTAATTTCAACATTTTGCGTTTCCTTTGATTCGATTGATGTTTTGCTCACTGATTCGACCGTTTCAATGACAGGTCGTTGTAGAACTCGGAGCAAATCGATTAGACAGCGCTGACCACTGACCACAGCTGACTGTAGCTAGCGATAAGCTGTTGCCAAGACTTTTATTACATTATGTATGGAATCACCACACATCTGTTTATGAGTATGAAAGAAATAAAATGTTTGCATATTCTTCCATTAAACTTAATATACAAGAGGCCTGTGGCACATTCATCAAAAGATACCAAGAAATCTCTCTTTTTTATTGTGTTTAAATATTTTACTTTTCTGAACTAGTACAGCTTACAAAGTTTTAGTCCAACTACAGCCAGAATCTTAAAATAAGCAAGTATTTACTGGCATACTCGAAAACTATTCTAACCGCTATTGTTTTAATAAAATTGGACAATTAATAAACAAATCTTCAAAAGGCATTCCATGCAGACTTAACATATAAACATCGAAACACATGGACAAAACACCATATTTTCTCCACCATGTACGACATAAACACGAGAAAGTTTTTCTTTCACCATCCATATTTCCTTAAGTCTTTAGCGCCAGTCATGCTCCAGTCTTATTGAAACGTCGCCAAGACAAATCGCCGGACAAAGGCGACACAATTGATATGAGGTAATTAGTACATGCGGACGATACGCCGCTAATTACACGTCAAAACGTGACTAATGTTCAAGTGTCTTGTCTCCTTCCGTTCGGTCTTTTCGAAGGTGTTTTGGTGTTGTTGCTACGGGATATAATAACAAAATGAAAATAGGGTCAACAAGAAACTCGACATAAGTTACTTAAGATCTGAATAGCTTGGTTTGACTATGTGCCAGATGTGACCAGAAAGCAACTTTTTTATTTATCTAGCGACGCTTTTTTTATTAGTGTTTAAAGGATGGACTTTAAATTAACGCCACGATGGTTCTACTTTCCTCTGTTTCTGACAAATAGCCAATAAACCATCTGTGCAGTATCAATTATTAATTCGTTCTAACATAGAGAAAGAAGCGAATCCAAAAGAACGAACTCTAAACAGTTCACACTCTTATCTGTTTATATAAAAAGACAAATTTATTACTCACATGTATTTGGACATCAATCTCAAAGCTATGTGCTAAGTAGGTTTACCTTTATTCGTATTGCCAGGCCATCAGTAAAATAAGTCAGTACAAAAATACAAGCATTTCAGAGCTAAGATAAACGTACGTAATTCCGGCAGTGTCCCGGTACCCGGTAACTAGTCGGTTTTTTTTTTTAGGTTTCTACCAAAAGATAATAAAAGTTTGATAATTGCAATACATACTTGAACTTATTTCGTATAATTATAATATTAACGCTGGTCAATAATTGTAATGGTGGCAAAACTATACTACAATGAAAGTGTGGTGTGCGCAAATTGTGTGGAATTTCGAGGTTCTGTCACTAAACTACGAAGCTACCACATTGTATTGGTTTGCTTATCATATTGCTGCAGATAGCGGCACAGTGAGAGTGTTTATTTGCTTAAATATTTGAGTCAATTATCTAGCGATATAGTCCATAAGATGAATGCGATGAATTTAATGAAATAATAAGTATTTTGGCATATTACATTTACTGGAACTCAGAAACCCCTACATGACGCAGTACCCGGCAATATTACACCCTTTTTTACCGGATACTGGTACACAAGTTAACTTCGTACTATCCGTTGCACCGGAGCCCGTTACTGCACCATAATGCCTTGCATTAAGTCTCTTTATCCTTTGAAACTGTAGTAGTGTAGTAGTAGAGTATAACAACATAATATATTCTGCCTGATGCTGGGACGTACACCACACCACTTGATTCATGTGAAAAGGCTTGATGTGTATATTTCAAAACGTATTTTATTACGAGGCATAACTTATAATGAAAAATAAAAAATAAACGGTGCCCTGCTCCCATTTCTTAATTTGTATAGAGCTAATCGCATGATGGAGCTGGAAATTGGCCATGGGAACTCCGCAATAAAACTACACAAGCCCATAGAGTTTGGGCTCGTTTCAATCGTATTGACGAGTACTCTGGTCCTATATGGCAACCACATTTTGATGATGCGATAAAGTTGACTTCAACTCAAAGTTGATTTCAAATCATAGTTGAGTTCAACTGCAAGATGAGTTCCACTGGAACATGAGTTCAACGTGACAGACCAATTGGGCGACCACAAAGCCCTCGACCACGAGCCACTTTACCGAAGTTACCTATCCCGGATACCGAACAGAGCGAGGTACGGATGGCTTTTGAGCAACTTAAGAAAAACAAAGCACCTGATGATGACGGCATCACTGCAGAACTCCTCAGAGCAGGTGGAGACACAACCTTGAGAGATCTAGCAAGTCTTTTCAATACCGTCATCCACGAAGGTTCAAAACTACGGGCATGGAGAGGTAGTGTGGTGGCTCTTTTCTTCAAAAAAGGCGCAAAATTTTATTGAATAATTACATACCCATTTCACTCCTGAGCCATATCTACAAGTAGTTCTTGAGGGTGGTAACAAACGAGTCGGCGACTTTCAGCCATCAGTGCAAGCCGGGTTCCGAAAAGGCTTCATCACTGTGGACCACATCCATAGTGAAGACCCATGAGTACAACCAGCCGCTGTGTATGGCATTCGTGGACCACGAGAAAGCCTTCGACTCTATCGAAACCTGGGCAGTTCTTGACAGCCTGCAACGATGATGCATTAGCTGGCGATATATCGAGGTGTTAAGATCCAAGATAGAAGGACAAACACCAAAGAGATGCGTAGGGGAGTCCGGCAAGGGGATGTAATATCTTCCAAGCTGTTCACCAACGTATAATATCAACGGCGAGTACATTTCACACCTTCAATTTGCTGACGACATCGTCCTACTAGCAGAGACGTTGGAAGAGCTTAGCGGAATGCTGTACGACCTGAATGAAGCCTCCCCGGTGGATTAGTCTTGGCATGAACCTGGCTAAAACGAAGGCAATGTTCAATGAACACTTCGTTTTGAGACCGATCTGCATTGACGGTTCCTTACTCGAAGTTGTGCAACAGTATGTCCACCTGGGGCAAGTAATACAGTTTGGTAGACACAGCGTCTAGAAGGAAATCGATAAGTGGATTCAGTTGGTATGGACATCATTCTGTAAGCTACGTCGGATCTTCTCGTCGCCTATCCCAAAGCCTCAAGACAAAAGTCTTGGGCCAATGCGTCCTACCAGTAATGATATACGGTGCCGAAATCTGGACACTCACGGTAAGTGCTGGTCCATAGATTTAAAATAACTCAGCGTGTTATGGATCGAGCTATGCTTGGAGTCTCTCTAAAGAATAGAATTCGCAACGAGGTCATCAGGAAGAAAACTGGAGTCACCGAGATAGCTCCCCGGCAGTGTGGCAAGTGGCAATGAGCTGGCCACGTCTGCCGAAGGACCGACGACCGATGGAGCAGACAATTCTTAGAGAGGAGACCACGTTTCGGCAAACAAAGAGTGGTTGTTGAGCTGACTGCACGAATGGCGTCGTGGTTTAAGAGGCCACCTCGCCACTCGGCACTTGCCTAGTGTTGTAGATTCAATACTGTGTGTTCATCGTGCCCGTTCCCTGTATGTTAGTAAAAACTCCCGCGACACAGGAGTTATCCCTAGTGCGTGAGTTGTTCTATTAAAGAAAGGGCCTTGCGAAGCTATAAATTGTACCTAAATTGTAATTAAACCAATTGCATACGATATTTTCTTGTACCTATTGTTCATTGTTTTATACATTAGGATTTGTGTCTGTTTTTAGAAAACTACAAAACAATTTTGTTGTTTAACTTTAATCCAATGAAAATTACTGTAAGTATTCACTTCTTACAGTAATTTTAAAAGTTCAAAAATAATGTGACGTAGGTATAATTTTGTTTGTTTTAGTTTATTTCAGAAAGAAGTTGAAAAGATAACATAAAATTTAGTATTACGACAATTTTAATTCTTGCTTGTGATTTCCTTTGAAATACATTTCAATAAAAATAAATATATATTTTTTTTACCCCTTTAAATACATAACAATTACATTACACAATATTTATAAATAAAAAGTTCAAATATTATAAACTTTAACATTAAGCAAATAGGGTTCAAATTCGCGGTTAAAATTTGCCGGTATCTGGGACAATCTATCGTTTGCTAGGACAAATCTACCGGATACTGGTACAATTGGGTCTTTTCAAACTTTATTTAAATTAAAGTATTCTTACAGTCATATATATCAAAAACTATAAAATTGCACGAAAACAAGAATAAATTGTCTATAAACTTCCGTAAATTTCATTTTTGTTAGACTTTTAACCTTAACATAGTAGACCTGCAAAGTCAGCGAAGTTCAGAATTTCACGGCTATTGGGCCGTTTACCTTAATCAAGTTTTCTGTCGCACTAAAGTTTGTGTTGCCATATTTTTGTCCAGTTCTCACAGTCCATAGAGACACAACATGGATTTTCCCTGTTCTCAAAAGGGGCATAGCATTAAATTGGATATTTACATTCTGCTTTGACTTTGGTGTTACGTCACCTCACACCATAATCCTTAACCACACTCTGGAGAGAGCGTGGTTAACTCAAATTTTCTCGTGTCTGCATAGCTACTATAGAGTAAACATATTCGCCCTACAGAGTTTCCTTATACACCATGGTTGCTATTTTTTACAACTTACGTGTAATATTTTGTTACTTAGTATTATATTATGTCTGTGCAGGTAAAGATTATTAGTGGTAAGACTGATATACCTATTCGAATTTTTTTTTTAAAAGACAACTCCCGCATTAGGACTAAATCCTGTGTCGCGGGGTACTTTACAAACATACAAGTAATGGACACACTGAACACCAAGACTCGAAACAACAATTTATGAATCACACAAAGTGTTGTCTCGTGTGAGGATCGAACCCACAACACTTCCGCGCAGTGTCAAGCGTGAGGCGGCCGCTTAAACCACTACGCCAACCGTGCAGTCATTTAGATATAGTTTTATTTTCTGGTCCTACCTAAATCAACGACAACACTGGTGGTTGTGCTGTGGTGGTTTGATACTGGTTACTGTAACGACAATTGTTGGAATATAAGCATAGAAATAATTTCAAGAAGACTGTGTTACTTCAAAAATTATATGCGTTGTTGTACTAAATACACACCTATCCCCAGCTGCAATACCAAATACCGATAAGAAGAAACCAAAAGTTTTCTGTGGCAGATCGATAAGGCTTATCGTAACGATAGTTCCGATGCATCGGCCCATTGGCACATCTAATAACTCCGTTTTTCAGTAAGCAAAAACTTCAGCATTCCTCGCATTTTATTCTCAAAAGATTAGATATTGGTACTTTAAATTGTTCAGCAATGTGTTACCGAGTAATTTGTTACGAAATGTAGATTACAAATACAATGAGTGCCAATATTACGTTTTTTTAGTGTTGACTTAAATATTGTTTGTAGAACGCGAGTAGTTTTAATTCTTCTTATAAATCTTGGCTTACACAGAGTATATTATAGATATATCAGATAATTATCCTAACAGATAATTTACACATTAATTTCAGATTTTCGTGAGTTACCTTACAACGGATCTTTATGTTATTTTCTTTCTCAAGTTATTTCGCCTACCATCAGTTAATTGTTATACCGTGGTAAACGGTATCGATATCACAATGGCTGAACTGTATAGCCACAAACTAACTCAATTTACACAATATTGTGATATTATTCGCTTACCCAATAAACATCCAAAAAATATTTTACGTAAGTAGATAACAGCTGTAAGAACACAGGGGGATCAATAACAGTAGGCATACGTTTTACATCTGGTGATCTCTCGCTGAAAATATTTTATTTCACAGCATAAAGCAATAACTGCTCATGTCTAGACTGAATAGTTGAATTTCAAGAACCATTCAATGGGACGGTTATTAAAGAGTAAAATTAAAACTTCAGTGCCTTTAAGTAAAATAGTGATTAAATCGTTGACCGTATGAACCACACGATAACCGCCGAAAATCATACATACATACATAGACTCACGCCTGTTTTCCGGAGGGGTAGGCAGAGACTACGGAACGCCATTTGCAACGATCCTGACATACCTCTCTTGCTTCACTCACTCCCATCAAGTTTCTCATGCATGCTCTTCTGTTGAGGGTACTGACTTGTCCTTTTTTCAGGATGTCTCCAATCTGGTCAGAGAACGTCCGCCTAGGTTTTCCCCTTTGTCCTGTCCCATTCACACTTGCCTTATATATCTTCTTTGTCAGTCTATCGTCATCCATCCTCTCCATGTGCCCAAACCATCTTAACATGCCTTTCTCAATGCTTGTCACTAAGTATATCTTCTTTTACCCCACAACACTCTCTTATCACACAATTCTTTACTCTGTCGGTCAAAGATACACCACACATACTTCTCAGTGCTCTCATTTCTACAGCATTTATTCTACTTTAAAATCTCTTCTGCCATACCCACTTTTTACTACCGTACATAACGGTAGGCAGTAATACCCCTCTATGCACAGCCAAACGTGCCTTTTTGGACACTATTTGGCTATTCATAAACGCCTTCAGAGCTCCATTCACTCTATTACCTGCATTAACTCTTCTTTCAATATCTTCTTCATTCTTACCATCTCTTGTAAACAACGTACCTAAGTATTCAAACTCATTCACTTGCTCCACTCGTTGTCCATCGATCAAAACATTACAAGCCGTAACGCATTCCTCCTTTCCAAAAACCATAACTTTCGATTTACTTACATTCACTTTCGTTCCTTTCCACTCTAACGCACCATGCATGATTCGGAAATTCAAACACCTAACATTATTTTAATACTTTTCTGTACTTTAAAACACAGTGCCTAAGTATTGGTAAAAAATCTTTATTTACAAAGGAATAGTAAAAAAATGCCATTACGTCTAAATAAAATTGATCGTTGAACATACCGTTGACCTGCATATGAACCACACAATAACCGCCGACAATTTACTACTTTTCTGTACTTTAAAACACAGTGCCTAAGTATTGGTAAAAATTCAGCATTGTGAATTTTTCCCGGCATTTCCTCAAGATCGTCGGCAATTATGCCTGATCTTCTATGCGAATTTTCTGAGCGCCTTTAAATAGCCATAATTTTCCCTTGTGGGTACAGAGAGCTGAGGTGTTTCGGCTTAATTCTCAAAAACGGAGCAGTTATAAGGCGAATTACGCTTAAATTGTATGTTTACGTAGCAACCGACTCGCTTGCGGGCGATTAACATTTACAATATACGTTGACATGATTCAATATGACGTAGAAAATATGCAGATCCGATCGACACATAAGTAAAAGTAACAAAAATACAATTGATAGCTTCAAAGACAAATCTACTCCGTCGTCAAAAGTACAACGGCGTCATCTAGTAGCATTTGCGTTAAACATGCTTTTCCTCTTTAGCAGATTTAAGGGAGTTTAAAGGATACTAGAATACTATAGATGGAGCATATACATATTACATCTCACCGTAATTTATGTACTATCGAAAGTAGTAAAAAGTTCCATAATTCATCGCCAAAATATATCAAACTGACACTCTACTATCGCCCTAATGATGGTGCCATAGTATTAATACCTTTTTTCTTCTTTTTCTTTCTTTTTTAGAAGACAACTCACGCACTAGGAATAAATCCTGTGTCGCGGGGGACTTTTCAGGCATACAACCAACGGAAACAATGAACACCCAGACTCGAAACAACAAATTATGGATCACACATAGTGTTGTCTCGTGTAGGAATCGAACCCACAGCACTCGGTGCAGTGTTAAACGGCGAGGCGACCGCTTAAACCACTACGCCAGCCGTGCAGTCAAATACTTATTTATATTATTATTTTATATTCTTATATTGTTAACCTTGATCCTCATTGCGAAATATTCCTTCAATCATTTTTATTACGGATAAAAAGGAGGCTAATGGATAGAATTATGAAGTACAATATCAGATTGATTTGGAGCCCCATGATTGATTTGTTGAAGGTCACCCTTGAAAGATAAGGTTGCAATCTGAATCGAACGTCGAGGTTACATAATAAAACTCATCCTGACAGGGATTGACGTAATAACACAGTTAGCTAGGTAAATTTCTTCAAAAAATATTTCATATACTTAGAGCTGTTGAGTAATATTTTGGATAGTTTTCACTGCATTTATCCATTGTACGTCAGGCGAAAAATAATCAAATTAAGAACTTCCAACAAAAAACCATCAAATAAAATTTTCAAGGGCCAGTAACTACTTATACGAAATTACACCAAAACATCCTAAATCTCTAAATCTGCAACAAAAATTCTGTAAAAAAGCAAGCAATACTAGCAAAGGACGATATTATAACTGAAGCAAAAACGTATTCTAATTCACAAAATAGAATGAAGTACAGCCGCTAGCGCCGGCTAAGTAAGTAAATGTAATTATTTTTACAACTAACATTACCAGCCAGCTGCATTTCTCTTTTGGATTAACGGATTCTTTCTCCCGTGGCCTCTTGTTGAATTATTTAATTTCTCATTAGCGGTAGCCCCTAGACGCAAACAAGATACAACTTGATATAAAATTCTGTTTACTTAATTATTTTGTATCATACTACGGATTAAAAGATTCCTGGGATTTCTAAGGAGGAATTATGGTTTATAAGAGCCATTATGGAGACACTGTTTTGAGGACATCGAATTAAGTAGTACTCCGTTGATGTATTCGTGCCCGCATGTGTGACTGCTTCAATGTAAATGTTGGCAAACAGTCATTCAAAGTGTTGGTTTTGTTGAAGCAGCGGTAGTTTCGTATCAAACCAATGACGCGCATCACTGTCTTTTCGAAGATTATAATACATGTGCGTATTAAATTATTAACCATCACTTCCTTAGCGAGGCTTGCTTAGCGCCTAGAGCCTAGTGGCTTGCATTATAGCTACTTGATAGGATATACGGTTTGTAGGTGCCTTGGTCATTTGCTTGTCTTACGTTGTGGAGATGTCACTTTCAAAAATAGCTTTAAAACTGCTTCTTACAGAAAATTCTTTGGCTTTAAAATATACCACTTCACGGCCTTATCCATCATTTTTGGTTTATGATATAATTAAGTAACGATCAAGTAACGGGGAGTTTTAATGTTCTATATTTTGCCCTATTAAATTATTTGATGAGACCTTTTTCGTTAAGTAATCTTGATGACAGAAAAACTATTTACAACTACCGACTATCAAGAAGCAGAAGAAGAAGCTCGCAGAAGTGTTGAATGCTTTTATGGTATAATGGCAGCAAAATGGAGGATTTTGCAGAAAGCCATTGAAACGAAGGTCAATACTGCTATTTCAATTACGAAAGTTGTATGTATTCTACACAACTTTGTTTATTTATTTATTTTATTGGCTCTTCAACAATGGGTACACCGTAACATTTAAGGTATAATATCAGTGTAAACTTAAATATAAGTGTCTCACTACTTATAGAAGAACACTACATGCACTATATTATTATTATGCGCAGAGATTATGTTATGACGGAAGATCGAGCTACGCTTCAACAGGACTTGAATTCCCCTGTTACTAGTGCACCAATACCCACCAGTACTCCATATAGATTTTCAAACAGTTCATTACAAACTAGACTAACGGAATTGGATCGACAAACTTTTTTTTTGTTTTTTCTTTTTGGTGTCGGGTTGGAAAAACTTCTCCGGCCTGGGGGAATGGCGAAGGGGACTCTTACTGACTAAAAACCAACCCGCGTTCCTGATGTACCCGTGTGTCGGAGGGTCGGGTATCGCCGAAGCATTCCTCGCTACCCCCCGACGGGCATTAGCCCGCCAGATGGTCAGGCGGTCCCCGAACAAAACCCCCTTGGCGGCGGATGAAGGTGTTGGGCTCCGCCACCAAAACACCTAGCGGCTGCAGAGGATAGGGAGGACGGCAACGCAATACCGCATCTCCTCTTCCTCTGCGGCCCCACCGCGACGCAAAAATGGTGCGCCCCCATTCGGTCGCAGGAGATAGGGCGCGTGGCAACGCAACACCGACACGCCTCTCCTCCCGCGACCGGACAGAAGAACTGTCCCTCGCACCCGCACCATTGGACGCATCCTGCGCAGGCCTCCGTCAAGCCCACGCGGAGCGTCCACTCCCGGAATCTCGCTTAGCTTCACCGTGGGTGACCTAAACACAGTTATTGAGTCCCCCACCACGACAAGGTGGAGGTCCCACGGGGGATCGATTACCTGGCAGAACAACTCATTGCCTGAAAACATAATCTAACGCCATAATATACATCCACAGCGTTAACTTATCATTGTAAAGAAATATTATCACGTCATAAATAAATTAATCACTTTTTAGTACCTACCGTCTTTATCTACTTCGATTGCTACCTCTTTCCATAGTTTCTTTAACAATACTGCATATTTATGGGGTTCATAAGTTGGATTCCACAGAGGTTTTCTTTTAAAAACTGATGCAATTAAAATTTCATCCATTTTTTCTTCGTGTTCTTGTTTCTCTTTCCTTCTTGTCACAAGGCGCGAGGCATAATGCCTTGCGGACGTAGCTTAAGGCTACGTCCGCAAAGACAGGTTCTGGACCGGCCGTTCAGAACTAGCCGCACTGCGCTACTGGCGCTTAGCGTCTATCTAAGTAAACAACGTGTTGGTTTTTTGTCACTAGGCGCGAGGTAACTATAGAATTAAAAAATGGATGAAATATTAATTACATCAGTTTCTAAAAGAGAACCTATGTGAAATTCAGCTACCGAACTCTATAAAAACAAAGTCGCAAAAATTTCGCAATTGTTTATGCAGCACATTTAACTCCCCATTATTTGACCGTGGCTTATTTGATATCATATCAAAATGCCGTGAAATTAGGCATATTTAAAGACGATTTTTCTTGAGATCTAAATTTATTTAAATCTATTTTTAAAAGTTACATATCGTCAACGTGCCGACAAGCAAATGACCACGGCACCGATCCACCACGCAAACCACCTCCCAGTGTGGCCACCGTGTATCCTATCAAGTAGCCAAAGTGCAAACTACTAGGCTCTAGGCGCTAAGCCTGTGCGGACGTAGCCTTTAGGGTTCATGAAAGACGTGACTGTGAAGTCTGTCAAACCACACTTGACTAACGCGGTCGACCATAGCCTAACCTTTCCCACGGTGAGATGTGTCCCGTCATCAGCCGTAGGACAGTTTATAGTCAGGGCTGATGATGATGATGAAGCAACGTGAACCTCATAGTAAAATGATCGGGGTTTTAACAATTTAGCAATACAACATTGAAACTTCTTACATAATTTTTTATCTAAACTGTAGAATTTGCAATGTTTTATTGGATGACTCTACTCTTTTATATCGTGTATAAGTGTATGTACTAATTTCTCCACAAACTAGTTGAAGAATCATCATCATCATTATCATCATCAGCCTTTAACAGTCCACTGCTGGACTAGGCCTCTCCTTTGAAAGGAGGAATTGTCCTACATACCACGCTGGACAAACGGGTTGGTATAGGGTTTGTATCAAGTTTTCCTTCTCTTACAGTGCTGTTCTCTGCATAATGTGCTCCCTCTGTCGGCTCTTACGACACCCATGGGATGATATGGGGTGGTGACATTCCATATTCTTAATCCGTCACCACACGGAAAGAAGAAGCAACCACATAATTATCTAAATCGTTTAGTGTACAAGATATAGTGAGCACCTGTCCGTTCTCAAGCAGACGCAAACTTGCGAACTTATAACTGCTTCTTAAGCGTAGGTTTTTGGGACTAACTCGCGTTACACCCTGCCTTTTGTTAACAACTTTTGTTTGTAGTATCCCAAGGACCGTGGATAAACTGGTTCCTACTTGATACTTGATGGCACGGGCTGTTTCTGCAACTCCACGTCTTGGCGTGTATTTTGCGTGCGGGTGGGAATGGTGTCTTCATTCGAGCCACCCCAGCTCTTCAAGGAAGGCCAGCAGACTCTTGATGTGGCCCACGGCCTCCCTCAGGGTGCTGTTTCCTATAAGCTGCACAAACTGGTTCCTATAAGCACATTACAATAATGTTGAGAGCGCTTTTATGCGGAGTTTTTTATCGCTTAGGGCGTAAACGCACTTGTGCACTGTAGGTCATTAAATGAGAAGCGAGGGAACTTGAATGCTAAATATTATTTCGTACCACAATAGTTATTTAAAAAATATGTAGGTACTAATACGAATGAATAAAGAAAACCATAACATATTTTTAAAGAATCTTTAATATACTAGATTCTGCACGGAAGCTTTATTGAGAGAGAAAGCATAGCCCATGTGCCATTCAGGTATCATCAGCTGAGCTATATCACTGCAAAATCGCATTAAAATGCTTTGCGAAGTTGTTGCGTGAAAAAGTACCAAACATCCATCCACACAAAATTTCATGCGAGATTAATATCAAAGTAAACTGTACATATTTACCCGTATTATTCCACCAAAATAGATGTCTATTCAAGTGTATAGCACAGGAAAACTACTGACAATATAAATGGTAACTACAGAATAGAAATAAGATATTCCTTTACAACTCAGAGTTCGTTTACCTCTCCGGTAATGGAATATGGAATACAATATAATTCTCAGTAGGTATGGCTCGTTATCATGTCGATTCAATTCAATACGTCCCGAGTTCCCCGTTCTAATGTGACGTTTCATAGGAAAATTCACTTTTCATATTATTACTAACGCCCTGTTACTTTTTCAATGTGAAAATCCCTATGATATTTTTCTTCTTTAGTAGTCACTGGCCAGTAATGTGTCAAAACTGTTCATATGGATTGAGGTGATTGACTTGTAATACTTGAGGGTATAGAACAGAATTATTTATCTAGATATATTTGTTATTACGATAGTGAGCGCCAACGCGTAAAACGGAAAGCGACGCTTTTTCAATGTACTCCTACAGTTTATTTCCAAACATATGTACTTATATACATATAAAATATTTAGATTGATACCCACTTCATGTTTCTTATGATTGCCAATCACTAGAACTTTAACCTTCTTACGAGTTAAATGTCGGCATTGTAGCGTTTGTATATCAATGAATAATTATTTTAATTGCTTTCAAATGATAAGCAAACGTGACCTGTAACTTACTACTAAAAGTGAATGCTGCCACGCATACTTATATCATACATAACTTTACCAACTAAGCAAATTTTACTTTAGCTCAAATTAACATGATCACAATAAGCAATAAAATCTACCACAAATATTTTTACTATCTCTCAGCTCCACAAATAAGCAGAATAAGTAAAATACACACACATTCTCAAAGCGTCTGAAAATACCAGCCCATCGTGACTTGTAAAAACATGAACGCAAATATTGATTCTTCATATATGTGCACGTGTATTTAATCAGGCTATCGATTAGCGAGGCTCAATAAGAAAAAAAATTAAGACCTTATATTTGAGAGGCTGCTTGTTTATTTATTCCAAACGAGAGCCTCCGGAAATAAGTCTGGATAGGCTTCCATTTAGCAACGGGAAATTATACTACAGATGTGACAGTTGTTTGAAGGTCAGGTATGTCTGATCTTCAAACGAGTAGAGGAAGATGGGGCAGCTTCATACAGTTTTTATGTTTAGTCTTATAGAATTCTTTCTGGTATAGGTATCTATATTCATTCATCAAAAATCAATAGTCTCACTATCTGACTTTATATTATGATGAAATTTTTATAAATACACTTGTACGGCTTTTTGTAAGATAAAATATAATAATAAAGAAATGTATGAATGTGCTCCACATGCGGGGCACTTTCATACAAGTGAAAAAATACACAAGTTGTGCATGAAATATTTATTTATTTACAAAATCAAAGCATCAGAATCGAAATATAGGGATGCAGCGTTTTCATAAACATATTATTATTATGAAAAGAAAATAACATAAAGGCACCAAGGGAACTAAGCTAATGAGTCTTTCTGATCAGTCCCATTACTATTTAAGTCTAGCCATTAGTATCTTCGTCTTTCATCATCATCAACATCTTCGTCGTTATTTACTTCTTATTTATTAATGTTTGTGCATTAATTCCATACTCTACGAATGTGCCTCGATTACTCATACAGTATGAATGTGCCGCGTACACTACTGTATGAATCTACCCCCTGACAAGAAAATGAAATGAAAATATTGTTAGAAAAAAGGCAACTATTTATAGAATATTTTGCGACTCATTTCACTAATTTCATCCTATTATCGTTGAAATAAAATATAACTAAATAATCTACAGAGCAACTTTTATTGAAATAGAGACGTTCAAAGTGAGGGTATAAAATTACTTACGCCTGGCCGAATCACGTTCCGTATCACACTGTCGCCCGTTTGATGCTAAGCCCTGTCAAACTACGTCAGCAACCACACTCATAGGTAAGCTACGCACACACAAGTAAGTAATTTTTTTAATGTGCGCCTAACATCAGCTGTATCTAGTGTATGAATCTGCCCCACTTTCCCCTACTGAAGGAAGGCAATCAATCAGTGTTTTATTTGCACATTGAACTAATTAAAAGTATAGTTACCTCATATGTATAAAGGTGTAAGTTTATTTACTTTTCGTGATAATATATTATGACTATAATTATTGTGCTAGTTTTGGTAATATAAACAGGTACATAGACGTTTAACGTTGTAGAGTAAGAAAAAATTCAGTATATTTTTTGACATTAATTAAAAAACACTGAGATTTAAAAAAACAGCCAAAAGGTATCTCCCATTAATTTCATCATCATCATCATCATCTTCAGCCTCTTACAATCGACTGCTGGACTAGGCCTCTCCTTTGAAAGGAGGAATTGGCCTACTTTACCATGCTGGCCAAACGGTTTGGTATAGGGTTGGTTTCAAGTTTTCCTTCTCTTACAGTGCTGTTCTCTGCATAGAATGGTCCCTCTGTCGGCTCTTACGACACCCACGGGATGATATGGGGTGGTGACATTCCGTATTCTTAATCCGTCACCACACGGAAGGCCCAATTTACAACGCCCATTAATTTATCGCTTCTGAATTATTGGTCTATGAAAATAAAAACGTGGGCAAAGATTAGTGTTTACCAAGCTTCACGAGCACAAGATTACGTCTGTTAGATACATTTAATGCGCCAACCAATCTAATTTTTTATGTTTGCTCAGCTACACTTGAAATATAATTCTTTGTTAATCCGCATGTATATATACGTATATTTGTATATATACGTATATTTATATACGTATATTTTCGCTGATATATATTACTGCTGTAAAATGCATGAAATTTTCTTTCATACATACTTCATTTACTTATTATATTATAGACAAAAGTTTAATATTCATGCTGTGCTTTGCTTGAACGCTTTATGTAGAAATATACAGCCAATTTAGCCAAAGTCAAGCACTCGCACCTGCAAAAAGAAATTGATATAAAGCCGATATATTATGTGAAAATATAATCTTATTTGTGTACATTTACTACAGTATTGACACACAAGTTGCGGTAACCAATGCACAAGGAAGATACGACTAGATTTGATACTACATGCTATCCCCCCATTGCTATTATTGACTATTGAAATAGCCTAAATCACGCTGTTATATTTTACAGGTGGTAGAGCTACGCAACTTACAAATGGCTTGATCGATCAAGAACCTACTTCCCTTTCAAACAAAATCTACGTAGAAGAAGATTGCGGGTTTTCGTTTATCTGGGCGGATATTTGTTGTCGACATCTACGACGTGGCCTAGTCCGACCCTTTCTTGTCCATACTAATTTTTCTGGCGGTAGTTCTTGAGAAATGTTGTCACCAATTTTAAAGCTGCCTCTAATAGTAATAATAATAATATTACGGCACGTGTTGTGAGGAAGTTCCTTTTTTTTTTTTTTTGTTTTACGAGGTGGAAAATCCCTTCGGATCTCCGACTCTTGGGGGAAATAAGAGCCGGAGTATGTGGTGTTTCCACTAAAAACCACCTCGACTTCCGCCATGTACCCGTATGTCGGAGGGTGGGGCATCACCAAAGCACTCGTCGCCACCCTCCAACGGGTATTTGCCCGCCAGATGGTCAGGTGGGCCCCGAACAAAACCCCCTTGGCGACGGAATAAGGTGTTGGACTCCGCCGCCAAAACGCCCAGCGGCCGCAGAGGATAGGGAGGCCGGCAACGCAACACCGCATCTCCTCTTCCTCTGCGGCCCCACCGCGACGCATCAAATGGTGCGCCCCCATTTGGTCGCGGGAGATAGGGCGCGCGGCAACGCAACACCGACACGCCTCTCCTCCCGCGACCGCACCCGACTGCGAGAGACAGACAGAACTGTCCCCCGCACCCGCACCGTTGGACGCATCCTGCGCAGGCCCCTCCAAGCCCACGCGGAGCGTCCCCTCCTGGATCCCTCTTAGCTTCACCGCGGGTGAGCAATCCACGGTTACTGAGCCCCCCCACCACGACAAGGTGGAGATCCCACGGGGGGGGGGGGTGAGGAAGTTCCTGTCTCTGGAGCCATAACCACCGGCAGCTTGGACCCTGTGCCCGATGCTGGTGGGACCCCACGGTTATTTTTTTATTATTAGTTTCTTTTGTAATTTGTATATTTAAAAATGTTAAATGGTACAACGGTATAATATACATAATAGTCAATGGTCGCGACTAACACCTTGCTAAGTTGCCGAGACAACTTGTATTTAAGATGTTAGTGTATACTTAAACGATTGTTTCGTCTATCTTATACTACAGCATACACAAACACTCGATGAAGATAGCCAGATCCAACCAGCCTCCAGTATAAAATATCCTGTCACTATATCACATTTTAAAAATTCTTAAATGTTACTCAAAAACATATGCACAAGGTCTTCGGCAGTGATTATGAAGTGTGACACAACCAGTAACGCCACAACATTCTACGCTAATATTCAAGCCGTAAACGCTTAACTAGGCGACCATAAACGGTCGCTAGCGATCGATAAATTCAGATGCCATTTACCGTGACCTAACAATCTCGGTCTAAACTCCTGTGAGCTGGTTGCCAACTCATAGTAACGAGCCCGATATTGCTTGTACCTTGTCATATGACTAACGAAATAGTTGTCGAAACAGGTAAAGTATTTAATTAACTTTTCCGGACTCGGCTACAAGTTGTCTCATAATTGTGATATTGCAGCTTTGGCATTATACACGTTAGTGCTTATTAAAACGAGAAGCGTCGGAGCGTTCGAAATTCGATTATGAGTCTAAGTTTTAAAGACCATGTGTCTATGATTGTTGCATTGCTTGGCCTGTTGGTCGACACTTACTGATTAAGTATATTGTGAACTTGACTGGAAAGCAAAGCGGGATAGGTTTGAACGTTGGCTGCAAATCCAAGATAAATATTAATGTAATGAGCACTGTTCTCAATCTAGTGGTCAGTGAACTAGGCCGGGGCAATTCGTGCAATGATAGAAACATCTACTAGTTATAAGTTGCACTACAGCCTGAGATCTAGGTCATATTCACACAGTCCACCATACTAAAATACTTCAAAAATATACTCTCGCAAAATGAGTAATACCACATAGATAGGAAGGTTATATATCACGAGCATTTTAACTCCATTCAAACGAAATCGCTAATACCTACTACTCTAGAACTGGCATTTAACTTACATAAATGCAAAGAGCCTAGTGGAGATACCAACAGACTGCCATGCAGAGGGTAGGGTTCGAATCCACGGCGCGCACCAATGACTTTTCGGAGTTATGTGTGTATTGAATTATTAATTATCGCGTGCCCCGTGCCTCGGAGAGCACATTAAGCCGTCGGTCCCGGTTGTCATGAAGATCTTTGACAGTTGTTACAGGGCGTCAGTACATATCTCTGAATAAACTGACACTAGTCGTAACCATAGAATATCGCTATCCCTTTGGGTTGCGAAGGTCAGACAGGCAGTCGCTCCGTGGAAAAGCTAATATTCAGTCAAATCCGGTTAGACTAGTAAGCGGACCCCGAGTTGAAACTGGGATAACGCTAGGAGAAAGAAGAAATGCAAAGAGTTTTATTGACTCGCGTCCCAATCGTCTTTTCTCTTTAAATCCGTAGTGCATCGAGCGCTGTATATCAACTACTTGCGACGGTCATATTTTAGCGAAATCTCTCTGTGACTGATGTGACGTATTTCAGATAGTACTTGCTTTACTTACTAGGTATATTTGTAGGCTTTAATATGTTGAATGGGTTTGAAGCTAGAGGTTTTATAAAATGAAAATTAAAAATGATTTATGAGTGTTACAAATAAATAAATTAAGTTTATATTATCTTAACACTTCTACTCGTGCTAACAAAAAAGAACTTGGGCTTGAATTTTTTTATAGTTATAGCAGACATACAACATATTATCCAATATACTTATATTTTATTTTTAACACAACAATAACAAACATTGACAAATCAAATCTACCAACCGACAAAAATACCCAAGGTTCTAGCAAAAGTGGGCTCAACATTTGAAAAGTTCGAACCGTATGATGATTTTGCCAGTTTAGTTATTTACCCAGTGCATGGCATGTAAAAGTATCGTGTATGAGTGGATTCTATTTGAGCCACGACTTCGCTTTTAATATCATTCCCCTATTCCTCCAATCATGCAGTGTAAAAGCATCGTTATTACGTTCCAGTTTCAATATAGCTTAGACAGAAATGTGTAGGTACAGTTTTAATTTAGGTTGCTTTGCTGTCCCCCCCATAGGATCTCCACCTTGTCGTGGTGGGGGGCTCAGTAACCGTGGCTTGGAACCCCGCGGTGAAGCTAAGAGGGATCCCTGGAGTGGACGCTCCGCGTGGGCTTGACAGTGGGCTTGCGCAGGATGCGTCCAACAGTGCGGGTGCGGGGGACAGTTCTGTCTGTCCCTCGCAGTCAGGCGTGGTCGCGGGAGGAGAGGCGTGTCGGTGTTGCATTGCCGCGCGCCCTATCTCCCGCGACCAAATGGGGGCGCACCATTTGATGCGTCGCGGTGGGGCCGCAGAGGAAGAGGAGATGTGGTGTTGCGTTGCCGTCCTCCCTATCCTCTGCGGCCGCTGAGTGTTTTGGCGGCGGAGCCCAACACCTTAATCCGCCGACAAGGGGGTTTTGTTCGGGGCCCGCCTGACCATCTGGCGGGCCAATACCCGTCGGGGGGTTGCGACGTATGCTTGTGCGAAACCCGACCCTCCGACACATGGGACCATGAGGCACACGGGTTGGTTTTTAGTCAGTAAGAGTGTCCCCTTCGCCTATCCCCCAGGGCGGAGGGACTCCATAAGGACTTTCCAACCCGACACGAAAAAAAAAAGGTTGCTTTGCTGTAAAAGCTGCAATGTAAAGAGGTTACTTACTGTAATATTCTTTATTAATGGAGTTCTGGGTCGGGGTGAATTTATTTGTAAATGTCGTAATAAGCTCGCCATTTCACTTCTGACTGATGTTGCATAATAACGGCTACAGAAAAATGCGCTTTATAAATTTCATATATATATAAGTCTCAAGCCGCCCGCATCCAACCTCCACCCGCGATCTTGACAAGATCGTCGGTCCACCTTGCGGGGGGCCTACCTCTGCTGCGTCGTCCGGTACGTGGCCGCCACTCCAGAACCTTTCTGCCCCAACGGCCATCGGTTCTTCGAGCTATGTGCCCTGCCCACTGCCACTTCAGCTTGGCTATCCGGAGAGCTATGTCAGCGACTTTAGTTCTACTGCGGATCTCTTCATTTCTGATTCGATCTCGCAGGGAAACTCCAAGCATAGCTCTCTCCATCGCCCTCTGAGTGACCTTGAGCCTTCTGATAAGGCCCATAGTGAGCGACCACGTCTCTGATCCGTAAGTCATCACTGGCAACACACACTGGTCAAAGACTTTCGTCTTGAGCCACTGCGGGATATCGGACGAGAAGATATGTCGTAGCTTCCCGAACGCTGCCCAACCGAGTTGGATTCGACGATTGACCTCCTTCTCGAAGTTGGACCTACCTAATTGGACTACTTGTCCCAGGTAGATATACTTGTCGACAACTTCGAGCGTAGAGTTCCCAACCTGAATAGGAGCAGGTACAACATGGACGTTCGACATGATTTTCGTCTTGTCCATGTTCATCTTAAGACCTACTTGTTGGGAGACTCTACAGAGGCCATCGAGCATTGTGCATAGGTCTTCCATGGTCTCAGCCATGACAACGATATCGTCTTTGAATCGAAGGTGAGTGATGTACTCGCCATTGATGTTGTTGCCGAGTCCATTCCAGTCCAGAAGCTTGAAAACATCCTCCAGCGCAGTGGTAAACAGTTTCGGGGATATGACATCCCCCTGTCTCACCCCTCGCTGGAGTTGAATAGGTTTTGAACTCTGGTCCTGGAGGCGGACTGACATAGTGACGTTTTCATACAAACACTTCAGCACTTCGATATATCGGTATTCAATCCGGCACCGTTGGAGTGACTGTAGCACCGCCCAGGTTTCGATCGAATCGAAGGCTTTCTCATAGTCCACAAACGCCAAGCATAGGGGCTGGTTATACTCCTCGGACTTCTGTATAACATGCCGCAACGTATGTATGTGCTCTATGGTACTATAGCCTTTACGGAAACCGGCTTGTTCATAGGGGAGGCTGGAAGTCGTCTAGCTTGCTCTCGAGACGATTCGTGATGACCCTCGAAAACAGCTTGTAGACGTGGCTCAGAAGTGTGATGGGTCTGTAGTTCTTCAAGAGGGTTTTATCCCCTTTCTTAAAGAAAAGCACCACCACACCTCTGTGCCACGCCTGTGGCGTTCTACCCTCGAGAATGACGGAATTGAATAGCTTCCGGAGGGCTTCTCTAGCGAGTGCACCGCCGGCCTTCAGAAGCTCGCTCGTAATTCCGTCATCACCCGGCGCCTTGTTGTTTTTGAGCTGTTTGAAAGCCACACTAATCTCGTGCATGCTGACGTCCGGGATAGCTTCGGTATAGTGTCGGGTCAATCCAGCTCTAGGGTCTGACGCTGGAGTGCTTGCGGGTTGTTGCGTTGTCGTGTATAGCTGTCCATAGAACCTTTCGATCTCCTCCAAGAGCTCAGGCTTCGACGATACGATTCTGCCCTCCTCCGTTTTCAGCTTTGTCAGCTGACTCTGCCCAACAGACAGATCCCTCTGGAACACTTTGAATCCCTTATTCTGCTCGATTGCCTCACAAACACATTTTGTGTTGTATTGGCGGAGATCGCGAGTCAGAGACTTAGAGATCTGTCTGTTGAGGTGCCGATATTTCGGCATGTCGTCGGAGGATAGCAGAACCATCTTGCGCCTTTCCTCTAACAGCTCGAGGGTCGGATCCGAGATCTTATTGGTTCTCTGGCTTTTCTGGGGCTTAAAGAATTTAGCCCCTGTTGTATGGACAGCATCCACGAACCCGTTACTGTACACGTCCACATCTACGCATTCACCCAGGCATTCGAAACGGTTCTTGAGTTCGAGCTGAAAGCTCTCGGGGTTTTGGATATGAACCAGTGCCGGTCGGAGCGTGTACTTTATCAACCTCTACCGTTCGAGGCTTGTACAGATTAATGGTGGTTAATATAGCATATAGCACAATAGCACAGCACGCTAATTTTATTTCGCATCTAATAGCAAGTTTATTTGGCTCTCGTTCGTGCGAAAAATAGCATTTAGAATCAAACATCGCGCCGACGCGACGGCGCATCGCACTTCGCACATTCGCAGCGCTGCGAATAGCGATATTTGCGATCAGTCTTCGCGTGCTAAGTTGCTAACGCGAGCAGCCAGACCTGAACTTGCGTAGCGTGTGAATTTTAGCGGCTCGACGGCTCGCGCGATTTAAGTAGGCATATAAGTACGCAAGTTATTTTACGTTCTAAAAAGTTAAGTGTTTTGTGTTTGATTAAAAAAAAACTGTGATAGGACACGTAATACTGTGTATCTATGAATGATCTGTGTAACATGTGTGTTAAAATGATTTAAATAACTCAATATAAATTATATACAGTCCTAAGCCTGAAAAGTATAAAGGAAAATTTATTGACTTATTTATTTTATTAATTAGTTGGTTCTTATTAGTTTGTTGTGCATAATTATTACATTTTAAACTTAGAAGAAATGTACAAATATGTATTGTTTATTCATGTGTAACATTACAGTTCACCTTGTTATCTGCCTCACGCGTTAAGTCTTCAGACTCGTTAGGCAAATAGCATGATCGTCGACGCTATATTAACCAACGTCCAAATATGCATAGCGCGACAGCGCAGCGCGCTAAATCGTACATGTGCTAAAACTAGCGGTCACACGAAGGGTGTTGACGTTTCGCACCATAGCATGCTATATTATAGCATTTTTAATAGCATGCTAAAAAAAATTCGCATATAGTTCATAGCATGCGATTGATAAATAGTGGATTTGAACATCATTAGTACAGATATTCAATGTGCCTCTTACCATTCGGTGATCGCTCCCCACTTTAAGTGAATTGATCACGGAGACATCATTGAATATCTGCCTCTTCGTCGACATGATAAAGTCGATCTCATTTTTGGTTGCACCGTCTGGACTTACCCAGGTTCACTTGCGGCATTCTCGCTTCTTGAAGAAGGAATTCATCATATAGAGTCCTTCCTTCTCCATAAAGCTAACCAGCAAGTGACCCCGGGAATTCCGATGCCCATAACCAAATTGCCCCACTCTCAGCTCATCACCGTCGTGTTTGCCCAGTTTCGCGTTAAAATCTCCCATGACCACGGTGTAATGGGTTTTGAAGCCATGTATAGCCCGAGATATGTCCTCGTACATGGCTTGCACCTCCTCATCGGGGTGCGACGAGGTCGGAGCGTATACCTGTATGACCTTCAGCGAATACCGCTTGGATATTCTGAGTACAAGGTACGCTACCCTGCTCGACACGGACTTCAGATAGGCCTATGATATCCCATCGCAACTTGGTCAATTCTTCTTCCAGCTCGACAATCTTCTCGTCGGTCCGCAGTGTGCGCGTGTTCAGTGTTGCCAGGGCCAATTGTCGTTGGTGGTGGTAGCCCGATCTCTTCCGGAGATTCTTCGCACCCCTTGCCCCGCCGTTACCATGGTCGCTACCATAACCAGGACTAGCGGGGCCGCCGGGGACTAGGGGCCGGTTTTTAATGGTGTGGTTCATATTTGGGGGATATGCCATAATCTATTAATATTGTGAATTAGTCATGCAACCAACAAGCAACTTGACTTATAGCTTCCTCCGACACGTATATCTAACATGTATGTATTTCCAAAAAATATATTTATTCATTATGTTTATTTATCCATTGTCTAATACCCATGTACCCACAAGTTCTGCTTAATTTGGAACTAGAACGTGTTGTATTTATGTGGTTATATTTCGATCAATACTACAATGCTGTAAAATTAACCTTAGTGGCAGCTCAATCTTACTCGCAAATATGAAAGTATTTCTGTAACTCGTCAACACGTGAAATTTACATTGCGTGGACTATCATTAGATATATAGGTCTAAAAGTTGTGAAGGATTTTCTTTAACGCTTTTGTATTCAGAAAGCGGCTTGTGAAATATTTCTTACATGAATCATATCGTGTCTCATGCAGTTGAATAATGATTAAGGCGGGTGTAAACTATTCAAATACAAAACATATTATGTAATGAAGTTGCAAAATAAGATATCACATCTAAGCATGGTTTACAAGTTAACGAGTAACAGTCGCCTAACTTAAAATCATTATTGTCGGTAATAAAATGAATATTGTACTTGAATATCACGACACGAATTTGACCATTGACATGATTTGTTCAACTCATATGCCATATGTCGCTGGCAACACCGGCCGTGTAACAACTTATAAGTTTAGCTCTCGTCAAATAAATCTTATAATTTAAATTATCAGTGCAATATAATAGTGTAAAAACATTAAAAGTGCATAAAAGTGTCGCACATAACCTCCAAGATTGAATCAGTGGCATAAAAACAACGCCAGGAGAAAACTGTGAGTTAAATAAACATAATCACATCTACAGAGAACGTTATTCCTATTAGAAATCACTCACACATGCATAATCAGCTGTTCAACAGCTGTTCTATTTACTATATACGGACACAAACACATACAGAAAAACATTCGGTGAGATAAACGAATCGACTCATGATTTTGACAACTGGATTTCGAAAATGACAGTATGACAGATATGACAACATTGACAAACAAGTGAATGTTACCAAGTAATTTACACGTTTAGTTATTGCACAAGAAATATTCTACGTACAAAACCTACACCAATAAAGAAACGATATTATTTTGTTTGCTTCTATGAATGAACCCTACTCCAATAAAGAAACGATATTCTTGTGTTTGCTTCTATGAACGAACCCTACTTCAATAAAGTAAAGATATTCATATTTTTCGTTTAAGACCAGTTAGAAATTAACCAATGATGAATCAAGACTTAGAAATTACTAATATAACCCAACGGAAACCTCGCAGGAGTATTTCTTTGAACGATCTACATATAATAGACACTGCACAACATGATCAGTCTGGTTTATTTGACACTACTATGATGAGCATACCCGATAGTCTACGTGATAGCTATGACAATAATGATGACCTTAATGCTAAAATTACATCGTTAACCGCTCAGCTAATGAGTGCTCATGCTGAAATTGAGGACCTAAACAGTGAGAATATGCGCCTAAAAATTGACCTACAGACTGCATTCCAAACCATAAACACCTACAAAAAGATATGCTCTACCCCAGGTAAAAAAATATCTACATCTACATCAATACGAAAGGACAAAGCAGCAGCACACAAACCACAGAGCTCGATAGCGCCACGCACAAACCAAATAGCTTCCCTTGAAAACTCAACATCTCATCACGTACATTATGTAGAAACACAAACTGAAAATGTTACGACTATTACAAAGAATAATAAACAAACACAAACAAGTAGCAACATCCCTACTCCATCACTGCCTCAGACAATAGAGACTAAGCAGCAAACTACACCTACATCTATATCATCCTCGAATGTTAATTTTATTAATCATGACAACCCACCCAGTAAAATATACATACTGAGCGAGAATAAACATAACAAAATTCGCCAGATAGCGGCAAACTGTCTTAATGATTACTCTGAGATATGTCACTATATTACACCGAATAGTGGAATACAACGGATGCTCTTGAATGTGGAAGATAAGTTGAAAGATTTCACTCTCAACGACTTCTGCATTGTATTGATTGGAGAGTCAGACTTTTTAACCACAAAGGACTACTTCACACTCATACTAAATATTCGCATACTGTTGCAAAGAATAAAACATACCAACGTTATACTCTGTACACCTACATTCAAGTACTCAGACTCCACGAATATGTATAACTGGAGAATTCAAAACTTTAATAATCTTTTGTATCTAGACATTATAACACATGAACACGCATACTACCTTGAATCAAACAAAAACTTAACGTACAGCTACAGAATGTTTACCAGTACAGGGTTAGTGAACAACTATGGTATTTATACAATTTTACAGGACATTAGTGAACTTATATACTATATAAAACAGGCAGCACCAACTGATACACATAAACCGGTAACTGTAAACACAGACACTGGTCTATACCATGACAAACCACTAGAACAAACGAGTAAACAGTGTGAAGACCATTTTTTTCTGCCATAAGCAAATATCGATATTGCATCAAAACATAGCTGGTCTTTTGAACAAAGCTGATGAATTGGCTGTTTGTCTCGAAGAACTTAGGAGTAAAAAAGAAGAAATCGATATAATTTGCATTTCCGAACACTTCATGATTGCCGGCACAGAACAGTTTTTACTACTGCCTAATTTTACAATGGAAGCATGCTTCAGTAGAAAAGCGAGCAAGAGAGGAGGAGTCTGTATTCTCGTGAAAAAAGGATACCGCTGCAAAGAATTGACAGGCATAGCGAGCCTCTCAATTGACGGAGTCTTTGAATGTTGTGCTGTCGAACTAGAAACAGATAGGACTATTATTGTTTGTATCTATAGAGTACCAAAATCAAATAATTTTAATATGTTTCTAGAGCGTTTTCAATCACTACTACAAAACTTGTTTAAAAATCGTAAAGGAAATGTCATAATTGCGGGTGATTTTAACATTGACTCCCTTAAAGCTAACAATATCTTGTTGGAACTTGAGTGTATCCTAATGAACTACAATCTAAAATTAGAACTCCGACGACCGACTAGACTTAAAAGCGGCACCTGTATTGATATGATTATAGCCGATTTGCATTTATTACCTAGATTGTGTGCGAAATGCACACAATCTAGGTAATAAATGCAAATCGGCTATAATTGAATTCGGTCTATCAGACCCCACTTCGCAGATTCTCAAATTCCGCACAAACACAAGCTGTCTAATTAGCCATTGGTACATTAAACGACGTGATTATAGTAATGAAAATTTGATTAAATTTAAGAATTATATTCAAAGTCTCTCTTTTTCCGAAATCTACAACACAAATGATCCAAACATGCCTACAATGCCTTTATAGACATGTTCAATTTAATATACGGTTCCTGCTTCCCCCTCAAACTAATAAAAATTCAAACGAAAAACAATACTAAGTGGATATCGCGCGGCATTAGGAAGTGCAGCAAAAATAAAAGAAAGTTGCTATGGTCCTTCAGACATAATAGCAATGTAGAAATCAAAAATAAACTTAAAAAATACTCCAAACTGTACCGAAAAATTATAAAACTAACACAACGTGCTCAAAACAGCTATAAAATTGCAACATCAACAAATAAATCGAAGGCTACTTGGGCAATTATAAATAAGGCAAAGTTCAATATACCTAAAAACTCAATTTTCTCAATTAAACATCATGACAAAACTATTACTAATCCAGTGGCTATAACAAACGCGTTCAACAAATTCTTCATTGATAAAATAGAACCGACATTAGACTCAATGCAAAAAAATACTGCCTGTCCAACCAACTCTTACAAGTCTATGTTTATGGCACCGAGCACGCCAAACGGCATTCTTACCATTATTAGATCTTTAAGAAACTGTACCAGTGTTGGACACGATGGAATAACGACAAAAGTTGTCAAATATGTTGGCTTCCATATATGTGAACATCTTAGCTACATCCTAAACATGTGTATAACTGAGGGCATATATCCCGAAAATTTAAAAATTGCTATCTGCAAACCAATTTTTAAAAAGGGTGATAATCAGGATATGAATTGTAATAGACCAATTTCTCTTTTATCAGTTATATCTAAAATATTCGAAAAGTATATATATAATGAGATTTATAATTATTTAGAAGGAAAAAACATTTTATCCAATTTCCAAAAAGGCTTTCGTAGGAATAGAACCATCAATATGGCTATCTTCGATTTTTTGAGGAATGTAATAACAAAAATGGACAACAAAATACCTGTCTGCTCTATATACTGCGACATGACTCAAGCTTTCGACTACGTTCATCACGATATCTTACTAAAGAAACTTGAGACATGTGGCATTAGAGGAAACATTGTAAACATGTTGGAAACCTACCTCAAAGGTCGCACTCAATACACCGAGATATCATCTATTAATATTTCTACCAAAAGAGAGGTTACATACGCGTCAGCTCCACTGCCAGTTAAATATGGTGTTCCCCAAGGGAGCGTTCTGGGTCCACTTCTGTTTATCATCTACATAAACGACCTCCCAAACGTAACAGAGCATCCGATGGCCTTATTCGCAGACGACAGTACTGTGACTATTCATGCTACTGCTAATAAAGCAGACCATGCAAAGGAAATCAACAACACGATCAGATCTATAATTACTTGGATGAATCATAACAATCTTAAAATCAATTTAGAAAAAACGAAAGCCATGTTCTTTAGTCAAAGAGTTCCAACTCCTGATATTACTGTATCTTATCAAGACAAAGAAATTGTTAAAGTAGATTACACAAAGTTTCTGGGCGTAACAATAGATAAAAATCTTAATTGGAAGTTACATACCGAACTCTTAAGCAAGAAAGTTAACTCTATGGTCTATGCCTTATATAAACTTGCTGCTATTTTGAATATTACACTTGAATTTATTATAATTTTAATTTATATTGTATATCAGTTTATTATTTTATATTTTTTTAATTTTGTAACTAATAATGGCTATTTAATGTTCAAAATTTGTTCAAATTTGCCTAAAATTTCTTTATGAGTTAGCTTATTATCTGGATTTTGTACGCCGGCAACGGCAAAACATGTAGAACACACGACTACTTACCATCTTGCATGCAAGCTTTTGTAACTTGTACTGTATACTCATGTTTTCACAAAATAAAATTTATCTTATCTTATCTTATCTTATCTTATCATATTTTCAAAACATACTGTCGAGTATTTTTTTCTAAATACCCTGAATATGTCCTGACACTTCAAAATGGATATACGTGTACGCAGTGTGCGACCCCGTCTTTTCGAATTGACTTACGTCTGTTTGTTGTATTTGACTTTTTTTTTACTTAATCAGTTTTACGTCATACGCATACGCATAGTCAATTATGTGACAACATACTCAATATCTCGACTATATTAATCCCAATACTGTAAGCACTTAGTATAAATATGTAGCCAGTACATAGTACAAGCCTAAAATATTCCTCACGAAATAAGTACGAGTATATTTATGAAATATAGATAAAATAATAATACACAATGCTTGACATATTGACTATAAAAGATTCTACCTATTCGAATTTATGACGGTACTAAAAATATCTGCTACACTATTTCTCAAACGGGTGATTTACATTGGATGCACGTTCATTCTTTCGTTAAAGGTTAGAGCTTTTCATACAATAACAAGTGTATTATTGCTAAGGGTGGCAGACAAAGTAACTTTTCTCTAGAAACTTTTAAACACTCGCGTTGCATGTTTAAGAATATATATATAGACGGGAATTAACGCGAACATGCAAATTAGGTATTTACATACCTTATTTTGCTTGACGTTTCGAGACGGTTGCACGTCCCGTGGTCGCAAGCTGACTGGTGTGGCGATATCACGTCTCCGAGTGCGAGGTAGAAGATTCTATTTCCACCCCCGGGTCGTTGATATTCGAAGTACCGGCGCAAAACACACTAACCGTATCTGTATATTGAACATTCGCCGACTGCGCGTTAAAGTGGGGTGTTGTTAGCCGAATCACACGATTCCACGCCGATGACAATTTGAAGTCCTCTTCCCGATTGAGATTTTTATGTTTTCTGATTTCAATCGCTTCACGCACAACTCTTGGGTAAAAGTGGCGTTCCGTGGAGAGGACTTGGGGACGATGAAATTCAATCCAGTTATTGGTGCCCGATTGAAGTAAATGTTCCGCAATCGCCGATTTGTTCGTTTGACGGTTCTTTACAGCAGCTGTAAAGAACCAAAATCGTCAATATAAAATATAATTCTATATGCCTCCATGGTGGCCACCTTGGAGGTATATAGAATTATACCTCAAATATACCTGGCCACAAATATTTAGTATTTAAAATAAAACAAACTGACTTTGACATAACATACACGTTCCGTTTTCACTAAGATACCGAATTGAACAAATTCAACAAACTGTTCATTAAAATAAAATAATCGTTGAAATAATTTTAAATACAACTTTATTTCGACTTTTTATTTGTTTCCGTATAAAAATAATTAACTGACAAGTGTGCATCTTTGTAAAATGTTAATTAATACGAATTTATGGTTAGTACCAGTTTTTTTACTTGTATCGGAACGTACTAGTGTTGTTCGGTTTAAGTTATTCATGATTTTAAGAAAACTCAGTTGAAAGTGCTTTGAAAAGATATCACTCTGACCTGTGAAACAGAAAAAACTTAAGTTGACTTCAACTAGTTCAGAAACTTTCAACTGATGAAAGCTGAAATTCTCAATTCAGAAACCGGCCGTAAGTCTTTATAAGATTCATCCATTTATTTTTATCATAATTTTTCATCATCAATTCATCAAGGATCTCATCTTTACTCGGAATCGCACGGAGCTAAAGCCATTTGCAGAGCCAGTACATTCTACGTCGAATAGTTTCCCAGCATTTTAAGTTTGTGATGGCTAAATCCTCGCTCAGTGTGCACTTCAGAACTTTACGCGATAAAAAAGAAATAAGTTTATACTCAACACGAGGAAGTTTTTGAACGCTTGAATAAACATTATTTTGATGATATGGTCCACTTTCAAAGTGACACAGGGCTAAGATTTTTCTGCCTAAAAACGTGAAAGGCACGTTTGTTTTAATGTGCACTCGATATACCTGGGGTAGGAAATTACTAAAATGAATTTTATTTCCATTCGAATATAAACTCATGAAGCAGGCACCGATAGCCTAGTGGAGATACCAACAGACTCCTACGCAAAGAATCTTAGGTTCAATATTGACGAAACATTGACTTCATTAAATAGTTAATTATCGTTCGGACAACAACTTGAACAACGACGGCGTAAGAAAACATCGTGAGGAAACCATCATAATATCTGAGAACTCTCCATATCTCTCTAAAACTGTACTTTCTCCCAATCCATATTTGTCCAGCGTGTGAACTTACCTTAGCCTTAAAATTACTGGACATATTTTTTAATATAATAAAAGTATTTCTTTGTCCGTGTGATGACGGGGTCACTGACCAATTCCATTTCGTGACTGTCGTAAGAGGCGGCGATGGCGAATTTACGAAGAAAATAAAATTGTCAAGAAACGGATAACTCAACATCAAGCCCTTTATTAACAAGCCGTCTGTCCGGCGTGGTATTATATTTTAATTATCCAAATCTTCCTATGGACTAACAATTCTATTGTGACGCAAATAAAGAAAGGTTTACGTTTAGTAGTGGACTGCAAAAGGCTATAGCAGTAGAAGTAAGTATTTTTTTATATGAATAAGTTGCCTACAGCTTTACATAAAAACATACCTTCATGCCTTTTATTCCCGAAAGGGTAGGCAGCAGTGTATTACTCCCCAACCTCCGCCAGTTATGTTTTGGTCCCAATGTAATAGGGAGCGAGCCTATTGCCATCTACCGGGCACATTGTTAAGCGAGCGATGATTAACATTTTTAATAAACGCAACATCGGGGTGACTGGGAATCGAATCCGTGACCATCGTCTCGGCAGTCCAATACGTACACCACTGGGCTATCGCATTTACATTAAAGTTTAATTAATTACTTTGCTAATGGCTAATGTAATGACTTTTTTATTCAAAGCACTTTCTTTCAGTATATTAAAACCGCAGATCATTCCAGTCTTTTATCTCTAAAGAACTAAGATAAATACACCCGAATCTGAGGTACTTGTATAGTTTAAAGTACAGTCGGTCAAAAGCATTCTCTTTAAATTGAACTCTATCATATTTAATTATTTACTTGTGTATAGACGGGATGATGGTGACTTGTGTAAAGAATAGTCAATCATTTCGCCTCTTGATATAAGCAAATTATTGTTGCATTGTATAATTATTATGCTAATTTAATACCACCAAAGTGTCCTAGTTCCTCTTTAGGGTAAGTGTACTCTGGTGTAGGAGTTTATAGGTCACCTGAACAGTTCCCGGCATGTTCCGACCCACAGAACAATTAAAGGGGGTTAGAACGGAAATAGTTACTGATTTGTATTAGAACGCGTGTCGCCGATTGTCTCCCACTCTCTATCTCCACTACAAGCAATACACTAATACGTACGCGAATTACGCACACAAATCAACTGCACTTACTTAGATCGTGAGTTTGCCATTGGTTGTCACACTAGCGCAAACACTTCGGTTGACATGGAACTATCGCGCTTGACGATCAGTCACACACTCTCATTAATGTTACAGTGTCCAAAAGGTCGATTATTTATATCGATAAAATACTGTTGTTTTGTTACTTTAAGTTTTGCAATTGTTTGTTTTTATTTCGGGATGGTGGGATAGGGTACAAATAGTGTGACCTTTCTTAATATATATAAATAATAAAATAAAATTAAAGGGGAAGATACAATATGGCCTTATCATATCCGAATACCAAGAGTTAAAAATCATGTCCACTTAGGATGTCAGTGTCCGTGATAAACTATTCATGTGTACAACCACATAAGCTAAAGTTTGTAAAGAAATAAATGACACAAGTATATAATACAATAATATTTTAATGTTGAACAATAATTTAAATTAAATTTCAACCCAGATTCTATTATTGTCCCTAAAATAAGACGTATTTATTAAGAAGCATACGCTTGCTATGTTTTAAATTCGAATTTTTCAAAATAAAATGCAATCTTACATTGATATATTTTTCTATGATAGTTTTAGATAAGTCTGTAACATGGCTCGCACTAGGATAAAATCCAACCTGGTGATAACTAATGTTGCTAAATAATTCAGTTCCGACAAAGGTGCGCAAGATCTTTGTTGTCAACATATATTATGTTCATTAATTTGCCGAAGATTGTCGGTGTAAATCTTTATATAATGATACAGGAGACCCCCTTTATCTTTTGCTACGATAAATTTATGGTCCAAATTTATTTCATTTGACAGCAGTGCTCCAACGCATATGTCACAATCAATTTTCTTAATTAAAATATGTGATATGTAACCCACGATACTAAGTTAATAACCCACAATAAACATTAATCGGTAGTAATAAACAAAGTTATGTTAATCTTAATATTACTGATAACAATCATTTGAATACATTCACACGAAGGAACTCACAATCGACATTGTTCACAACTTGGTAGGTACAACACTATTGGACCCACTACCATAGATTTAGCAGAATTCAAGCTTTGACGTTCGCAGTGAACGAAATACATTGCGCAATCGCCTACGTAGTACTAGATGGTACCCACGTATTGCCAGCAATGTATATTTTTTTATTTGTTTGCGATAGTATCGTTTTCGTCTACAAATTACATAATACTATTGTAATAATACATACATACATACATACATATCGTCACGCCTTTTATCCCCGAAGGGGTAGGCAGAGGTGTATTTCTACACCCACTTTTCGCCAGATATACTTTAGTCCCACGTAATAAGGGGCGAGCCTATTGCCGTACCGGGCACATTTCCAGACTCCGTGCTGCTACTGAGAATTTCGTGACAGAAAAACCCAATAACACTGCCCGACCCAGGAATCGAACCCGGGACCTCCCGATCCCACGCGCACATTTATGCCGCGAGACCAACGAGGCAGTCGTATAGGTTTGATGTCGTGTTTTCCGTCTCTACGCAAAGATGGTATTTGCATCGTGTTATCCCTTAGTCGCCTCTTACGACACCCACGGGATGATAGGGGGTGGTGACACTTGTATTCTATGCCGTCATAATTACAAATATAATTTTTATTTTAAGGTTTTTGGACTTACCGGTGAAAAGAAATCCCTTCTCGAGCCACAGTACATAACTGGCTTCTTTTTCGACACGTTATTATAGCGCAAGACGGCATAATTCTTTTATTTTCGCGGAGCTTCATACGCTATCGCAATATGAGCACGATTGTTGACAGCGTCAATCAAATTTTTCGGCATATGAGCGTTTGCTCACAAGAAACGGCGAGGCTGCCACGCCCACAAGGCCGTTCTAACCTCTCTTAACTGTTCTGTGGTTGGAGCCTTAAAATATATTTAGATTGTAAAGTAAATATTGTACAAATTAACAGAGGCAACCTGAAATATTATATATATATGTGTGAGTGTGTGTGTGTGTGTGTGTGTGTGTGTGTGTGTGTGTGTGTGTGTGGCCTTAGGCCTTATTTATACATATAGTGAATCTGTAGGTGATCGATGTCTGTCTGTACATGGAAGATATTTAGGAGATAACTATTTTAAAGGGTCTTTATTAAAGAAGAAAACCCTAAAATATTATTATTACAATTTTTGTCTGTTTGTCTGTGCGTTTGTGCACGCTAATTTCAGAAACGGCTAATCGGATTTAAATGCGGTTTCACTGATATATTGTAGGATGCCTCACTTAACATTTTGTGTTTGTTTTATTCGAATCGGTTCATAAATAAAAAAGTTATGTCCATTTAAACATTATGATGTATTTTTTCGGTTGAAATTTATCCTAAAGCAATGTAAATAAGTAACTCTTTAGTTGAATTGGTTGAAACTGAATATAGTATGATCTGTAAAATGTAAAATTACGACGGTTGAAAGATTGTAAATGGTAATTTTCGAAAACTAATAAAATCCAATTTAAAATGAGCTCTATTCTGTATAATTTATGATATTAAATAGGGTTCAGCTTAAGCTGGATATTATTGCGCGTATGAGCAAGTCATTTACTGGAGGGTGTCAACACTGGGATAACGCTTTGTCTGAAGCAAGTATCAGTGAAAGTCCTCATCGATTGCGCCATTTTTTGCAGTCATATTGCATGCAAACAAATTGGCCGAGGACTTTTTCAGGCACGCATAACCAACTAAAGAATCGTTGTTTGCTTGCTATTCAACACATAGCTTTATCTATCCAATAACTCAATATGGCCTGCCCGAAGCATCATTTGATGGTGTAAGTATTAATAATAATGAGGCGATGTATATGAATAGGTAAACTATTACCGATTAAAACTAACCGAAATCCTGCAAAATGATGACTCGAGACTAACTGAAGAACAGCGTTTAATATAATTATGATCGTGTGTGTTTGATGTTTTTGTGACAGTACTTTGAGCAAAATAGTAGATGCTCCGGGTGGAACTGGACATTTTTTTCTTATAAGATGATTTTGGCGAAGGAACGAAGCTAAAGTATGATTACGACAGCTGTAGCTTTATCGGGTAATAGAGGGTGACATCAGCTACTACCGCACGTTTTTATAAACATAAATTCATAAATTCACGCCTTTAACACCGAAGTGGTAGACAGGATCATAACAGGGTCCTAATGTAATACCGGGCTCATTATTAAGCGAGCGATAATTAACATTTTAAATACTCACATAAATTCAAAAAGACAGGGGTTTGTGCCCGGGCCGTGTTCCTGGGGATCGAACCCGAGACCATCGTCTCAGCAGTCAGCAAATTTCACAATTTCTGCCCGATCCCGTATATTCGAGAAATCCCTTTATAGTCTCGGCAGTGTTACGTACACCACTGGGCTATCTCAAAAAACAATTTTAAAAGTAACCCCACTAAAGCTTTATAATTGCACCAGAAAAGTGACTAATTTACAACGAAACGTGATCGAAGCAGAGATTTTAATAGGGTGCAGAGCAGGTGATATTATGAAACATATACACCCAGGATGTATTTCTCTAATTCCAAACAGTTTTTCGTTTAGTTTCTAACGAGTCCAGCTTAGGTTAAGGCCAAACTCTGAAAGTTGCGGGTGTGGATCTAAGTAACAGCTGTTTTTGTTGGGAATGGAACGCAACCTAGTGTGTAGTTTTGCCGCTAGGCGGCGCCTTTTTTCCTTTTTCTCTCTGCTCTGCTCACGATTGTACGGATTGTAACGATGTATTATAAGATTTATAAGGTTTCATCAATAAAACTAAAATACTGCAAAATACTTGTGCTTATTCAAAATACTCCTACATGGTAGCTCAGCGTGGTTCCCTGAACAGCATCAAGTATATTCGTGCACAGTATTCCGTAGTTTTTCGGTGTGAGGAAAAGTTAGGTTATAATATACACGTGCAACTGACCGGGTGCCGGCGAATTGAAAAACATTGAAAATGAGTTCCCACTCATTACATGCCATATTCAATCTTGAAAAATTGACCGGACGTGACAACTTCGCGACTTGGAAGTTCAGCGTCAAGACTTACTTGGAGCACGAGGACTTATGGCAGTGCGTGGAGCCCGAGAGTGACAAACCAGTTGATACCAGCAGGGATATCAAGGCGAAGTCCAAGCTGATATTGCTGTTGGATCCGCAAAACTACGTGCATGTTCAAAATTGTAAGACCGCTAAAGAGGTGTGGCATAATTTACAAATAGCTTTTGATGATAGCGTGTTGACCAGCCGAGTTGGATTATTAAAGGACTTAGTCAATACGACACTAGATAGTAGCGGTAATGTGCAGTCATACATCAACAAAATAATGACCACAGCTCATAAACTGCGCAACATAGGGTTCGAAGTAAACGATGAGTGGCTTGGCACCTTGATGCTGGCCGGTTTGCCCGACATCTATACTCCCATGATCATGGGTCTTGAGAGTTCCGGCGTGACGATCAGTGCCGACCATGTGAAAACCAAACTCCTACAGGAGGTTAAATCGGCAGATACGAGTACTGCTTTATATGCTAGCTCAAAGTCCAGGAAACAACATCACACGCAGCATCCAGGGACAAATGGGCCAAGATGCTTTAACTGTAATAAATATGGACACTTTGCTAAGTTTCGTAAAGGTCCTAGGAAGAATGAAGAAAAAGACATAGGTTTTATTGCAGCTTTTTCAGCCTTTTCAGGAGTTAACCAAAGGAAATGGTATGTAGACTCAGGTGCATCAATGCATATGACTGGAAATAGACAGTGGATGTACAATGTCACAAAGCCACCGGTGAAGAGTATCAGGGTCGCTAATAGTGAGCCACTGGCGGTGAAGGGAGTTGGATACACAGATGTCAAACTAGCGCAGGGTAAGAACATTCAGTTAAAAAATGTTTTATATGTCCCTGGCCTAGCTGTAAATTTACTCTCAGTGAGCACTATTGTTAATAGTGACTATAAAGTAACATTTACTCATAGAGGTTGTGAAGTTCATGATTCATATAATAAGTTTATATGTTCTGCAACTTTGAATAATAAATTATACTCTTTGGATACAGAATGCAATTCTGAAAGTGCACATTTGAGCTCTAGTGAGGAGAAAATATGTAGTGACACTTACCTGTGGCACCTGCGTATGGATCACTTAAATTTTCCAGATGTGAACAAGCTGCCTGCCTGTGTGATGGGTGTGAGTTTCACTAAAACTGAAGATAATAATCCAAAATGTGTGTCCTGCTCAGAGGGCAAGCAGTCGAGGTTGCCATTTAAGAATATTGGTTCCAGAGCTACCAGACCATTGGAGCTTGTTCATTCTGACCTCTGTGGACCCATGGAGAATTTGAGCTGCTCAGGTATGAAGTTATACATTACTTTTATAGATGACTACACACGGATGGTGTATGTGTACTTCATGGAAAATAAAACAAAAGTGTTAGACACTTTCAGAGACTATAAAAATAAGGTTGAAATCCATTGTTCTCAGAAAATAAAAATATTAAGAACTGATAATGGTTCTGAGTATTGCAGTACTCTTTTTGAAAACTTTTTATCTAACAATGGTATAGTACACCAGACTTCCACTCCTTATACTCCTCAACATAATGGATTAGCCGAGCGGATGAATCGATCATTGGTTGAGAAAGCTAGGTGCATACTGTTTTATGCAAACCTGCAGAAAATACTTTGGGCTGAGGCAGTGGGAACAGCTGCATACATCCTGAATCGTTCTCCCAATAAAGCTTTACATGGTAAGACAGCCTTTGAAATGTAGACTGGCAGTAAACCAGACTTGTCCCACTTAAGAATATTTGGCTCGGAAGGAATGATTCACGTACCCAAGGAAAGGCGGCAAAAGTGGGACAAGAAGTCAAAAAGGATGATACTAGTAGGATAAAAACATCAACAAATAAAATAAAAATGACATGGCAAATTATAAATAATAATAAATTTCATATTCCTAATGACTACATAATGAAATTAAAAATTGACAATAATAACTTAACTAACCCATTGACGATAGCAAACACATTTAATAACTATTTTATTGACAAAGTTGTTCCAATACGCGGCTATGGAAACAAAGTTACTTCGCACATAAATATTAATCGAGATTCAATGTTTATGAACCCATGTTTGCCTAGTGATATATTAAACATTATAAAAACACTAAAAAATACGAACAGTGTAGGAACGGATGAAATTTCAACAGTTATACTAAAATCTGTAGGTCATTCGATATGCTTCCATCTTAGTTACATACTAAACTTATGTATAACGCACGGTGTATTTCCAGACGGCTTAAAAACTTCTTTAATTAAACCATTACATAAAAAGGATAGTAAAGATATTGTACAAAATTATAGACCTATTGCCCTTCTATCAGTAATCTCTAAAATATTTGAAAAGTTCATATTCAATCAATTATACGCATATTTAGAAAAAAAATGCATAATTTGTAGAGAACAAAAAGGTTTCCGTCAAAATATGACTATAAATATAGCTGTATATGAATTTCTACATAATATAATGTTAAACGTCGACAAAAGAATACCAGTGTGTGCAATCTATTGCGACATGACCCAGGCATTCGATTATGTTGACCATGCTATCTTGAAAGACAAATTAGGATGTTATGGCATAAGAGGCAACATACAAAAACTTCTAGAATCCTATCTTTCAAACCGCAAACAAATAACAGCTATTAAAAAATTGGACATGAATACAAAAACAGAATTAACCTACACATCAAATGAGCGCTTAATTAAATTTGGTGTCCCACAGGGGAGTGTATTAGGACCTCTTTTATTTATTTTATACATAAATGACATGCCAAATTCGACATCTCAACCTATGACTCTTTTTGCTGACGACAGCACCCTGACAATCGCGTGTAAAAATTCTAATCTTATTTCTTATAAAAATGACATAAATAATTCTTTGACTGCTTTAATATCATGGCTAGAAAATAATAATTTGAAAATAAATCTGACTAAAACAAATATCATGCATTTTAGTCAACGAATTGAAACCCCCTCACAAATTGACATTGTATATAGTAACAAATTAATAGAACAAGTAGATAATACGAAATTTCTCGGTATCTATATTGACAAAAAACTTAATTGGAAAAGCCATATAGATTATGTTTGTAAAAAACTTAGCAGACACTCCTACGCTCTTTATAAGCTTGCACCAACGATCGATACTCATACTTTACTTACTGCGTATCATGGATTAGTAGCATCTACCTTGAGATACGGCATAATCTTCTGGGGCAATGCAAGTGATAAAGAGATTGTGTTCAAATTGCAAAAACGCTGTATACGTGCTATGTTTGGACTGAAAGTTACAGATAGTTGCCGGCCATTTTTCATCAAATATAAAATTTTAACGTTACCATGTTTATATATCATGGAAGTTTGTAATTTCGTTAGAATGAATCCTCAATTTTTTCCTCGCCTTTCTGATACTGTTAAGCGTAACAGGCGAGATAATGATAGACTCTGTATGCATAGCGCCAAGACTGCTCATATGGGTAATAGCATATTTTGTATGGCATCAAAACTTTATAACAAAATTCCAAGAGAATGGAAAAGGTTAAATACAAACCAATTTAAACTGAAACTTAAGGAAATATTATATAATAAAGCATACTATAGCATAAAGGATTTTTTGAATGACACTATTTAAACTTGAAATTTATGTTTTGACATCTATCCTTAATTTTGTAACAATTTGACATTTTAGTTTTATTATTATTAATGTACACTTATTATTTAATTTTATTTTGACTGACCAAATTCAATTATGTTACTAGCAATACGTTGACATGCATGAATTTATTTAATTATTTTGAATCCTGTACGCATACTTTGATAATAACATGTTTTTAAATTTTGTACACCATACTCTGGTCGAATATGACGGAAATATTATTTTGTAACACTACCATCTGTATTTTGTACTCATATTCTTACAAAATAAATTATTCTTATTCTTCTCTTCTTCTGATACTGCGACAATACAAAAGCATATCGTCTATTGGATGAAAAGACATACAAAGTTGTTAAAAGCAGAGATGTTATCTTCTTTGAGAATTACACAAGTACAAAAACAAACATTAATAATGTTTCAGCCTCATCTAATAATAATCAAAATTTACAGATGGTATCACAGTCATCAGGCAGCCAACCTACTTCCACAAGTCATACTAGCTGTACCCCAGCACCCACAGAAGTACCCCTTTCTGAGGTAGAAAATCTTGTATCGTCAGGTGAGCATCTTAATACTGATTCTGTAGCAAATGAGGACTCTGATCATGATTCTAGTGACTATGCGACAGACACAGGAGATTTAGATGAAACATACATGCCACCAAGACATGCACGCATGCAGCACCAGCCCATCTCATTGAGGCCTCGCATTAGAACAAGAAGAAATAACACAGAAGCAGAAGAAAACAGTATGTTTTGTTTACTATCTAGTTTCTCATATCCCCAGACAGGAACAATGGAGACAGGCAATGGATGAGGAGTACAACTTGTTGATAAAGAAACACACATGGAGTTTGAAAAATCTGCCTCCTAACAGAAAGGCTTTACCAAGCAAGTGGGTATACAAAACGAAAACTGATCAAAGTGGTAACATCATACGCCTTAAGGCCAGACTTGTAGTTAGAGAATATGCGCAGAGGAAGGGAACTGACTACGAGGAAGTGTTTTCAGACATGATTAAAAACAAGCTCATGCAACATTTGGAGATGAAGGACCTAGGAGAGGCCAGTCAGTGTGTCGGCCTTAACATAACAAGGGACGGAGATACCATTATGATAGATCAGGAGAAATACATAAAAGATGTACTAACTAACAAAAGTAGTAAGAACATTCAGTTAAAAAATGTTTTATATGTCCCTGGCCTAGCTGTAAATTTACTCTCAGTGAGCACTATTGTTAATAGTGACTATAAAGTAACATTTACTCATAGAGGTTGTGAAGTTCATGATTCATATAATAAGTTTATATGTTCTGCAACTTTGAATAATAAATTATACTCTTTGGATACAGAATGCAATTCTGAAAGTGCACATTTGAGCTCTAGTGAGGAGAAAATATGTAGTGACACTTACCTGTGGCACCTGCGTATGGATCACTTAAATTTTCCAGATGTGAACAAGCTGCCTGCCTGTGTGATGGGTGTGAGTTTCACTAAAACTGAAGATAATAATCCAAAATGTGTGTCCTGCTGAGAGGGCAAGCAGTCGAGGTTGCCATTTAAGAATATTGGTTCCAGAGCTACCAGACCATTGGAGCTTGTTCATTCTGACCTCTGTGGACCCATGGAGAATTTGAGCTGCTCAGGTATGAAGTTATACATTACTTTTATAGATGACTACACACGGATGGTGTATGTGTACTTCATGGAAAATAAAACAAAAGTGTTAGACACTTTCAGAGACTATAAAAATAAGGTTGAAATCCATTGTTCTCAGAAAATAAAAATATTAAGAACTGATAATGGTTCTGAGTATTGCAGTACTCTTTTTGAAAACTTTTTATCTAACAATGGTATAGTACACCAGACTTCCACTCCTTATACTCCTCAACATAATGGATTAGCCGAGCGGATGAATCGATCATTGGTTGAGAAAGCTAGGTGCAAACTGTTTTATGCAAACCTGCAGAAAATACTTTGGGCTGAGGCAGTGGGAACAGCTGCATACATCCTGAATCGTTCTCCCAATAAAGCTTTACATGGTAAGACAGCCTTTGAAATGTAGACTGGCAGTAAACCAGACTTGTCCCACTTAAGAATATTTGGCTCGGAAGGAATGATTCACGTACCCAAGGAAAGGCGGCAAAAGTGGGACAAGAAGTCAAAAAGGATGATACTAGTAGGATAAAAACATCAACAAATAAAATAAAAATGACATGGCAAATTATAAATAATAATAAATTTCATATTCCTAATGACTACATAATGAAATTAAAAATTGACAATAATAACTTAACTAACCCATTGACGATAGCAAACACATTTAATAACTATTTTATTGACAAAGTTGTTCCAATACGCGGCTATGGAAACAAAGTTACTTCGCACATAAATATTAATCGAGATTCAATGTTTATGAACCCATGTTTGCCTAGTGATATATTAAACATTATAAAAACACTAAAAAATACGAACAGTGTAGGAACGGATGAAATTTCAACAGTTATACTAAAATCTGTAGGTCATTCGATATGCTTCCATCTTAGTTACATACTAAACTTATGTATAACGCACGGTGTATTTCCAGACGGCTTAAAAACTTCTTTAATTAAACCATTACATAAAAAGGATAGTAAAGATATTGTACAAAATTATAGACCTATTGCCCTTCTATCAGTAATCTCTAAAATATTTGAAAAGTTCATATTCAATCAATTATACGCATATTTAGAAAAAAAATGCATAATTTGTAGAGAACAAAAAGGTTTCCGTCAAAATATGACTATAAATATAGCTGTATATGAATTTCTACATAATATAATGTTAAACGTCGACAAAAGAATACCAGTGTGTGCAATCTATTGCGACATGACCCAGGCATTCGATTATGTTGACCATGCTATCTTGAAAGACAAATTAGGATGTTATGGCATAAGAGGCAACATACAAAAACTTCTAGAATCCTATCTTTCAAACCGCAAACAAATAACAGCTATTAAAAAATTGGACATGAATACAAAAACAGAATTAACCTACACATCAAATGAGCGCTTAATTAAATTTGGTGTCCCACAGGGGAGTGTATTAGGACCTCTTTTATTTATTTTATACATAAATGACATGCCAAATTCGACATCTCAACCTATGACTCTTTTTGCTGACGACAGCACCCTGACAATCGCGTGTAAAAATTCTAATCTTATTTCTTATAAAAATGACATAAATAATTCTTTGACTGCTTTAATATCATGGCTAGAAAATAATAATTTGAAAATAAATCTGACTAAAACAAATATCATGCATTTTAGTCAACGAATTGAAACCCCCTCACAAATTGACATTGTATATAGTAACAAATTAATAGAACAAGTAGATAATACGAAATTTCTCGGTATCTATATTGACAAAAAACTTAATTGGAAAAGCCATATAGATTATGTTTGTAAAAAACTTAGCAGACACTCCTACGCTCTTTATAAGCTTGCACCAACGATCGATACTCATACTTTACTTACTGCGTATCATGGATTAGTAGCATCTACCTTGAGATACGGCATAATCTTCTGGGGCAATGCAAGTGATAAAGAGATTGTGTTCAAATTGCAAAAACGCTGTATACGTGCTATGTTTGGACTGAAAGTTACAGATAGTTGCCGGCCATTTTTCATCAAATATAAAATTTTAACGTTACCATGTTTATATATCATGGAAGTTTGTAATTTCGTTAGAATGAATCCTCAATTTTTTCCTCGCCTTTCTGATACTGTTAAGCGTAACAGGCGAGATAATGATAGACTCTGTATGCATAGCGCCAAGACTGCTCATATGGGTAATAGCATATTTTGTATGGCATCAAAACTTTATAACAAAATTCCAAGAGAATGGAAAAGGTTAAATACAAACCAATTTAAACTGAAACTTAAGGAAATATTATATAATAAAGCATACTATAGCATAAAGGATTTTTTGAATGACACTATTTAAACTTGAAATTTATGTTTTGACATCTATCCTTAATTTTGTAACAATTTGACATTTTAGTTTTATTATTATTAATGTACACTTATTATTTAATTTTATTTTGACTGACCAAATTCAATTATGTTACTAGCAATACGTTGACATGCATGAATTTATTTAATTATTTTGAATCCTGTACGCATACTTTGATAATAACATGTTTTTAAATTTTGTACACCATACTCTGGTCGAATATGACGGAAATATTATTTTGTAACACTACCATCTGTATTTTGTACTCATATTCTTACAAAATAAATTATTCTTATTCTTCTCTTCTTCTGATACTGCGACAATACAAAAGCATATCGTCTATTGGATGAAAAGACATACAAAGTTGTTAAAAGCAGAGATGTTATCTTCTTTGAGAATTACACAAGTACAAAAACAAACATTAATAATGTTTCAGCCTCATCTAATAATAATCAAAATTTACAGATGGTATCACAGTCATCAGGCAGCCAACCTACTTCCACAAGTCATACTAGCTGTACCCCAGCACCCACAGAAGTACCCCTTTCTGAGGTAGAAAATCTTGTATCGTCAGGTGAGCATCTTAATACTGATTCTGTAGCAAATGAGGACTCTGATCATGATTCTAGTGACTATGCGACAGACACAGGAGATTTAGATGAAACATACATGCCACCAAGACATGCACGCATGCAGCACCAGCCCATCTCATTGAGGCCTCGCATTAGAACAAGAAGAAATAACACAGAAGCAGAAGAAAACAGTATGTTTTGTTTACTATCTAGTTTCTCATATCCCCAGACAGGAACAATGGAGACAGGCAATGGATGAGGAGTACAACTTGTTGATAAAGAAACACACATGGAGTTTGAAAAATCTGCCTCCTAACAGAAAGGCTTTACCAAGCAAGTGGGTATACAAAACGAAAACTGATCAAAGTGGTAACATCATACGCCTTAAGGCCAGACTTGTAGTTAAAGAATATGCGCAGAGGAAGGGAATTGACTACGAGGAAGTGTTTTCAGACATGATTAAAAACAAGCTCATGCAACATTTGGAGATGAAGGACCTAGGAGAGGCCAGTCAGTGTGTCGGCCTTAACATAACAAGGGACGGAGATACCATTATGATAGATCAGGAGAAATACATAAAAGATGTACTAACTAAGTTCGGGATGTCTGAATGCAAGTCATGTAAGACACCAATAGAAGTTGGTCTGAAGTTTAATCAAGATACTGATGACAAGGAAATGAGTTACCCATATCAACAAGCTATTGGCTGCCTACTCTACATTGCCCAAGGTACAAAGCCTGATATTTCCTTTGCTGTCAATACTCTTAGTAGGTTCAATAAGGAGCCAAGAGCCGAGCACTGGACAGCAGTCAAAAGGGTACTACGATACTTGCAAGGAACCAAGGACATGAAGCTCACTTATAAAAGAGACTGTGAACCAAACATAAATGGCTTCTGCGACGCTGACTGGGCCAGCGATACTTTCGATCGCAAGTCCTGCACGGTTACGTTTTTATTTCACAGGGAGGTGCAGTTTCTTGGTCATCACGAAAACAGCAAACAGTGGCTCTGTCAACAACTGAGGCGGAATACATGGCGATGGCGCACGGTGGGCTGAAAAATCAAAATGTGGACTTAGGGGCTAAGAGACTTGTTTTTGGATTCTACTAATGAAAACAATATTTTTTAATTCTTTGACTTTTTTAGGGTTCCGTACCTCGAAAGGAAAAAACGGAACCCTTATAGGATCACTTTGTTGTCCGTCCGTCTGTCAAGACCCTTTTTCTCAGGAATGCGTGAAGGTATCAAACTGAAATTTATACTAAATACTCGAATCTACGGTTCCATGGAGCTGTAAAAAAATCAAACTTCTAATCCAACGCAATCAAAAGATACAGCCGTATATGCTGCAAATTGCAGCATATTTTCAAACTCGCATTGGAATCAAAACCTACAGGGTACTTCCCGTGAACTCAGAATCTTGAAATTTGGTACGAAGCAACGTCTTATATCACTCATAAAGGAAAAATTGCGAAAACCGTAAATTTTTAGTTACAGCATATAAAAAAATATTTTTAATAAATTTAAAGTTACTACCCCTTTCTCTTGAACGCGTGGTGGTATTAAAATGAAATTCATATCAAATACTCAGGTATATAACACCGTAAGGCTGCAACAAAATCAAGCTTCTATGTAAACGTAATCAAAAGAAAGAGCAATGTAAGCATATTTTCAAACTCGCGCCTACTCGCAAGTGAATCAAAACCTACACGGTACTTCTCGTAAACTCAGAATGTTGAAATTTGGTACGAAGTACTGCCTTATATCACATATGAAGGAAAAATTGCGAAAACCGTAATTTCTTAGTTTCAGCATATAAAAAAATATTTTTAATAAATTTAAAAATACTACCCTTTTCTCTTGAACGCGTGGAGGTATTAAATTGAAATTCATATCAAATACTCAAGTATATAACACCGTCAGGCTGTAACAAAATCAAGCTTCTATGTAAACACAATCAAAAGAAAGAGCAATATAAGCATATTTTTAAACTCGCGCCTATTGGCACGTGAATCAAAACCTACAGGGTACTTTCCGTGAGCTCAGAATCTTGAAATTTGGTACGAAGCAACGCCTTATAGCACATATAAAGGAAAAATTGCGAAAACCATAAACTTTTAGTTACATCATATAAGAAAAATATTTTTAATAAATTTAAAGTTACTACCCCTTTCTCTTGAACGCGTAGAGGTATTAAATTGAAATTCATATCAAATACTCAGGTATATAACACCGTCAGGCTGTAACAAAATCAAACTTCTATGTATACGCAATCAAAAGAAAGAGCAATATAATCATATTTTCAAACTCGCGACTACTCGCAAGGGAATCAAAACCTACAGGGTACTTCCCGTGAACTCAAAATCTTGAAAGTTGGTACGAAGCAAAGCCCAGATAAAGGATGCGGAAGGCTGAGGACCGTGTGCTGTGGTGCGTGTTGGGAGAGGCCTATGTCCAGCAGTGGACTGCGATAGGCTGATTGAGATTGAGATTTCAAATAATTACATAGTCTTCAAACCTTTTTGCTTATTATTAAAGATGGCCGATGGGAACAATTTAAAAAATCAATATGTGTATCGTCTCTGATGATTTAAGGGATGGAGAATCCAAATACAACATCTATTTCGTGATCAAAGATGGCGGATCGGAAATCAAAGATGGCGGACGGGATTTTTTTAAAAGTCGATATGGCTATCGTCTCCGATATTTTAAGAAATGACGAATTCAAAAACACCATCTATTTCGTGATCAAAGATGGCGGATGGGTTTTTTTTTTAAATCAATATGGGTATCGTCTCCGATGTTTAAAAGGATGGGGAATCCAAATACAACATCTATTTCGTGATTCAAGATGGCGGATAAGAAATCAAAGATGGCGGAAGGGATTTTTTTTTAAAGTCGATATGGGTATCGTCTCCGATATTTTGAGGAATGGGGAATTCAAAATTATATAAAAATATATAGAGATTAAGCGCTAAGTCAATGGTAACTTTGGAAAAGGGGCTTGGAAAAAAGGGAATTAAATAAAAACTCTTAAAAAGGCGATACGGAGTTCGCTGGGTCAGCTAGTGTGATATAAATATATACACACATATTATCATACTCCTTAAATTAATATTATTTTTGCGGACAGCGATGTTGGTTGTGCATATACAAATGTTAATATTTTAGTTATAAGTAGGTAGTAACATTGAGCATCGTGTACAATTGTTTGTTGTCCTAAATAAATAAAATTAACTTTTGATTTAACGCACTCGAAAATGCCAAAGGATCGGGCAGAAAAGTTAAATAAAAAAATAATATGCGAGCGTAGCTGCGGGCATCCTTTAGTATGACATAATTACCTCTTATTTTTAGGCAGAAATGTTCCGCAAAGTAAATTAAAGTCTCAAACGAACTCTTGCATAAGCCAAATCAACGGCAAAGCGGAGATATAGCTTTCTTCCACATTTGAAAAATCTTTTAACATTTCTTTGCCAAACGAACATGATAAAGTATGTATTAAATATGCACTTAACAGTTGTTGCTTATGAACAAAGGAACAAGGTTTGCTTGCAGATTAATATAATGAACGAGTACAAGTAAGGAATGTTTAATTTAGTTCAGATTCAACTGAATAGTGGTTTTGGACAAGGTCTACGTTCCTTGTACATACAATTTCACTGCATTTTGTTGGTTTGTAAGTGTTTTAGAATAGATTATTGCAGTACATATTGTTTAAAACAGAAATGTTTATTATCTATTTGAAATAGTTTCTAGCACAGCTGACGATAGCCGTCTAAATTTACTTCGATAAATTACCACCATTTATACAGGGTGTTCATATGCATTTGCAAAATATTTTCAAGGGTGAATATACTACTTTATCTAAATAAAAATACATGAAAAAGTAACTCAAAAAAACCTTTTTGTTTTTCGTAATCATGTATTTTAAAATTCGGCTCGGTATATTGACCTCCCCCCGTCGCTGAGCTGATCGCCGCGAACTCGCATTGCAGTTACCGAACACATACAAGAACACGTACCTACCGTGCAGTCTTATTCTGCACCAGTCAACAGTTTATTCTGATTTACTATCGAAGTAACATTTAATTAATATAGGGTCTTATATTTTCGCACACTGTTTGAAATAATTTTAGGTGAATAAGTATAATGTCTATATTGTATTACTAAAATATTTTGCAAATACAGATCAACATACTGTACAAGCAATAGTGCTATAAATGTAGTTTGGCTGTGGCATGCAAACTAGTGTGTTTTATTTAATGCTTTTGTAAGCGGTTTTCTTCAGCCACGAAAATCCGACGCAAATATTTATTAGTTGTGACTTGTGACCATGGTTTGAATACTGTCAATCAGAGCAACTCCGTATAGGTGATGAAAAACACGATCGTTTTTGCATGTAAAAAGTGCAAATAAAACTTTGACAGCAAAAAGTGCTTTATGCCGTCAAGATAGATCAACCAAATCACTTAGAAAAGTAAACTAACAGAAAACTACACGAACGTTGTTACAAATGTTAGAGCATTAGAGTTAGCCAGAATGATTTTAAACTGAAAATAATTTACCTGACAATAAACTAATAATATAGCAATTGATTGCCTAAAGAAGGTTTTATTTCTCAGTTTTACTGGCACTGGAGTTACCTAGTGGGGATTAAACATCCGTCGTTACAAAGAGGCTTACTACGTACGCTGTGACGCGCGTCAAAACTATCCGATATTATACTGTTTGATGTGGGTATTCTTACTTCCGACGTGCGAAGGGTTAAGAAGAAAATAGTGAAAGTTCCATCTGTTTCTAAAGGTTTGAGGAAAATATTACAACCTTAGTTTATTTTCTGCTTTTATTTGTTACATGTAAAAGTGCTTGATCGGGAGTTTGGGCAAGTCACTGCAGCGGTTTTACTCTGAAAAATCTGAATAAACAATATCGTTGCGATACTGACTGACTGAAATACAAGGTACAGCCAAAACTATTGGACGTAAGAATCTGAAATTTGGCATGTACTTATGTTCCTTGCGGACCGTAGCGGTGCACTGAAGGATTTTCCGACATTCCCACGGGGTCCAACAAAACGGGTAAATTAAAAAAAAAAACCGGTCAAGTGCGAGTCGGACTCGCGCACCGAGGGTTCCGTACAAACCTGTAGGCATATAAGTAAAAGTTCACCAGTCATAGTTATGGTATTTTAGAAATCTGTTACAAAAATACTAATATTTTATTAGTATTTTTGTAACAGATTTCTAATAGTCACTAAAAACTTTGTAAATCAATAACTTTGATAAAAAATCTTACCATCATTCATCAGCAGACTTTTGCAAGGCTGCTGCAAGGCTGGTATAGGTATTTAAGTTATATTATAAAATAAGCGATATATGTTAATACAAAATAAAGGATGACTGATTACAAACGACAAAGACCCCTTTTTCTTTAATTTATGCTCCTACAGCTTTCCATACTGTAATGTTATAGATTTCATTTGGCAATAAAAATACCATAACTATGACTGGTGAACTTTTACTTATATGCCTACAGGTTTGTACGGAACCCTCGGTGCGCGAGTCCGACTCGCACTTGACCGGTTTTTTTTGATAAAGTACATACTTACCGAGATAAAATTGTTTGAAGTTTGTATGAAACTAGTGGAAAATAAAAAAACGAAATCGATTTTTTAATACTACTACTGTTAACAAGTCAATACAACAAAAATGAAACAATAAAATATCCATACCACCCACTACAGGTCACGACATATTATGCTTTCTCGGAATTTTGACAAAATCAGGTAAACTAATAAATTTTTAAAGTTTCAGATATATGACTAATGATGATTTTTTCAAGTGTAGCAAGTGGATTAGGCCTACTGGGGATATCACATAAAAAAAAAACGCGCCTAATATTTAACCTCTCTGGGTGATGTCGAATAAAAGATAAAAAAAATCATTACCGCCAAAACGCAAAAAAACGCAGTTCGCGATATAGTGCATAAATAGCCAAAAAATATCTTCTATCATAAACTTTCATTGTTTTCTTAAGATAGTTTAAGAATTACGAATAATTCTCATTTTATTGTTTTCTTCCATACAAAAAATTCTTTAAAATTAAATAACTCAAAAAACACGCGTTTAATCAAAAAAAATGTATTAATACTTTTGAGTTGTATTTGATCATAGAATCCAAAAATGGAATTAGTTTATTTATATTCCACTTTAGTTTTATCGAAATCCCTAAGTCCACTAGCGAACTTTTTCAGCCCACCGTGTGGCGTCGGCGGCGCAGGAGGCCCTGTGGCTGTGACAGCTACACTACGAGTTTGGTCAGCCCTTAGATGGACCGCTTCAAATATTTTGTGACAATCAAAGTGCAATAAAATTGTCCACCAATGATGGCTATTTACCTCGTTCTAAACATATTGATATTAGATATCATTTTTTAAGAGAGCATGTGAATAATCTAGAGATAAAGTTTAGTTATTGTAGAGGCGATAAAATGATTGCAGATGTACTTACTAAGGGGACAACTGTGTATAAAAATGTATATTGTATTGTAAGAATGGGTTTGCGTTCCGGGGAGGTTGTTGGGAATGGAACGCGACCTAGTGTGTAGTTTTGCCGCTAGGCGGCGCCTTTTTTCCTTTTTCTCTCTGCTCTGTTCACGATTGTACGGATTGTAACGGTGTATTATAAGATTTATAAGGTTTCAACAATAAAACTAAAATACTGCAAAATACTTGTGCTTATTCAAAATACTCCTACAGTTTTCGCATGGTCAGCTTAATGTAGCACTGTCACGTGTTAGCGAGCTTATGTACCTTTATATGTTTGTATCCCCGAAGGCTATCCTTATATAGTGCACAAAGAAGCTTTAATGTAGATTATTAGATAATAAATTAAAAAACAAAGTCCCTGCGAACGGAGTCGCGGGCACAGCTAGTAAATAATATATTTCCCTTTAAAAAGAAAAGGAGAAAAAGATTTTAAAATTATTCTGATACGCTCTCATTTCACTGTTACCTTATTATATTCTGAATGCTGTAATTATGAAACTGAAAACTCTTTTCAAGTTAATTGATTGTTACACAATTACGAAACAGTCTCAAAAATTCAAGGCGGGTTGGCGAAAAGTGCTGTAAAAATAATGATTACAATAGAATACTTTTATTGTGAATCGTTTTATGAGGCGCGATAAGAAATTTTAGTAGCTCAATAAAGGATTTAACGTAGGGTCAGATTTTAATCGCATTGAAGAAGGAGGTTCTCATTTTGATTGTTAAAACACTTATTGAACCGTTGTTGTTCGAATTTGAACACTGTTAGATAAGTACGGAATAAAAAAAACCGGTTAAGTGCGAGTCGGACTCGCGCACCGAGGTTTCCGTACAAACCTGTAGGTATATAAGTAAAAGTTCACCAGTCATAGTTATGGTATTTTTATTGCCAAATGAAATCCATAACATTACAGTATGGAAATCTGGAGGAGCATAAATTAAATAAAAAGGGGTCTTTGTCGTTTGTAATCAGTCATCCTTTATTTTATATTAATATATATAGCTTGTGTAGAATTCGGGCTAAGAATGGGTATTTTTTAACACAGATCAGTGGAAGCGATTAATTCATCCAGTCTTAGCCCAAGACAAAGGATCTAACACATGGGCCAAGTTTCTTGGCGCTAAGAATTAAACAACTTACTTACCAAATATCTCCTGGTGATGTTCTTGAGTGGAGTCCTGGAGGCAAGTTAGACACACACGAGACTAAAATTGGCCAATATTAGCAAGTGAATTATCTTTACTTTACCAGACTCCACGCAGCGTCTTCAATCAGCAAATTCTTCCGGCACCAACCACGTGCATCGGATTCACTCAAGTTTTACAATGTTCGTTAAAATGCTATTTTTATCACAATTAACCGGTGCCAGTTATTGATCAAGGAAGTGGCAATCAAACGGGTTCTAAATACAAGATCAAAACGCTCACAACACGAAATCTATCCAGAGCAGATTTTTTCGCTGACCGCGGGAAACGACAATGAACGAAAAGATTGACAGTTCAGTGTGACCATTGTCAGAAATTTTCAATAGACTAAACAAAATGTTACTCAATCGATCTAATCGATTTGACTTATAATAAAAACTAATTCTATTTCAAACATCCACCCGCCCCGGACCGGCCTACCGGTCCGCTAATCGGTTGGTAGACGTGACAATGTTGCAACCGCTCTCCTCAGAATCGAACCGTCCACCAAGACCTCAGCAAATCGGGGAACTCCATCAGCCCCAGTTACCAAATGAAGGATGCGCCCCCTGCGCCATCTGAGTGGCGGAAGGTTAGCCTCCTTGATCAAAACGAGGTCTCCAATCTTGGGTGGATCGGTCTTGTCGGTCCACTTAACGCGTTGCTGGAGTATGTGCAAATATTCCAAATTCCAGCGTTTCCAAAGCTCTGAGTAATCTGGCGTACCAATTCAAAACGCGAGAGACGACCAGGTCTCGTATCAATATAGGGGTACTCAGGCAAGGCGACAAGTGGGCGACCAATCAAAAAATGGCCCGGCGTAAGGGCCTCCAAATCATTCGGATCTGAGGAGATCGGGCACAATGGCCGAGAGTTCAAAACGGCCTCAATCTTACAAAACACAGTTGCGAGTTCCTCAAATGTAAGAACAGACTCACCGATTGTCCTACGCAAGTGTGTTTTGGCCGATTTTACGGCGGCTTCAAATATACCACCCCAGTGTGGACAATTTGGTGGGGAAAACAACCAATTTATCCCACGTCGGGCAAGCCTATCACCTATATTAGCCTTGTTGGTTTCAAGAAAATTAACAACATCATTCAAATAATTATAGGTGCCCTTGAAGTTAGTGCCGCAGTCAGAACGGATCAAGGAAGGCAGCCCTCTGCGGGATACAAATCTGTCAAATGTGGCTACAAACGCCTCGGTCGTAAGCGAGGAGACCAGTTCCAAATGTACGGCCTTTGTGGAAAGACAAACAAAAACACACAAGTAGGCCTTAACAGTCTTGCTGTTTCGAAGTGTCGACGTTTTCACCAAGAAGGGACCAGCGAAGTCCGTGCCAACACCGTCAAACGTCCTGCTCTCAGTTACGCGATCTGCCGGTAAGTCTCCCATCAAGGGCTGCATGGTAGAAGCCTTGAGCTTATAGCAAGGGATGCAGCGAAAGACTACACTCCGAATAATTCTTCGGGCAGACAAGATCCAAAACTCGCGTTGCAAAATGGCCAACAAGGCATTACAACCAGCATGCGAATTTTTAAGGTGACGGTCAGTTACCAACAAGCGTACCAAATGACCGACCTTAGGTAACAAAAGGGGGTGACGTGCTCCGTAAGGGAGGTTGGCGTTCTTGAGACGCCCTCCAACACGCAAGAGACCCGTATCGTCCAAAAAGGGGTTCAATTTGGATACAGCTCCCGACAGTTTCGATTTCCCCGACTTGAGGATAGCAATCTCCCTTTCAAAATGCGCCAATTGCACAGAACGAACCCAAAAGGTGAGGGACTCCTGTCGTTCCTGTGGTGAGAGAAACGGTGTCAGTCGTTTCTGTTGTGGGTGCCTAAAGTTAAAAACAAAACGCTTTATCCAAGCAGTAACACCTAACAACTTGTCGAGGGAGCTGTAACGATTCAATAGGAAATCGGGGTCGAAGGCGCATTCTACCTTCTCAAGAGCGAGTGTTCGTAGACCCGGCAAATTAGAAGTATTCAAAACTGGCGTTCGAGGCCAATCAATTTCTGGTCGACTCAACCATTCCGGACCCCACCACAGCGAATGACCTATCAAACTAGGCGTCAAGCATCCGCGCGAGGCACAATCAGCGGGGTTGAGCTCACCTGGCACGTGTCTCCAAACAAGTTTGACTTCGGATTTCTGGATTTGGGAAACGCGATTAGCGACAAATACCTCCAAAGTGTGGACAGAAGCCTTCAACCAACAAAGAACAATTTGGCTGTCTGTCCAGGCGTAGGTCCCATTAATGCAAATGCTTTTACCCAAAGTACTGGACACGTGGTTCAACAAGCGTACAAGAAGGGCTGCTCCCGAGAGCTCCAATTTTGGAATGGTCAGAGATGTCCGAAGGGGTGCCACCTTGCTCTTTGCCATGATCAGGGAAACCCTCACCTGACCTGAGGCACTAACTGTGCGCAAGTACACCACGGCCGCGTGACCACGTTCCGAGGCGTCACAAAACCCGTGAAGGGTGGCCTTGTACTTCCCGGGAGGAAGGATGGGACGAGGCAAGGAGATCTCGTTGACGGCAGGAAGTGAGGATACAAAAGAGGTCCATTCCTCAACAAGAGTGCCGTGCAGAGGTTCGTCCCAGGTCAATCCTGCTGTCCAAAGCTTCTGCAAGAAGCATTTTGCCCAAAATATAATAGGACAAATCCAACCGTTCGGATCAAAGGTTCTGGCGACAGTAGACAACACGAGACGTTTAGTCCAAGAACAAGGCAGTTTCAAGTCTACGTTATACGTAAAGATGTCTTGGACTGGTCTGTACTGAACGCCGAGAACAGCCATCATGGCGGGGTTGTCAGCAATCTCAAATAGATGTGGATCTTGCTGATGATCCTCTGGCAAGCCTTCCAAAAGCGCTGGTGAGTTGGAAATCCATTTACGCAACTCATAACCAGCGGAGGCCAAAATACCTATCAATTCGTCCCGCAGGAGGATCGCCTCGTCCGCTGTGGAGGCGCCCGAGCAAATGTCATCGACGTAAATATCGTCCTTCAAGATGGCGGAGGCTCTTGGGAAACGTAGGCCTTCGCGGTCTGCGAGCTCCCAAAGAGAACGTATTGCCAAGTAGGGGCTTGACCTTAACCCGTACGTATTTGTATTGAGCTCGTAGACGACCATGGGATCGCGAGGAGACTCTCTCCAAAGGATCAGCTGGAAGCGACGGTCATCAGGGTGGATAATCGTCTGCCTGAACATCATTTTTATGTCGGCCACAAAGACAACCTGATGTCGTCGGAAGCTGGTGATGACGTCACAAAGGTCCTTGACCAACTTGGGACCAGAATGCAAGCACTGGTTCAAGGATACGCCTGTTGAAGTCTGCGCAGAACCATCAAACACTGTGCGCAGCTTGCCAGTCGATGGCTTCAATACCGCATGATGCGGGAGAAAGTAATGCTCCACCGAACGCCAATCCAAATTTGACACAGACATGTGTCCCAACTGTTCATATTCCCTCATGAACTCAATGTACTTCTGTCTGAGCTCCGGATCACGACCCATGCGGCGCTCCATGGCCAACAACCTCTTTTCGGCTAAAGGTCGTGACTCACCAAGCGGAGGCCGAACAGACAGGAAGGGAAGCCTCGTAATAATCCGACCAGAACGGAGTCGACCAGTGTTGTTCTGGAAGAACAGCTCGCACTCCTCATGTTCTGGATTCAAACGGGCAACTTGAGGGGGCTCCTCTACCTCCCAAAACCTCTGAACTGCATCAGAGAGAGCAGAGCCTACAGCCAACAAATTATCAAGTTCGGGTGGAGGGGGGTCCCTAGGTACAGGTCCCATCAAAGCAAATCCAAATATGGTCGGGATGGCAGTCAAACCATTTGGCACCAAGACCCGTTTCCCACCAATCAAAATTCCACCGAGGACATCAGAGCCAATCAACAAGTCGATTTGTCCCGGTGTGTAAAATTTGGGGTCTGCCAGTTCCAATCCCGATGTCAAATTCACCACAGCAGCAGGTAGCTGTTTCTGTGGGTGCATACCCAAAATATTCTTCAGCACAATAGCCAAGGTTATAATCCTCGGGTGTGAAGATTCAACAGGGCCAAACAAAACCTTAACTTGCCCTTCAACATTAGAGGCTACGTCCCCTATGCCCCGTATACAATTTGGAAAAGAGCCCATATTTAATTTAACCTGCCCTACCAAATAAGTGGAAACAATGCAACCTTGTGAACCTGTGTCCAATATAGCACGGACAACAACAGAGGTCCCCGTGGGTCCCCAGACCCTAACAGCAACCGTTGGTAGGATAACGGTCTCAATGGGGGAGGTTGGCGTTATAGGGCAGGGGTCAATGACCTATTGTTGCCTGGGCGGCGACCGTTGGCCAGGACCAGGCAAATCAAAATGGGGGTGCGGCTTGAAGTCCTCAAGGGCGCGATGACTCGATCCGCGCGCCATCTGTGGGGGGTCATAGTGACGCACCCGCCCAAAACGAGGTGGGCGCGAGTCAAGGCGGGGACGCTCCGCCAAAGGAGGGGAGTACCTGGGGCAGCAGTCATGGTGCTGGTGACGTTGCGCGGTCGCACATTCAGGTGCGCGAGAGAGAGGAGGCGTGCGCACGCTACGGTTCTCCAAGCGGGGCGAGTGGCGATCAACTGAGCGAGGCGACTCTCGGCTACGCGCCGGTGAGCCTCGGCTGCCACCTTCAAAACACCCGCCCGTGCGCGGCGTCGGCTGGTTGGACAAGCGGCCAACCTCTCTGGCATTCATACAAAGAATGTCCAAATGCTGTCCTCCACAGTGAGGACAGGGGCGAGAATTTGGGCAGTCTCGCTGGTAGTGGGACCCCAAACAAGAGAAGCAAAGGCGGCGGGCATTCGCGATGCGCCTACGAGAGGCGACATGCAGGTCCAAGAATGCCCTACAACTGGCCGTTCTGTGCCCCGTGACCTTGCAGTAGGAGCACTCCACTGGGCTCTGCGTGACTGCAAAGCGAGGAGGGCGCCGGTCAACACTGGCTCGGGTGTGAACGCGAGCCTGCTCCTTGACCTTGGGCGGCTGCGACTTAGCCGGCGTGTCACCACCGGAGTTGTCCAAGACCCGGCACTCATCCTCCAGGAACTTCTCCAGGTCAGCAAAGGGGGGCAGATGGGTCGCGCTATCCCCACCAAAACGCTGTTCAAAACGCGACCTCAGGTCGGCAGGCAGCTTCTTCAGCACAATGTGCACCAATAGATAGGACCATTGGTCCACGGGCAGGTCAAGGCACTTAAGTGCGTTGATGGCCACCAAAAGCGGGTTCAACAGTTGGGTGCGCAACCCAGAGACCCGGGTGAGCGTCGGCAAGCCCAAAATCTGCTCAATATGCGTGTCGGCGAGGCCACGCTTGTTATGGTACCTACGGGTGATTAGGTCCCGAGCCGTCTGGTACGCCTCGTCAGACACGGGCAGATGCTGGATGAGGCCCTTAGCCTCCCCATCCAGTACCGACATTAGATAGGCCAACTTTTGTGCCGGCCGAAGGTCAGCCCTATCATTCACCAGGCTGTCGAACAAGTTAATAAAGCCCAGGTAGCTTCCTAGGCAGCCATCAAAATGGGGGAGGTCCAAAGTAGGGAGCCTACTCACCAGCCCCGGTGCTGACCTAGGAAGCTCCTGCTTCAGGCCGGGTTGCCCTTCCCTATTGGCAACTAGTTGTCTCGCAGTATTGGAGACAGCATCATACAGGTCTAAGACCTGGGCATAGTCTTCGCTGACCTTATTTCGCTGGTCAGCGGTGAAATCATTGATTGACACTTCAAGACAGCAAGTGCTGAAAGTGCGGAATTGCTGTTCCACACTTGCCAGGCGATCGTCAATCCGCTCGTACCTTTGAAGTAGGGCCTGCTGGCGATCAGGCCGGTTCACTAAAGCACTGGCTGAGGCAAACCAGCGCAAATCTGATGCAATAGCACCAGCAGCCGCACGCAAGTCCTTGATAGCTGACATAATCAAAATTTCAAAAGAGCCCGGACAAGCGTTAAACAATATTAACAATCAAACTTAATTTTTCTTAATTCTTTGAAACCAACAAGGTATTAGCCTGTTTATTGCAAGTGCAGGCAAGTGACAGGTATTTACTGCCCAACAAAATTAAAAGTTTCAGTATATTGAAACAAACACAAAAGTTATCAAAGTTATAACTTATAACAAATTAATAAAGTTGAAACTTCAACTTAATTAGTTAATTATTTGCAACAGACAGACTAACTGTGTTATTTATGATATACAATATGAAGTAAGCACAGAATATGTGTTACCTAGCAATATTATCTATATTATAACAAACAAAGTTTATTAATGTGACCCGCCCAAGTGGCAAGGTCAAGTTTGATTATTACAATGTTTATGAATATATGCAATAAACTAAATTTACTAAATTTATTGATACATACAGCTGTTATGTATCCAAACAAACTGACTTATTAATGCAACAACAAATTTAAGTTAGATTTTCCAACAATACAAATCAACAATTACTGATTGAGGTTATGTGACAATGTGTTTCAAATTATCTAGGTCAACTTATACAATTAAATATTATGTATTTTAGACAATAACTGACCTGACAAACACTACAATACTGTCTACAAGGTGATAAGATACAAGCTCATACCAATCTGAGTTTATACTCAGTAATGCAACAGCGGCTAAATTTCAACTACAGCTCTGCACCAAAAATTATGTGTAGAATTCGGGCTAAGAATGGGTATTTTTTAACACAGATCAGTGGAAGCGATTAATTCATCCAGTCTTAGCCCAAGACAAAGGATCTAACACATGGGCCAAGTTTCTTGGCGCTAAGAATTAAACAACTTACTTACCAAATATCTCCTGGTGATGTTCTTGAGTGGAGTCCTGGAGGCAAGTTAGACACACACGAGACTAAAATTGGCCAATATTAGCAAGTGAATTATCTTTACTTTACCAGACTCCACGCAGCGTCTTCAATCAGCAAATTCTTCCGGCACCAACCACGTGCATCGGATTCACTCAAGTTTTACAATGTTCGTTAAAATGCTATTTTTATCACAATTAACCGGTGCCAGTTATTGATCAAGGAAGTGGCAATCAAACGGGTTCTAAATACAAGATCAAAACGCTCACAACACGAAATCTATCCAGAGCAGATTTTTTCGCTGACCGCGGGAAACGACAATGAACGAAAAGATTGACAGTTCAGTGTGACCATTGTCAGAAATTTTCAATAGACTAAACAAAATGTTACTCAATCGATCTAATCGATTTGACTTATAATAAAAACTAATTCTATTTCAAACATAGCTTATTTTATAATATAACTTAAATACCTATACCAGCCTTGCAGCAGCCTTGCAAAAGTCTGCTGATGAATGATGGTAAGATTTTTTATCAAAGTTATTGATTTACAAAGTTTTAAGTGACTATTAGAAATCTGTTACAAAAATACTTATAAAGTACAGAATAATTAGCAAAAAGTTTTGAAGACTATGTAATTATTTGAAATCTCAATCTCAATCAGCCTATCGCAGTCCACTGCTGGACATAGGCCTCTCCCAACACGCACCACAGCACACGGTCCTCAGCCTTCCGCATCCTTTATCTGGGCTATAAGACGTTGCTTCGTACCAAATTTCAAGATTTTGAGTTCACGGGGAGTACCCTGTAGGTTTTGATTCCCTTGCGAGTAGTCGTAGGTTTAAAATATGATTATATTGCTCTTTCTTTTGATTGCGTAGACATAGAAGTTTGATTTTGTTACTGCCTAACGGTGTTATATACCTTACTTTTTTTTTTTTGGTGTCGGGTTGGTAAATCCTCATGGAGTCCCTCCGCCCTGGGGGAAGGGCGAAGGGGACTGTCAGACTCTTACTGACTAAAAACCAACCCGAAGTCCTCACGTACCCATATGTCGGAGGGTCGGGTATCGCTGAAGCATTCCTCGCTACCCCCCGACGGGTATTGGCCCGCCAGATGGTCAGGCGAGCCCCGAACAAAACACCCTTGGCGGCGGATGAAGGTGTTGGGCTCCGCCGCCAAAACACTCAGCGGCCGCAGAGGATAGGGAGGACGGCAACGCAACACCGCATCTCCTCTTCCTCTGCGGCCCCACCGCGACGCAACGATGGTGCGCCTCCATTTGGTCGCGGGAGATAGGGCGCGCGGCAACGCAACACCGACACGCCTCTGCTCCCGCGACCGCACCCGACTGCGAGGGACAGAAGAACTGTCCCTCGCACCCGCCCCTTTGGACGCATCCTGCGCAGGCCTCCGTCAAGCCCACGCGGAGCGTCCCCTCCTGGATCCCTCTTAGCTTCACCGCGGGTTACCAATCCACGGTTACTAGGCCCCCCCAACATGACAAGGTGGAGATCCCACGGGGGGGGGGGGGCGGTGTTATATACCTGAGTATTTGATATGAATTTCAATTTAATACCTCCACGCGTTCAAGAGAAAGGGGTAGTAACTTTAAATTTATTAAAAATATTATTTTATATGCTGTAACTAAAAAATTACGGTTTTCGCAATGTTTCCTTTGTAAGTGATAAAAGACGTTGCTTCGTACCAAATTTCAAGATTCTGGGCGGAAAGTACCCTGTAGGTTTTGATTCACTTGCGAGTAGGCGCGAGTTTGAAAATATGCTTATATTGCTCTTTCTCTTGATTGCGTTGACATAGAAGCTTGAATTTGTTGCAGCTTAACGGTGTTATATACCTGAGTATTTGATATTAATTTCAATTTAATACCTCCACGCGTTCAAGAGAAAGGGGTAGTAACTTAAAATTTATTAAAAATATTTTTTTATATGCTGTAACTAAAAAAATACGGTTTTCGCAATTTTTCCTTTGTAAGTGATAAAAGACGTTGCTACGTACCAAATTTCAAGATTTTGAGTTCACGGGAAGTACCCTGTAGGTTTTGATTCACTTGCGAGTAGGCGCGAGTTTGAAAATATGCTTGTATTGCTCTTTATTTTGATTGCGTTGACATAGAAGCTTGATTTTGTTGCAGCCTTACGGTGTTATGTACTTGAGTATTTGATATGAATTTCAATCTAATACCTCCACGCGTTCAAGAGAAAGGGGTATTAACTTTAAATTTATTAAAAATATTTTTTTATATGCTGTTACTAACAATTTACGGTTTTCGCAATTTTTCCTTCATATGTGATATAAGACGTTACTTCGTACCAAATATCAAGATTCTGAGTTTACCGGAAGTACCCTGTAGGTTTTGATTCACTTGCGAGTAGGCGCGAGTTTGAAAATTTGCTTATATTGCTCTTTCTTTTGATTGCGTTGACATAGAAGCTTGATTTTGTTGCAGCCTTACGGTGTTATATACTTGAGTATTTGATATGAATTTCAATTTAATACCTCCACGCGTTCAAGAGAAAGGGGTAGTAATTTTACATTTATTTAAAATATATTTTTATATGCTGTAACAAAAAATTTACGGTTTTCCCAATTTTTCCTTCATAAGTGATATAAGAGGGTGCATAGGGTTCCCACCAAGAACTTAGGGTCCCAAGCCAACCTTACCTGCAAGTGGTGCACCTGCCGATCAACGGACAAGGCTCTGGCAAACAAAATGTCTCAATAAGCGGCAATAGGCTCGCCACCTATTACGTGGGATCAAAACACTGGCGAAAAGTGGGCGTTTAATATGCCTCTGCCTACCCCTTCGGGGAAACAGGCGTGAGTCTATGTATGTGTATGTATGATATAAGACATTGCTTCGTACCAAATTTCAAGATTCTGAGTTCACGGGAAGTACCCTGTAGGTTTTGATTCCAATGCGAGTTTGAAAATATGCTGCAATTTGCAGCATATACAGCTGTATCTTTTGATTGCGTTGGATTAGAAGTTTGATTTTTTTACAGCTCTATGGAACCGTAGATTGGAGTATTTAGTATAAATTTCAGTTTAATACCTCCACGCATTCCTGAGAAAAAGGGTCTTGACAGACGGACGGACAACAAAGTGATCCTATAAGGGTTCCGTTTTTACCTTACTTGATGGCACGGGCTGTTTCCGCAACTCCACGTCTTAGCGTGTATTTTGCGTGCGGGTGGGAATGGTGTCTTCATTCGAGCCACCCCAGCTCTTCGAGGAAGGCCAGCAGACTCTTGATGTGGCCCACGGCCTCCCTCAGGGTGCTGTATCTGGTCAGGTACTGCTGCCTGTACTGTGCGACCTCAGGGCAGTCGAGGAGCAGGTGGGCTGCCGTCTCGTCTGCTGCCATACAGGCCCTGCACAGCGGGCTGTCGGTGATACCTATAGTAAATAGGTGTTTATTAAAGAATCCATGTCCTGTGTAGGCGGCCGTGACTGTCCGTAGTTGTTGTTTGGACAGCCGGAGGATTTGTTTGGCTATCTTACCGTCTACTGCGGGAAGAGCCTCCTTGGCCTGCCTACATGTTTCAATACCAATCCAGGACTGGTTGTGTTTGGTCCTGGTCCTATTTCTTACCAAGTTGCGATAAAAACCAGAAGGGAGGGGAATTATGGGCTCGGGTCCCACCACCTCTAAAGTGGCCCCTCTTCTGGCGAGTACGTCGGCTGCGTCATTCCCTCTTGAGCCACTGTGGCCCTTGATCCATTGCAGTGTTAATTTGTTTAGTTTACCTACCTCTGTTAGTTTCTGTTGGCATTCAAGCGTGAGTGCCGAGGTGATAGTATGGCTTTTGAGGGCTGAGAGGACAGCCTTACTATCTGAGAGGATCCTAATGGATCGTTCCCTTACCTCACGTGCCATGATTGCTGTGGCAGCTAGGATTATGCCAAAACATTCGGCCTGGTAGACCGTGTTGTAGGCTCCCAGCGGTGCTGCGATGTTGATGTTTAGGTCCTCGGAGAATACTCCTGAACCCGTACCTGTATCCGTTTTGGACCCATCTGTGAAGATCGTGAGCTCGTTGTGGTTAACTGCTCCTCCGTGTAGATCCTCGTACAGTTGGATTTTGTATTTCTTGTCGAAAACAAATTGTTTCGGTATGCGGTCGCTTATTGCTTGTGTGATAGGAACTTCTTTAAAGAGTGTATTTAAGTTGTTAGTGTGCAGTATATTCGTGTCTTTCCAGAGCTTCAGGGCTCTCAGCCGGACTGCCGACATCGTTGCTTCCTGTTGTATGAACAGGTGCAATGGAGGCAGATCCAGCAACACTTCAAGTGCCGCTGTTGGCGTTGTTTTCATACAGCCCGTGGCCGCTAGGCATGCAAGTCTTTGAAGCTTCTGAAGCTTGTTGGCGGCCGTTATTAGGTTGGTCCTAGGCCACCACACTACTGCGCCGTAGCTTACCATCGGACGTATTATTGTCTTATAGAGCCATAAGACAATTTTGGGGGATAGGCCCCAGCGTTTTCCTATCATCTTCTTGCACTGCCAGAAAATGATGCTGGCTTTATTGAGCTTATTTTCCATGTGGCTGTTCCATGTCAATTTGCTGTCGAGAGTGACACCTAGGTACTTGACCTCGGTAGACAGCTTAAGCTCTGTATCGAATAACCTGGGCAATCGGTAAGTACCCAGCGCGCGTTTGTGTGTGAACAAAACTAGTTCGGTCTTGGTCGGGTTTACAGATAATTCGTTCTCATTACACCACCACTCTACTATGCGTAGGGCTTGTTGGGTTAGGTCGTACACTGTACTGGTTACCTTACCTGATGTGAGTATGGTTAGATCATCTGCATAACCTATTGTATAGAAGTATCTCGCGTTGAGTTTGTCTATGAGTTCATTGATGACTAAGTTCCACAATAGCGGGGAGAGTACACCTCCCTGCGGGCACCCTTTAGTTATCAAGGCTGTCTGATTGTCGCCTTGCAGGCGCACTACCCTTTTGCTGAGCATGTTTTGGATCCACTGTATGAGCATCTGATCCACACCATGCCTGGCTAGGGCGTTGCTTATGCTGGAAAAGTTTGTCTTGTCGAAGGCTCCTTCTATGTCGATGAAGGTGCCCAAGCAGATGCTTTTTTGTTGTATAGCAGCTTCTATCTGGGCCACGACCTGATGTAAGGCCGATTCCGTCGATTTCCCTGAGCTGTATGCATGTTGGTTGGCATGTAAGGGTAGGTGCTTAAGAGCCCCACTTCTTAGTTCCCTCTCGCAAAGCCTTTCCAAGGCTTTAAGCATGAAGGAGGTAAGGCTTATTGGTCTAAAGGATTTTGCATGGGTATAGTCTGTTTTGCCTGGTTTTGGTATGAAGATTAGTTTGACTTCCCTCCACCTCTTCGGTACATATCTGAGGGCCAGGCTAGACCTCATGATTGCCAGGAGTCTTTTAAGGACAGGTTCCCCTCCCCATTGTAATAACCCTGGGAAGATGCCATCCAGTCCGGCTGCTTTGAAGGGGTGGAAGCTATCGATGGCCCATCGAAGTTTTTCTTCTGTGACCACGTTGTTTGCGTGTCTACATTCGTGTTCGGTCGCCACTGTTGGTGTATCGTGCCACGTTACTACCGGGGTGAGGACGCAGCCTGGGAAGTGTGTTTCGAGTAGGACGCGTCTTGTCTCCTCCTCCGATGTAGTGTATGTGTTATCCGGTTTACGGAGAGTACCTGGTGCAACCGTCGGTTGCTGGGCCAGTAGTTTCCTTACCCGGTTTGCTTGTTGGCAGGATTCAATGCTCCCACAGAATTTTCTCCATCCCATGGTGCGTCTGAATCTGAGGCATTTTCTGTAGTCTGATTTGGCCGCTTTACAAGCGTCCCAATCTGCGTCCGCGCTTGTGTTCATTGCCCTATTTAGAGACTTTCTTACCTTCTTGCGCTTACGTTCAAGTTCAGCGCCCCACCAGGGTTGTTTCCCCGGGGTTGAAGGTGGAGTGGTTTCCGGGCAAGCTGCATAATAGCTGTCTAGCATCGACTGCGTCAGTATACATACCTGATCGTCGATCTGTTCAGTGTCACCCAGTACCGGCGGCGTGGCCGTAAGGGTAAGTTTCTCATTAAGTAGTAAGACATACTTTGCTTTGTCAGTGTTGTGTGGTTTCCTGCGGGGCTGTGTGGGCTGTATATCGACTTTCATGGAGAAGCTGATCCATCTGTGGTCTGAGCATGATGCCTCTTTCGAGACGTGCCATCCCTTGATGCGTTCAGCCGCTCCTTCTGTTGCGAGAGTCGATGATTGTCTGACTACGTTTAGTGACGAAGGTGGGCTCCGTACCTGTGTTTAATAGGGTAAGATTAGTGGTGAATAAGTATTCAACCAATGACTTACCTCTGTTATTGTTGCAGTCCATGCCCCACATTTGGTGGTGGGCATTGGAGTCCGTTCCTATTACGACCTCCGTATTGGTTCTCTCTACCTTTCGAGGTACGGAACCCTAAAAATAAGTTTATGTGCACATAATTACATAAATCACAGAGACGCGAAACTCAGGACGAGTGTGAGTCGGGCTTGCCCAGCGATAGTTCCGTACGAAGTAGTTTACTGAAATTTCTAGGACTACTTGAATCAAGTCTAAAGCTAAAATTCAGGAGAAACATAAATATTTTGTCATATACACAATCGAACAAGCATCTTCAACAAACAATCCTTTATTAAAATCTTATTTTATGATTTCATTACAATGTTTAATTATCAATTTTTTCTTGAAATTGTACTCTTTTAACTTATGTTACTTGCCAAATTTCATAGTTCCAGATCAACGGCAAGCACGCAATTACTTTTGATTCCCTTGAGAGTGTCGAAATATTGTGTATGTGTGTACTGAGAGCCTACTTTTATTTTTGCGGATTTTTGCAGTTTAACTAACAATAGTGCATAGTAAAAGTTAGAGTTAGAGTTTGTAAAGATATAATTCAAAAGATATAACGCCTTAAGTGGGTCTCTCAGTTCACACACATAAGCTCCCAAATCAAGATATATAATGAGTTCACCAACAAATTTTGGTTAAAGACCTTTAGTAAAACATGAATAAACATCTACACAACATGAAATAGCCTAATATGAATAGATAATAAAAAAATACCAACGTCTTTCTGTGGTCCTTGAGGGACCACATAAATGTATCTCATAATTAATAGATTATAACATGAACATTGAATATTCATAAGCCAATGTATAGTAAAATTTACAAGGAAAATTTTAAAAGTAAAGAAAGATCACAACTAGTGGTAAATATTGTAAACTCTACGTTTTTGTTGGTGGGCCCTCAATTCACACACTATGCTAATGCTAATTGTTTAAAATATAATTAAATACAACAATTACAAGAATGTGGAGCCTTTCAGTGCTTAGTAATTTTTTTATATTATCGATCTGTATTTATCATGTCACTGATTTTTTGTATGTTTTTTGTCATTTTAACTTTTGTATTGATTTTCATACTAAGTCGGGTATAGGGTGTCCACACTTTAAGAAAAGCACTGTTAATTTATTTTTAAGGTCATTTATTACTTATTAGGATATTGTACAAGTGATAGGTTATATTATTTAAAATCTACAATCGTAATACATATTGAAAATTAAACTGAAATAATGACTTATTGTTGTTCGGTCTGTGGTTTGACATCAATAGGACCACATGAAATCACAAATAAAAACATTTTCTCCTTACTGCTTTCAGAAATTCTACTACAGTTATCATTGTAACACTGATTTTTTTCATTTACTAACGATTACAAATGTAATGACCAATGCCACCCTCAAGTAAGGGAGGGACAAATTCGATTGCTCCTATACAGTCACATAAAACCCACATTTCCCGAAATTAGGATGGTAACTAATCGTGATCCGTTCAAATTTAGAGTCCGCCAGCTGTTTAAGGGTCGTAGCACACGTATCAACTCGGAAAGGGATCGGCACCGTATCAACTTGAGCCGTTCAGTATTATTTGTATGGAACTCCCTACTGCAAAGCACACTAATCGGAATCGTAACGTAATCGCCTCGCCTCGGGACAGGCGATGCGGTGCGGTGCGTGGTCGACTTGCAGTTGCCGCGCCCAGCGATCGGCGAGCCGTAAGCACGGCGTCGCCTAGCCGTAGCCGAGTCGACGTGCCGGAGCTTCCGATCCGTGTACGTTCGTTATGTGTTTACGTCAGGTTGACGCCTGTTTGACGGCGAGGCGAAAGGCGATACGGTGCTGATCCCTTTCCGAGTTGATATGTGTGCTACGACCTTTATAGTGAATTGTCGGAAGCTTCTCAGTAGCACTTGATCAACCAATATTTGCATACAATATACATTTATATGTATATATATATATATATATTTATGCGTATGTATGTGTATTATATCGGGTATTTTATTTTATTTTATTCTCTTTGTGTTAGTACACAAATGCCATGATCATCTCTGCATCACCTAAAGGTTGACTGGGAGAAAATGCATATAGGCATTAAGTCCGCCTTGTGCAATGTATTTAGCAGGAAGTTTTAAATAAATAAATAAAAACCGTTCATTAGTACCGTTTAAATCAAAGGATATGATGTTTAAAATATATTATATATTATAAATATTATAATTCTAAACTACCCACATACAACAACAACTGTTTATCTTTATCTCACACTTTACGACTATGCAGGAACTTTGAAACTTAATGTATGTAATGGTTCTTGAAACAATATTATCTCTTGACTGCATGGACACCCTACTAGTATGGAAAACGTAATTTGTACATTTTTGGTAAAAGAACAATTAAACCAGTGACAAGATAAATACAGTTCGATAATATAAAAAAATTACTAAGCACTGAAACGCTCCACATTTTTGTAATTGTTGTATTTAATTATATTTTAAACAAATAGCATTTGCATAGTGTGTGCACTGAGGGCCCACCAACAAAAACGTAAAGTTTACAATATTTACCACTAGTTGTGATCTTTCTTTAGTTTTAAAATTTTCCTTGTAATTTTTACTAAAGATTGGTTTATGAATATTGAATGTTCATGTTATAATCTATTAAGTATGAGATAAATTAATGTGGTCCTTCAGGGACCACAGAAAGACGTTGGTAATTTTTTGTTATCTATTCACATTAGGTTTGTTATGTTGTGTAGATGTTTGTTCATGTTTTACTAAAGGTCTTTAACCAAAATTTGTTGCTGAACTCATTATAAATCTAGATTTGGGAGCTTATGTATGTGAACTGAGGGACCTACTTAAGGCGATATATCTTTTGAATTATGTCTTTCCAAACTCTAATATTCATTTTACAAATATTTTCACAACTTTTACTAAGCACTGTTGTTAGTTAAACTGCAAGAATCCGCATTAATAAAAGTGGGCTCTCAGTACACTCATACACGAAATATTCATTATGGCATCGGCATAAACGATCGTTTTTAGGGTTTCGTACCTCGAAATGAAAAAACGGAACCCTTATAGGATCACTTTGTTGTCCATCCGTCTGTCAAGATCCATTTTCTCAGAAACGCGTGAAGGTATCAAACTGAAATTTATATCAAACTTCTAAGTCAACGCAATCAACATAAGTAGCAATTTAAGCATATTTTCAAACTCGCAACTACTCGCAAGGGAATCAAAACCTATTTTTCTTGAACTCAGAATATTGAAATTTGGCACGTAACAACGTCTTATAGCACAGATAAAGGAAAAATTGCAAAAAGACGTAAATTATTAGTTAAATCATATATAATTCAAATATTTTTAATAATTTGAAAGGTACTACCCCGTTCCTCATGAACCCGTAGAGATTTAAAATTGAAATTCATATCAAATGCTCAAGTCAAAACTAAAGGGTACTGCCAGTCGATCTAGAATCTTGAAATTTGGCATTTAAAAACAACGTTTTATAGCGCAAAGGTAAAATTTCGAAAACCTCAAATTTTTTGTTACATCACTTTTTTTTAAATAATTATAATATAACTACAGGTACGGAACCCTCGGTGCACGAGACCGACTCGCACTATATATATATATATATATATATATAGTAATGTATTAAAATTCCATAATTGAAGCTCTATAATTTTCTAAATGTTAATAATATATAAATTAAATAATTAGTCTTGCTTATAAGAACTTATGTTAGATGGTAAATTATTGGTTTATTATAATATTTTATTTAACGGAGCAATCTTATCTTTAATATTTAATTATTACAATGTATATACATATATGTGTTTTGTACTTATTACGCAATAAAAAATAGCTATTATGCATTTTAGACTATAAAAAAAATGCAGCAATTAAAAAACAAAGAAATGTTATTTTTTTATAATTTATAATCTCATTAGTAATGTGTGTACCGTGTGTATCAGTTAAATCTGCATTATAATTTTGCACGCCAAAAGGTTGAATATGTCTGGTTTTACAAAAGTTGTAACATCTATTTTAATGTACTTGTATTTGTCATTTCAAGTTAATATTTCAACACACCTAAATTATGGTTCTCGAAAGATGGATGGACAACAAAGTGATCCTATGAGTGTCAGGTTTCTGTTCCCTTAAAATTATGAAATAGCAAAAGTGGCAAAAAACTCGTCTAAATTAAACAATTCAAGTAAATTACTTTTTATAAGAATTTGAACAAGGCCAATGCCTATTTTGTCTCTAGTTTAACGTTTTCCCTAAAACGAACCTATCAAATCCTCTAAACATCATCAGAATATAATATAGATTAAATTAGAATCTGTATGTGATAAACTTGACAGTTGCAACATAACCAGGCTAGTTAACGACATACGGCATAAATTAAACGTTAGTCCAACTTAGCCGTCTATTCTCTCTAAGCTGCCTATTAAAGTTAAGTTTTTGGTTGAGGATACTAACCGCAAACTCACACCAATGCCTCGATGCGATGAGGTCAATATCAATAAATTACTTTATGCTAGGAAATGATACGCTAGATTATATGACCTTCTCTTGGCAACGCCCGCAGTAGAAATAAATCTTATGTCATGAGTGACTTTACAAACATTCAACCAATAATTTGTGGATCACAGAAAGCTTTCACATTGAACCCAGAACGCAGGGTTAAGATTGTTTTAATGCTGAGTTATATTGTTATAAATAATAATAAAATAATAATATATATTCTACCCCATTCACACAACACCGTCTAGTCCCAAACTAAGCAGAGCTTGTACTATGGGTACTAGACAATGGATAAACATACATATACTTTTTTTTGTAAATACATACATATTATACATAGAAACACCCAGACTAAGACAAACATCCATGTTCGAGCACACAAATGTTTGACTAGAGCGAGAATCGAGCCCGCGACCTTCGGCGTAGCAGTCGCTTACACTCCAGCGGCGCTAACCGGTCGTCGATAGCTACTTTTCCCAACTTCTTTCTTTATTTTTCGTGTGAGTTTTCAGATCACCCGAAAGCCTCCCTTGCCGACCTACTACGAACAGCAAGCCAAGTCTCGCTATAAGCGCTCAACAGGTTCAAGGTGCTTTTCTCAGCTAAGCAGCAGTTTAACAGTAGCGAAATTTCAGCAGTTTAATCTATAGCGGACATCTAGCCCACATTCAGCTGGCACCAAATAAGTTTTATTTTCTGAATGGTCTTATGGTAAAAATGGCATTGCCAGCTGAAAAACGAATACATAAGACAGTCGTTAAAATGGAAAGGTATTTGGAGCAACGGACGGCTCTCATACAAGCCTGCAGATTTGAAGATGCCGTAGATATACCTAGTGCTACGAGTAGGAAACTTAAAAGATTGCCTGTAAACTACGTATTTAAACTTATCTACGTCGACTTATTTCGATTAAGAAGATATTCACTCCTCTTATCTTATCTCTAATCCTCTTGGTATCCCCATAGAAATAAAGATTTCAGCAAATCTAGTCATCTGCGATACACACTAGTTTAAACGTTCAGCAGCCTTTATAACAATTAAACATTAACAAATCTTAATTATACTTCGTAAAGCAGAACGCCGAGATCCGCCAACGTCATTAAAATAATTTTCTCAATGAAATAAATGCGGCTAACTTCTGTTAAGCGTATAAAGCTGTCTAACGAAGTCATTTCGATTGTTCGATAAGAAAAATGGAAGAAAGATTTTTAATGCTATGTATAATGTATTTGTTGATCCTTACTAATATCCACTAATATAAAAGTGTGAATATTTGTATATTAAATGCAATGTGACACTGAGTTTGTTTGTTTCTTTTACAGCTCAAATTCAAGCCTGCATTGGCCTTACCCAGTACCCTTCACATAGAAAGTAAAGATAATATAGATTAAGGTAAGTATATATTTATTTATTTATTGTCTCACGCCTGTATCCCCGAAGGGGTAGGCAGAGGTGTAAATATTACACCCACATTTCGCCATGAATTTTTGGTCCCACGTAATAGGGGGCGAGCCTATTGCCGTTACCGGGCACATCACCAGACTCCGGGCTGCTACTGAGCATTCGGAAAAATCCAGTAACAATAGGCTTGTGTCCACTAAGAATAAATCGGTTCGATTGTAGTATCTATAGATGTATTATGATTTTAATGCCCACTGTGCACATTGGCCCAACATGCTGGCCCAACGTATTGGCCCAATGTGTAGAGAGCTACTTGGCGCTATGTTGGCTTAATGTCCAAGCCCCTGTACACATTGGCCCAACTAGCTGGCCCAATAATAAACTTTACATAACATATCTTCACGCCTTTTATCCCCGAAGGGGTAGGCAGAGGTGTATTACACACCCACACTTCGCCAGATATGTTTCGGTCCCAATGTAATAGGGGGCGAGCCTATTGCCATCTACCGGGCACATTATTAAGCGAGCGATAATTAACATTTTTAATACACACATAACTTCGAAAAGTCAGAGGTGTGTGCCCGAGGTACCTGGGAATCGAACCCGAGACCAACGTCTCGGCAGGCCGTTACGTACACCACTGGGCTACCGCCGCTTTTCAGTTCAGTTTCAGCATGTTGGGCCAATGTGTACAGGGGCTTTTAGATGTCAATAAAGTTTATTATTTATTATAAAATACATAGACTCACGCCTGTTTCCCCGAAGGGGTAGGCAGAGGCATATTAAACGCCCACTTTTCGCCAGTGTTTTGATCCCACGTAATAGGTGGCGAGCCTATTGCCGCTTATCGGGATATTTTGTTTGCCAGAGCCTCTTCCGTTGATCGGCAGGTGCACCACTTGCAGGTGAGGTTGGCTTGGGACCCTAAGTTCTTGGTGGGAACCCTAAGCACCCGAATTTTGAAGTGATTTCATTAAAAATATAAAAGGTGTTGACTCGTCATCAAATGTAGTTTCAGGAACCATTATGCAAAGTTTGAAGTTATTTATTATAAAAAGGTTAGATTAATGGTATTTTAAGGGTAATGATAAATGCACTTTTCATCACATAAAGCAATAAATGCAAAAAACTTCCAATACGGCCAGAAGTATAGACAATCGTCATAACACTTTTAGATTTTAGACTAAATACTCGCGAAATAAAAAAACAATTGACTGCACGATTAGCATAGTGTTTTAAGGGGTCGCCTCGCCACTTGACACTGCGCCAAGTGTTGTGGGTTCGATTCCCACACGAGATAACACTTTGTGTGATTCATAAATTGTTGTTTCGAGTCTGGGTGTTCATTGTGTCCGTTAGTTGTATGTTTGTAAAGTCCCCCGCGAAACATTATTTAGTCCTAGGGCGGATTGCTACATCGTACAATATCTATGCAGTGACCCGGTGCATAATAACCGATACTCTAACGTTTATCGGCCCTGATAAAAACTGACCAACTGTTAGGCACGAGCCACTTGTAACTATGAGAAGGTTTAGGCTCCGGTTCGCAGACTTGACATGTTATCTGAAAACATTATGAAGAACTCCGATATGCAGGTTTCCACCCGCACTGTTTACTTTCACCGTTTACCAATCGATATTTAATAATTTAGTACGCACATAACTTCGAAAAGTCACCGATGCGCACTGTAGGCTTTGACTAGAGATCCTCCGTAGGAGCTAGTTAGGCTACCGTTGGTTGCATTCATTCGCTCGACTTTTAGCGTATACTTATCTTATTATCTTAATATACATATATTTTCTCCAATACATATATATAATTTATTCGTATGTAACAAATACTTACTACAAAAATATGAACCCACAATTTAAACACAAACTCAAGTCGTGAAATACTTGGCGTAGATATTCCACAGCTAGGTTAGTTAATTTTCCATTTTGCGGTAGCTTTAATACACTAACGTATAAATGAAATAAATCCTCACTTGGCTTGCTTATAGGATTTACGTTGCTAGAGTATACGCTATATGAGTTTTCAAGCAGTAAATACGGTTTATCAAGTGGAAGGTCAACGTTTTATTTCAAGAATATCTGTTGCTCAAATGTGAGTGATTAGTAATTATTCATACTTAATTATTTTGGTTACGAAATCAGTGTTAAAGGATATTATAGTTTAACTAGAGGAAGCACATAGTTGCGCCCCCACATTTTTTTAAATTTAATCGTTTCTTCGTGATCCCGTGCGAATTTCGGGCAATCACTTCTTAGGGCTACGGTCCCCAAGGAACATACAATAGTTTTGGCTGTGCCTTGTCTGTCAGCTGTCAGTTAGTTAGTAACAGGATAAAAAAAAATGTGTTTCTCCAAATTATTTATTTTTACTTTGGTCGATAGCCCATTTGAGTAAACACATCTTGCCTGCAGCGTAAGTAAACATTCCACCTGCCGCGCGCTGCACACAAGCTGCGATAAAACTCCACAAAAACGGAAACGATAATTGCATGCGGGCTCTATGGCATGCGGGATGCGACGACCAGTGAATATAATAGTGACAATTACGGAGAAATTGACAACATACATCAAAAAATTAAAGCGTTGTTGAGAACCTTGCTGAAAAGTTGAAAAGTCATTTAGCAATGCCTAGTAGTGACGACATAACACACGTTCATACTTAAATACACTCACGCCTTTTTCCCATCGCGGTAGACAGTAATAATAGAATGCCACTTGCTGATGTCCTTGAAAATCTCTATGTTTTTGGAGCCATTTATTGGAAACAAACATAATAAGTAATGTATCCATTTAAAATCAAACTCACTGCTGATATGATTATTTCTTAGCTGATAATTCTCTAACTAATACATTCAAAGAAAACCTTCTAGAAAACACTTTATTAAAACCTTTTCTTTGATTAAGAAATTGACGCTCTCAAGAACTTAATCAACGGAGATAGATACGAAAGATAACTAGAGCACTAAGACACCTGAGAAATTTTCACTTTCAGAAATTATTAGAACATCGTCTTAATTCTTTCTAGGCAATTTTTATTAATTTGATTTGTCCGAAATATTTGATATGTTAATGTTGAAATACTAGCAGAATAGTGACAATCATCTTTTGAAAATTTTCAAACTCTAATGAACTTAATAAGTGGTGCAGAAAAAGTTAATATACATACATAAGTATAAATTGTTATCACTAATTTGTATTTTTAATAATGTGTAACCGTATGTTTTTTCAAATCATAATTTAATATAGATATACGCTAATTTCTATAACCTTATCCTTCAAACTTTCTTCCGTTAACCATGGAATATGGTTATCCATTTGGGTTGCGGAGGTCAAACAGGCAGTCGCTCTGTGGAGAAGTTAATATTCTGTCAATTCCTGTTAGACTAGTTATCTGACTCCGGGTTGCTACTGAGAAACGGCTAGGAATAAATTAGAGTAAATTACAGGAATAAGGGCTACTAGTCTTTCCCGGTGTGTTGTCTTCTTTGAAATTTATGCCTTTGCTTCAAGTATAAAATATTAAAGAATCAAACTTGTATATTTACGCTGTAGTTGATAGCAATCAATTGGTCAATTTTCCTTAAAATAAATATATACTAATGTTACACAGCAGCGACTATACTACTAAACATAAAAGTACTAGGAATACAATAAATCTTATGTCAATATTCACGTTCAAGTTAGCTCAAAGTTACAACAAACGGCACCCCGAAGTTGACGCTACTTGCACTCTTAAGCTTTAAGGTTTATGTAACTTACACTACCAACTAAAATGTACAAACAAAATTTTGCAAAGAAATACGGAGGTATTAAGAAAAAGGTGGACGATCTGCGACATTCGCCGCAATGCATTTAATAAAATACGAAGACAGCTAGAAAAAGGTAACTATGAAGTGTTAGTAACAGAAGCAACAAAGCCGGCGGAAAAGTTGTTAGCAGCTGTAAATAGAGCAATTATATCTCGGGTTTCTACTCGGCTTAGACTGGTCGGTTATATTGAAACGCGTTTGTTCAAAAATGTAATTACTTTACTAAATTAATATATTATTATTATAATAAATGAAATAAAATAAATTTTTATCAATTATTTTTTGATGACCGTACAGTTATTGCACACGTAGAAGATTTTAAAATGTAGATTTCAGCAGTCACCTCGTCTTTTCTAGTATTGCAAGTTCAATGTCCAATTGTCCCCAGATAACAAAAGTTCCAGACACAAAGTTTTTTATCTAGAAAACAAAACTTTGTGAGTTTTTTTGAGATTCATAATTATGGTTGTTTCGATTTTTGTGTCTGTAAATGTCACAGGATATCACTTTATGTGATTCACAAATAATTGTATTGTTATGAGTCTGGGTGTTTCTTGATTAATTCGAGGATGTGAATTAAACTTCGCGAGGTCGAATAACGCAAGCTACACTAGTTGATTATATAAAATTACTTTGTAATAATTATCCAGATTTTCTTGTACCATAGGCCGTCATATCAATAAACTTTGTTTAGTAAAACATGAGTACCTACTTATTAAAAATTAACAATTTTTAAGTAAGTAGGTCTGATTGGCGCCTCTAAGTATTGTCAGTGGGAATTGTTATTTCTTAGAAAAGTTCGACACTATCGACTTGGTAAATATGGAGAGGTCGCAATGACTACGCAAGCATGTGTGCGAACATGCTACTGCTGATGAGTAACAGTAAAGTTTAGGCGGCTCTATATACTTGTTGATATCTTGTTGTATATAACATGTTGGACATAGGTATTAAACAACTGATTTAACGTTATTTAACGTGGTCTGAAGACGAGTTTACGTGGATATCAGGGAATAAGATTTAAAACTGACCATAGTCACACGCACATAATGTGTTTTCGTAGTTAAATAGAGACGATTTTCCCGTAAAATACATATAATTTCCCTCAGCACTCTACGTTTTACTCACTTGCCTCTACCTCAAAACTCAATACAAGTATATCATACTTGTGTTGAGATATAGGCCATATTTCTTTTCACAGTTCAGCTATGCATATTTTCAAATTTTTGATCTCTGAAGTAAAAACGGATATAGGTAATTAATTTTACAATAGCCTGTGTAAGTAGATAATAAGTGTAGGCGTCAATGCTGTCACTTCCATGTTCACCATGATTAAGGTTCGCTTGAGTTCGGTCATACATTCACCGTTGATTGGAAGTATTTATGATCTATAGAATTTTTCTAACCTGACCCGAGCGGATAACATACCGATTATCATTACCACAATTAAAAATGTAAATGTGTAAATGAATGGGTTACTCGTCAAATGCCTCCTTTATGCTGATGATCAGGTAATACTTGCATCTTCAGCGGAGGAGTTGCAGGAGATGGTAGCAATCATGCATGGTGCGTTAGAGAGGAAAGGAATGAAAGTGAATGTAAGTAAAACGAAAGTTATGGTTTTTGAAAAGGAGGAATGCGTTACGGCTTGTAATGTTTTGATCGATGGGCAGCGAGTGGAACAAGTGAATGAGTTTGTTTACTTAGGTACGTTGTTTACAAGAGATGGTAAGAATGAAGAAGATATTGAAAGGAGAGTTAATGCAGGTAAAAGTGTGAATGGAGCTCTGAAAGCGTATATGAACAGTCAAAACGTGTCCAAAAAGGCACGTTTGGCTGTACATAGAGGCGTGTTAGTGCCTACCCTTATGTATGGTAGTGAAAGTTGGGTATGGCAGAAGAGATTTGAAAGTAAAATAAATGCTGTAGAAATGAGAGCACTGAGAAGTATGTGTGGTGTGTCTTTGACCGACAGAGTAAAGAATTGTGTGATACGAGAGTGGTGTGGGGTAAAAGAAGATGTAGTGACAAGCATTGAGAAAGGCATGTTAAGATGGTTTGGGCACATGGAGAGGATGGATGACGATAGACTGACAAAGAAGATATATCAGGCTAGTGTGAATGGAGCAGGACAAAAGGGAAGACCTAGGCGGACGTTTTCTGACCAGATTGGAGACATCCTGAAAAAAGGACAAGTCAGAAGTACCCTTAACAGAAGAGCATGCATGAGAAACTTGATGGGAGTGAGTGAAGCAAGTGAGGTATGTCAGGATCGTTGCAAATGGCGTTCCGTAGTCTCTGCCTACCCCTCCGGGAAACAGGCGTGAGTCTATGTATGTATGTATGTATGTATGTAATTAAAAATGTATTTATAGATAAATTCTGCGAAGCCTGTTAGTCTGTTAGTCTCTATATGATTTCTTATTAAACAGTGAAGGAAAGCACCGTGAGTACAGTCTCATATCTGAAAGTTCTCTGTAGTGTAGTCATCCCGTGCTGACCAGCAAAGTGGGCAATCGCCTTACTCTTCTATTCTAACGAGAAGAGACCTGTGCCGAGCAGTTGGGCACATTATAGACAAGGCTAATTACTACTACTACTACCATCCACCACGACCGTCATGGTCGTGGTGGATGGTAGTACTTGCCTTATAATTCAACTCATTATGTTTCAATTTTCTATTATGAAATGATATGCTTTCTTCAAAACTGTAATAATGTGAAATGTCATCACTCAGACATAATGTATTATTTGTGCGAAGAATATTTTAAAAGTACCAAACTGAACACATTCAAAACCCAAATACTCTACAACAAAACACCAAAGTATTGAGCATCAAAGTGCGATAGCAATACTCACAATTTATATAAATATGAATAACAATTTGAACTTACAACAACACGAAGAAGCCAAAGAGAAACTTACAAAATACAACATAAACGCATACTATCCAACACTAAATTACAAAACATACAACTATGAATCTCGTGTCGATGTTTCAAAGTTGCAACAAACGGCACAACACGGTTGACCCTACTTGAACTCTCATAAACTTTACTAGAAACTATACCACCCACTAAAATGTATGGACGTTGGGTCGTGGAGAAAATAGGACTTTTATTTCTAAATAGAATGATCTGTGACAGTCGCCACAACGCTATTTATAAGATACGAAGACAGCTAGAAAAAGATAACTACGAGTATAAAGTGTCAGTAACAGAAGCAAAGACGCCGACGGAAGAATTGTTAGCAGCTGTAAATAGAGCAATTATTTCTCGGCTTTTTACCCGACTTAGACTGGTCGGTTATATTAAAACGTGTTCGTTCAAAAATGTAATAGCTACTGTACGTGATGGCGTCTCCTGGGTATTTGTATTTTAATTTGCGTGTATGCACGTGATCGTGGAAAGTTTATTTGTAATTTATTATGTATGTACTGTGTGATAGAATCGCTAACTTTGAAACTCACATAGGTACGTTGAGCATAAGTGGTAATTTAAATTAAACTACAGTTTACGGATTTTATCGCGTTGTATTGGTTTCACTAAGTTATTACATTTGAAACTAAAGATCTAGAAACTATATTTTTAATTTATTACTAGCCGACGTTTCGAATTTTTTACAGAATTCATGTTCACGGCAGATTGAGGTGATATTTGTCTTTTTCTTGAATGTATAAGTAATCTCAAAGTACCCGAACATTTTTCAACTACTGCTGTTACTATTTACGCAGAATGAGCTCACAGTGTCCTTAGGTCTTCTGGTGACTTTGTCCTTCTTGGGTTTTATTAGCCTTATGACAGGGTCCCAAGCTGGAGGAACATTCTAACCATCTTCCCTATTGAAATTAGGGTGTTTTTTAATTTCAATAGCCTCTCGTATCATCCTTGGAAGAAATCGATGTTATTTTGCGAGTATCTGTGGTTCGTCAAATCGCAGGTAGTGGTTGGGTCCTTGTTCCACATGTTCACACACAACAGACTTTGTTGAGCGATATATGATATATGATATATTATGTTCTTTGAGTCGAATGTCTATGCTTCTCTTGGTTTGTCCAATGTATGAGAGCCCACATTCACAGTCAATTTTGTTGACACCGGCCTCTTGCAAGGGTTGCAATTGACACTTGACAGATGGTAATAATTGACTGATCTTCGTTGGCGACTTGTAGTAAGTTTTGATAGAAGCTCGCTTCAAGATGTAGCCAATTTTGTAGGTCACGCCCTTGATGTATGGGAGGACAGCAGGTTGTTTTTCTACTGTGGCTGGTTTTTCTTTCTTCTGGGATCCGTGACAGAGGCGCGGCGGTCGGAGCTTGTTGTCTTGCAGAACTTGCCTGACATGTTGAAGCTCAGCGATCAGGTATTTCTTGTCACAGATCCCGCGGGCTCTCTGAAACAGAGACATTCCTACAGTAGCTAACTGTTTAGGATGGTGGTGAGATTCACCGTTTATGTACCTATTTGTATGGGTCTTTTTCCTATACACAGTATGGCTTAAGGAGTTGTTTTATTCCTGATGACAAGTACATCTAAGAAAGCTAAAGACTTGTTTGCCTCTAATTCCATTGTGAATTGTATTTGGTTATTAATAGAATTAAGATGGTTTAGGAAAGCATTAACACTATCTGTTGGTAAAATTGTGAAAGTGTCATCTACATACCGCTTGTAGAACCTCGGTGTGATGGTGGCAGTCTGCAGGGCTCGCGCCTCGAAGTCCTCCATGAAGATGTCAGCGACAACAGGCGATACTGGAGAGCCCATTGCTACACCGTCTACTTGTATGTAGTATTTCTTGTCCCATAACAGATATCCCGTTGTCAGGCAGTGTTTGAGTATTTCCGCATATTCCTCAGGCATGTTGTTTTCTGTCAGCTTCCTTCTAGTAATTTCTACACAGTCATGTAAATTAAAAATATAGTTTCTAGATCTTTAGTTTCAAATGTAATAACTTAGTGAAACCAATACAACGCGATAAAATCCGTAAACTGTAGTTTAATTTCAATGTATAACATTCGCGTAAAATCAAGAAGATATTATGTGGTAATCTTAAGAAGACGTATTCCGATCGAACTCGAATCTTTCTCGGCGTAAATTGACTCTTGCTTATCAGTTAATAAACAATACTATTTACAGGTGTCATTGATTTAATTTTTATTTTAATTTTTTTTTGGATTTTTTCTTCACTTCACATAAAGTAGCATTGAAAATATTTTTTGAATATATCCGACTTACAAAAAATCTTCAAGTATAATTACCCAAACTTTTTCTCAAGTTACTATTTCACTTAATTAGCCCATAAGTGATATCAGTGCATTTTAGTTTGCTTAGCATTCCGTACACACCATTAGCGAAATCGATACTAACTTTTCCAAGAAAATAACATTCCCCTTGGCAATACCTAGACGCTCTAACCGAACCTTCTTACTTAAAACTTATAAATAAGTATTCATATTTTAACTTAACGAAGTTGGACAAACATGAACCGACATACTGCGACTTTGCGTTATTTTGAACACTTCGAAGTAAAACTCTTTTGGTCTAAATGCGAAAACATCTTCATTGCTAAATGGTAAAAGTTTAGAAGAAAATATAAGAACATTTTTGGTGGGATATGAAACGTTTGTAACTTTTGTCTTAGAAGTTGGTCTCATAGGGAAATGTGTTTAAACCCTTGATATTTTCAAACTCTCCAATTAAAATACGGGCATTTCATTAAGGCTCCGAAAGGACACTAGGCTCTAGGTTCGTGTATTTGTTTTACAGATAAAATTTTGATGTCGATATGTTAGATTTAGAGAAAAATAAAGAAAGCGGTACCGTTTGAATTCTTTCTTTTATTAGTTTCCTATATAGAATATTTTAAATCAATAAACATATAATACTTCCGTTACAGACTGAATGGCAAACAGTAGCTGAAGCTACTGGACGCAAGAAGCTGATATTTGCATTGTATAATCCGTGGGAACTGTAGGACGCAATAAGCGAGGATATTCCGAAATTTCTAAGGAATCTGGCAGATCGGGGCTAAATTAAAAAAAAAACATGTGCAGTCGTTGCTGAGGGCATCCTCTGATAGTATATGTGTTGGAAGTAATGACCATAAAAATATTCTAAGGTAAGGACGCATGCTCTATAACAGACGGATACTGCGCATGTGCGATCTCATAGTCTGTCAGTTCTCTCATATATTTTCTTTTGTTATGTCATTATGTTGTCCGCTTATATACATTAATATACAATATTCAAACTGTCTTTGCTATTAACTACAACAATATTTAATAAAACGTAATTTCTGATGTAGTGATATTACAATTAAACTTCACCTCACCTCTAGTTAGACATTTTATTTCTAGACGACATAAACTCACTCTCATATTGCTACTATTTTAAATAACTCTTTGTTAAAATACCACGTTGTTCACAAATGCAGCTAGAACAGTCGAACACAAAATGCATACGAAATAATTCACCAACTCATTTGCACCTTGGTTTATAAATTAAAGGGGTTTGGGTAACATTGTATGGACCAGTGGCGTCATATTTTTTCCAGCGGCCACGAATAATTTTAATAATACTTTGTAGTACTATATTAAATATATACATAACTTAAATTATTTTTGTCCTAAGTAACATCGGAGCTCAGGTTTTAGCATTTGAAGATTTTCAGAATGTCGTCAATATAAACTAATATAGAGTCGCGCTTAGTGTCTTACTTAAGATTATTTACGTTTTAAGATAGTTCACTGACATGACATCAATGTAATAGGACATAAACGAAATAATAAAACCATATGTTCATGCTTTAAAATATTATATTACACAGTTTGTTATCTTCGTACATTTCATTCTCAATATCATGTCTTATAATTGTATCTAAGAATTGCGCCGGTGGAGATATGCTTTTTTGATATCTGCCCCATCCCACGTACCATATAATTGACATTACATGGGAACAACAGCCCAAGGTCCGTTTCCCAACCACTCATGAACAATAATGCCCTAACAACGCATTTAACCCTTGCGCAGCTCTCTCGATGAGTATACACATAGTCGCGATTGGATTCTTCCTCTAAGAAGCCACGGATCAATCCAATTGAAGCTCGTCATCATTTCTGAAAAATCAGAGTTAGGTTCTTTGTATACTTCGTTCGTCGGAAGGGAGTGGCTTTGGCTGTCAGTATTGACGCCTTCAACTCTCTTCCGTGGCTAGCAATTAGGGAGGCACGATTACATCACAACATGCCTCCATATCTGCGTAAAATCGTCGGGACGTATCTGTGCGACAGGTCCATTAACTGTACTAGTATGGGTCGGGACGGCTTTGAACACCGGAGGGAGGTCACGTGTCAGTGTCCCCAGGGGTCAGTGTTAGGACCCCTGCTATGGACCCTCGCATACGATGCAGTTCTGAGGAACAGTCTACCCCCCGGCGTGAGTGTCATCTGCTACGTGGACGACACTCTAGTGTTAGCAAGATGGTATGGTATGGCTTCCCTGAAGTAATTCAGCTCGTGGAATTGGGAGTGGCTTGTGTCGTCCCGTCGTCCGACAGATAAGTGGGCTGGTAGCGCCTTATAAGACCGAGGCGCTGTGATTCCACAAGAAACGACAGACTGTGGTTCCATCTAGCTTATAAGAGTGGATGGTGTGGAGGTCCGAGTAGACCGGTACATTAAGTACCTCGGGCTCACCCGCGACAGCCGCTAGAGCTTCAAGGAGCATTTCGAGCGTATGGTCCCTTGAGTTCGCGGATCAGCAGGAGCCCTTCAAAGGCTGCTTCTGAACTTCAGGGGTCCCTGAGAAGAAGTTCGCCGTCTCTATTGTGCGGTCGTACGATCCATGGCCCTTTAAGGAGCGCCTATATGGGCCACACGCCTAGCGGCCTCCTCACGCTGTAAAGCCAAGCTCAATAGCGTGCAACGGGTGGCGGCCATTCGGATCGTACGAGGATGCCGCACAATTTCATCAGAAGCGGCGAGAGTTCTGGCTCGTTTCCCGCCCTTTGATATTCTGGCAAACATGGACGCGAAGGTCTATGACCAGACTCGCGTAGTTCACCGGGAAGCGAACGGGAATGTCCAGGATGCGCAAACACGAATAAAAATACGTCATGAAAATATTACACTATCTATGACGGTGGGTAAAACTTACCCGTTTTGAATTGAAACACTTGTATCTCACTACACGAGCGGCGTAATAATGATGTAAACAATAATACAAATAGAGGGTAGTTGTATCTCCAGCTATACTGGCGGATAAGTAAGATGGACGTCAGGAAAAATAAATATACCCTCTTAAAATCACCTCGGGTAAATATTACCCAGCGTCAACGACGCCGGGTTAAAACACTTTGATACAATTTATAAAAAGGCATTTAAGAAACGAAAAAGACAGATTCGAGAAAATGGGTTGAACTTTCGCTGGATCACAAAGGGAGTAAGAGTTTCTAGCAAGATGAAACGTATTTTACTTTCTGGAAAATCTAATACCAATGATGCTAGCATACAACAGTATAGACAGCGATATATCGCTTTGTATAAAAAGACCATAAAGATGGCTAAGAAATTAGCCGTGCAGATTCAGATACCAAGGTTTAAAAATGTTTCGAGGAATATCTGGAAAGTAGTAAATCGACATAGAAATAAAGGACAAGGTTCAAAGGAACGACTTATTTTGAAAACTAATCCCTTGGATGTAGCAAAAACTTTTGCTGAACAATTTGGGCAGAATTTTTATGGTAGTTCAGGATACTCACAGAGCGCAATTGAAATTCTAAAAAAATATACTGATAGGGTGGATAATGACATAACATGGGATCCTGTAACGTCTAAAGAAATAAAAAGTTTGGTAAACAAAATGGTAAATAAATCTTCCTGTGGCTACGATGACCTACCAATTACAGTAATTAAAGACAATGTGGATTTATTATCGGAACCTTTGAGTTATTTCTATAATAGTTGTTTTCAACAAGGTATCTTTCCAGACCAGTTTGAGATAGCGAAAATCATACCGGTCCATAAAAAGGGTTCTAAAAAGGATCCTAAAATGTACAGACCCATTTCCTTACTACCAACGTTGTCTAAAATATTTGAAAAGCTAATAAAGGCCAGAATCACCAGACACTTCAAAGTGAATAGGGTACTAAACCGGAGACAATTCGGATACCAGAAGAACGTAGGCACACAAGATGCAATAGATAGCCTAATCAAAGACGTTACTACGGAAATGAACCTAAAGAAAAAAGTAGCGGGACTCTTCCTAGATCTGAGTTCCGCCTTTGATACAGTAAATCATGAGTTATTATTGATAAAATTAGAGCACTATGGTATCAGAGGAAATGCCATGCAGTTACTCACGTCGTATGTAAAAAATAGAAAAATGTATGTCGAAATACAAGCCGTGGATTATGACCACGCTCAAAGGGGTAATTCTAGTATTGGATTCGAGTGTGCTTTTAGGTCCAAATTAGTAGAAATCCGAACTGGCGTGCCGCAAGGTTCAATACTGGGTCCATTGTTTTTCATTATTTTTATCAATGATCTTATAAATTATGTCAGTAAAACATCGAAAGATTATATACACTTCGTAGTGTTTGCCGATGACACGAACGCAATAGTCTCAGCTACCGATATAAATGTTCTCAATTTAAATGTAAACGAAGCATTAAACATCCTTCATAGTTGGTTCACAACAAATAGCCTCAAACTTAATTCGAGTAAAACCAGCGTATTGCTCTTTAGATCCACCGCCAAAAATAAGGACGACCTGAAAAGCATACTTGATGGTGAGCCAGTCAATGTTGTCAAGGTAACCAAGTTTCTTGGAGTTTACGTCGATGAATTACTAAGTTGGAAACATGAACTATCTAATCTTGAATCGGCCATAAGTTCAGCTTGCTATGTTTTGAGAAGTCTCCGTAGTGAGGTAAACTTGGCACACCTTAAAATGGTGTATTACGCTCTGGTAGAATCTAAGCTGAGATACAGCATTCTTTTCTGGGGAGGTAGCTATAGTTACAATACGCAAAGAGCGTTCATTTTGCAAAAACGGGAAATTTGAACGATAGTCTCAGTAAGACAAGAAGTGTCGTGTAAAAGTTATTTTCAAAAGCTTAAGATTCTCACAGTGCCAAGTTTGTACATTTTAGTGTTACTAACTTACTTTGCCAAGTATGCTCACGAGTACGAAACGGAAGGAGAGAGACTACAAAGAGAGGAAACCAGAAGAAAAGATTTTATGACCAAAAAAGTACCTCATCTTAACATAGTAAAACATAGCTCCATACATAGATCAATAATATTATTTAATAAACTGCCTGTAGCATTAAAAAGCATTCTATATAAAAGTTACTTTCCGGTTAAGTTAAAAGAGTTTCTTTTAGAAAGGTGTTTGTACTCTATTGATGACCTATGACATTAGAAAAATAATTACTTGACATGTGCTTAATTATATGTTATGTTTGAAATATATTTTCATAGTATTGACGTAAGTAATCCTAATTTATATTATTGACATCATTTAAATATTGACATACCTAATCAATTCAACTTTTTTTTGACGTTTATATCGGAAAGGAAACAAGCACAAGTTACTAATATGGACATTTGTTTTTGTTTTTGTGAAATTGAATATTAGTCGATATCTTTTTGCTATTGTGTTACATGTATGTTTTTTCTCAAGGTGTGTGGGTCTTTTTTCTAATATTTTTATCATTACTTATACTGTTTTTTTTATCTAATGTATCTACCTATAATTATATTCAAACACAATGTAAAAATTGTTACTGAATAAATGAATTGAATTGTTCATGGGAAGAATAGGAGACGGGGGAATGGGAGCACGCCTTACCTTGTACGTCAGTCCTCCGTCCTTGCAAATGGCGGCCGCCTGGTGTCTCTTCGGGACTCCTGAAGATTCACTAATCACTCCGTCTGGATCCAACCCAGAATTATACAGTTTCACTACACTTCACTCGCGGGCGGTTTGTTGCGTTTATGGTATAAAGCGGTAAAAATATGGCGGTGCGGTACATGTGTTCGGCGCAACACAGATTGTTCTAGACTGTTTCGCAGCGTCGTTGAATTCTTGCGACCAATCAGCGAGGCGTGCCTTTGAGAGGGAAGGAATAAAAGGATCGCTCGCATTGGACGAGCAAGCGTGGAACGATTGACGTTGATGCAATCAATTCTCGATAGAAAGATAGATGGCGCCACCACTTGGCAAATATCTTTAATCGCCCAGATTGTCTATGCCTTTTACATTGTGTCCCTCTTGGTCTTATGTCTATACATATTATAAAATTAAGTCTTCGCCGCGACCTGTCTGTCTGTATAAACACGATAAAGTCAAAATTTACCGGACGGATTTTTTTATTGCCTAGGAAGATTCAGCTGTAAATTTGATGCGGGTGGAGGCCGCATATAATTATAATACAGTCGTCTACTAAATATTTAAACAAAATATAGAAGACTGTAAAGAGAAGTATGATCTGACTTCCTGCCATATATTTTCTTATCTCACAAAAATTTCCAAGCGGTATCAGCCCGGTGAGGTATCCGGGCCACGTACAAGGGTAATGAATCGAATTTGTCATGATTTCGTACCAGACCTTGCAATCTTTTGACGGCTTTTATTTCTTATGCTGGCTCTATACTGTTTGGCAAAACTGTTAATGCCTTGCCATAGCTCTAATATCCTAGTCTATTTCCTAACTTCGTGACGATATCTATGCCAATTCATAATAATAAGTTTCACAAATCCATCGCTGCCGATTTCATTATGGATGTATTTCTAAGCTGAAAAAGTGCTCATAAATTTCAGTTCGTCACGCTCATACTTCTTCTGCAGCTATAATGCGAAAACTTCGATTTTATACATAATATTATAACAACGAAAATACAAGTTTATTAACGAGGTTTAATACCACAAAATAAGTAAGTAAACGTGATTACCCCCGTTAACTTGTATGATACTCAAGTATATTCCAAAGTTAAGATATTCATACTTTCAAACCGATTTATAAAGGATAAGATTTCTTTTGCTTTAATTAATTGATTTTACAACCGCCTTTGTAAGTAGGTATATGGCGTCAATGCTGTCACTTCCATGCCCACTATGATTAAGGTTCGCTTGAGTTCGGTCATATATTCACCGCAGATTGGAAAGGACTGTAGATTGATCAATAGAATTTCCCTATCCTGTGCCGGGTGGTTCTTTGTTGATCAACCGACTGTGTACATCTGCCATTATTCGAGAGACAAATTAACGCATACAAGCTTAGAATAAAAAAATAAACGTTTTTCTATATATACTTTTTTTTCTTCCCTTACACTTAACACTAACGTCGAGCGGTAGGAAAGCCAAGACTCGGTAATCTAGTTATAATAATATCTACATAGAAAACATTTCAAATGAGCAACGTGTTGTATCAGGTTAACAATTTTATTGTACGTTGGTTTACAATCTTCTTAAGTTTTGAGTTGATTGTGGTTACCGTAGACGAGTTTTTAGATATTAAAGTAATTTATTGCAGAAAAACCACAAACTGATTGAGGGCAATTGTCTCAGGACGTAAATAACATAACATTACTCCACGCCTTTTTCCTCAAAGGGGTAGGCAGAGATGTATTACACACCCACACTTTGCCAATTATGTTACAGTCCCAATGTAATATGGGGTGAGCCTATTGCCATCTACCGTGCATATTATTAAGCGAGCTATAGTTAATATTTTTAATACACACACAACTTCGAAAAATCGGAAGTGTGTGCCTGGGGTACCTGGGGATAGAACCCGAGACCACCGTCTTGGGAGCCGGTTACGTACCGCACTAGTCTATCGCCGCTTTTCTTGTAAGATATAGAGTCGCACGGTAAATAATATTCTCTTAATGCACCCCCACGATCCCCAAGGAACAAACATACAAAATTTCAGCCTCTGGCACCCAGTAATTTTGGCGGTCCGTTGTCTGTCAGTCAGTCAGTAACGCAAAGATTTAATATATACAGATTTGTATGACATTGATGAATATACCGTCAAAATAGACAGCAAGCACGAGCGTGCAAAACGTGTACGATAGAAGTTCAAATCTAAAATTTAACTCGAATGCCCGTCTTGGACAGTATCCAATATAATTTATTAGCCATCTGACAGATTTGTGAATCTCCGAAGTTAATCGCTCCATATGCTACTTTAAAATTATAACTCTGTAGACAAAGTTACGTAGGGATACATTCCCATGGTGCTATAATATTTAAAACATTATTTAATTATATAATTGCTTGTCGACATAGCCATTATTCAACCTGAAGTCACCAGATTCATCAGAATAGGTACCTTTATGGAAGAATAAGCGATTAATAGCACCATTCAGGATAGTTGCGTCTGTTTCTGTGAGATGTGGCAAGTGTTGGTTGCATTCACCATTGTACAATTAAATATGGCCTCAGTTTTATTTAGCTACACGATCTCATGGAATGTTCACGTAACGTAGAGTTTGTTTTCTCTAGCAGAAATGCTTCAAAATGCTACAATTATATTAACTGATGGCTCGTCAGCCATTTATACCGACGATATTATAAACAAACCGGACAAATGTGATGTAATACTATATAGTAAAGAAACAAGATCAGCGCTTTAACTATTATGTTTTAGTATTTAGAGTTAGATCGCTACTGTGCTACAAATTTCATCTAAGGCCGTTTGTTTTGGCTATTTCTTAAAACAATCATCGTTACGCCATGCTGCGATGGTACTAACTCTGTAAATGCGTAGTGTTTTTAGAAATCTGAAATGCACCTAATTATAATTGACTTAATATCTAACATTTACGATATTTATTATTGAATTAAATAATATTTAAGTAACAATGTTTTAACTATTAGCAAATATATAGGCAAAGTACAGAATTACTCGTGAAATATTAACATTTAATCATCCGAATGAGAGCGGGAAATTTGCAAAGCCTGAGAGGTTAGCAAAACATGTCGTACCTTTCATTTTCTTCTCTAGCAAAAATATGAGAATCTACATAACGCAAAAATCTTCCAAATTACCTTGAAGCCTGACAAAAGCCACGTAAATCAGGCACTGACAGCCGCTTGTTTTGAATGGCCCAAAATTTGTCACAACAAATTATACAATCGTGCTGGTGAAAAGGGTGGCCCTTTTTTACACGACGCGAAATAATTCTGTAATTGGAGGTAGAATTAAATTGACCTTAATAAACGAAGGCTTGTGGACGTATTGAGTGGATAATACCTAAATGTTTCAATATAATTTATATGTATTTTAGCTTTTTATTCACGACAAAGATATTTAAATGAGCACAATTGCATAATAATAGAAGAATATTAGCGTGCCATGGTGACTTTTGACGTCAATCGAAATTTATTTGGGTCTTTAGAAAAGAATTTATGTAAGTTTTACTTATCACCATACTGATAGATCTTGGCATCAGCTAGGTGCTTGAAATTAAATGACAAATTGTTTAAAACTCATTTAAAAAAATGGTTGTTTAAAAATGTATTTTATAATATGTACGACCTTTTTGGTAAAAAAAAATTCGTAACGCAATATGTAACTTTACATTTGTATTTTTGTAATTTCTTTTGAATCTTGTAATTTCTTGATATTCTTATATTGCATACCCGACAGGGGTAGACTGTAAAAACCAAATTTTTCAAAACTGTAATATCTGCCTATGTACACAGTTGTGCAATAAATAAATATTTATACTTATCTAATTTAATGATAATAGTCTTTTGTATCGTCAAATATGTACCGATATACATAGAGTTTAATTATAAACACATTTTGCCGGTTTTTCACAGTCCAGCGGACTTATTCTTGCAACCCATCACGAAATTCAAAACCTTCAAATTGAAATTGATCAATATCGCTACTCAAGGCATTGTACCTGAGCTACCAAAGCAGTTTCCAATTAATACTCACACACTCTTTGTTACTGCTTTAAAAGACGGTCGAACAAGCAATACCAAAAATACCCAAATTCTTAAACAATAATTGCCGATCGCAAAATGTTTAAGAACCACAAAAGCGTGGTAGCATCAAAATCCAGTACAATCAATTATTTGAAAATCATTCTCTTCAACAAAACCTATAGAAGAAGGCTTTGCCCGGAAGGAGCTTTGCTCAGATGTTACATAGAGGAGTCTATAAATATGCTAAGTCAAAACTGCTAAGAAAATGTACCTACCTGCTTTAATTGTGAACCAATTTTTTCTATATTTCTATTTGGCAGCTAACAATGAGCTACTAATATGTTTTTGGGAAGTTGGCTAATTTTATTCTGGACATTGAGTGACACTACTGTCGCATCACTATCCATCAATCCAGCTCATTTGTTGTGTGAGTAACTATTCATAAATTACTGCGCACGCCTGTCTGCGTATAGACTCGAAACTTTCTACCCCTTTCGTGTAACTTTAAGAGTGTTCGTAAACATTGCATAAAGTTATATTAGGGTTTTTTCAATATGCCTACGTATGTGTTTGTTGGGAATGGACCCATCTGTTATGTATTCTGTGAATCGTTTGAGCGCTGAGTCTATGGAATAGAACAACATTGTGACGCACTAACAAACTTTTTCGTTAAAACTTTTTGGACAATTCTCATGGTGCGGTTTAACTTTCTTGCACATAGCGCACAAACTTTAATGTAGGGTGGGTAAAAATGGGTCTATAGTGCATTGTCTGTTTTTTTTCGTCTGTAGATACGTAGATACCTCTTTGAACGCCAGAAGTGGATAAAGCCCTGCTATTTAAAAAATTGATGACTTGAAGAGTTGTGCATAAACTAGGTATTATAAGGTCATTCTCAGCCGGCTCAAATAAGCGCGTCCAGGTCGAAATTCAGTACAAAATGGATAACTAACAACTTGATATTTTTTTCTATAATAGATAGGACTTCATATTAGGTGTCACAAGTATTATTTTTTAAATAAATAAAATGCAAGGGAATAAAAAAAAAGAAAAACCTTGCAAATATTGACCTCGGTGCCGCGTCCGGCCCTCGGATTGCGAAGGAAAATATTTTTTTCTATTTTTCTTCAATAAATGGCACTATTTAGCATGTGTTCACAAATAACTAAATTTCCGATGTGAGTTTACCAGCATTCCTGTCCTCGGTCCACGGCACTACAGAATTGACCAGGAAAATCTTAGCACCTACACTGGTCGATTCTGAGGTGCCGTGTGTGGTCGATGCTGTGAATGCTTGGAGAAGGGCTTGTGCAAACACCGAGTTACCCCGAGACTTATCCTCTCAGAGGCAGTGGGACGGGCCGCTTTGCGGCGCAGTACGAGAAAATCTCCTAAATACATCGTCCAATGCTGCAGAGCCTGCCCGTTTGCTGGCTGTGGGAGAATGGGAATCGGGTCTCTGGCTTTAGGCACTGCCATTGTCCAATATAGGTACCATGTTGGACGATACGACTTTCCGTATCGCTGCTTGCCTCCGTTTAGGTGCGTCATGTGTTTCTCCGCATCGCTGTCCCTGTGGGGAGGCTGTCGATAGCCTTGGTCACCATGGCTTATCATGCAGCAGGAGCGCAGGTCGTATATCACGACATGGCAATCTCAATGACATACTTCGCCGGGCTCTTGTCACCGCTGGCGTTCCAGCCCAACTTGAACCTCAGGGGCTGGCACTTGACGATGGCAAAAGACTAGACGGTATGTCTTTACTCCCATGGAAGTTGGGTAGGCCTTTGGTGTGGGACGCAACGTGTGTCGATACCCTCGCACCATCTCATCTTCCTGGTACAGCGGGTTGTGCGGGCGCTGCTGCTGCTACAGCGGAGACCTTCAAACGGCGCAAATACGCAAACCTAGTAGGGGATTACGTATTTGAGCCGTTTGGGGTCGAAACGTTGGGGTCCAAGTGCGAGATCTCTCTTTAGAGATTTCGCAAAGAGACTGGTCGACGCCTCGTTTGACCAGAAGGCTGGGGTGTACTTAGCCCAAAAGTTAAGCATTGCCATACAACGTGGCAATGCTGCCAGCGTTCTGGGCACGCTACCAGGAGACGGCGATGTGGAGGACTTTTATGACGCCCTCTAAATTATTTTCTTTTTCCGTTTTGTTTGTTTTGTATATATTTCGTAGGATAGTATTTTAAAATTTAAGTTAAGTTTAGTTAAATACCTAAATAATTTTATGTACATTGTTATTAAATAAATAATCTTAAGTACTAGAAAGTTATTTGTGCAATGTTTAATATTGCTACGTCATTATAGGCCATACTGAACAAGTTACAACTGATTGTCTTCGCGTCCGAAGTTTAGAGTTGATATCAGTGGCGCGCACCGATCTGTTCATAAATCCTGTATTTTAGGGAGTTCGAGACTATTTGCTAGAGTAGTACGATTAGTAGTGCCGCGTCAGTTGTAAGGATGACACGTCTGTGCGTCTCCGTACAACTCTTTTATTAAGGTTCTTAGTCGTATTTGGTGGCTTCGTATACCCTTAAAATTGATTTCGGTGAATTCATTTTATCTACAACTATTTAACTTAAAATGTTTAAACTATACTAATCGTATGTCTTATGTTTATTCGATTCCCATAAAAAATATTAATATAAAAAATTGGTTGCCTGTAAAGTCGGTATACGGGCGAAAGTTTTACGTGACAACGACTTTGAGTGGTAAAATAATTTTAATGTGAATATTCATTCGTATAGTAGGAAGAAGGATGAAAGACGCGTGCCTTTCACTTTTTATGTCTGTCTCTCTCGCTCTTAGGCGGGACGCGTGCCTCTCACTCGCTCTCATTGTGAGCGCATAACGTGAGCGGAGCGTAACGCAGTTTCTTGAAGTGTCACCCGGCAAACCAATTTATAAGACGTTGTCACGTCAAAAATAGTGTTAATTTTTAAAATATATAGGATTTTGCTTATTATTTTGATTTTAGCGGCATTTATTTCGGTGTTTTCGGTGGAAATAAGTGCACCGAAATCAATGCTAAAGTCACCGAAATCATACATTAGTTATTTATTTACATTTAAAGATTATTTATTTAACTTTCTCATCACCTCTCATGATGTTTCAAGCATTTTGGCATAATCACAATACTGTGGTTATGCCAGATTAAAAAAGTGAGTGTTATCAGTGCAGCTAATTCTAATAAACCTCAAATTTCATCGAACATTCTAATTAAACCTGGTAGGATTGCTATTTTGTTGACCTTGCTGATGAATTCTATGAAACCAAGCAGCACCTGGCCCATACCTAAACATCAGACATTGAATTGCACGAAAATGATAGCTTCTGGACGCATGTGTCGTCAAAATATTACTCCGATAGTAATGAATGAAGTTACATTCTCTAACATTGACAGCAGTGACGAGGAATATAACATTTTTTTAATTCAGGATTGAAAACTTGAATGAGTATAAAGTTTTTATGCGTTAATCGCTCCATATGCTACTTTAAAATTATAACTCTGTAGACAAAGTTACGTAGGGATACATTCCCATGGTGCTATAATATTAAAAACATTATTTAATTATATAATTGCTTGTCGACATAGCCATTATTCAACCTGAAGTCACCAAATTCATCAGAATAGGTACCTTTATGGAAGAATAAGCGATTAATAGCACCATTCAGGATAGTTGCGTATGTGTCTGTGAGATGTGGCAAGTGTTGGTTGCATTCACCATTGTACAATTAAATATGGCCTCAGTTTTATTTAGCTACACGATCTCATGGAATTTTCACGTAACGTAGAGTTTGTTTTCTCTAGCAGAAATGCTTCAAAATGCTACAATTATATTAACTGATGGCTAGTCAGCCATTTATACCGACGATATTATAAACAAACCGGACAAATGTGATGTAATACTATATAGTAAAGAAACAAGATCAGCGCTTTAACTATTATGTTTTAGTATTTAGAGTTAGATCGCTACTGTGCTACAAATTTCATCTAAGGCCGTTTGTTTTGGCTATTTCTTAAAACAATCATCGTTACGCCATGCTGCGATGGTACTAACTCTGTAAATGCGTAGTGTTTTTAGAAATCTGAAATGCACCTAATTATAATTGACTTAATATCTAACATTTACGATATTTATTATTGAATTAAATAATATTTAAGTAACAATGTTTTAACTATTAGCAAATATATAGGCAAAGTACAGAATTACTCGTGAAATATTAACATTTAATCATCCGAATGAGAGCGGGAAATTTGCAAAGCCTGAGAGGTTAGCAAAACATGTCGTACCTTTCATTTTCTTCTCTAGCAAAAATATGAGAATCTACATAACGCAAAAATCTTCCAAATTACCTTGAAGCCTGACAAAAGCCACGTAAATCAGGCACTGACAGCCGCTTGTTTTGAATGGCCCAAAATTTGTCACAACAAATGATACAATCGTGCTGGTGAAAAGGGTGGCCCTTTTTTACATGACGCGAAATAATTCTGTAATTGGAGGTAGAATTAAATTGACCTTAATAAACGAAGGCTTGTGGACGTATTGAGTGGATAATACCTAAATGTTTCAATATAATTTATATGTATTTTAGCTTTTTATTCACGACAAAGATATTTAAATGAGCACAATTGCATAATAATAGAAGAATATTAGCGTGCCATGGTGAATTTGACGTCAATCGAAATTTATTTGGGTCTTTAGAAAAGAATTTATGTAAGTTTTACTTATCACCATACAGATAGATCTTGGCATCAGCTAGGTGCTTGAAATTAAATGACAAATTGTTTAAAACTCATTTAAAAAAATGGTTGTTTAAAAATGTATTTTATAATATGTACGACATTTTTGGTAAAAAAAAAATTCGTAACGCAATATGTAACTTTACATTTGTATTTTTGTAATTTCTTTTGAATCTTGTAATTTCTTGATATTCTTATATTGCATACCCGACAGGGGTAGACTGTAAAAACCAAATTTTTCAAAACTGTAATATCTGCCTATGTACACAGTTGTGCAATAAATAAATATTTATACTTATCTAATTTAATGATAATAGTCTTTTGTATCGTCAAATATGTACCGATATAGAGTTTAATTATAAACACATTTTGCCGGTTTTTCACAGTCCAGCGGACTTATTCTTGCAACCCATCACGAAATTCAAAACCTTCAAATTGAAATTGATCAATATTGCTACTCAAGGCATTGTACCTGAGCTACCAAAGCAGTTTCCAATTAATACTCACACACTCTTTGTTACTGCTTTAAAAGACGGTCGAACAAGCAATACCAAAAATACCCAAATTCTTAAACAATAATTGCCGATCGCAAAATGTTTAAGAACCACAAAAGCGTGGTGGCATCAAAATCCAGTACAATCAATTATTTGAAAATCGTTCTCTTCAACAAAACCTATAGAAGAAGGCTTTGCCCGGAAGGAGCTTTGCTCAGATGTTACATAGAGGAGTCTATAAATATGCTAAGTCAAAACTGCTAAGAAAATGTACCTCCCTGCTTTAATTGTGAACCAATTTTTTCTTTATTTCTATTTGGCAGCTAACAATGAGCTACTAATATGTTTTTGGGAAGTTGGCTAATTTTATTCTGGACATTGAGTGACACTAGTGTCGCATCACTATCCATCAATCCAGCCCATTTGAAGTGTGAGTAACTATTCATAAATTACTGCGCACGCCTGTCTGCGTATAGACTCGAAACATTCTACCCCTTTCGTGTAACTTTAAGAGTGTTCGTAAACATTGCATAAAGTTATATTAGGGTTTTTTCAATATGCCTACGTATGTGTTTGTTGGGAATAGACCCATCTGTTATGTATTCTGTGAATCGTTTGAGCGCTGAGTCTATGGAATAGAACAACATTGTGACGCACTAACAAACTTTTTCGTTAAAACTTTTTGGACAATTCTCATGGTGCGGTTTAACTTTCTTGCACATAGCGCACAAACTTTAATGTAGGGTGGGTAAAAATGGGTCTATAGTGCATTGTCTGTTTTTTTTCGTCTGTAAATACGTAGATACCTCTTTGAACGCCAGAAGTGGATAAAGCCCTGCTATTTAAAAAATTGATGACTTGAAGAGTTGTGCATAAACTAGGTATTATAAGGTCATTCTCAGCCGGCTCAAATAAGCGCGTCCAGGTCGAAATTCAGTACAAAATGGATAACTAACAACTTGATATTTTTTCTATAATAGATAGGACTTCATATTAGGTGTCACAAGTATTATTTTTTAAATAAATAAAATGCAAGGGAATAAAAAAAAAAGAAAAACCTTGCAAATATTGACCTCGGTGCCGCGTCCGGCCCTCGGATTGCGAAGGAAAATATTTTTTTCTATTTTTCTTCAATAAATGGCACTATTTAGCATGTGTTCACAAATAACTAAATTTCCGATGTGAGTTTACCAGCATTCCTGTCCTCGGTCCACGGCACTACAGAATTGACCAGGAAAATCTTAGCACCTACACTGGTCGATTCTGAGGTGCCGTGTGTGGTCGATGCTGTGAATGCTTGGAGAAGGGCTTGTGCAAACACCGAGTTACCCCGAGACTTATCCTCTCAGAGGCAGTGGGACGGGCCGCTTTGCGGCGCAGTACGAGAAAATCTCCTAAGTACATCGTCCAATGCTGCAGAGCCTGCCCGTTTGCTGGCTGTGGGAGAATGGGAATCGGGTCTCTGGCTTTAGGCACTGCCATTGTCCAATATAGGTACCATGTTGGACGATACGACTTTCCGCATCGCTGCTTGCCTCCGTTTAGGTGCGTCATGTGTTTCTCCGCATCGCTGTCCCTGTGGGGAGGCTGTCGATAGCCTTGGTCACCATGGCTTATCATGCAGCAGGAGCGCAGGTCGTATATTACGACATGGCAATCTCAATGACATACTTCGCCGGGCTCTTGTCACCGCTGGCGTTCCAGCCCAACTTGAACCTCAGGGGCTGGCACTTGACGATGGCAAAAGACTAGACGGTATGTCTTTACTCCCATGGAAGTTGGGTAGGCCTTTGGTGTGGGACGCAACGTGTGTCGATACCCTCGCGCCATCTCATCTTCCTGGTACAGCGGGTTGTGCGGGCGCTGCTGCTGCTACAGCGGAGATCTTCAAACGGCGCAAATACGCAAACCTAGTAGGGGATTACGTATTTGAGCCGTTTGGGGTCGAAACGTTGGGGTCCAAGTGCGAGATCTCTCTTTAGAGATTTCGCAAAGAGACTGGTCGACGCCTCGTTTGACCAGAAGGCTGGGGTGTACTTAGCCCAAAAGTTAAGCATTGCCATACAACGTGGCAATGCTGCCAGCGTTCTGGGCACGCTACCAGGAGACGGCGATGTGGAGGACTTTTATGACGCCCTCTAAATTATTTTCTTTTTCCGTTTTGTTTGTTTTGTATATATTTCGTAGGATAGTATTTTAAAATTTAAGTTAAGTTTAGTTAAATACCTAAATAATTTTATGTACATTGTTATTAAATAAATAATCTTAAGTACTAGATAGTTATTTGTGCAATGTTTAATATTGCTACGTCATTATAGGCCATACTGAACAAGTTACAACTGATTGTCTTCGCGTCCGAAGTTTAGAGTTGATATCAGTGGCGCGCACCGATCTGTTCATAAATCCTGTATTTTAGGGAGTTCGAGACTATTTGCTAGAGTAGTGCGATTAGTAGTGCCGCGTCAGTTGTAAGGATGACACGTCTGTGCGTCTCCGTACAACTCTTTTATTAAGGTTCTTAGTCGTATTTGGTGGCTTCGTATACCCTTAAAATTGATTTCGGTGAATTCATTTTATCTACAACTATTTAACTTAAAATGTTTAAACTATACTAATCGTATGTCTTATGTTTATTCGATTCCCATAAAAAATATTAATATAAAAAAATAGTGTTAATTTTTAAAATATATAGGATTTTGCTTATTATTTTGATTTTAGCGGCATTTATTTCGGTGTTTTCGGTGGAAATGAGTGCACCGAAATCAATGCTAAAGTCACCGAAATCATACATTAGTTATTTATTTACATTTAAAGATTATTTATTTAACTTTCTCATCACCTCTCATGATGTTTCAAGCATTTTGGCATAATCACAATACTGTGGTTATGCCAGATTAAAAAAGGGAGTGATATCAGTGCAGCTAATTTTAATAAACCTCAAATTTCATCGAACATTCTAATTAAACCTGGTAGGATTGCTATTTTGTTGACCTTGCTGATGAATTCTATGAAACCAAGCAGCACCTGGCCCATACCTAAACATCAGACATTGAATTGCACGAAAATGATAGCTTCTGGACGCATGTGTCGTCAAAATATTACTCCGATAGTAATGAATGAAGTTATATTCTCTAACATTGTCAGCAGTGACGAGGAATATAACATTTTTTTAATTCAGGATTGAAAACTTGAATGAGTATTAAGTTTTTATAAGCTTTATTACATTGTTAATTTAATGCTAGGTGCTTAATATACCTCAAACTATTTTAATCGTGTTGCAACCAAAAGGCAATGTAATATTTTTAATACAATTACAAATATTATTAGTCAAATAAGTGCCTTCTAGATAATTGTTGATGTTTTTGAAAGACCGATTATAAGTGATTTTAAAATAATAATTAAATTATTCTCTGTGATTAAGATAAATCTCAACGAACTTCAGATTTGTTTAAATTCCTATATTGTCAGTTTTAACGACTGCCTACTACTTTTATTAAATCAAATCAAATCAAATAGTTTATTTGTGAAACATAGATATACAATTAAAGTTAATGTAATAATTTAACGCTTCCTTCCAAACTTGATTCTTGTAAAATTTCTAATATGATAATAAATGGGGCTTTAGTCTCGGTAAAATAAAATGGTTTATTGTATAATTACTGGTTTGGCGTTGCACCGAACCGTATGTACTAGGCAATTTAGTGATATAGAAAAATTATTAATATAGTGGACTGTATCAAGAACGGCTGGTAAATCGCGTAGAAGAGTGGGTGAACGGGAGGAATAGGAGGCGGAGGTATGGGAGCACGCCTTACCTTGTAAGATAGCGGCCGTCGGCGTCTTCGAGAGTTCTGAAGCTGCACAGATCACTCCACTACACCCGCGAGCGGTTTAGTTCTCGTTTATAGTATAAAATAGCGGTAAAATATCTGATAAATCGCCTAGAAGAGTGGGTGAACGGGAGGAATAGGAGGCGGAGGTATGGGAGCACGCCTTACCTTGTAAGATAGCGGCCGTCGGCGTCTTCGAGAGTCCTAAAGCTGCACAGATCACTCCACTACACCCGCGGGCGGTTTAGTTCTCGTTTATAGTATAAAATAGCGGTAAAATATTGCGGTGCTGTATGTGTGCGTCGCGGCGCGGAGCTGCGCTAGGACACAGCTGGTCAGCGGGACTGTTGATTTTCGACTCCGTCGCAGCGTCATTGAATTCCGCGACCAATTAGAGCGAGGCGTGCCTTTGGGAAGGCCTTTGGTAAAGAAAGTGATAAAAGATCGCTCGTTTTGACACTGCGGTAAGCAAAGGAATTTATTACCTAGGTTTTGACATAATTAACTAGCAATGGAAAAGATAGATGGCGTAGCGCCATCTAATTACCTAACCTGCAATTTCTTACCTAGTACGTATCATACGTATCTACGTAGGTAGTAGAACTCAAGCAGTTAAAACATAGGGATATTATAATAGTCTTCAGATTATAAATTATTTGATATGTTTGATTTCGGTGATAAGAATATTGATTTCAGTGGACACCATTTCAAGAACATTTTTGTCCTACTTATCCATTCAGCCTATGTTGTTCCATCTACTACTAATATGTTTTAAATTAAATCTAGATTTGATATTTCATGCTAATAATGCCTAAATTAGCAAAAAAAGGATTGCCACCGAAGTCAACCAAATAATGAGTAACCTGATAATTACCCTAAAATATATGAACTGTAAATCTTAAGTATAATTTCTATTGAATACATACTGATATAAAACATCACATTAATGGTAACATCAACGCTTACATCGCTCATTATCAATACTAGCATTTGCTCTTACCTAGCAGATAAATGTAAATTCCTTCGAAACGGGAAGATGTATTTAGCACAGAGGCACTATATGCATTTGTCTTAGACGTAAAATGTTGTGTTTGTGCTTTGTCTCCGTACTGAGAATACTAATTGAAACATTCATGTACTCCAATGTGTACATTGTGCTCGAAGCTTGCTGCGAATAATGTTGGACAAGCGTTATTGGGAATTTATTACGCAATCTCGTATTTTCTTCCTTTTTGCTTTAAAGCATTACCAAGATTTAATCATGGTTCATTTGTTTTTTTAACTATTTATTTCGGTTCAATCCAAGTAAGGTGACTAGGGGTAAGATTAAAGACGGGGTAAGATAAAAAAAATATAATAACGCCGAATATCAGGGAATTCTTTTATTGCTGGTAATATCGTTGTGGACACCATTTTGTCTTGCCCCGCCTCACTGTCTGCGTCAGTCGCTAAGTGTACTCGTGTGTTATTTGACATTTTGCCAAACTAAGTAACAAAAATTTTGTTTTGATATTCGTAATTAGATTTGAAATGTAATATGCTCTATAATGATTTAACGGTGATTAGTATATTTTACGTAATTTAAGATTTATAGTGCCTTTCGAACTTTACCCTGCAAAATTTAACGGGGTAAGATGATAATATAAAACTTTCCATCTTACCCTGTTTACGAAACTCATACAAAAGATCAGGGGCCCTCAATCTTTTTCAGTTTTCAGTGATTTCTTGCGTTCTGATGAACGCAAGAACGGTGTTTTTTACAAGTATCTAGAATTTTAATGTCAATTTGGCAGTGATTATAATAGTACTGTTTGCTAACGTTTATAAAGGCAATAGTGCCTTGTTTTGTTTTAATTATTAAGGGACGCAAAAGTACGAGTACGTGATTTTTTATATTGTAGTTACTTACTTCTGCTTTGCGGAATTACCAACTGATCTGAAAAAGCCAAATTTTATATTTTTGATAAGAGGTTATTTTTAGTTTTAAAAAGAGTACTTATAACCGACTGATTTTATTTAACTGTGATGTTTAGGAATTACCTCCTTTGAAATAATATTTTTAATAAAGTTTCATTGTATTCTGCTGTCGTGGTTTATTTTATAAAAATAATTAAGTATAATGTACGCTACGTGGTACTAAATGTAAACGTGTGTTTTATTTATCGACCCGAGTTAGATTTGACAGTCATGCATGAGCATGATATGTTTTATTCTTTTAATATCCATTACATGTTGAGAACCCCTGACTGCCAGCCGTTTCAACGGGGTAAGATCAATATATTTCTTTCGATAAATTATTTTTCTTGCATTTAGAATGCGATTTTAGAATGTAACTGATTTTCCAAGTTATTTAGGTTATTGAAGCAGAAGGTTTATTGATCACCACACAACCATAATGACCATGAATACGATTTTAGTCACTATTTCAATCTTACCCCTTCAGCGTTTCATCTTTCCCCTACATATTTTTTTCTTAAGACCAATTTTACTAACGTTTCCTTAATAAAATATTGTTTCAAAAAGATTGCTGTCAACATGATGGAAACAAGATGACTATACTTTTTTACCCAAAACATAATTTTATGCATTTGACTTAAATCCCTTTCCTTCACAACAGTTTCAAGTCAACACTGTTTATCTGATCAAAAATCCATTCCGACTTACCCCCACTCACCTTAGTTTTAGAAACAATGATTAAAGAGCAAATATTTAATTTCTTCTGCAATTCTGTATAGCAAGAAGCAAACAAAGATTCGAACAACGGACACAGAGCAAGTGCATCCGAAATAAAGCCGCCAAAAAGTGCTCTCACGCGTGGGGATCGAACCCAAAACACTCGGCGCAGCGTGAAACGGCGGGACGGATACTACGCCATACATACGGTCAGCCAAGAAGTGGCCCAGTTTTAATTGTCATCAAAATAACGCTAAATTTAAGTTGGAACTGTCAGAAACTTGAAGTATAACTAATATACTGTACGGTATTTTCAAGTTGACTATACAGTCAACAACCAGAATTAGCTCTAGATTAAAACCTTTAAAGATATTTTTAAGGAGGTAGTTATAGTTTTCAACTTACCATTTTTTTTTAATAAATGCTACTTAAAATTTTGCTTTCGTTTATTATTTTATAGTATAATTAGTTTTCACACACTCAAGACTTACTTAATTGAATTCCAAACCATATTTAGTTCTAGTTTTATTATAAAGCCCTAAGAGTAGTGCATCGCAACTATAATACGTTAGAATCAAACCTGCTACCATAGCCTAACCATACACCATGTGTAACAAGCATTCTCCGTAGTACACAGAATATAATTATTCTATTTCATTTGCTTTTAAACCAAGCTTATTAAGTTATTAAATTGTCCTAAAACCCGAGTGATGAGAAACGTTGGATGTAAAAGCGTTTATTTTATGAGTTCGAGTGAACCTTCTTTTACAAAATTTCGTCCCATACAAAGCATTATCTCGCGTACTAAATATATTTATTTCTTTTTAGATTGCAATGGCCTTATTTTAGTAACTTTGAAATAGAAATACTTAATTAGTGTAATGGTAGTGCATTTAATTTTAGACTTCATTGTCGTATTACGACCGAATATCGCTATTTAATATTAAATGAGTTGCCCGATCGCATGATGAAGTCTGATAGCAAGATACCTTAAATATGTGTTATCTATTAAAAAAAACATCACAATAAAACATTTTGTTTTATACTTTTTGAGTACCTTTTCCATGTTTCTGAACGATTACGAAAATCATCAAACCGCTTTCAGCCAACACCATGAACCAAGAGCTTACCTTGTAGGCTTAATGCCACGTCACTGTTACAAAGCTGCCTCCGTTTATAAAGTCTATTAATTAATGGGGCTACAGCTTATTGTGTTACAACTCTCCATAGCTTATAAGTCATTACAAATTATAATTAAAAGAACACAACTTCTGACAAAAAGAAATCTCTCCAAAAGCCTTTACGAAGCCGAATAACATGCCTCAACAGTAATGAATTTCGGCTCCAAAATTACGAAAATAAATCACCCCATTACTGAGGCATATTTTGCATAAGATAAAGCGAACATTAGAGATGACACCATTAGATTGCATTATTGCAATAAATAATGAGATACACCCGCTATCTCGGAGAATGAGTTGTTTAGACGGCACGGTCCGCAATCTTGGGTCGGACCATAAATTTTGCTTGTAGAAACTACTCCTGCGAAACTTGGTACATACCAAGTTTGTAGTTAGTTAAGCTACCTACAAATATTTTGGAGTTGATGAAGCTGCTTTCACTGCTGAATATAATTTAACTTGAGCACTAAATTCTGCTTTTCTTTTAATATACGTAATCATTTTGGGCTAACTTTATTTGTTTCCCGCTATCGAGTGAAATAACTAACAACTTACAATACCTTTACTTTTGCCAACTTTTGCCTTTACTGTGACATTGCAAAGATAGCCGCTATTTTAGAAGATCATTGTATTATTTCGTTCATGGGTGTTCATTAATCATTACTGCAGTGTAGACTAACGCCTGTGATAAGTAATTATTTTTATAATGTTAATATAGCGACTCGAGACATTTAATGATCAAAGTGAATGCTTCATAGTCATATTTAATTTGGTTCTTAAGTTAGTTCTTATTTCACGAAGACAACTATCAATGTATTTTAGCATATTGCACTCCGTTTCAAGTCGCGAATCGCAGGTGAATAAAATTAAAATTAATTTTACCCTGAAAAAGCTGTATCAATATCAAGCTAAAAAAATCCTACGTTCCAATATTGGTGTGTATTTTTGTCAAAAAAATTCTATTCAGCTTTTAGGAAATAACTCGTGAAACACGTTTAAAGGTTGTTGCTAACGAGAATACGAAAGCACAGAGGAGAAAAACGGATAAACTCAGGACACAGATAAGCGTAAAAGATAAAAGGAATAAAGTTGATTTAAAGCTTGCGACCCAAATTTAACGGGTCAAAGTTTTTACAATAGACAATTAGCCATGTAACTTGGCTTAAAAGGTAAATGAATGACCTTTCATGGTATAATGCATGTATATCTGTGTACCGGTGTATAAGTTTAAAAGAAGCCTTTTTAGTTTTATGTAGTCAAACTTACAAAGTAATTAAATAACCAGGTAAAAGCAGAACCAAGTTTCATAAAAGGCAAGTTAGTTTGAAAAAATAAAATGTAGAACAGTTCCTTAATTAATATTGTACTCCACTGAAACTGAAGAGGCTACAATGTTTTCTTTTGTTGTTCTACGTCATGGAAGTTGAGGTTTCTCAAGAAGGTACCGAGTTGTTTGATCTGGTGAAGTACAACAATTCTTAACTTGGTTGACTTACTAATTCAGAAAGCATATGAACCATTTCTGCTTGAGTACTAAAAACTTTGAGGATTTCGGTAGCCAATAAAACTGAGAGACTGAGCTCTTTTATAGGAGAAATAACAAAATGGTATAAATCTACGATGCAACTGGTATAACGATGCTAGTCTCAGCTATAATAATATTTTAATATGGTAATTGTATTGTGTGTCTTTTCATGTAATTAAAAATATGTCTTGTGGTCAATCCACGGGGGCGATTTTTCAGTCTAGAAATGTCAGTTTAGTTGGTGGCACATTATTTTGACTATAATTATTCACTAGGTGTGTATTTAGTAGTTCGTGTCTGTTTATTTCAAAGGGATGGACAAAGGTTAAATATAATATGACTTTTATTAACACCCAGCTAATGAGAGTAACGTCATAGAAAAACCTGATTACTCTCTGTCTGTTCCTAGTATCAAACCGATTTTGATTATTTTCTGTGTTTGCCGAGATAGATCTTGTCAATAATCAGAGATTAATCTTGTCAATAATCATCAATAAGCATAAATTACCCTTCTCATAATGACAAGAGGCCCGTGCCCAATAGTGGGACAAATTGTATACAGAGCCGATGAAGATGATGATGTACATACAATTCAAGCGGTAAAGTGTATGACGAAAATTTTTTTTTACTTTTAGTGACTTCTTTTTTCATGTATTTGTATTCAGTTATAGTAGTATATTCACCCCATTAAATATTTTGCAAATGCAAATCAACACCCTGTATATTTTCGTATCGACTTCTCGAATGACACAATAATGCTGTGATAGCTTGATCACTATGCTATCTTGACAATTATTGGCTTGAATGCCTCACATGCAAAAATAAGTACTGAGTTTGGATCTCCTTTATCTGAAATACGATACTAAAATAATTATTAGCATGAATAAAAAAAAATAAGGTTCAATTTCGTCTCGAAAATGAATATAAGAATGAAAATGAACAACACCGAAAAAATCTATCCGTGTACATGTACATATTTGTACGGTTCGCCAGGTTAGCTGCAAACTAATAGGTACCATATACGCGAAGAACTGTCAGTGGAATTGTCGCCAGTGACAAATCTGACGGATTGGTATGAGTAGTGCAACTCTTTGTGTAAATATTTAGTTTCTTGTGCGGTCCTTGTTTTTGATCGCACAAAAATAACAATTATGGCAACATAACTTCGTTATCCTTTTCTTCAAATAGGAATGCACAAAATCATAATATATAAAATCCTTGCGTTACTGACTGACTGACAGACAAGCTACAGCCAAAACTATTGGGCGCAGGAAACTGAAATTTGGCATGTATGTTCATTGGGGACCGTAGGGGTGCACTAAGAACACGAACACGGGATCGGTCAAAACAGATAAATTAAAAAAAAATGTGTAGGCGTAGCTGCTGGCGTCCTCTAGTAATATATAATTTTGACTAAAATTTTATTCATGTGTATTTCATATGTGCGTTTATATGTATATTTTAATTCATCATCATTACAATCTATTAAAAGCTATAAATGTTAAAGTTAGTAGAAGAGGCATCTTCTTTATGTGAACACGACAACATGTATGAGGCAGCTACAGATCACTATTAAGAAAGAAGTAACTTCAGATTTGAGCCACGGCCACGGCACTCATGCAAAAACTTGTAAATAGCTTAATGTGAAAGTAATTATTGTGTTGTGTTCTACTGTATTCTTTACTATCTATTTTATAATAATATTCTACCACATACACACAACGCTATCTAGTCCCAAACTAAGCAGAGCTTGTACTTTGGTTACAAGAGCGTTAACGTCAAATCCACGGCGCCAAGTTTAGGTAAATGCAGCGTTTTCTCACTAAGACCACAGTATAAAGAGCATTGACTGTGCCAACCACAGTATAAAGAGCATACAGTAGTTTGACGCCTTTGATCTCGAAGAAAAAGCCGACAACGTCTAGACAAGGGTAAGGAGGCTAGGGCTGCCACATGTAAACAATATCTACTTATTCAAATACCGTCTATTTATTATAGAAAAATAAAACAATTGCTACGTTACATGAATATTATACTGTAAATCACTTATTTATTATATTACAATAATTAACGATAAATAATTATTATAAAACAGTTAGCATTTTTCGTGCAGTGACAGCTTTGCATACACAGTCAGCACCTATTTCATCCCACAGGTGTCGTGGGAGGCGGTTAAGAATATGAAGCATTTTTCATTTAGTCTTTATCATACAAACCAAGTTAAAATAAAGCGATTGACATAGCGGTCGTTTAATGGATGGGTAACCGTGGGATCAGCTTGCAGAGCCTATATCGATATGAAGTATTTTGCAGATTTATTTTCGTGCAAACTACGTCAAGGTAAAGCAATAGATACCACGGTCATTTACTGGATGGGTCTCCGGGCTATGAGGTTACGGAGAACATGTGTGGGGCTTATAAAAGGGGGCCAAAAATATGGTTATTTTTGAGCTAAGCCGCGCCGTTACCATGATACATAATAATATGTGATAGGTACTTACCTAATACGAAAATACGAGGTACTTATTGCAAGAAATTAAAATCACACTTGAATCGAATATTTCCTTAAAACGCATATTTTCTTACGTCTGCCTTCTTGTTTACGCACAGTAATTACTACTTTATTCTGTGACTGGGCCAAACATGAGATATCGTAAAATGTCAGTAGATTAGTAGGTACGTGCATATTATTTTAAGTGGTTATAGGTAAATACATTTCAAAATAATTTGAATACTTAAATATAATTAATGAAATTTTATTTTTTGGTGTAGGTAAGTAAATTGATGAAATCACAGATTTTTTAAATCCTTATTTCTTTAAATCTTTAAACAGCATAAAGCATTGCAATGTTTCACAGTACAAGTCGTATGCAGCATCTAAATTAATATTCATAAGCAAATAAATAAGTAACGAACAAAAAACAAGCACGCGCCAGCCCCCAAAAATATGTACCTAGTTGGGATCTAAGGCGACATACGTAAGTAGGTACCGCTCTTCCCGCGTCTCACCTCTTGCCCCCCGCACGATTGACCCGTCTAGACGCGTTCGTCGAACGACTGTATGGATTATTTGACTGTGCCAACACTGACGCACGCGCAGCTGTGTGCGTAGAGTCAGCTTGTTGCTTGGCAGTATAGTCAAGCTAAATCATTTTGATCCGTTCAATTCATAAGCGACGCGTGATGTTAGGTAGGGTAGGCATCTGTTGGATGTATTTAATCAAATTAAATAATTATTATATATTCTTACATCAATATTATTTGCATTTTTACCTGTATCACATTCGTTTTTAGGAGCTTTCCTTACCAATGTGCAGTAATAGGTAATACATTTTGTGCGTGCTTATCAAGTTAATATCAGAACAGACAATAATACAACAACATTTTGCGCTAGTAAAAATAGAACCAGCTTTTCATCGCTACTCTAGCAGGCCTCCTTCACTCGGCCGTACCTACAGCGATAAGTGCCTACACTTTCGCGTGGCTTCCAAGCCCGCGTCCGACGCGTCGCGCTAGGGTTGTCGACTTGCCACTGCTACTATAATATTTATTCATCGTCTATCTACCTACTTGACCACGTACTAGAATTTTTGTGGTTTTTGTTCTACGAGCTCAAATAGTGGGATAGGATACTTATAGGATAATTATTTATTAATAGGTACGTGGTCAAGTAGGTAGATAGACGATGAATATATATTTTAGTAGAAGCGGGAAGTCGACAACCCTAGCACGACAGCAAGCGCGTTACTCCGCGCCAGACATCGACAGCGTTATATGTTAGAAAAGAGGGGGAACGGTTAGGTGAATATCGCGTTAGGCACTGAGTGTTTATGCGAGCTGAATTGCACTTTGTTGCTTAGTAGCAAGAGTCGCAATTTCAATAAATTGGTTTGAGAAGTGATGCTTGTACGTAAGTAGTATCTATTCTGTGACTCTAGTACGTTAAGAAAATAAAACATATAAATTATATATTTTTTTATTATATATATTTTTTTTATATATATAGCCGTGTGGTTGACGGCATAGAATACAAGTGTCACCGGCCCCTATCTTCCCGTGGGTGTCGTAAGAGGCGACTAAGGGATAATACGATGCAAATACCATCTTTGCGTAGAGACGGAAAACTCGACATCAAACCCTATACGACTGCCTCGTTGGTCTCGCGGCATAAATGTGCGCGTGGGATCGCGAGGTCCTAGGTTCGATTCCTGGGTCGGGCAGTGTTATTGGGTTTTTCTGTCACGAAATTCTCAGTAGCAGCACGGAGTCTGGAAATGTGCCCGGTACGGTAATAGGTTCGCCCCTTATTACGTGGGACTAAAGTATATCTGGCGAAAAGTGGGTGTAGAAATACGCCTCTGCCTACCCCTTCGGGGATAAAAGGCGTGACGATATGTATGTATGTGTATTTTTTTATTAAATTTCACATTGTAAGGTACAAAAAGGGTTAGCTTAGAAGGTAGTGCTTCTAAGTGGCATCGACCTACACTTAACGTGGGTCAACTGTTTCAGGTAATAGGCACTTATGGTAATAAAATAGTAGGTTGAACTGTTGGCAAATGAAATGGTGTCCCATTTCATTTGCACAAAATTCATCGTCTCGAGTAACTTTTGCAACTTTCATTCTTTGCAATTATTTTCCTGTCCAGACCGCCAATGGACACAGATGCTTGTATGCAATGTGTAGTTGAACTGGTAACTGATAAAACCAGTTGCTTTCGGCCGATGGTACCAATCATCAAAATTACAATACGTATTTTTATTGTTAGCGGCATCTATACTAGGGCCGAAAGCCCTAATCTCGATACATTTTCGAGTCCCGGGACAAAAATGTCGAGACAGCCCGGTCTCGAAATTTCCGGGAAGAATGAGACTTTCGAGACTCTTTCGAAAAAAGTTTCATTATATTTGTTTCGTCTTTCATGTACATGCGGCGTATCTTTAGATACATGTTTAAAAAATAATTAGAGGTTTCTAATACCATTGTTTCTCAACGTCAAACTTTTAAAAGATAAACGGCTCCAAAGTGATAACGAGTGTCTCCCTCCCTCTAACTTTTAAAGTAAGAGAAAGACGAACCTGAAAAAGATATATACGTTGTAATAAAACCTTCCAACCAAAATTCTTTTGAACGATGTGGAGTCAGCTTTTGAGATATAACACATATTCAAAAACCGCATATATAACTTTGTTGTTTATACAAACACTATAGAAAACAAAGTTATGTTTGGTGGCAAAAAAGTGATAGTGATATTAGATTAAGTGAAGATAATGGGTATGTTAAGTGGATACCTCTATTACGGAACCCTTCAAGGACGAGTCCGACTCGCCTTTGACTTTTTAAATTTCAATAGCCTCACAGATCAATATCTTGTTGTATATGTTCACACGGAGCAGACGCTCGACAAAGTCTGCTGTGTGTGAGGCTAATGAAACCCAAGAAGGTTAAAGACACCAGAAGTGATTTCATTCTGCGTAAATAGTAACACCAAAAGTTGTACAATGTTCAGGTTCTTTGAAATAACTTATAAATTTAATACAGGAAATATCACCTCAGTCTTCCGTGACTAAAACTTTTGTAAAGAAATCGAAACGTCGGATAGTAATAAATAATGTAGTTTCTAGGTCATTAGGTTTAAACGTACTCTCAATCAAACTATTTATTGCGATAAAATCCTTAAACAGTAGTTTAACAAAAAAATTTGAATAATGGTTATTATTTAACCCAAGTCTCAAAAGTCTCGATAGCTGGGATGCACAACAAAATCATCGAGATTCTCGAAATTTTCGAGACCGAGACTCTCGGGATGAAAGCCCTAGTCTATACCAACTGCTGTAATTGGACACTTGATTTCAATAATACCTCCCTCAAACACGCCGTCGCGCGTCGGGTGAGGGCCCTAGGAAAACGAAATCTTTGGCAATTAACAAACCGCATTTATTTATTTCATTCCATTGCAACAGAATCTGAACAAAAAAGAAATGTTCTTTCGAAAATTATTATCATTAATAATATGATAAAAAAAATATAACATAGTATATTTTACTTGCCAAAATCACACCAAGATGTCACGGTCGCACTATAACTGCACCCAACGTCTGAGTTCAATAGAGGTCATTGCGGAGCTCCGAGCGATACGTCCACACCTTGGAGGGCCTCACGGCGTACTGATTTGCAACGTTTTAAGCGCGTAGTTTTATAGTAGTTTTAGAGTAATTTTAAAATGCATGACTTGAATAAAATTTAACCAAATAAAAATTTTTTTTGAAGGTTTTCGTTAAAAAATATATTCTTCTATATACAAATTCTTTATTTTGAAAAAAAACAAGCACGAATTATCGTAAAAATAACGATCTTAGCAGTAGCTTTTTGTCGTAAATTTCACTTTGATTATAGTATGATTATTTACGTTTGGGTCTAAATAAAAAATAAATCCTCACTAGTTTTTTTTGTTGAGGATATGTACAATCATATAAAAGAGTTTGTGTCTGAAATTTACAAGGGATTTCGAATATATAAAGCTTTAAAATTAGCTCCGTCAGGGAAAAATCGAAAACTCTGTTTGTTTATATGGCCGTATTTCACAAATACTTTCATAATATAAAAAATCCTATCTCAGACCTATAGAAGAAGATATTTCCTATAATAATATGTAATTTACAGATTCGTAAGATATATTCTCACTGAGATGGCAAGCATTGAAAAGTACATATTTTGTGTCAAGAGGCCAAAATCGGCGTTAACGCTCTTAGGGGCGGAACATATCTGACGGAAGATCCGTCGAACGTATCTTCAGTCGCGTATATTCCGTCAAATGAGTCGGTACACATCTGACGGAAAATGCGTCGAGCATATCTGCACACATTTGCTAAAAGCGTGGCTATTATGCACACATATAAGTTTGTTCGTGCAGGGCCGTACTCAGGGCAGCTCAATATTTTACCTAATCATTTTTCGTGTTCCCTGATGTTATGTAGTCACTGAAGTCCGGTAGTTATTTATATTGTAATTCGAGTTTGACTATTAAAAATATGTCGGGCTTAAGAGATTTTTATAGTAGCCAACAAGCGTTATTTGAATATATTTCCTATATAGGTATGGAGATTCAAAATTAAAAGACGATGATACGATTTGGTTACGGTTTTGAAGAAAATTTTTACAAATGATATAGAAGGGGGGAGTTGCAGCGCATGACACAAAATGTTTTCTATGTAGGTATTTTAATATATAAAGTTTGGAAATTAAAAGGCGTAGCCGTGAGATTTATTGCCTGTTATTTCTCATGGTTTTAACTTCTACGCCTCTACGTCGCATTAACTCTAAATGTAGAATCTTTGATAAAAGTGGATTTTGGTTACAAATCGTGTTCTTCATGTTTTACATTAAATTTTTTTTGTTAATAAGACAACTCCCGCACTAGGAATAAATCCTGTGTCGCGGGGGACTTTACAAACATACAACTAACGGACACAATGAACACTCAGACTCAGACAAATTCTCAGTGCTGGTTTTTAGGTTATTTTTAAGAAAATATTATTAAAATCATAAGTAATTCTGCCAGACTCATTACGACGGCAGTAATTCCCGTAGACCTTTAGAACCTCATACCTAAAAATTGGCCCACGATCCAGGCTAACAAGTATGCGTACACTCATAGCACATACTAACACTACATTATTCTACACATTTCGTTTCTGAAAAAATAAGTAAGGTCTGGCGGCCCTGGAATCTTACTCTATTACGCGTCACTCAAAATCACCGATCTGGGAATGACATGGATATGGCATGTCCAATACCTACGAATTTAGCGTGCATACCTACGAAATTAGCGTGCATACCTACGAAACGTTGGGCAATTTAAAATGGCTACCATTTGGGTTGTACTCCAGAATATAATCGATATCGATATGGAGCCGGTCAGAGGAAAATAATAAATTTTTGTAGTAAGTTACTTTAGTTGCTTTAAATCTTTTGCCAGATTAGTTTATTTCATAATGCAAATGTGGACGAACATGGCAAAGCGAAAGACGACCCTTGTATCAAACATGTAACAAAATATTCTCTGAGAGCCAATATCGATACTGTGTCGCTGAGAAAGTACCGGACATGAATGGCACCATACATACGGTAATGCAACACACAGCCTGAAGCACTGATTCATCTGGTTTTTAGACATATTTATGCACAAAAACAAAATTATTATGTTCGACATACAACGATTTCACAGCAAATGTACCACAAACCTTGGCAAATATGGCGACAGTGGCACGAGTGACATTTCTAATAAAATATCGTCATGATTAACTTATTCAGTAAACTCTCTTTTTTCTAACAGAGATATCCCTAAGACAAAACGAGACGACACAATGTTTGGTGGCTTTATGTCGATTTCGTATATATGTGTATAAAAAAAAACATGTGAAATGTGGTGTAATATTACACCTCTGCCTGCCCCTCCGGGGATACAGGCGTGAGTCTATAAAAATAAAAAATATAATAATATATGTGTATAATGTAGTTTTTCTATTTGGACTATTTGCCCTCTCCATGTATATTCCTTACTCAATGGTCAAAATTCACGTGGTGTGTGGTGCGCGCGACGTCGACGGATAATCCGTCAGTACGCTCGACGTACTAACGGATCTCCGGTCAGGTGTGAAAGGTTGAACGTTTTTCTATACATTTGTATGTATTGGCGTTACGCGACGGATAAAACGCGACGGATCTTCCGTCAGATATGTTCCGCCCCAAAATAGACAATGAATAAACATACATAAATACTTCTTGTTTTATTTTTGTATATAAATACATAATATTATACATAGAAACAACCAGATCAAGACAAAGATACTTGTTCACGCATACGAATGTTTGACTTGAGCGGGAATCGAACCCCTGACCTTCGGCTTATCAGTCGCTTACACTACCGCTACGCCAACCGGTCGTCAAATATTTATTACCATATTGCGCTATTCGTCCACTCATTTAGTCGACCAGCTTATTCATTGGTAACATTTCACAAGTCACCTAACGACCAATTCGACTGTATATATTCTAAGAATATTCGTATTCCTAAAGGCATGATAAGTTCGCAAAGCTCTGAATCATTTAGAACCGTTGTCAGTTTCTCTCTCACAATTGTCAGTGAGTCCAGTTATATTGAAAAGATTCGTTCCAATGCTCCGAAGGGCGATATATCAGGCCCTTAAACTTTTTTGATGGCTCAGCAATAGATAAATTCATATTCATATTATTGAATTTCGTTTTAGCGTATAAGTTTGTATTATATCTGCATTTGGTTACGGCAATGTAAAAAATCTTTGTCGTGTTTATATTATTATTATGATACCATTGGTACCTTCATTATATATATAAAATATATATATATATATATTCAGTAGTAAACAGTAAAATTACAAAATACCTTTTTCCTTTTCTTAATATTTATACAACCACTAGTTTCCACTAGTTACCACCAGCGGCTTTACCGTCCACACGGTATCGATGAATTATACCTACTCCTAAACTTTCCTCATGGATCAGTCCGTCCACTGGTGGCAATCGTATACAAATCCATTCACTTCCGTAAACTGGAGACATTGTTATTTTTTTATAAATATTTAAGTACTCTAAACACAAAACAATGCCATACTTTTCATTTACATGCCTGAAAAGCAAAGAGAGGCAGCAGAAAAATGGCGCACCCATTAATTATAATGCTTTAACCTCGCACTGGACGGAACAGACCGATTTAATTATGAGAAGAGGTGCACGACGCGTTCGCAAATCCCATTGTGCTGTAAATGACACACGTATGTCGGCAAGTGATTAAATATATCGCAAAATTTAAACATAATTTTAAATAAAAATATTGATTGTTTTTTTTAAGAACTGAAGGAAAACTTTTTAAGTTAATAAAATGTGACTATTTCATCATCTCAGCCTTTAGACGTCCCTGTAGGACATGGGTCTCCCCCAAGGTTCTCCACACAGACTGATCTTGAGCTGGCTACATTCAACCGCTTGCCGCGATCTTAACCAAACAGTTATTGATGACTACTTACTTTAAAATATTGGTTAAAATATAATTATACCTACGCTACACGTTCTCTTTGCTTTTAGCAAGTGTAACATAGCAGGAAATGGAGAGAACTGAACGCTTAATTTTATGGTTAGAGTAGTATTTTAAGTTTTAAGCCGGTCGGTTTAGCACTTAAAATACTGCGTCAAGAGTTGTAGATGCAATCCCAACACGATATACGACCGATTTCGAGTCTGGATATTTTTCGTTCGTTTGCAAAGGTGTTTCGAGTTTACATAGCCAAACAGAGGCAGTAGAGCGTTTGTCACATTATTATTAAGAATGAATCTTGAGTGGCCTTTTGCTGTGCAGAAGCCCCCATTTCCGCCGATCTTTCGTTGTTTTTGCCCATTTCTTGTTTTAGCCTCGCCTTTACCAAAGAGCTCAGATATTTACATAGAGGTGCATTTCCTATAGGCGCTCTGAAGGCAAACTTTCTGTGACCCAAATTACCGCTTGGCGGCGTGGCAGTTGCGCTGTGACAGCTGTCTCTACGAGAGCAAGAGAGACGAACGTTCCTCCCGTGTCGCTTAACTACGAGAGCAAGAGAGACGGAGAACGACGCCAGCGCTGCCAACGGCGCCAACTACGAACTAAACTGGAGACAGTCCCCAATTGGAATCGGCCCACGAAATCCTTAAGAACTGCGCTTCTATGTAAATCTGTATTCATTGCCTTTACTTTGTGTGCGTCAGGTGTACCTATGTTTGAAGGTCCCCTGCGACACAAGATTATTACTAATGCGGGAGTATCTTTTAAAAAAACACATCACGCTCCATAGCTCATACAATAGTATTGTAAATAAAATGAAAAAGAGGCGCTAGTCTAGTACAGAGCATGTCGTAGTAGCAAATGGACTACCTTATAAAGACATAATAGAATTGTACAATATAATTTACTTTACAGAACAAAAGTAGTTATACTTTTTGATTAACGCGCGCAAAGTTCGCGTTATATCAGAATGAACAAACAAAAGTTTACAAGTTACACTCGTTGCCACTCATCACGAAGTTACAACAGTGCGTAACCAATAAAATAAACGTCCGCGAACCACATGACGGAAATTAAAGTTTGGAATAACGTGACACTTTAATTAAGCTGCTTCCGCATTTAAGGTCGGCATCCACAGCACAGACAAAGGAAATGGCGCAATGGCGGCGAGGTCACAGTACGATACAAGTCTTTGTGGTGAAAGGTCTAAGTGAAATTTAGGTAGGTGTAAATGAGAGAGATATGTATGGGTCATTTCTCAAGATCTACAATGTTACACCGAATTTGTTTGTTCCTTGCTCCCGGTTATGTCTGTGTTGCTAGAATGTTTGTCGAGTAGCTACTTACGGAAAAGACATTATCATAACCCATTTTAGGAAAAAGTGAAGTAAAATGCCTTTTTCATAGCAAATTATGAAAAAGGTGATGCGGCACGCCGCACTTCAATATTTATAAGAAAACGAACAAAGTCAACCCACTGACTTGCGGCCAATGTACGCACTGCCCGTAGTGCGCTCAAAGTTGCGGCAGATCGCCATAGACTTGGAACAAAGCATGTTGTCATTTTTCAATAATATGTTTTTATATTTGCTTTTTTCTCAAAAACCTGTTTTAGCTGCTATGGCTATTGTGAACATATGAACATCTACCTCGATCTATATATTAGAGTTAAGTCTTCATAAGTTTATTAGAAGTTACATAATTTTGACAGGTACTTGTCCGACTTATACATTATATAATGTATGACCCCACTTTATAAGACGACACTTTTGACCTACGTCTGTCACGACCCGGTGTCTGTTTCATATAATATTATAATGTTATGTTGTGTTAAGACAAATAAGCAATTAGTACAACACAAGTATTCATTATAACGTTTTACGTGCATAGGGAAGGAAACATATCCAATTTTAAGGAAGACGAGTGACATAATTTTTGGACATATAAATTTATTTATTAGTCACTCTTTATATGTGAATACATTTTTTTAACAATAAAGTAAGTACTCAATTTCCGTCTCTTTGCTTTTGATGTTCTTCTCCTCGATATTTTGTTTAAAATTATTTTAAAATAGAGAGTTGCAAGGTATATTGTCAACGGTGTTTATTTTCCAATATTCCACCTTCACGAGCTGCAATTAGTTTTGTAATATCAAAACTCCTGTACTATGCTTGTATGAGGGACAATATACACGACTATTTTTTAATTACTACAAAAAAATTAACGGGGCACTATGTATCTTTAACTGATCATTTACATGTAGTTAAAAAAATAAAAACACTAAGTCCCAAAACTGTCTCATAACTGCCCACAAAAATACCGAATAATTGGTAAATGCATAACTAAGACTATGACCGACTCGCGTACTATGAGTAGTATCAGCAGTAAATTGCTCCATTGATAAATTCCCCCAGTCCCTCTGCGCCCACGCCGCGCCCCGATGCGACAAATAGTGCTAAATTGCTGCGGAAGTGAGCGCATCCATTTTATCGTCGCAACAGCTAATTGTTTGTCTACGTTTGCCCGACGCGATGGCTTAGGTATCAGTTCACATCACGAGAGTATGTAGCTATGCTTCATGCGAATTTTTTGAGTGGAGGAATCGCGAGTGCAGCTGCGTACCCATGGACATCTTTTTGTGAGTGTACAAAAGTGAGCCGTTTAGTGTCAAACAATTAAAACAGCGCATATTGGACGCTTTTGACGAAGTGAAAAGACAGAAGCGTACTTCGTTAAAAAATAATTTAATAAAACGTGCCCGTCTGTGTATTGGCAATGGTGGTGGACATTTCGAAGGACAATGGAAATACTTTCAAATACTTGTAAGTTTAGTAAATAATACCTACTTAAGTAAATAATAATTTGATGCGGGCGGCTCAAAATCGGGCTGTGTGGAGAACCTTGAGGGAGGCCTATATCCAGCAGTGGACGTCTCTAGGCTGACATGATGATGATGAAATAATATTTGTAAATAGCAGATGATTCTAACTTCATAAATACGCCAAAATTACTCTTTTCTTTTATTACAGAATACCTTCTTTTATTTTGATATTTGTTTGCTTTCTAATTACATATATACGTATTTAATTACTTGTAAGAAAGGTAAATTTTGCTGGTCCTAAGCCCGGATGAAGTAGGAAGGAAAGGTTAGAATTTAGAAAATTAAAAAGTAACTACCTACACTTATAATTTTGCTTCATTTTATAGTCTAAGGCTACCTATATTATAAGTGCGACGGAAAGAATGCGTATGAGTAGGACGGAAAGTAGGTACTATCAAAGAAGTAGTGAATGGATTCTAAACATATTTTAGAATCCATTCACTACTATTGACTACTACTTCTATGATTTAGGTGAGATTTTCTACAAAAAACAAATGATTATAACTTTGCTATTAATAGATATTATGAAATTCTTACGTCACATATATGATAATAATGTCTTCACTAAATGTCCTTAAAGCTTTTGTATTAATTTAAAAAAAAGTGGTGTATACAACCAAGGTAACATTGCATACAAGTTCATTTAACACTCAAACAGGTTTCAATAGCTTTAGCTAACGAATTTCAGGTACAGTTCTCTTAATGTTTCGACCAGTTCACATCGGTTGTGGTCGCGGATTAGCTGACAGCAAACTGTACATACATTCCATAACATAAAACATGAAAAACTTTATTCAAATCCGTTTCTCTTTGAACTACGACGTATTCTAATACATCTATGCCAAACTATTTCCATAGTTGGCCCCCGAGTTTTGGATGTTTAATTAAACCCGAAGAGAGTACTAACCACAGACCGCTGACGGATTAGGGACTCAATAAAAGGAATTTTTCAGACCTGTGACAGCTCTGCGGCTTTGCGCTCTATATAAACAATATTGCCTACTCTCCAAAATAGTTTGTGTTCGGTGTCTATATGAAAGCTAAATGTCAAAGGCCTCTAGCTCTCTTTATTTAATCCATATCAATATAGAGTACTATTTTTATACAGAGAGGGTTTCTCACGTTATAGTAAAACTCAAGTTTTTAATAAAATGTTTGAATAAACCTGTAGCACAAATTCACTACTTCAGGAGAGAGGGTATCGATGAATTAAAATAATTAAGAAATAGAATACCTACACAATAAGAATACTTTTACATCATGTTTTCAATTTTCTTTTTATGTTTCTTTTATCTAGCTGGCAACAGTAGGCATGCATTTTCCTTCGAAATAAAAAAAATGGATTGAATGAACTGATTCCATACGTGGGATTCATTGGGCTTATGTACTTAAGCTATTGCACTTATGCACTTGGCATAATTTTATAGACCAACGGCAACCCCGGCGTTGTAATATATTAATTTAGCAGAAAGTGCTTGTTCAAAATATTGGTTTGTGAAAACAATCACAATGTAATCTTACACAGAGAATGTATGACAGTAGTGAAATTTCTAAAATTTATTTTTATTTAATGGTCTCACGCCTGTATCCCCGAAGGGGTAGGTAGAAGTGTAAATATAACACCCACATTTCACCATGAATATTTTTGGTCCCACGTAATAGGGGGCGAGCCTATTGCCGTTACCGGGCACATCACCAGACTACGGGTTGCTATTGAATATACGGAAAAACCCATTAACACTTTTGGCTGACCCGGGAATCGAACCCGGGACCTCCGATCAGCAGTCACATACGCTATTCACTGGACCACGGAGGCAGACTACAACTTTCTAAAAATAACAACAATAATGTGAATTCCTGGCAGAATTACTTAAGTTTAAAAATAAATTTATAAAAATATTTTTCTGGAGTAGATACTTTAGTTTTGCTTTTCTAGGTTAAACTGTAACACAAGGTGGAAACAGTAAACTGAGCATACATTTTAATACATAAAACCGCGGCGTGCGTGGATTCGTAACATTCCTTAAACTGCTTGAAATTGTCTGTCCTAATACAGTCTTAATTCGGTGGCGTATTTACGAAAGGACTGAATCATAGCGCATATCACGTACCTACAGCTTTGCCCTGCGGGGGAATAGAATTCGCGATACCTAATTAAGCCGTATCTCACAGGACCAGAAAGCTCATTTAATATAAATCTTATTTACATTTTGTCGTCGAAAGATAACATTATCTCATGAACACTACCACGACATCGAATAATACTGACATAGAAAACGGTTTATGAAACAGATAAAGACAGAAAATCCCACAGCAAATCCCGTTACAAAGGTGATTAGACGTAAATTCGTTCAGACATTTCTACGTAATAAGACGTAGTATACACAAATACTCAAATTCCGCTTTCCTGACTTAAGTAGAATACGATTGTAATTATCTGACATAATGGTAATACATGCTGTACATTTAATTGTCTGTTAAGTTATCTGTAATGTAACTTAATAATTTTGCTCATTAAGCCAGCAATGTATACGCATTGTGAACACCATCACATTAGTGGAAGGAACTACTTGCGTAATATATTCACTTACCTTCAACGAGAGTAGTCTGGTTCATTAAGGAACGAATTCAACTTGTTCAGGTTATGTTAAGCTGCAACGAGTCCCTATGTCCCCTGAGATATGTCCCCTGAGATTACATCTGCGTTTGTAGGCCAACTGCTCCGCATCTCTGGTTCATAGCGTTATGCTATATAGCCTACAGCCTTACTTGATTAATGGGCTATTCAGCAGAATATAATATAATAATAAATAATTATTCGAATCGAACAAGTAGTTCCAGACTAGCGCGCTCAACAAAACTAGCTCTTCGGCTTTATAATAATAATATATTAAATAGGCTAGAAAACTCACGCACGGCCTCATCCCAAACTCAGCAGAGCCCTATGTAACCAATTAACTGATAAGAATCATATTTCAAGCTACAAAATTTCAAGAAATGATTGCGGATTATAAAAAGGCTAGCAAATGGCGCTGCCCTTGACCGACATTCAATTTCCGCCAAATAGTGTCCGCGCCGCCTCCCAAGTCATAACTAGACGGGTCCCGCCAACACCAACGGTGGGCCAATCCCGGGCGGGGTCACGGAAAAGTATGCTATCCGCGAAGCGCGTGACCCCGCCACTACACGGGACCGCGGTGGTTTTAGTGGGTATGCCCCGCCTTTAGGGGAGAGCCTCCACACACCTCCTCCGCCAGTCCTAATTCCGGCCGATCACACTCCGGCCGGGTTGGCGTCGAGTCGGAGAGTCTCCGCCGTAGTGAACAAAAAAAAGGTACAGATACAATGGAATAATTATTTTATTTAATAGAAATGGGCCTTTGCAGATTGATCTATAAACGTGTGTACTGGTTATGAGACACTTCAGTAGAGTGCTTATTATCAAGCGATTACAACGACTATACTATGTATATTAGTATGCGTTACCTAATGCTATTGATAGCTAACAAAACTCGCGCTTCAAACTATTTGGCTATACAGCATTCAACAATGTAAACTTCGTTGGTTGGTCAAAGTAAATATGATAAAACTCTTTTAGTTCTTGTTATCTTTTATTAATTAATAACATTCTGTTTATCTGTTTATGAGATTTTTGTTTTTAGTTTTGTTTGCAGTCTTTGTCATTTATTTGGTTACATATTTGTTCCTACTAATAAATCCTAATAGACTAGTAAAGTCTAGTTACTCTATTATTATTGTATTTTGTACCCAATTTTAAGACTTATTTTCAAACATGCCTTGGATATTTGTGAATATTCGGCCCATCATGGACCTCTAAGGTAATACAGTCACTCTTAATTAGACGATCGACGCCACGTGACTTATTAGTTGTTACATTTGAAGAATGCCTTTGGATTTTCATTTTAGTGACCATTTATAGACCAAACTTAGGAGCTGTGCTTTGATAGCTGCCTAAAGAGCATACTATAGGCAGGCCAGACATTTCCTGTCCTTCATTTTTGTTCTCGTGGTAAAACTTGAGACTTGATTTAAAGGCTGGCGGAGGATGTGTGTCTAACAGACTCTCTCACACAGGTATTCGGGAACACTGAAAACTGTGTCACTTGAATCGCGGCTAGCATACTTTACTACCGACACAGTAATCAAAGTAGGTAAACTAACAAACAAAGATTGTTTCGCATAATTCGTTTGTAACAACAAAACACTTACAACAAAATATAAAATTTTAATACAGTCCATCCTTCATCCCTTTATTTATTATTCAAACGGCCTTCAAAAGATCGTCTACCTTCGATAAATTATAAAATCTCGCTGAAGCGTTTCACGTTGATGAAAGGCAAATCAACTAACACTTAACTAATTATACAACACTTGTTATCTTTTCAGAACCAGTGTAATGTATTCATCATGTCGTCGATAATAGTTTACCTAGGTTCGAGACAATCTTTATGCAGATGTGATTCAAACTGAATATTAGATACGTTTTCCTAAAAATAAATCGGCCAATTCGTAAATGTGTGAAGTCTATGTAGCAGTGAATTTTCATTTTAACTTCCTTTTATATACTTACCACTGTTTAATATTATTTACATACAGTACTTCGGTTTATTTTAACCTTATATTTGAAGCTATATTTTTGTAGTGATACCTACTTATATCTAGATTTTACACCAATAAACAAGTTATACTGCCAATGTTGTTACTAGATTTGGTAGCATTTGTCAGTATCTAACGAATGTCTTACTGTGTAAATATTTTTTTATTTGTATCTTTACAAATCAATTTATAATGCACGAAATACATAATATACATATAGGTAACACTGTAATATCGGTCAGTGATACACAAGTGTAAAATGTCAGCAGCTTAAACAATAAAAATACCCTAGAGGTTTTCACACAAACACTTCCAAAATACTCGTAAAATTGAAAATAATTCAATACATAAAATAACCATTATATTTATTGCTCCTCGCAATTCCAAAACTTATTCACAGCCATTGACCAGGAATGCGATCTACACTGTAATCAACCACACGTTACAATATGGCGTAGTGATTAATACTACTATAAACCAAATCAAACGGTGTATAATGAAATCAACCGTATATAGGGAGACTAATTTAATAGTAGTATTTGCCACCAACATGTTTTCATTTCGAATGTGTTTGACGTTTTGTATTGATAAATTAACAGTAGTTACTCTTCGTTCGGATGGCTGTTCATCTGCTCATTTGTTTGCTGAATTATGAAACACAGAACAATATTTTATTTATATGTGTAAGTTACCGTAATTATTGTGGAGAAAAGAGTTGTGTTTCTCTAATAAAAGAGAGGATGCTTTTTTCCTAAAGAATCGCGGTCTGACGGGTGTTGTTGAGAACTTGTTTATACAGACGATTGAAGATTTTGAATCGCGCTATTAGATGTGTAACTTCTACTACCGCGATTCAAGACCTTCAGCCGTCGTAGTTCCATCGACGTTCGTTAGATGTCGCTATTTAACGACAGATGGCATGTTAAATCAGTCTCTATTTTAAATTCACAAAAACTTTAAGCATATTTTATCCAGACCTTAGTGTTTATAATTTAGAACAAAGCATTTCCCTAAAACAATGGCATGAAAGCCCAAATTTTTCGTCTAAAAAATCACTAACAAAACAGAGGCAGTATCTTAGTTCGGTTAGACGAGATTTATTACGTCGCCCACATACAAATATACGCCATAAATTCGTAAATATACCTACGCTTACATCGAACGTATGGAAGGAAGGAAAGATCAATTGCCGTTGAACAAGTCACGGGAAATGTTTTATTTTATGTGATTTTGGTAACATTAGACGTGTTTTTTTACAGCCAATTTATGAGATCGTTGTACTTTGAAATTGATGATGAGGTATGTTAGCTGTTTTACTTTATAACGATAGAATATTATTATATGTATAAATTGTTAATTAACCCTTTCTTAACGGTTAAGGAAAACATCGTGAGGAAACCTGCATGTCTGGGAGTTCTCCATAATGTTCTCGAAAGACAGATGAAGTCTGCCAACCCGCACTTGGCCAACTTGATGGACTATAGCCTTACCCTTCTCATTACGAGAAGAGGCCCGTGCCCAGTAGTGGGACAGGTTATATACAGGGCTGATGATGATGATGATTCATGTACCACACATGTACGATGATCGGCTCCTGGAGCCTGGTTTCGTACAATTGCACGTGTCTCTTTGGATAAAATCGGTAAGAAGTATTCATGTAGTTAAATTTGACTTCTTTAATAATAATAATTTTTTACTGCACTTTATGGATTTTTTTGCACAAGGGTGATATGATCCGCGGTACTACGGTAACACGGAGATTATATTTTTTTGTCTTATGACAGTAGATCGCATTGAAATGAAAGGCAGAGCCAAATATTTGCTGAATAGTATTAAATGTTTTAGTATTAGTTTTTCTTGAGTTTACTACGTGTTACACATTATGACTGCCTCCGTGGTCCTGCCTCCAGTGGATAGCGTATGTGACTGCTGATCGGAGGTACCGGGTTCGATTCCCGGGTCGGGCAAAAGTGTTACTGGGTTTTTCCGAATACTCAGTAGCAGCACGGTGTCTGGTGATATGCCCGGTAATGGCAATAGGCTGGCCCCCTATTACGTGGGACCTAAAAAATTATGGCAAAATGTGGGTGTAATATTTACACCTCTGCCTACCCCTTCGGGGATACAGGCGTGAGACTATAAATAAAAAAGATACACATTATTATTGTCAGTAAAACATATGATTTGTAGTATATCGCGATAAAATCCGTGTAACTTATAACACTCGGACATTTTATTATTATTGTAGTATTTAAACACACAGAGCTATTTTCATCTTTACTACACAACAGCAAAATTTTATCACCAAAACCATGATACACAAAGCCCGCACCTGAATTCGTAGAAAACTTCATTCGTATTCCTGGCAGCAACTAGGAAACGTCACAAAAACTGCCGAACACATTTGTCCCAGTCATTTTCACATTTTTGCTCAAACTTAGTTGCTTTAGGGATTCATCAGACAGAACGTGCCATGGCGTGTTAAATTCACACCACGTACTGACCACGTATTTTATCAAATGCTATGACAATGTATTGAGGAAGGTATACAGAAATTGCTTCGCGACATAATGAACATATGACATAAGTAACACACCTATTTGTTGCGTTACACAATCAAGAAACAAAGATCGCATCGTCTGTAGGTCTGACTGTTCGCGATAAACCCAAAACTACGGACCGAATTTTCGGTTTTCACCAATGGACTTATAGCTTCATGAGAAGCTCTCTCATTATAATTTATCATGAATCGTTGTTCCGATTGAAGATCCAATGTTTGTAATCGGCTGAAAAAGTCTCTGGTAAACTGGAAATTGCGCTAAATGGCTTTATAGCTGGCAGTAGACGACAGCAGTATGACAATGAAGAGTTTGCATTAAAACCCACAGACATCATTATGTCTTAAAAGATTAGCCCGCTCTCTGTGTGACAAAGCTTTAGCAAATGGCGCAGACAGGATCATCCGTCAAGGTCATTGCCAGACTAATGTCCCTACTAAACCCTTTATACTCCACAACAGTGAATAGTAAACGGTCCCTCCTTGCTCCACAAGAAAAATAATGCAACACAAAAAGGAATTTTCGACACACGGATGCGGGGAATAATTTATTAAGAAGAATGCTCTAAAAAAAGAGTTGAAGTGTTTTATAACGCTGTTTCTGCATATAAGTCTTATTATAGCCATGTGTGATAATAAAATCGTCGCCAGAATACAATTGATGTTAGACATGTCATATCTAATTTTCTTTTGGGAATTTTGTTGCTTATAATACATAATATAACATGATTGAACATCCCCTTCGGGGAAACACGCGTGAGTCTATGTATGTATGTATGTATGTATAACATGATTTTACATAAACTACTTTTCATCCATTAAATAAGTGGCGAAAGTCATTCTTCTAATACAATATCATACTATATTCAACTGAATTTGGGGCAATTCAGTTGAAATTAATAAAGCATTTATAGTGCAAAAAAGTGTATTCGAGCATTATTCGATTTACAACAGACTGAAAGTTGTAAAGATTATTTAAAAAAATATAATATTTTACCCCTACCTAGCTTGTATCTGTTCGATATTTGTGTTTTTGTGCGCAAACATCCAGACTTGTTTTGTAAGCATAATGACACTGTGACAAGACCAGGCAGACACACTCATAAACTACTCATACCAAAGCAAAGAGTCAATGTATTTAGTGACAATGTATATTGTAAGGCGATACATATCTATAATAAGTTGCCAAACAGTTTTTAGAATATTGATAGCATTAATATTTTTAAAAGAAATTTATATATACATACATATATACATACATACATAGACTCACGCCTATTTCCCCGAAGGGGTAGGCAGAGGCATATTAAACGCCCACTCTTCGCCAGTGTTTTGATCCCACGTAATAGGTGGCGAGCCTATTGCCGCTTATCGGGATATTTTGTTTGCCAGAGCCTCGTCCGTTGATCGGCAGGTGCACCACTTGCAGGTGAGGTTGGCTTGGGACCCTAAGTTCTTGGTGGGAACCCTATGCACCTATACATATATACATACATACATAGACTCATTCCTGTTTCCCGGAGGGGTAGGCAGAGACTACGGAACGCTATTTGCAACGATCCTGACATATCTCTCTTGCTTCATTCACTCCCATCAGATTCCTCATGCATGCTCTTCTGTTCAGGGTACTTCTCACCTGTCCTGTTTTTAGGATGTCTCCAATCTGGTCAGAGCACGTCCGCCTAGGTGTCCCCTTTCGTCCTGTCCCTTCCACACTTGCCTTATATATCTGCTTGGTCAGTCTTTCGTCATCCATCCTCTCCACGTGCCCAAACCATCTTAGCATACCTTTCTCGATGCTTGTCACTACATCTTCTTTTACCCCACAACACTCTCTTATCACACAATTCTTTACTGTCAGTCAGAGAGACAGCACACATACTTCTCAGAAAATTCTTCTTACTTTTCTTCTTTTCACTATAATTTATATGTATTATTATTAAAGAAATGTTTTCACAGTGTAACAGAATTCTTAGACGACAAAGAACTGTGACTTGCATGACATCATCAATTTAATATTTTTGTAATTGACAATCAACATTCGTATGCCAAACAGTGGCAGATTATGGTTTAAACCTATGTGTAACATTTTAAGACCTCTGTATACCCATATTCTGACGAATAAATGATTACTTACTTACTTACCGTAATTATATAAAAATATTTAAAAGCTAAAAAACATCGACTAATAACTATGTCTTTGTTATAACACTAGACGTCCCCAGTGGCTTCGCCCGCGTCAATTATACATATAAACCTTCGTCTTGAATTATTCTATCTATTAAAAAAACGCATTAAAATCCGTTGCGTAGTTTTAAAGATTTAAGCATACATAGGGACAGACAGACAGAAGACAGACTTTGTTTTATACTATGTAGTGAATAATTATTTAACGCGATACGAGAAAAGCTAAGGAGATTTATGTAAAATTCGGCGTTTTGCTACAATAATTGTAATTGTAAATGAGCTTTTATGGTATGTTTAATGAATTCTATCTTTGGCTGTGTTGAATGACTTTTGGTGCTGGCTTGTACCACGCTCTTTATATACGGTAACACATGCAGCTCAACGTAGCATATTCGTAGCAACCGTAGCATGGGTCCGTAGCATTGCTACGTGTGTAACTCAAGCGTAGCATTTGTTACAATTACGAGAGCAGCGTTTAATTGCTGACGAACACAACACATATGTCGGGTAGGAATTCCTAACAATTGCATAGCAATATACTGCGAAATAAAATTTTATTCACACTAAATTCGAATTGGCTTTTGAACCGAATTTTACTTACTTTTTAAACGACATACGTTTACAGGAAAAGTTGAATACACTGTGGATAGTGATCAATTCTAATCCATTTATTGCAACTGTCGCAGTGTCGGTCGTCGAAGTTTTGATATACCATAACGTAGTTCCGTCGTATCATATACTACACAATTTTATTCGATTATTCCCGGTGTCCACCCCCTGCTTGTCCACCGCGGGTGGACAGAGACACAAATATTTAAAAAAATTCTCGCTGTGCACCCCTGGGGGACAGCGAGAATTTTTTTAAATATTTGATTTTTAATAAACTAAGTTGACGGAGCCCTGCTTCGCAGGGCTCCTATTTTTGGGTTAAGGGTCAAAAGAGAACCTAACATAACCTATCTACCCGAATCAGAAGTGATGAAAAAACTCGTGTCTTTGTCCACCCGGGGTGGCCAGCGAAAATAATTTAAAATTAATTCTCGCTGTCCCCCAGGGGTGCACAGCGAGAATTTTTTTAAATATTTGTGTCTCTGTCCACCCGCGGTGGACAAGCAGGGGGTGGACACCGGGAATAATCAATTTTATTGGGTAATTTCAAGATATATTGTGCAAAGATATAGTGTGTAAGGTCAATTCGTCCCGGCTACTTGTTATAGTTTGGATTCTTAAGTTAATAGTCCAATTTTTTGCTTTATGTGGTAATTATAATTATGACCAAGGTTAGTGCGCGGGAGCTTTAAGTCCTACGACAAATATTCGAACATTGTTTTGATTCGCTTGACATACTTATTAAGTAAGTACTTAAGAAGAAGTCATCATGTCAGTAACATATCTGCAAAAAAATAAAACATTTTTATAAATAGTTTTCTCTTTATTAAGATTGGCAAAATTGCTTGATACCCTAAGGGTGCTTGTACACGGTGCATGTAGCTGGAGCAAGTAAAGGTGCGGGCTATACGCGTGAGTAATATGCGCAAGCTACTTGATCAAGTTACTCGATTGTACTTGTACGTGGTGCAAATAACTGGAGCAAGTAAAGACGCGGGCTACTTGCGCAAGCTGTGTGTACAAGTTATTTGTTCGTGGTCAAGAGCTAGGTACATGTACATGCTATTCGCGCGGTAGCTTTATGACTTGAATCGCGTCAAAATATCTCGACGAACGAAAATTCTTTTATAATCATACGTTAAAAATGTAATTTTAACAAGTAACATGTGCGAGTGACCCGCGCGCGCCGCAGAGCTTGCGAATTACTTGCGCGGGTGGCTCGCATTGGTACATGCTCGAGTCGCTGGACCCGCATAACTTTTTAAACGATATTTTTACGGTGCAGATAACCCGCGCAAGTGCCTCAACATGCTCATGCTACATGCGCCGTGTAGAAGCACCCTAAAACATAAATACATGCTAAGCATGGCTCTGTGTACTTATAATAGTACGTGCAACAAATTACCGGATATAATCGTATTTTCGCGAGCAAATTATTTAATACAATCGCTAATTGTACCAATGACGACTATAGGCGCTTTATATAAAAAGATTAGCATCCATTTTCCTCGTATTAAAACAGTTATTATGTTATTATCACGTGATAATTGTGTGTACCCGTCTCACATTTAATAACAACAATATCTTTACCTCAAAATAGAAAAAAATAACAATACGATATTACCGCATCTGTTGACACCAAAAACTAATTACTGTCCGAGAGCTAAGATATCCAAAACCATTCGCTCAAGTATTAAAAAGTAATTTTGTTGCGTAACCAAAACCGAACCCAAAGGATCTGTGATCGGCGACAGCTAATCATAATAATGAGATAAGAATTTAATGGACTCGGCCTATCTGGCCCCAAGCTGTGGTGTTACAATACCAGCATAATTTGACCTCTGTAATGAGTTAAATCTCTAAGCCTTATAAAGAAATACGGAGGTCTACTCTGACGGGGCGTTAAACAAGTTATTTAAGAAGATTATGCGGTTTCATAGGAGCTATAAGACACTAATGTCATCTCAGGCGGCTTCGCATATACTGCAGCACATTACTGAAATGAGGTAGGGCACTGACCAGTCGTTCGCGGTGACAGATGGACGACTTTAATAAAATTTATTCGGCAATTTAAGGTGAAGGAATATTTCGTTTTATTTAAATAATTTTGTTATAACCTTTAGGGTAATATCTAAGAAGCGGAGGGCATATTTTATTATACATTTATTTAGATCAGACATTATTAGTTGCCATCTAACGGCAGCCAGACATGTTAACAATTGATCGCTATTATTTCTTTTTTCGCTTTAAGAAATATGTAAATTTTTCATTATTGTACAGATAATTTGCTATGATTCTTCCTCTTCATGGTGGGAAAATAAATAGCGTTCAATTTTACTCACTAAGAAGGGGCCCGTGGTCAGCAGAACTACTGTTTATTTTATATTTTCCCAATAATCAGTAGCAACTCCAATATTGCCACTAGGAATAAATCGTATAACGCGAGGAACTTTACAACACTCAAGCAAAATATACAAATCACAGCCAGGTTCAACAGAATATGGATCACCTAAAGTATTTCCTTACGATGGGACCGAACCAACAACACTTTTTATCACTGCGAGGCGGCCGCTTAAACCACTGCGCCCCATACGTGTAGTAGTAGTGTAGTTCGTGTTTATAAAGTACTTCTAGTACACTCAAATCAATTTAGATGCGACGGATGATTTGAAATGAGAATCTCTTACTTTAGGTACAGCTGCTAAACATTACTATAATAAATAATCGAACATGATACACATGAACGCAAGAATACATATATTCAATATCTTTGATCGTACTAGCTCATGTGTTTGGAGCCGGTAAAATACGTTCAACTTGAACTACGGCCCCTGGATGGGGTCCAATAGGCGCTCGGTTGACTACAAGTACTTTATGACGTCACCATATGGTCCCACTTGACTTATAATTATCTATATTACATGCATGATAACCCGGATGCAGAATACAACTCTCAAAGTGTTACACCCTATAATCTTGTACACAACACTCCATCTTTGCTAAGTTTTAGTTGATTTTTATTATCATCGTTGTATTCTCCATTCCTTATATTTTTATCAGTCGCAACTTTTTAACAACATAGGTATGTACAATTGACTTAAAATACGTAATAAACGCAATTGAGACACGTTTAATAAACTTATACTTAAGTTAAAAGGCTTTTCATCTCGTCTCATGAGCTTTTTGCACCCACTTAACTTCTGGACGATAATTTTAACGAGATGAAAATGTTCGAGTCGAGTTCAGCTTTTTAGTTATGTTTTTATACACCCCAAAATAGTTGAAAAAAAATAATCAACAATTATATCAAGCATAGTAAATCACTTCATAGTATAAAACATAGTCTGTCATCTGTCTATCTGTCCCTATGTATGCTCTTTAAATCTTTAAAACTACGCAACGGATTTTGCAACGGTTTTTTTAATAGATAGAGTGATTCAAGAGGAAGGTTTATATGTGTAATATATAACCGGGGCGGGTCGCTAGTTCTATAATAAAGAAAAGCTGGGTGACTTTGACTCGTGTTTAATAAATTGTCCAAGTCAATTCCTTAACTTGGCGGTCGTTTCTTTTACTAATTATTGCTCTCTGAGGCGCGTGGTACCGCGGGCAATGGATGTAATAAGATCTTTTGTAATCCCATTTATTAATATTCGTCCCTCATAATTCTCAGCTCCTTTATAGCGACGGTTAGTCACCTTTCTGATTCTTGCAATGCTAAATACAGTTTGTATTTGGAAAATATAACGGAATAACATAAATATCGAAGTATTTTGCGTAATTATTTGAAAATTAATTTAAATTGTGCCGCGCATATTCTAAGCACGAAATACCTTAAATTTGACGTTCACAAACGTCAAAATGATGGATTAAGTGAATGAATGATTAATGATATGAAAATAATCAATGACATAACTAAAACAAAAAGTAGGTATGTATTTAATATTTATACAATTATATTTTATACACAAGTATTGTGTAATTACTTACTGGGGCGCCTCATTTAACACTGGAGATTGTAACAATTTGAGAAATAAAGATATTTGTATTTGTATTTAATTTCAATCCTCAAAATGAAATCTGTTCAATAATACGCGTATGTAATACACGCCGTGGCCGTCGTATCGCTCGGTCAATGCCCGTCGGCACCACGCGATTATTAAATCTGAACGTGATAATGGCAAACCATTTATTCAACAGAGAACCAATTCCGGCTTAATTTGAAAATTTGATAGAAACGTTCCCAGAAACAAACCAGAAACGACGTTACAACAATTTGGCATATCAAGTTAACGTGGCTAAAAACGTCAGTTAAGTGTGAGTAGGTTTAGGCGATTTGAATATTTTTATTTAAAGCGGTTATCAAATCTGCAGACCAGTCATAGTGATAAAAGTCCAATGCCACTCTTTTCACTAAATTATTCTACCGCACTTTAATCACGCGTCAGGCAGACCTCTATTTCATTATTTAATGTCTGGTCTTTATATTGATTCGTTTTAATGATTTTAATAATATCCCACAACAAAATATATTAGGTGTATTACCATCCTGGTTTTATACATCGTAGATTGCTGTGCAAATTTGTCACTGGTCATAGCGCCAAATAATAATAATAATACACACATCACCATTCCCAGTTTTCACCATTCCCACCAGTCCCAAGCTGAGCAGAGCTTGTGTTATGGGTACTAGATAATGGATAAACACACATATATACTATTTTTTGTAAAAACATACATATTAAACATAGAAATACCCAGACCAAGATAAACATCCATGTTCATGCACACAAATGTTTGACTTGAGCGGGAATCGAACCCGGACCTTCTGTTGTTGGCGCAGCGGGCGTGTAAACGACTGCTAAGTCGCTTACACTCCCGCTGCGCCAACCGGTCGTCTAAGTACCTATCAAAATTGAAAAAGCAAATATGACTTAGCTCGTTATCCATCACAATGCGCTGTCTACAAAGCCATAAATTTGATAGCAAATTGCAGAACACGATACTTATAATACCCCTAAAGACACATATCTTAAGCTATGAGTATCCAACTGTAACCTAAGGTCTTACTTATCTCGAAAACTGCAGTAATTCCCAGCAAAATGCTCGAAATGACACAATAATAATAAACCTCACGCTCACTTAGACAAAGGTCTCCAGACGTTTGAACTGAACTGTAACCCCATCAGACACTGGCCCTAATACTGACGTTCATTTACTAAACGAAGACTAAGCTTATCATGATTAATTACTATTTTTGATTTGTGTTCATGATGTCAGCCTAGAGATTGCTGGACATAGGCCTCCCCCAAGGTCACACACACTGATTTTGAGCCGCCGATCTGTTTCACATACTGAAAATAATTATTTTTGATGTAGGAGCAATGTAAATAGCTTCTGAATAAGTAAACGTTGACTATAACTATTCGTAATATTCAAAATTTATCGAAAGTCCGGTCCAAGCGGCAAGCCTAGCGATAAACGAACTTTATTCGATCGTTGACTAGAATCTACAATACTATCTTACAGGTTTCAATCACATAATTATTTGAAAATAAAAGAGAAATACAATAATTACATGTATTGACGCATGATCCATGTTTCGTCATTAGTGTAATTATGGGCAGCCCACAAAAGTTTAAGTGTATTTCAAATGTTAAATGGGTCCGGTTTACTCACAACCAATCGACAGAAGCTATTACGAACACAAATGAAACGCGAAAAAGAAATCAAAATTTTAAAATATATTCATATTTCAATTCGTATGTAGTATTGATTCGGCTATCTGTAATTGCTAAAGGGGATTTCAGTTTAGAGTGGTCCGTTATCGCCAATTTTAGGCAGTATTCCAAAATTTATTCTAACGAAAAACTCAATTAGATTGCCAACAACTATATTGAATTTGCAGCCGTTGAGCTATCCGCACGTACGAATGATTTCGAAATAAGTGTACAATGTTGATTTTATTTCATTTTCTTGTTATTTTGTGTTGTTGAAGTATTGTTTAGGAACCAGCGAAACCGCTAGTGATGTGCATCGTCTACTTGTTATTTTGTTGTATGTTTAACCTGCCAAGATCTGTTTAGCTTCGCTGCCACTCGGTCAGCTACTTATAAATGATTGCATTATTTACTTTTTATTGATTTCTAAGCAGTTTGACTAAGCGATCACAAACTGAAACTGTATTACTAACTTAACAATTAACGTGAATTACACAAGTGGTTTATCGCAACTCATTCTATTTTATATTTTTACTAGCTGACCCGGCGAACTTCGTACCACCATATATGTATAATACATATTAAACTTTCTCTTGATACATTTTATCTATAAAAAAACGCATTTTAATCCGTTACGTAGTTTTAAAGATTTGACTTATTAGACTTCGTACTGCTACTGAAAGTTCGGGACAACTTTTGCCCGACCCGGGAATCGAAACCGGGACCTCCTGATCAGCAGACGCATACGTTATTCACTGACCCACGGAGGCAGACGTTGCTAATGAGAAAGTGGGTACCAATAGTATCCATGCGACATTAGCTGCTTTCATCGGCGGGTCATGTGATCCAAAGCGAGTGGCTTAGATCGCAACTAAGATAACGATATGATGATGGTGATGAATAAACTGCTGTTAATCTAAGTAAAATTTTTCACACAAAATGTTCAGCTACAACAATAAACTAAATACTTCTCTTTGTTCCGCCCTGGTCAAACCGGTGCATTTATGTTGTAACCAGCGAGACGCTTTCACTCAGAACGTGATGGAAAACATATACATATACTTTAAATACAATATTTTCATTATAACCGGCTAACAGATGTGATAGATTGATAGATGTAACGGAGTAGATGCCGAATGTATAACACTGGTCAAAATATTTAAACAAACCACGTACGAGGTAGTATGTTTTGTTAGGTAAAAACTTAAACTCACAATGGTTAACTTCAGAAAATGTGATAATGGTTTTGCTAAAGCTTGGATTATATCGCAGAAAGCAGCATTCTAATACGAAAAACGAATATTCCTCTAGGGTGACATTTTATTATCTGTAATTACTTGTTTCGATACTTTCGAAAACTTATATTTGTCTAGGGAACTCCAGAAGTACCCATCGCTTTTTAAGCTATAAGCACATGATAACTAGTCTCAAAATGAGACAATAATAATAAACAGAGCTCACTTAGACAAAGATCTCAGACATTGTACTGAACTGTATGCGCATCAGACACTGGAACTTATTCTGTTGTTCATTTACTAAACTAAGATTAGAGTATTGTTGTGTCTTACAAACATTATAAGAATAGTTAAAGGCGGTATTACATATTTGTCGAACAAAACTTTCGAACTGATTCGAAAATGTTTACAGCGCGATCTTAGCCAGCAAAGCCCCATCTAAAACTACCTACTTAACGTCGTGAAACTAAATTGCACAGAGCAAATTTGTTTCTATCTCTTTCTAATTGTATCAAACAGAATGCGAGAACAATAATCTACGTTGCTTGTGTACAACAGAATCACCCACTGTGTATTCGAGCTAAGTGAAACCTAGAGTAGTGTAAGCTTCAGTATCGATATAGCACCGTCTAATTACTGAGCAAGTTTTCCTATCTAATGTTTCACTAATCCTAGGCAAAGAGTTACTCATGGGGTACTTATACAACAATTCCTCGTTCAGCACTACGACTTGCAATAGAGCAGTTTGTTAATCCATAAACTTTTTGGATGTTTATATGGCTATGCAATATACAACTAAGGACAACTTTTCTATTCTTAGAAAGTGGTTCGGCGTTACACCGAAACCGTAGGGTTCTAGGCGACTTGGAGAAGGAAATGGACTGTATGCAAAGGATAGCGGGTTTTAGCCGCCTAGGATTGGAAAGGGGAAGAGGATGTAGGATATTCCAAGGACGGAGGGCACTTACCTTATACGGCAATCTTCTTCGTCTCAGAAGGGCAGTCTCCTGGTGTTTCGGGATGAAGCTGCTTGATTCACTGCACTACACAAATCACCTTCACTTGCGAGCGGTTTTATAAGCGGTAATAATTATAGCGGGAGCGGCGCGGTGCGATACGGTATGGCGGACGCGTATATAGCGAAACGAATGTTCTCGAAAGTTCTGGACTGTCACTCGCGTCGACGATCACCGCGACCAATCCGCGGAAGGCGTGCCCCTCCTTCGGGAATGGGAGACAGAGACGGAAATATGGTATCGCTCGCACTAGACCAGCATGGAACGATTGATGTTGATGCGATTAGTTATAGATAGGAAGGTAGATGGCGCTACCATATCCCCCCGGCCCTAAAGGGTTGCCTTTAAAAAAAATAGAATTGAACTTAGCTATGTTGGGTGTAATACCGCATAACCCATCAATAGGCTAAGACAGCGATATGACAATAAAATTAATCTAAATTAACTTTAGCGAAAACTACAAACGCAATAATAGCGAAAACTACAAACTAAATACTTAAACTAAGAGGTAGGTCCAACTTCAGGCTAGATCTCACTGAGTTGGAAGCGGACAGAGACGTACAACAGGGCGCACGTAACTCCCTTTAGCGGTTTTCACGGTAACAACGCGAGTTGTACCGTCCTTGGAAGTATGCAATTTCTCTACGATGGCTAACGGCCATGAAGCGGCGGAGCATTATCATGTATTATGACGACCAACGTACCCTCCTGTATAGGGGATGCAGGACTATTCCACTTGGATCTAGCCTGAAGCTGGTGTAGATATTCCGCACGCCAGCGCCGCCAGAACGACTGTACGAGTATATCCAGCAGAGTATGTCTCTGGAGCAAGCTTGAAGAGTCTGCTTCAGGAGCCGGAAATGACGATAATGGCACTGCGTTCAGAAAATGTGCAAGGCTTAACGCGGATGGTTCTACAGGGTCACTACTCAATGCCGTGAGCGGACGCGAGTTGATCAGTGCCTCGACTTGTGCAAGGACAGTTAAAAGCTCTTCGTAAGAGAGGATCTGTTGACCTATAACCTTGAAGAGATGCGTTTTAATTAATTTGACCATGCTTTCCCAACATCCACCGAAATGCGGTGATGCTGGTGGAATAAACTTCCAGTCAATATGATTTATGGAAAGTTCTTCCTGAAGACGAGTACGATATTCTTCCCTGAGAAACTTATAAAGGTCGCGTAAATAAGAGCTTGCGCCCACAAAACAAGTGCCGTTATCCGTGTACAAACACTGTATAGGGCCGCGCCGTGAGAGAAATCGTTTAAGGGCTGCCAGGAATGACACCGTGCTTAAATCTGTCGCAACTTCAATATGCGTAGCGCGCGTCGTTAAGCATGTAAAAATACATAGCCAGGCTTTACGGCTTTTAACACCTCGACCACGCACTGGCGTATACTGCAGTGGTCCTGCGTAATCGCAACCGGTGTATGTAAACGCTTCAGCAACCTGGTTGACGCGCTGGCTAGGGAGATCGGCCATGGGAGGGAAAGTCGGACGCGGACGAAATTTGAAACAGACGTTACATTTATGTATTCTGTGACGAATTATTCGTCGAGCGGCTAAAATCCAATACTTATGCCTAAGTAAGGACATAAGCAACTCCGGACCGGCATGGAGGTGCTTCTTGTGATAAAAATCAACAAGAAGGTCGACAACATGATCGTGTCGCGGCAGAATGCAAGGATGTTTGTAGTTATAAGGTTCATCCGAATTTGACAGACGACCCCCAACGCGTATGACGCCGTGTTCATCGAGAAACGGCTTGAGTCTAAGGATAGCGGGAGAACAAGGTACATTGTCTTTTAAATTTTGAATTTCGTTACTAAAATGAACAGCTTGTACAGCTCGTAGTAACTTACATTCTGCGAATTTGATATCAGTACTTGATACAAAAGTCTCATTAGGTAGGTGCCTAAGAAACCTATAGACATAAACGATGGCGCGGAGTAACTAAGACCACGATGACATGCGTAGTGCGAGTGCATAGATGGGAGACTCCGCAACCTCAGCAATCACGGGATAAGAAACAGACTTCCGTTCGGGTACATCTTCGTCTTCTGCACTGTGGTCAAAGGGTTGCATGGGCCATTCTGACGGATCATGGGAGATCCAAGAAGGTCCACGACGCCACAATGGATGATGCAGAAGATTAAGTGGAGTGACACCACGAGACAAGCAATCTGCGGGGTTCTCAATACCCGCGACGTGATTGAAACAAGTAGCAGGAACCAGTTCAATCAATTTGCTAACGCGGTTGGCGACAAAAGTCTGCCAGCGATGAGGAGAAGAATGAATCCAAGCGAGCACTACTTTGGAGTCAGAAAATGCGTATATTTTATTAATGGGGTAGTGGGGCAAAACTGTGTCTTGAACTGAGACAGCAGAAGGGCCGCGCACAACTCCAGTCTCGCAACTGAAATGGTTTTAACGGGCGAGACCTTAGACTTGGCACAAACTAACTGCACCGAGTAGTTAGAATCAATGCGGACTTGCAGATATACGACTCCGCCGTAAGCACGCTCGCTGGCGTCAGCGAAACCTATTAAGTTGATGGTACATCCATCTACCAACCCAAGATGACGCGGAATAGTAACTTGATTGAGCGCGGTAAGCTCAATACAAAACTGGCCCCAAGCAGCGACAATATGGTCAGGGGGTGTTTCATCCCACTCACACTTTGATAGCCAAAGCTCTTTGATCAAGAGCTTGGCGTACAAAATTGTGGGAGCCATAAGACCCATTATGTCCCATAGTCGAGCCACTGTGGACAGCATAGTGCGTTTGGTGCACTTATCATCTGGTGGTGAGACGTCAAACCGAAAACTATCGCAGGATTTGTCCCAGCGTAAACCGAGAACCTTATGCGGTACAGACTTCTCAAACTCAATGTCTGGAGAAGCCTTATGAGAATCTGGTATGCGTGCGAGAACCTTCTTAGAGTTGCTTGTCCATTTGACAAGATCACACTGGCCTCACTTGAAAAGCTGAATAAGCTCTTCACAATGCGAAATTGCTAGCGGAGCGGATATGACACTACAAGCAATGTCATCCATGTACAAAGCGGAAGTGGCAACAGCCGCTGCGGCGGGAAAGTGATCGCCTTCATCAGCGATCAACTGGCGAACAACTCGTAACGCGTGATATTGGCTAGACTTGAGTCCAAAACAAACACGATTGAACTGATACACAGATAAAGTTTATGTGTTTAGGTTCTTTCTTGTCAAAACGATAAAAGATCCGTTGAAATCTACGGTCAAATTCGCGAACGCCGATATTGAGAAACATTTGGTGGCAATCAGCTGACAGAGCGATTTGGAAAAGACGAAACTTTATTATGATGTTAAATAAATCACACTGTAGATTGGGGCCGGCATGCAAAATGTCATTGATCGACTGACCCGATGTAGTCTTACAACTAGCGTCTAAAACCACACGGAGCTTAGTAGAGGTTTTATCTTCGCGAACTACGCCGTGATGCGGGATATAATATGAGGGCAGAGAGTTGCCCTCGTTGTTTACAACTACACTCAAAAAACCTTTATCTATGTAGTCACGTACGTTACGTAACTTAAGTGATGCATCAAGTTTACGTTTCAAACAATGGAAACGTCTGAGCGCAGCAGCGTACGAGTCGCCTAACGAATAAGGGTCACCACAGAATGGCAACGCCACAACGTATCTGCCACTGTCGTCACGAACAGTGGTAGCGCGGAAATGTTCTTCACACTCGAGATCTTTACGGCTCATCGAGGGCGGTGCAGTAACCTCTTCCAGCTCCCAAAATCGCTTGAGAAGAGAATCAATATTGTTTTCTTGAAGAACAGAACAACAGCAAGACGTAACGTATTGAGAAGTATGTAATGTAGGTATGGTACCCATAATCACATACCCAAATACCGTCTCAATAGCGGGCGGTAGGTTATTTTGCTCACTACGTACCACTTTAGTTAGTAGCAAGTGCGGGAATATTGCGGCTCCGATCAAAACATCAATGTCTGCCGGATTCGCAAACTCCGAGTCCGCCAGCGGCAATGACTCGAGGTGTGTGAGAAGCGATACGTCCACATTAGCGTTTGGCAATGTTTCCGTAATACGCTCCACGATAAGCGAAGAAATGTTAAAATTAATGTCCCTATCAAAAAGCGAATGTATTTTAATATCTACGGAACCCTTGCAATGTTTTTCTGATCCGCCTATCCCTCGGATTATTGAGTTCATATTTTTAAAGTTATTCCATAATCCGAGGAGTTTGAACAATTCTAACTTTATTAAATTGGTCTGAGATGCGCTATCTAGCAGACAACGTACCATGTGCGGCGACCCATTAACATCATATATGATAACTTGCGCTGTCGCTAACAGAACAGTCTTAGACGCCATACATTGCGGCCTAGCACTGCTCTGATCACTACAAGCGCGCGAAGGCCGTCTGCGCGTGCGTGCCGCCCGCGCAATGGATGTCGTACACAACGATATCTCATTCTGAATCGTCGGGGACGCAGTTATCGTAGTCTGCACCTGCGACGTAAGTGTGTCAAGGTTAGCGGCTTGGCTTGACAACGGGTTATCTTTATCGAAATGTAGCAGTGAATGATGTTTTTATTGCATAAGCGACACTTTGTCTTACTAGAACAATTACTTGTTTTATGCTTAAGCAATTAATGCAAGCTTTGTTATCTTTTACGCATTTAAAACGAGCGGTTGCATTCAAATTATCGAAGGCGGGACACTTGTATAAATGGTCGTGCACTATATTACTGCACAGACACTTCTGTGAATTTTTACTATTCGATTCTGTGCATGTTACGTAAGATTGTGGATTAGGGACCGAGTTATTATTACTATTTCGCGATTTATTCAACCTTTGTTTGTTGCTGTTAGTGTTAGACGAGCCAGGTGAACCAGACTGTGTATTATGAAATATTCGACACTGATCTTTGATGAACGAAATAAAACTATCTAGTGTAGGTATTTTATTATTGCGTTCCGTCATCTCGAATGCGCGAATTGTATCAGTGTCAAACTTTTTTAAAGCGAGTTGAAGCAACATAAAGTCGGAAAGATCTTCTAATTTTAAGTTCCTAAGAGAATTAACCGCGGTTACGAAGTTATCAAGCTGGAAATTCGAGACAGATGCGGCACCAGACAGTTTAAGATTTAAAGCTTGGTCAAAGTAGGTAGACGCTAGGACGCGCGTGTCCTGATATCTATAAAGTAGTGACTGAAATATGACCTGATAATTCTCAGCACTGGGTGTGACACCTGCAAATACGGACTGGGCCTTCGGTGACAGTTTACCTATTAAATAGTACAACCTGTCAGCATCTGTCAGAGAACCATTATCGTGCACTGTAGACTTAAAGCTCGCATAGAATAACGGCCAATTTCGTATATCTCCGTCAAACGACATAATCTCGATTGGCGGTAATTTCGGCTTGCGGGCAACGGGCTCTGCTGAACATTTACCCTCCAATTGCGATTGTATACGCTTAATAATACAGTAAAGATCTTCGAATGAGGTGTACGCCTGATAGTTCGGTTTTTCATCAGGATTGATAGAAAGTAATCTTGCGTTATAATCGTATAACAACTTATGAAAATCTGTTCGAATACTATCTACTGTCATACAATAACTGAGAAATGCTTCGCTATTACTGTCAGAAATAGATGCGGTTTTTGAGCATTCATAGATGTTTTGAATACGCTCAAATAAAATATTGCGTTTTTCTTCTAAGATTGTCATCTCTTTGACTTCCGACACGCGTGACTTCTTTTGTTGTGACATGCTTACGTAAGTATAAGCTAATGAGCACGAAACAACATAAGAATATCTAATGTACCTATTATTTTACCTAAGTAGGCTAAGTAGGCAACACTTTAGAGCTGTGGAATTAAAAGTTGCTTGAAACATGAGATTTACAAGACAACTATGATAGTTCCAGAAATAATAATTGAGTAAGTAGGTAGCTACATAAAAGTTTACCTACTGATGCGGGCGGAAACAACCATGTGACGGTTATGTGAATATATTAGGAGTATAGCTAGGTGCTATAAGTGCCTAGGTATAGCGATATAACGTATAAAAACGTAAATGAATCCGACTCGTATGGATAAAAAAAAATGGTTCGGCGATACACCGAAACCGTATGTTCTAGGCGATTTGGAGAAGGAAAATGGACCGTATTAGGGCGAGTTCTGCTCGCATAGAAAGGATAAGGGAAGAGGATGTAGGATATTCCAAGGACGGAGGGCACTTACCTTATACGGCGATCTTCTTCGTCTCAGAAGGGCAGTCTCCTGGTGTTTCGGGATGAAGCTGCTTGATTCACTGCACTACACAAATCACCTTCACTTGCGAGCGGTTTTATAAGCGGTAATAATTATAGCGGTAGCGGCGCGGTGCGATACGGTATGGCTGACGCGTATATAGCGAAACGAATGTTCTCGAAAGTTCTGGACTGTCACTCGCGTCGACGATCGCCGCGACCAACCCGCGGAAGGCGTGCCCCTCCTTCGGGAATGGGAGACAGGGACGGAAATATGGTATCGCTCGCACTAGACCAGCATGGAACCATTGACGTTGATGCGATTAGTTATAGATAGGAAGGTAGATGGTGCTACCAGAAAGTGAATCCAATTTTGATTCCTTGTGTACTTGGTAGTACGTAAACATAGTTTAGGAGATATGAATTTTCGTCGAAATTTCCAGATAACAATATATTTTGAATACTGAAACCGAAGTTTGTTTATAATAGTATGACAGTGGACAAAAAAATACGCTTCGCCTTATGTGCGTCTTCCGAAGTATATATTCCATCTCTAATAATACTATACCACTTCGAGACTACCAACACACATCATATAAAAGGATACGTCAGTCGTCATTCCGTCCACCGCACCGGATGATAAGATTGCATACCTGACAAAATACTCAATCCCGATTATACAACAGGTGTTATGAACGGGTGTTACGGGTGTTTGAATACAGCGACTTGATATGGTGAAACGAATATTATTTTCAACGTTCGTGTACAAACCCATTCACAGTGTTTTAATCATTCCCATGAATTATTTCCAGTATGAAAAGAGCTATATATTTCCGTGAGTAGTAATTTATTAATGTACGTGAAATGTAATGTTACATAATTATCAGAATTTTCTCGTGTTGCCTTGAAATGGTACGGCCTCAAATGCGTGGATTTCGACGTAAATGGTACGATTTATCCGTATAATACTCGTCATGACGTGGATAAAAACAACTGTGGTGGCCTTTTATAACGGTCAGTAGTTATTTAAAAACAGAATATGCAGTTTAATTATTGCTTGTGTTTATCTACGGAGGCGGCTTTATTTTTCTTGGCTTGTCGGAGGAGAATAAAGTAGTGTTGTTCTACCTGAATAATAAAGCAGAAACCTCAGTGTAGTTAGTGTGAATGGTGAGAGCAATATCGACTTAGGCTGCAGACTGATTAGATTGACACTAAGAACTAAAGTCTCGTTTCGCCGATCTTGCAAATATAATATTTTCATGCCAGTTTTATGTTGTACGTCTACCATACCATATTTGATAATATGCTGTTTAACAATCAAAGTGTTTAATTACACGTTCACCATTCACAGTAACGGCTTATTAGGGCTTGTAATTTTAATTCCTAATACCTAGTGTAGAACTGTGTTTAGCACTTTGTTTATATTAAACTTCTTGAGGTATATTGTAAAAGGTGATACCAGTAAGGATTTTTTTTCTCTACTGCCAAATTTAAGCTGTACTCGATTCTAAAATGTACTCTAGGGGAAAACCCAATTAGATCGGCTAAAACTATATTGCATTTGTAGCTGTTGAGCTATCCGCACGTACGAATGTTTTACAAATAAGTGTACAGCGTGGAGTCTATTCGATTTTCTGGTTATTTCGTGCTATTGAAGTTTTGCTAACGAGGCCCGTAATCTGCATGCGGAACACCTATGATACACTGGTACCTTCAGCAACAAAAATAGCTGCACACTTCGTAATCTGATTCGTGTATGAATGAGAAGTCTATGATAATCATTTTTAAATTATAATTTATGTAAGTATTCTGCGGCTACAAACCTTACAAGAAATAATTTTTTTTTTGGGACGTGTTGCCTTTCAAATGATGTAAATGTATGTGGAATGATGTTGCTGCCTGTACCTATTAGTGAGCAGAAATTGTGCTGCGACCATCCGTACTACTGACTTTATTGTTCTATTGTGCATTTTCGTTAGGCATTAATGGCTTTTGACATTATGCACTATTCGGTGTTAATGATGCTCATGAAATCTAAATAATTATTTAGAATGCGTGTAATGATAATTTTGAAAAGTCGACTTCGTATCGCTTGTAGCATAGAACTAATATACTTTTTATTTGATTCTGATCTTAGGACGATTCAAATTCGGCCATCTAACTACGAACACGACAGCGCCTGTGCTATGGTAACCAGAAACTACTAAACATACTGAAATAATCGTGTCAATCATACAAAGATTTATTTTAGGTAATGGAACTATTTATAGTGACCGTGGTTGCTAAGCAGAAGGCTAAGTAGGAGTACTAGGTCGTCCGTATAATGCCAAACCACTATATTTACAGGTCAATATAACCATTAATTTAAGACATGACTACATCTGAGCCAGAAAAAACCTACGTCAGGTAAATTCAAAACGCTACTTTTTGTTGCCACCCATTTATAAACCTGACGTGGATTTATGCGCGTAACTTAAGGGTTCATGCTGCAGAGTAATATGCGTTTTACTCAATTATTCATAACCATTTTCAGTCCATAAGGGAAATACTATGTTATAGATGCGTGTTCTTATCAAACGCATGCAAGTCCCAGTCCGTCTCGATGCAATTTTATAAATTTTGAAGCATTCCGCTAAAAAGTTACTTACTAATCATAAAATATCATTCGTGTACATGAATGCGCTGGGGAATCAGTGAAACACATGGAAATGTTGCGCTGTCTACACGAAAGGCGCCTACATTTATGTATAATAATAATAATAATATCTTTATTGCTTTGATTGAGTATATACAGATGTTATAAAATAGGTACAGCACATCAATCAGCCCATTTGGGCATACAATAATTTAGGTCTATTCAGGTGTAGGTACAAACAAAGTTAACCAAATACTACAAAGAAACATATATATAATAATCAATTGGAATACTTAATTATAGGTAACATTGATCTATATTCTGTTTGTTATGTCATTTGTTATCGAGGAAATCTTTAATTATAGTAGCATTTTTGTGCTAACCATTGTTTTAATTTTAGTTTGAACAGTCTAAGTGGAAGTTCCCTTATTGTTTGAGGTATTTTATTGTAAATTTTGACACACATAAACATACAATTTTTGTGGTACAAACTAGTTCTACATCTTGGAAAGACAATTTTGGTGGGATCTCTTTTACTGAACAGACTATTTTCAGAAGTTTTCTCAAACAACTGTGGGTGTTTTCTTACGAATATACCAATTTCGCCTATGTAGAGGGAAAACATTGTAAGAATATTGACAAGAAACACCTGGACGCCGAGCTTCAACATGTCAAGCAAGTTCTGCAAGACAACAAGCTCCGACCGCCGCGCCAACGTCACAGATCCCCGAAGAACAAGCCAGCTACAGTAGAGAGACAACCTGCTGTCCTCCCATACATCAAGGACGTGACCGACAATATTGGCTACATCTTGAAGCGAGCTTCAATCAAAACTTTCTATAAGCCGCCAACGAAGATAAGCCAATTATTACCATCTGTCAAGAGTCAGTTACCCTTACAAGAGGCCGGGGTTTACAAGATAGACTGTGAGTGTGGGCTCTCATACATTGGACAAACCAAGAGAAGCATAGGCATTCGACTAAAGGAACATATAGCTGACATTAAACACAAACGCTCGACGAACTCTGCTGTGTGTGAACATGTAGAACAAGGAACCAACCATTACCTGCGATTTGATAAACCACAGATACTCGCAAAAGAACACCGCTTTATTCCAAGAATGATACGAGAAGCTATTGAAATTTAAAAACATCCTAATTTCAATAGATGGTTGGAATGTTCCTCCAGCTTGGGACCCTGTTATCAGGCTAATGAAACCCAAGAAGGACAAAGTCACCAGAAGACATCAAGACACAGTGAGCACATTCTGCGTAGATAGTAACACCAATAGTTGAAAAATGTTCGGGTACTTTGAGATAACTTTTAAATTCAAGACAAAGATAAATACCACCTCAGTCTGCCGTGAACATGAATCCTGTAAAGAATTCGAAACGTTGGCTAGTAATAAAAATGTAGTTTCTAGATCATTCGGTTTAAATGTAAAAACAAGTGAAACCAATATAAGGCGATAAAATCCGTAAACTGTAGTTTGATTTCAATGTGTAACATTCGCGTAAACCCAAGAAAATATTAAGAATATTAGTTTTCTTAAATAGGGGTTTACAAGAATCGAGGGGATCGGCATCACATATTGCTCTTAAACAACGTTTTTGTGCCAGAAAAACATCGTTGATTAAAGTTGAGTTACCCCATAACAATAAACCATATCGTGAAACTGATCCTATGTGACCATGGTAAGCAGCAATTGCTGTGGATTCTGTAGCAGTTCTGGTAAGTTGTCTCAATGCGAAAACAAATTTATTTATTTTTACACACACGTAATTGATATGTGGCTTCCAGTTACAATAATTGTCAACAGTTATGCTCAAAAATTTTATGTCTGAAGTAGGATTTATTATTGTATTGCTATATTGCAATGTAATCTGTTTGGTTAATGGTCTGTTGGTTGGTTGGTTATTTAAGTTCGCCTGTAAGTCATTGTATGTTAACCATTGTATTATATGTCCAAGGTTTTTATTTAGCGCTTCTTCATGGTTTGTGTTTAAACGGTCGGTGTTAGGGATAATAATATATATGTCATCTGCGAATAGAATACATTGGTGATGTGTTATATTGGGAAGGTCGTTAATATATAACAAGAATAAAAGGGGTCCTATGACACTACCTTGTGGAACTCCTGATCTGTTATGTCTGTAAGTGGATCTGCAGGGTTCGGATACTAGATTAGTGTTAAGGTCCCCTTATACCATAGCGTTGACATTTGTTTAATAGTATCGAATGGTTAACATAATCAAATGCCTTCGCCATATCTAGAAATATTACTGTGACCGGAATTTTGTTGTCAATATTTTCTGTTATTGTCTTCATTAGACAAAATCCGGCAAGTGTTGTTGACTTATTTTTTTGGAAACCATTATGTTCTTTCTTGATGACATTGAATTTATTTAAAAAATTGGTTATACGGTTATGCATAAGCTTTTCATAAATCTTGGAGAAGACAGGTATTATGGTTATTGGTCTATAATTAGTTAGTTCAAGGATGTCATCTTTTTTTGTAGAGAGGTTTAACAATTGAAATTTTTAATTCGGTTGGAAATATTCCTTGTACAAAGGATAGGTTTATAACATATGCAAGAGGTAGTGCTTTGATTTCTGCGCATATTTTTAAAATTTTTGTACAGACATGATCATATCCAACTGATTTGGTATCGTTCAGACTTTTTATGACTTTAACTACTTCTGTCGGTGTACAGGGTTTCAAAAATATTGATGAGTTTATGTTTTCTATGCTATTATAATTGCATTGGTTACTGCATCCTATATTTTTAATTGTAGTATAGTACTCATTAAAGATGTCTGCTATAGTATTTGGATCACTTACGATCTTATTTTTATGTTTAATATTTTTTATACTCTGAAAGCATTTCATGTTATCTTTTTTTTTTTAATAATGTCCCAGGCCGCTTTACACTTATTTTTAGTTTTACTTAAATATATATTATTTATTCGTTTTTTAGACATAGTTATACATTTTTTTAGTATCTTATCAAACTTTTTGTATATTTTTTTATTTATATCTGATTTTGTCGTGTAACTTTCATACCTTAATTTTCGTTTTGTTATGCAGGACTTTCTGATGCCCTTTGTTATCCAATTTGGACTTATAGCGTTGGCATTTATTTTTGTTTTTAAAGTTGGGAAACAAAGATTATAGAACATACAAAAGGTATCATAAAAAGTATTGAATGCATTATTGCTATTGTCCTCACATTATCGTCGTCATAACATTCTTTTAGTACATACCAATATTTAAGTCTATTTGTTTCTATTGAAGTTGAGAATTTCAGTATTTGGCACGTATTATGATCTGATAAATGATGATTATGTGTTTGACTTGAAGCGTTTTTAATATTGCTATAAATGTGATCAATACATGACTTCTGTCTAGTTAGGGAAACGATGTGGGATATAAAATTATAATTAGAAAGTATGTATTTTAATTCTACTGTATTTTTAGACGGTTTAAGAATATCAATGTTTATGTCGCCTGCTATAATAATTCTTCTATTTTTATTTCTGTAGGTTAACTTGTGTAGAAGCAGGTTTAAGTTTTCAAAGAATATAGTTGCGTTTGAGTTTGGGATTCTATAAAGACAAATTACTAAACAATTTAGGTGCCTATATTATCATGACCTAGTCAAATAACTAATTAATAAGATTAATCACGAACATATTCCTACTTTATTATATTTCCAACTAGACTCCGCCCTTGGCTCCGACCACGTGAGAATTTTCACCTCAGTTTCCAAAAAGAGCTTCTTTACACTCTTCAAAAAACATTCATGCCAAAACTCACCTATTAGCGCTCAGTAGTTTCGGCTGTGAGTTTTCTGTATGTCACTCAATAACTAAAGAGTTTTAATAGCAATAAAGCTATACATCGCAAATCAAACAATGGAAAAAAATATCTGGAGTAGATAAAAAAAATATGGATTACACGATGACGTCCCATGTGGCGACAAATTATGCAAAGGGTGTTAAATCCAGTTCAGAGAACTGGATTTAACACACTTTGCATAATTACATACATACATAGTCTCACGCCTATAACCCCGAAGAGGTGTATTTCTACACTCACTTTTCGCCAGATATACTTTAGTCCCACGTAATAAGGGGCGAGCCTATTGCCGTACCGGGTTCATTTCCAGACTCCGTGCTGCTACTGAGAATTTCGTGACAGAAAAACCCAATAACACTGCCCGACCCGAATCGAACCCGGGACCTCCCGATCCCACGCGCACATTTATGCCGCTAGACCAAAAATATGCATAATTACATATTTTTTTAAACAGATGTCTCTAAATTTTGGTGCTTTGTCTAAGTATGTGTAAGTAACTGCACGCATTACGTAGTATTTTAAGCGGTTGCCTCGTTGATAAGCAGTGCGTCGAGTGTTGTGGGTTCGACCCCCTCGAACAATACTATGTGACCATCAATTCGTTGTTTCAAGTACAGGTGTAAGTATTTTGTGTCCGTTGTGTGAATACTTATTCTGAGAGCTGGAGTTAATTTTTTGACAAAAAAGCCAGTCCAAGATGAAACGGTGAAAAATAAAGTGTTCGGTAATGCTTTTGTTCACGGCACAGTTCTTTTAAGTTTTTTGTTCAGAGTTGTCGTAAAAGCGTGTAACCTTGCCAACGTCACGTTTTGCACAATCCATTGGACCGGCTGGAAATCCGGTTAAATGCAACTCACAATTTAAATATATAATGATATATCTCATTACTCAAGAGGCAGAAATAGCCTAGTTAAGTTACAGCGGGTATTGTGTTCAAAATCAACGGCGCCAACCACGAACTTTCAGAAAATATAGGGTAAGTCGAGGGGAGATGGCCATAGTTTTTTTAAGTTTGAATAACAATTGAATGAGTGTAAATAGAAATACCAATTAAATGGAATCATAAACTTTAAACGTTTTTTAAACATAATATCAACAAAAATTACAGATAAAATCAATGGCACATATTAATATTATTATTTTAAAAAAATACTTGATGGGCTATCTCTCCTAGACCCTATAGGAGAGATGGCCATACATGTGTAGGAAAGATGGCCTATGTTTTGTTTGAGGTATTTCTTCCCTTTTCGCTTTCTTCCGATTTTTCAGAGCTCTTCTTTTTTATTATTCCTACAAATTGAGCACATCTCCTCGAATTCCGTGCAATTTTCATGTAGGTCACATAATAGGCACAGGTGCCAATCTTTGATTAATTTTGTACTATAATAATTTTCCTTGCATCCACGGCAAATATTTTCTTCTTTCTTATTGGCATCTGAAATCAGTTCTTCTCCATTGCTGCTAATCTCTGATTTAGAAATTCTTACAATGATATTCAATTCTTCTCACGTCATCAATCGTCAAAGAAAATTTAAAGAAAGGTGTTGCATTTCTTTAATATGACGACTCATTTTCTTCATTTCCAAGCCCAAATGCACTTGATGGTCCTATGGGCCCTTTTCTGTAATTTTTACTTTTTATCCTTCTCTCCTATGTTTTTCGGGATATATCATACAAATTGACCGCAGCGTTAACAGACATACCGTCATTTTGCACAGCACACATAGCATTTTGCAAGCTTCCTCAGACTAATTTCCACGAGAGCTTACTATTTTTCTTTTATAAACGTACGGCATATAAAACTAAATCATAAAACTATTTAAAAATCGTTAAATTGATAAATAATGTTGTGTCCATCTATCCTCGAAAAAAAGCGGCCATCTCTCCTAATCGTCTAAGACAGATGGCCATATGAGTACATTCAACAAAGTTTTTGTTTACACCGGCAATTTCGAGGTTAAAATAAAGTTCCACTCATAAACTTTCCAATACATATGAAATAATTCACTTCCATAACAAAATAACAACTTTACCATAAGCATTGTCAATAAAGTCACAAAATAAACCAGTATCTTAAAGCAAATATCGTAATTTTACTTACTTTTTGATATTGCGATCGAACCGCGCAACGAAACAAGGCAACACTAACACCATCTATCAATTCTATGTCGATTTTTTTAACTTGGCCATCACTCCTCTATGGCCATCTCTCCTGGACTTACTGTGCGTATTAAATTGTTGATGATCGCTTGGCCTGTGCCTCTCGGGGAACGTTACACCGGTGGTCCGATGGTCCCATCTTTCATGAAGATCTTTGACAATCTTCATAAAGAGGTAGTTGCCCCTTTTTTTTTCCCTCATGTGTCGGAGGGTAGGGTTTCACCGAAGCATTCCTCGCTACCCACCGACGGGTATTGGCTCGCCAGATGGTCAGGCGGGCCCCGAACGAAACCCCCTTGGCGGCGGATGAAGGTGTTGGGCTCCGCCGCCAAAACACCCAGCGGCCGCAGAGGATAGGGAGGACGGCAACGCAACACCGCATCTCCTCTTCCTCTGCGACCCCACCGCGACGCATCGAATGGTGCGTCCCCATTTGGTCGCGGGAGGTAGGGCGCGCGGCAACGCAACACCGACACGCCTCTCCTCCCGCGACCGCTCTCGACTGCGAGGGACAGACAGAACTGTCCCCCGCACCCGCACCCTAGGACGCATCCTACGCAGACCCCACGCAAGCCCACGTGGAACGTCCCCTCCCGGGATCCCGCTTAGCTTCACCGTGGGTGTTATACCTCAAACCCACGGTTACTGAGCCCCCCCACCACGACAAGGTGGGGATCCAATGGGGGGGAAAGAGGTAGTTGCCCTGAGTGATCTTACCTGACAATGATCTGAGCCATGGAATATGTAAAGGAAGGTTTTATATTGGTAAAACTAAAACGTTTATTTATATTTCCTTTCCTTTGTATGCCAGGAAACAGATATTTTTGTGGATGGAGGCTACAGCTTCCTAGAATCCTTACCCCTGGTTCCGCCACTGAACCCAGGGATCCAAGGCAGAAATCTTGGATACAACCGGGATAACGATAAGACGAATGATGCACGGTACAGCTTAGGCCAAGGTTAACAAAACTTGATATTTTATTATATAAAATAAAAATAGTTTATTTGTAGTCTGAGATTTTAAATACTTTAGAATTGTAATTCAATCGTTTTGTAAAATCTATGCAATCTTATAAGAAGTCGGCGACGGAATACAAGTGGCTTGTTTCGGCCGTTGGTCAGACGGTCGTTTTCAATTTTCAAGTAATCTAATGTTCGTTGCACGGCCGTGACTAAGGGGCAGGGTTGACCGACATACAAACATTCTATATTATTTACTCAAATATTATACACTAATTTTGCAAACGAGATTGTCTACAGTGTGGGAAATGTTTATTTTTTGACATACAACAAAATGCAAAAAGGTGTTATATTAAAAAAAACAATAGGTAACAAATAAAAATCGTTTTCGTGTCATTAACAAGAATTTTACACATGACAGTTCTTTGTATTATAAAGTACATCTACCTCCCGTATCTTAGTACCTTTTTGAGCAGACTAAGAGATAATAATTATTGATGGCTTCAAATCTTTGTTTGTATTCATAGTGTTTATTTTAAACTAGAGGACGCCAGCAGCTACGCCTGCATTTTTTTTTAATTTACCCGTTTTTGCCGATTTCGTGGGAATTTCGGGAAATCCCTTCTTAGTGTACCCCTACGATCCCCAAGGAACATACATGCCAAATTTCAGCTTCCTTCGCCCAATAGTTTCGGCTGTAGCGTGTCTGTCAGTCAGTCAGTAACGCAAGGATTTTATATATTAAGAAGATAAATAAACTTAAATGGCCTTAGAGATACATTTTTAAAAAACACTCTTAACTTAAATTCTATACCGCGAGGGACTTTACAACAAAAGAATATAAAAAGCAATCAGGACCTGCAACATATATTTATGAATCACAAAGTTATATAAGTAAAATTCTGGCGGCCCAATAAGAAACAGCGAAGCTACTGCTGAAACCACTACACTATCCATGCTTTCAAAGTCACTATACTAATGTCCAGTTTCTAGACTTTCAATAATAGATACTTTAAGATTAAGATAATAGGTAACAGTCAGCTGAGTGTCGTGTGACATCAGTCCAATACCAACCGTCTAATTCGAAAGTGCCGTAAACCTGTGGTTCTAGGAAAGACTCAATCCCATAAAAAACTAAAAAAAAAAATAGATTGACTTGGCAATCGCACTAAACAAACTAATTTATATTTGTATGTATAACTTATGAGATATATTGTGTTTTCATGCGATGGCCGAGTCAATATATTTATTTAAAACATTAAAGAATTTTAATGAACCGACTTGGTATTACATGGATCTCACAACTTTTAACGGTAGCGAGACTTGGTTTTTTGACAAGTATTGCTTATTATGGGATCTCATTTCTTTTTGTAGATAGTCCTACTTTTTCCCTTTCCGGTACCTTCTACTTCTTGTACACCAACAACGAATTTTCTTAACTTCAAACGTAATTTTGTAATCTTATATGTTTACATGGGATTACAAAATTATTTATGCAGATGATGTATGTCGAAACCTGGACCGATATTGAAAAATGTTTTAGTTTTTCCTTGATTCATACACTAAACAATAATCGTATTCTAAATTTGAAGCTTCTATGTCTGCTAGAAGTGCCTTAGACTTTTGATGATCGGTCAGTGAGTGGCAAAATGACGAAAATTTACTCGTTATAATTCTTAAACTACTATCTGAAATTAAATGACATTTGAAATATACCATATTTATACAATGCCTGCTTAGGTACTAAAAAAACAGGCTTCTAGTTTTATCCACAACGAAGTTATGGGGGTCGAAAATGGCCTGAATTGCTTCGAGAAAACGATGGTACGGCCGTGTCGCTTTTTTTGCTCGACTTGGCGGGGGCACTCCCGTGCCCCCAGATAATCTGTAAAGTTAAGAGTCCATTCGCAAATTAACGAGACAAGTACTAAAACCAAGCGATTTATTTAGAATTTGTAAATTATGTATGCCAAGTAGAAAAAGCTTCGTTCCAACATTTAGTGACATAGTCACCTAACCAACAGTTTAAAATACCCCCACACCTTCTCGTGACATGTTGCATAAGCCATTTTCATAATTTAATTAAAATATTACGGCGTTTATCATATTTGCATACGTTACATTTATTATCGTTATTATATTTTTTTAAACTTCACAAGCCACGCGAACATATTCATTTGATTAATGAAAATGAATAGCGTTCGTTGCCGTTTTTATGAAGATATTAATATATGAAAAATTTTCTTTGATATATTTACCTACTCAAATCTGAGTTTTACTGCCAAAGATTTCAGTACAGCTTAAATGAGTTGTAAGGACACATATTTCTTAACTTAAACCTAAGTTTTGTATGTTTTGTGAGAACTGTAGCTAGCTAGCTGGTTAACTATCTACTATCACGCATTTGATTATATCTTATTCTAGCAAAATATTAGCTGCTCGGAAACTTACCGCACGTGGGTGTGACCGCGTGGATACTTTTACAAATATGAAAATCACCAACACGAGAAAATTCAGACTCGGAACAATAATTCATTGATCAAACAAGTGTAATTCCAGAACTCGAAACCACAACAGTTCGTTTAGCAGTCGCATACCGCTAGACCATACGAGTAGTCAAAATATTTTTCAGCGTTACATTCACCGCTGAATTCAATATTCGATGTATCATTTTTTTTGACATTTTTGATACATATTTGACTTGAGCTCCGTACAAAATATTTCAAACATGTATCTCGATTCTTCAAATCCACGGATATATCGCATATTGAAGCCGGCCATTAGTCAACATTACATTACCCAAAATAATAGCTTTTTATCTTCAATGAAGCCTACAATACACACATAGGTACTTGTACATATATTTGCAGTCCTGCTCTAGTCGAGCGAACCGTCGACTCGTCAATTGGGTTTGGGTTGTCGCTCGATATGCAGATGGCCGTTCGTTAGAGTCCGCTCTTATGTACCCACCTTTACAGAGCCGCTATTACATACTCTTATACTTACTGTTCTACGATATTTATGATCTCAGTTTTCATCAGAGAGGTTGGACTTTAATAAGGTTATATTTCTTTGGTTTTCATTAAATAAAAGTGGCGAAAAAAGGGTTTTTGAAATATGTACACAATAGAAGTTGAGAATAGTGGTTAAGATCGACTTCTTAATATGCGACCGCATACTGAACTTGTAGTTTTCTGTTATTGGAATCTAAGCAACGAGTAGCTAGCTATGGTTCCTCTCCGTTTTGTGTATAAAACAATTTAAGTGTATTTCGTAGCGGTATAGAATCAAAAGATGGTCAAACTTTAATCAAATATTGCATGAAACTTATTCCCTCAACGCTTATACCACGCCCTAAGGGCTTTGTCTGACACAGCGTTTGTTCCATAATTTTGTTTCGTTATTGGATATAAAACAAAATAATGTTTTAATATAATTACCTTCCAGCTGAGACATTTATCTTTTCATATTAACATCTGGCTGACATGGCTGCTTCGTTACGAATTATAATAAATCGTACATAATGTTTCATTAAACGATATAATTTTGTAGTACGTTTTTTGTTTGTTACAATGTTTTTATCAAAATGAGGAGGGAGAGGAGAGATAGATGATCTCCCTCGCTCTCTCTAGAATTTTACGAAGAAGATATTCAACATGAATGTAAATAAGATAATATGGTTGCTCCTTGTCGTAATGTGCATCAGTTCATTGAAGCGATTATTCCATGACATTTTGTCTTTATGGTGAAATGGTGGTCAATGGTAACATAAATAGTGGTCTTTCAGCCGACTCTTTACAACCTGGCTGAAAGATCTCAGTCGTATTTGCAATCCGTTTGTAAGATATGCACTAGAATGAATGAATTTAAAATATGGTGTTAAATAAAAAAGCGTCATGAAAAACGTAGTTGTATTAATATTTGTTTAAAAAAAAACAGCCATTAAGGATATTCAATTGATCATGAATTGATAACTTTCTCTTACACTTATATGATTGCTAAAGGTTTATCTTTAGTTTTACAATATTTGATGATTATACTTATGAAATCTCCTTCAGAATCTTCTTCGCAGTTATGATGACATTGCCTCAAGGACACATCTTGTATGTATAAGATAATCTTATAAACCCATATGAGCATGACTGTAACTTGATAGCAAACACGTGTATACATCACAGTTGACATATTTTGTCTCAACCTTACCTCCGTGACGCAAATCTTCATAATAATATCCAGGATATTTTATATTCCTGGAAGCCAAGTAGGTACACCTACCTTTCCCTAATGTTTATCTATTTTGTGATCTTGGATATAAATAGGTCTTTTTGACGCAGGTAAGGATCAAATTACAAAGTAATGGGTCTTATCGGGAAAATGAGAAACAAGTTTTTGCCATAAGATATTATTATCCCTTATTCGTATACTTGATGTTATGAACAAAATGTCATTAGTAGTAATGAGGAAAGTATTTGTTCGATAAAAAATAACTCATATCTTTGTTGACTTTCATATTGAATAGAATAAAATTACATAATATTATCTACAAAATAGTACTTATTTTGACTGGCCTGTTTGTCTGACTGCTAAGCTTTAAGGTTGTCGGTTGCATTCCCATACAGGCCAAATAGTTGTGTTATATAATTTAGTTGCATTCTTGATTATTTAGTTTAGATTTTATTTTCTAATATAAGCGTTTTTATTAACATGACGGTCGATGCGTAAGTTCGATGTTTTCTATTTGTTGCCTACAAACTAGCTAACTGTCGTACATGTCACGCTGTAGTACCTACTGAAATGTTAATTGTGACGAAAATGCTTCATAGAAAATAACATGTTTATATTTTATTTTATAAAGTAAACGCTTTGGGTACCTAGCTTCTGTTTCATGATCTGAGTACATGCTTTTTTTTTAGAAATGCTGACTTAATATATAAGGTATAGAAGTATGTTCGTCGGTTGCAGGTTGCCATAGTATTGGCTCTGCCTAACCTGGGATCAGAATAGCGTGTATTAATTTGTTTTAGGCTAATCGCTGAATTCAATATTTGATCTATCCATTTTTTTAGATTTGAGATTTATTTTAGACTAGCTTTTGCCCACCGCTTCGCTTGCGTTAAATTCGGGATAACACAAATCTACTTTCAGTCTCAAGTTGTGTGAAGGCAACTCTATAGGGTACAAAGTAACTCAGTCAGTATCCGTGACATTACATCTACCTTGGATAAGAGGTAAATAATAACATTATCTTGGATACAATCAAATGTCAAAGCCATGTTCTAATACATGTCCAATATATATCTATAAGTTGCAGCCGTTTAAGCGTAGTATATAATTTATTAGTTTATATATGCGAGCAATTAATCACCGTGCACAATAACATTATGTATGATGTGACAGTACTGACAGATATGTGATGGCACATGCGCAGCACTCAATTATTAGCGCATACGTTCTTACTTCCAAGAGGTAAATTTGTGCCGTGCAAACTTTTACCCTCCCTACAATCCCTCCTAGTTTAATTTTTGCAACTTATGATAGCCTATGTCCGTCTCCATGGTTCAATATAATCTCTATATTAAATTTCAACAAAATCGGTTCAGCCGTTTTAGCGTGAAAACGTACATACATACATACATACAAACATACATACATACATAACACTTTCAAATTTATAATATTAGTAGGGATAGGGATATAAGCTCCATGCAAAATATGTCAATCACGTATTTCGAATATAGATCGAATATTAAAACCGGCCGTTAGTAGGTTATTATTGTTTTTTGTATAATATGTCAGATAATTTTAGCCAACACATGCCATTCTAAAGAGAAAGCACTAACATCAAATTGAAAATTATAAAACTTTGTACAAATTAATTTATGCATAGCCTGTAATCAACGGTACAATTTAAAAATACAAAAACGTTCTGGAATTTTATTTGAAAATCGCTCGTTAATTGTTTATGCTATCGTAGTTCTTTACTCTATTATTACTCTAATTTGAACTATTTAGTTTGCCCAATACGATTAAACGAGAATTCGTTTCAATATGTTTTACTTTAAATGTAGTTTTATGTGTGCAGCAATTATGTAAATATCTATTTGTTTATTTTGCATTTTATATTGTGCCACTTATGACCTGCCAAGTGTGTATTGGTGTTTCATGGCGGACGTCACACCGCAAACAGGGCAGTGCTCATGCCAAACAATTGAGTTAATTGGAACTCAATTATTCATAAGCATTGCGCTCTATCCACAGAACAGTTAGAATAGACACAAATCTATCTAGTTGGCAACTGCAGAACTGAGCCAATCGAATGAATTTCAAGTTGTTCTTTAGACGCAACAAAAACTAATGTCTGAGTTCATCATCATCATCATCAGCCTGCCGCAGTTCACTGCTGGATATAGGCCTCTCCAATGGCACGCTACTGAGCCCAATTTTCTCTTTGTGTCCAGTCTCTCTGGCTCTTTGTGTCCAGCCGCTGCCAGCCACTTTGCGTATATCGACACTCCACCTATCCGGAGCGCCCTCCGCGCTCCTACACTACGTTTGCCACGGCGCGGTCTCCACTCTATGTCTGAGTTAACTAGTTGTAACTCGCGGCTTCGCACGTGGATGGCAAAAAACGTGCTATGAAAGAACAAAATATAAAATACGTTACTCACTTCTTTGTGCCGTACTCGTAAGGTAATAGTTTGCCAGTAAGAATCTTAAACCCTATTTCAAGACCTCAGATTTACTTTCCGCCACCAAAATGGTAGCCCAAGTTAGACTCTAAGGTCTAATCTATTTAAACGTCAAAATTCATAAATTTTTGTTGAGCCATTTGTAGTGAAGACAATAAAGTACATACACGTTTGTTCTTATGATATTCATAGAGATTGATATCAATCGAGATAAAGGTTGATATTGATGTTACGGACCATTACAATAGCGTTATTAAGATATTCCTACCCTTAGCCTAAGGGCCTTAGGGGGTAAGATAGGGGTTCAAAGTGTGTATGAAACGAAACTTATTATTGTTTCAGTGGATTGACTTCAAACTTTGTATATATGTTCCTCAAATGACGTTAGTGTTTCGAAGTCACTCCCCTAGTACGAAGCAAAGGAAAATCGCCTAAGTTACAATCCAGATGGGACGGGCCATATCGCATAATTACCAGGATGATTGACGTCACCTATCGAATCCAGAAGGGGTCGCGCGATGCACCGAAGATAGTTCATGTGGACCGGTTGGCTCGTTACTATGGGTCCAATGATGTTCGAGACGAACACGTTTAAGAGGGAGGCCGTGTTACGAATGGCAATAATTGAAAATAATGCCATCTATCGGTGAATGGGAGAACTAGATGAGATTAGATGTATCGGTGGTTTAAAGCTGTTTCATCTATCCTCTAATAGATGGCGTTGCTGTAAATAGAACAAACTAGAATGACCGCAAGCTACCAGAACTTTCATAATGCGTCTCGAAAATACTAGGTATGTGTTCCAGCCGGTATAAATAACGCGCAGACGGGCGAGAAAGGACAGTAACAATTGAATATCGGAGCGATAATCATCAAGCGAAGGGAAGTTAGTCGGAAGTGTTTAGTGGTGTTTCTAGTAGTGTGAAATAAGTGTGTTTTATTAGTGTTGAGAAATAAGTGTGTATAGTGTTTGTGTTAGTAAATAAAGTGCAGTTTTTCTGGCATAGTGTATATAATTTATCACCGAACCCCAGCTTGTAACAGTATAAGCAATAGTTCCATAAATGTAGTTTGGCTGTGGCATGCAAACTAGTGTGTTTTATTAATACTTTTGTAAGTGGTTTTCTTCAGCCACGAAAAGCCGTCGCAAATATTTATTAGTTGTGACTTGTGACCATGGTTTTATTCATAAATAATAAAATTGTGCTTGACGAGATTTAATACTGTCAATCAGAGCAACTCCGTATAGGTGATGGAAAACACGATCGTTTATGCATGTAAAAAGTGCAAAGAAAACTTTGACAGCAAAAAGTGCTTTATGCCGTCAAGATAGATCAACCAACTCACTTAGAAAAGTAAACAGAAAACTACACGAACGTTGTTACAAATGTTAGATAGCAATTGGTCGGGAAAGAAAGGTTGTATTGCCCAGTTTTACTGGCACTGGAGTTACCTAGTAGGGATTAAACATCCGTCGTTACAAAGAGGCTTACTACGTACGCTGTGACGCGCGTCAAAACTATCCGATATACTGTTTGATGTGGATATTCTTACTTCCGACGTGCGAAGGGTTAAGATGGAAATAATGAAAGTTCCATCTGTTTCTAAATGTTTGAGGAAAATATTACGAATGTAGTTTACTTTCTGCTTTTATTTGTTACATAGGAATAAAAAAGGGCTTGCCTGTAACTTTGGACAAGTCACTGCAACGACTTTACTAGTCGAAAATGACTTCTTAAATAAAGTCTGCCTTCTTCAAAGAGCTGTGAATAAATAGTTTAAATATATTCATGTAAACACAAACTATAAATTTATGGCAACAAAGTATTGTAAATCTTAAAGCTTGAAGTTTGATAAGTAGTACAGAACAAAGTTCAGGTAGTTTGCGAGCGAGCCAACTTAAGTAATAAATAAATTTTAAAAATTATGTAATGTTCTTCCGTTTTAAACATTTTTTTAATAACGTTCCTATTTCGTGTATTAGACTACTGGGTTAAATGTATGTTGAATGGTGACTGCTTTGGAGAATATATCGGGCTTTAGGTTTTTGTAATGTGAAATCTTCATATTACACAAACATAAACGCCGACATCTGGCTACACCGGTAGGTACTTGTTTCTTATTTGTTCTTCTAGTCATGGTTGATAGCTTGCAGAAATAAAATGAGGAAATTTGAAAAATCATGGTGATATGATGTGAATATTTTGATAAAATTTAAATATAATCTTTAACCTTTTTTAAATCGCAGAACTCGGTAACTTACTTGGAACTTAGATTATACTTTTACAAACTTGTCTATAACAGTAATAACCTCCTTAAGTATATTGAAACTTAAATTAGAAAAGAATAAGAATATTTAACTACCAAGTTTACCTTAGAGGGCATTTAATTGTTTTACCGTTCAAAAGATAGAGGGTTTCAATTTTAATACGCACGATTAAAAATGGCGTGTTCTTCGTTCGGACCACTGAGTTTCGAACTACATACAAAATTCCTGGTTCGGCTCGAACAATATGCTGCCTTCGTCTCAAAACATAATTTTAATAATTTTCAAATTCTCGATTCGTCCTATTTTATATTCCTTGTAAGTCCCATATTTTTGTTGTATGGGTTTTACTTGTTTTTTGTACTATCAGCAACAAAGACTTATGCTTATGTCACTAAATATTTAATCTAAATAATATTATGGACAAGTCTGTGTGTCGGCCATTTCATTTTGTATATGTTTGTATAAATGGTGAAACAAAACATCGTGAAGAAATCTGCATGCCTGAGAGTTCTCCACAATGTTCTCGAAAGACATGTGAAGTCTGACAACCAGCACTTGGCCAGCGTAGTGGGCTATAGCCTTAATCTCGACTGCACGGTTGGCGTAGTGGTTTAAGCGGCCGCCTCGCCGCTTGACACTGCACCGAGTGTCGTGGGTTCGATTCCCACACGAGACAGCACTTTGTGTGATCCATAAACTGTTCTTTCGAGTCTGGGTGTGCATTGTTGGTTGTATGTTTGTAAAGTTCCCCGCGACTCAGGATTGATTCCTAGTGCGGGAGATGTCTTTAAAAAAAGAAGGAAGTAAACAAACCAATCTTCTCATAATGAGAAAAGGCCCGAAAGGGCCGATATAATGATGATGATGTTTATATAAATCAGTAATACTATTCTTGTTGGTGACGGATTAAGAATACAACATGTCACTACCCTATTTCATTCCGTTAATGTTACAAGAGGTGACTAAGGAAAACCAAATTTAAACAATCGCATATTTTTGCTTCTCTAGAGTAAAAAGAAATTGTTTACCCATAGTAACGTCCCTTCTTAGAACTTTGAAGTTTTGTATCTTAACTGAGATACTCCCAATCCGGCATCAAGAGTTAAAATGGCACATACACACATTGCACACACAAGTTAGTTTTCGAGATAAAAGATAGTCCATGTACAATTTGATCACCGTAAGTTTAATTAAAATCAGTTCAGTAAGTGTTGAATGAATGAGAAACAAACAGCCAGCGTGTGCGTGATTGTTGTAAGCATTGCTTTGTTAATTGATTTTGGACATCATTTAAAATGAGAACAATTTCTATAACAGTTCAACACTGAAAAAACATAGCAAATTGCAACACAATTATAGCGGAACACAGCGCAGCGCATTTTTGGCCATAATACATATCCAATAAACACAACATAATTAAGAGTGTCCCTTAGCTTATATCCACCATCAACACGATTTAGTATCAACGTATGGACAAAGAACATCAACGGGAGCCTGCACTCTGTAGCTCCCCAACCCCAACAAATAGAACAAAACATCGTAGTTCCTCACAAATTACCGTTACTTTAGCGAAACATTGTTAGACTTCTTTGAATTTTAGTTAATTTAATTAACAACCGTTCGAAATAAGTAAAGAAAGAATAATTTGAATTGCAAACGAAGTTAATGATTCTCGTTTTGATTCGTTACAGACGACCAACATTAAAGCAGATAATGGTGGCTATTTTGTTATACAGCTAATCGATTATCTCTGTTGTCTCTGTAATATTGCTGTGTATATAGTGCACAATAAAGCATTATCTATCTATTTATCTACTGCTGTATTGTTTTGGCGCTTACTTAAACTCTGTTCGATATTTCTAAGAATCATCAATGTCATAGCTTCATCTATATTATTTATACCCTTTGATGCCCGAGGTCCCCTTACTAATCTAACCAGATATGACGAAAATATGTACTCGATGTTTTTGAGAATAAACATAATTATTTATATGACACCGCGGTGGTTTAAGTGGGTAGGCCCAGACTGCTTCACAGCAACACCCTTCTCTGCCAGCCCTAAAAGAATAAGGATGTTTGAGATTCCACCGCAAATAGATAAAAAGAGACGATGACTTTAAAATCTACATACCTGTTAAATAACTTATAAACAAGTCACTTAAATTACTTCAGCAGACATCAGAATCAATATTAAATTTAATAATCTCTACTCTATTTTATAGAATTTGCATAACGTTCCTGTATTGTTATTTAATAGGAGTCTCTAATTACTTCCTCGACTACAGTGGGTTATAATTTCCTGTTCCTGTGCCTGCTTATCTTGGGAGTAACCCAACATGCTAGGACAAATGATATGTCGTTTAGAAACGTCAGGATCATAGAAGAAAGTAGTTAGAAGTAAAATGGACCGAGTCAAACACGGCAACTAGTGTAGCTTCTCTGTTTCCGTCCCTCAGGCTTTTACCAGACATTGACTAAAATGTACAATATCGTCCTACTATTGTAGAGGTATCGGGTTCAAATCCCACGACACGCAACACTGACTTCCACGCTATGTGCGTTTTGAACTTTATGTGGCTCTATGCCTTGGAACACACGTTATAACATCGATCCCGGCTGTCATGAAGATCTTTGACAGTCATAATAAAGAGTCTACTCTTGCAGCTATTGATACTGGTCTAAGCCTTGGAATATTCCTTCGGGCTGCGGTCAGATGGCAGGCGTTCTGGGGTAAAGTTACTTTCTGTCAAATCTGATCAAACCAGTAAACCGCACCTCGGGCTCCAACGACGGTGGTGGATAACGTTATAAGCTGTCGTAACTTGTGACTAAGACACTTGGAATGCGATTAAGAGGTTGACTTGCATATTCGATTCCACGAGGGTTTCGTTTCTAAGTACAAATCATTAATTAAATAAAGCGAATCAATCAACTACTTTTACGAATAAAGACTGGTAAAAGCGCACAGAATATTAAAGACTTTGTTTTATTTTAAATGACGTCTGGAATCAGCCACTAGACCAAAAGGCTGTGATCAACCGAGTTATGGCTCGTCTAAATGCGTTCGAGTGTTACGTACTAAAACCACCGCGGTATCACCGAAATCGCAGTCAGCATAATTTACTGCGACCCCAAAAATATTAAAGCATCTTGATTTCGACATGACCTAAAACAACAAAATATTAGAACAAATGAAAAAGACCAAAGACACAGTAAAATATTTTTCTTCAACTAATTTAAACCAAATTACATTTTATTACATTCGAGAAATAATAATAATAATAAATGTTTATTTCAGTAACAATAAGTACAACAAATTGGGTAGTTGAAGTCACCTTGTAAGCAAAGACAATATGCTTGTGATAGGTGGCTTCGCTCTTCAAACGAACCGTCACCTTGTACTTCATATTTACTTAAATCTATTCATAAACAACTTACAAAGATAAAAACTAAAATTTACGTAAGGGTGTGTGTATGTGAGATGCATGTGTGTGTGTGTGTGTGTGTGTGTGTGTGTGTGTGTGTGTGTGTGTGTGTGTGTGTGTGTGTGTGTGTGTGTGTGTGTGTGTGTGTGTGTGTGTGTGTGTGTGGGAACATGAAATCCCTAATTTTCCTCGTAACGAATCTGAATCTAGAAACTTCCGGCAAAATTTCCACTTAACTTCTTACTTATCATACAAAGTGGCGAAACATCGCGACTATAGGAACTCGATTACCTAATACCTAGTACGAGTCGCGAATTATTTTCAAAGTCCAAGGAACTCAAGTTTCATAATTAATATTTTCGAAAGAGAACCGTAGTTAGAAATGGGGGATTTAGTGAATTTTGTTAATCCAATGAGACCAGGACCCAAGTTAGAAGATTGAATGGGAGATATAATCGCAAACTCGGTGGAAAGAACAGCCATCTAAATTAATCAGGTGACTTAATTCCGTCAGAGAGCGGCGCGGACTCCGCACCCCTTGAATTGTAATTAAAGCCCGATAATGCTGTTATAGTTTACTAATTTGTTTTCAAGGTATCGAGGTTTACTGATATTCGCTATATGCTATCGCTAATGAAAGTAGCGATAGCCGAGTGGAGAGATGGACGGACTGCTACGCCGAGGGTCTCGGGTTCGAATCCACGGCACGCACCAATGACTTTTCGAGGTTAAGTTCGTATTAAATTGGTAATTATCGCTTGCTTATCGGTGAAGGAAAACATCGTGAGGAAACCTGCATGTCTGGGAGTTCTCCATAATGTTCTCGAAAGACATGTGAAGTCTGCCAACCCAATACCAAAGTTTTGCAAGAACAAAACATCATCATCATTATATCGGCCCTTTCGGGCCTTTTCTCATTATGAGAAGATTGGTTTGTTTACTTCCTTCTTTTTTTAAAGACATCTCCCGCACTAGGAATCAATCCTGAGTCGCGGGGAACTTTACAAACATACAACCAACAATGCACACCCAGACTCGAAAGAACAGTTTATGGATCACACAAAGTGCTGTCTCGTGTGGGAATCGAACCCACGACACTCGGTGCAGTGTCAAGCGGCGAGGCGGCCGCTTAAACCACTACGCCAACCGTGCAGTCGAGATTAAGGCTATAGCCCACTACGCTGGCCAAGTGCTGGTTGTCAGACTTCACATGTCTTTCGAGAACATTGTGGAGAACTCTCAGGCATGCAGATTTCTTCACGATGTTTTGTTTCACCATTTATACAAACATATACAAAATGAAATGGCCGACACACAGACTTGTCCATAATATTATTTAGATTAAATATTTAGTGACATAAGCATAAATCTTTGTTGCTGATAGTACAAAAAACAAGTAAAACCCATACAACAAAAATATGGGACTTACAAGGAATATAAAATAGGACGAATCGAGAATTTGAAAATTATTAAAATTATGTTTTGAGACGAAGGCAGCATATTGTTCGAGCCGAACCAGGAATTTTGTATGTAGTTCGAAACTCAGTGGTCCGAACGAAGAACACGCCATTTTTAATCGTGCGTATTAAAATTGAAACCCTCTATCTTTTGAACGGTAAAACAATTAAATGCCCTCTAAGGTAAACTTGGTAGTTAAATATTCTTATTCTTTTCTAATTTAAGTTTCAATATACTTAAGGAGGTTATTACTGTTATAGACAAGTTTGTAAAAGTATAATCTAAGTTCCAAGTAAGTTACCGAGTTCTGCGATTTAAAAAAGGTTAAAGATTATATTTAAATTTTATCAAAATATTCACATCATATCACCATGATTTTTCAAATTTCCTCATTTTATTTCTGCAAGCTATCAACCATGACTAGAAGAACAAATAAGAAACAAGTACCTACCGGTGTAGCCAGATGTCGGCGTTTATGTTTGTGTAATATGAAGATTTCACATTACAAAAACCTAAAGCCCGATATATTCTCCAAAGCAGTCACCATTCAACATACATTTAACCCAGTAGTCTAATACACGAAATAGGAACGTTATTAAAAAAATGTTTAAAACGGACGAACATTACATAATTTTTAAAATTTATTTATTACTTAAGTTGGCTCGCTCGCAAACTACCTGAACTTTGTTCTGTACTACTTATCAAACTTCAAGCTTTAAGATTTACAATACTTTGTTGCCATAAATTTATAGTTTGTGTTTACATGAATATATTTAAACTATTTATTCACAGCTCTTTGAAGAAGGCAGACTTTATTTAAGAAGTCATTTTCGACTAGTAAAGTCGTTGCAGTGACTTGTCCAAAGTTACAGGCAAGCCCTTTTTTATTCCTATGTAACAAATAAAAGCAGAAAGTAAACTACATTCGTAATATTTTCCTCAAACATTTAGAAACAGATGGAACTTTCATTATTTCCATCTTAACCCTTCGCACGTCGGAAGTAAGAATATCCACATCAAACAGTATATCGGATAGTTTTGACGCGCGTCACAGCGTACGTAGTAAGCCTCTTTGTAACGACGGATGTTTAATCCCTACTAGGTAACTCCAGTGCCAGTAAAACTGGGCAATACAACCTTTCTTTCCCGACCAATTGCTATCTAACATTTGTAACAACGTTCGTGTAGTTTTCTGTTTACTTTTCTAAGTGAGTTGGTTGATCTATCTTGACGGCATAAAGCACTTTTTGCTGTCAAAGTTTTCTTTGCACTTTTTACATGCATAAACGATCGTGTTTTCCATCACCTATACGGAGTTGCTCTGATTGACAGTATTAAATCTCGTCAAGCACAATTTTATTATTTATGAATAAAACCATGGTCACAAGTCACAACTAATAAATATTTGCGACGGCTTTTCGTGGCTGAAGAAAACCACTTACAAAAGTATTAATAAAACACACTAGTTTGCATGCCACAGCCAAACTACATTTATGGAACTATTGCTTATACTGTTACAAGCTGGGGTTCGGTGATAAATTATATACACTATGCCAGAAAAACTGCACTTTATTTACTAACACAAACACTATACACACTTATTTCTCAACACTAATAAAACACACTTATTTCACACTACTAGAAACACCACTAAACACTTCCGACTAACTTCCCTTCGCTTGATGATTATCGCTCCGATATTCAATTGTTACTGTCCTTTCTCGCCCGTCTGCGCGTTATTTATACCGGCCGGAACACATACCTAGTATTTTCGAGACGCATTATGAAAGTTCTGGTAGCTTGCGGTCATTCTAGTTTGTTCTATTTACAGCAACGCCATCTATTAGAGGATAGATGAAACAGCTTTAAACCACCGATACATCTAATCTCATCTAGTTCTCCCATTCACCGATAGATGGCATTATTTTCAATTATTGCCATTCGTAACACGGCCTCCCTCTTAAACGTGTTCGTCTCGAACATCATTGGACCCATAGTAACGAGCCAACCGGTCCACATGAACTATCTTCGGTGCATCGCGCGACCCCTTCTGGATTCGATAGGTGACGTCAATCATCCTGGTAATTATGCGATATGGCCCGTCCCATCTGGATTGTAACTTAGGCGATTTTCCTTTGCTTCGTACTAGGTTATGAAGCCACACCAATGATCCCTCATCGAAGCCTTTGTTGTTCGACTTCCGATCGTAGCGAGTCTTCATCTTTTCAGACATCTTTTGTCCTGACTCCCTGATGTGCTCGTATACGTCGTTCATCTTGTTGCGAAGCTCGGTCGCGTAATCCGTTATATTGCGTGGAGATTCTGGTGGAATACCGGTGATTAAGTCTGCAGGTAAACGTAGTTCTCTACCGAAATTGGCAAAAGCTGGTGTTATTATTGTGGTTTCGTGAACCGCACTGCGATATGACAGGAGAAATGGTTGGATGTGCTTATCCCAATTTCTTTGTTTGCTCTCCACCACCTTCGCCAGGTACCGTTCCAGTGATTGGTTAAATCGTTCAACCATGCCATCTGATTGCGGGTGATAAGCCGTGGTCCTGGTTTAATGTGCACCCATCACGCGACAAGTCTCCTTGAACACCTCAAATTCGAAGTTCCGGCCTTGATCGCTGTGGATTTCCAAGGGCACCCCGAACCGACAAAAGACTTCATGCACCAGCTTATCGGCCACTGTGGTAGCTTCTTGATTTGGGATTGCAAACACTTCAGGCCACTTCGTGAAGTAATCCATCACAACCAAGAAGTATTTGTTTCCATTCTGGCTCTCAAGAAACGGCCCAGCGACATCCAAGGCTATGCGCTCCCATGGGGCTCCCATATTGTACACCTTTAATGCACCTCTGCTACGAGTATGTGGCCCCTTCACAGCCGCACAACTTGTGCATCTGCGGCACCAATCCTCGACTTCATCCCGACAGTGGAGCCAATAAAACCGCTCTCGGATCTTAGTAAGCGTCTTCTTAACTCCCATGTGACCTCCCAAGCACCATTGTGATAGAGCTGCAAGACTTCCGGCACCTTAGTTCTAGGCACTACCATTTGTAAATGGCAATGGTTACCGCGAGCGTTTTCCCATTTGCGGCACAGAACTCCATCCTGGACAACCAAGCTTTCCCACTGTGCCCAATAACTCTTGGTGATAGGGCTCATTGCTGCGATATCACTCCATTTGGGCCTAGGAGCGTCTGATTTCTTCCATTCGAGAATCGGCTGTATGTCCTTGTCGTCTTGCTGATCACTCTGCAATGCTTCTTTCCATTCGTCGCTCAGATCTGTCTTCAACATCCTCACTAATGCTGCCTGCTTTGCTTCCTGTCGGGTACAGTGCTTGCACTGGTCGGGACACGGCCTACGCGATAGGGCATCTGCGTTACCATGGGACTTGCCGCTGCGATGTTGTATTACAAAATTAAACTCTTGCAGTAGTTCCATCCATCTGGCTACTTGTCCTTCTGGGTCCTTAAATTGAAGTAGCCATTTCAGCGCTGCATGGTCGGTTCGCAGATGGAATTTGCGGCCCAACAAATATTTGTTGAAATGCTGCAACGTCTTTACTACAGCCAAGAGTTCCCGCCTGGTGACGCAGTAGTTTCTTTTGGGTTTGGATAACGCCTTGCTGAAGTATGCTATAACAACTTCTTGATCACCCTTCCTCTGTGGCAGCACGCCGCCAATTCTGGTGTTACTGGCATCTGTGTCAACTATGAATTCATGCTCATTGTCAGGATAGCCTAGAATAGCAGTGCAGTACACAGATGTTCCTTGAGCTTCTGGAATGCAACGTCACAGCTCTCATTACAACAGAACTACACTCTGTCTTCGGTGAGCTTATGAAGAGGTCGAGCAATGTCAGCAAAGTTCTTCACAAACCGTCGGTAGTAGGAGCATAATCCGAGGAATACTCTGACCTGCGTTTTTTTCTCTGGAACTGGCCATTCCTTCACGGCAATGATCTTATCTGGGTCAGTTTGAATACCGTTCTCCGAGACCACATGTCCTAGAAAATTCACTTGCCGTCTGAATAACGCGCATTTCTTCGGACTCAGCTTCAAATTAGCTCCTCGTATCTTTGACAGCACTTGCTCCAAGTTTCGAAGGTGATCCTGGAAGGTGCGCCCCACGATGATGAAGTCATCCAAGTAGACCAGGCAGGCGTCTCCAATCAGTCCCATAAGCACTCGCTCCATCAGTCTCTCAAAAGTAGCCGGAGCGTTGCACAATCCAAAGGGCATGACGTTAAATTGCCACAATCCTTTGCCTGTGGAGAATGCCGTCTTTTCTTTGTCTCAAGGATCTATTTCCACCTGCCAGTAGCCACTTGTTAGGTCTAAGGTAGAAAACCACTTCATCCCCGTCAGCGTATCCTTCTCTGTCTTCTTTGTGATGTCATTTAATCGCCGGTAGTCTACACAGAAGCGCATGCTGCCATCCTTCTTCTTAACTAACACCACCGGAGAGCACCACGGGCTGGACGAAGCTCGATTACGCCTTCTTTCACCATACCGTCGATCATAGCTTCCACTTCATGTTCCCGTGCCACTGGCACACGTCTTGGTCGCTGGCGAATCGGTGCTTCACTTCCCGTGTTTATTTTGTGCTGGACTAGTGCTGTCTTCCCTATGTCGGCATCACTGGTCGAGAAAATATCGGCGAACCGGTTTAACATCTTCTTAGCCTTGGTCTTCTCTTCCTCTGACAGGGTAATTTGGCAGTCCTCCAAAAGTGAAGACACGTGGAATCGTGCACCCTGAACCTGGGCGTTGGTAGGTTGCTCTTGAGATCTACGCATCCAAGCCGCTTCTTCATAGGCCCAATTCCGTCCCTTTCTTGAGTGACACTTCCTTGTCACTTACATTCAGTGCGCGTACTGATGAAACTTTGGTACCCCTTACCAAGGTTCGTGCAATCTTCCACGAGGCCTCTTTCTCTAGGCCTTCGATTAGTACGCAGCGGTTCCCTCGACCAGAATTCTCTGGTAAACAAACTGGTACAACCGTTTCCGACCGCGGGTGAAGAATTACATTCTTCAGGCAGTACACTTTTCGTGAAGTTGCACCTTCCTTGAAGACTTCTTCCGAGCCACACTTCATGACTTCCTGGTTAACATCGATCTCGCAGCGATATTTCCGCATGAAGTCTAGGCCCAAGATGCAGTCGTCCACTATATCGGCCACGATGACATTGTGACGGTAAACTTTGTTGCCTAGCTTCAGATCCACCTCCATTTCACCTCGGACGGTTATGTGCTGACCGGTAGCTGTTCTCAGATTCACACTTTCATTGTTCCTGAAGCAGCCCCGAAGAACCCGTCTTGCTAGATGGAAACCGATGACTGTCCGAGAAGCACCCGTGTCCAATATCAGCTTGCATGGTATTCTGTTAATTTCGCCTTCGATGATCAGGCTGTTCCCGTCACATGATTGCGAGATCGAGATACTTGGGGCTCTTCCATTACCAGCCAGCACCCGCCCCGCAGTCCTGGCTTCTACTCGTTTCCCTGCTCTCGCTGCCTGGCAGGCACATCAAGTGACCCCTTTGGTAGAGACAGGGTATCACCGTGCTGCTTACGTTTTGGGCAGCTCAAGCGGATATGGCCTCTTTCCCCGCAATTGTAGCACCGAGGTGACGACACAACTTCCCTGATGCGGTGACCTCGATCGTCGCGTCGCACTACTTCCATCTCCAGAGCGTGGGCCAAGGCGTCCTTGAGGTCCTTGAAGTGCCCAAGCCTCACTGCTGCTCTTACCTCCAGGTCCCGGATCCCATCCGTTAACGCCTGTACGAGGTTCCCGTCAATAAGCGCAGGTGACGACTGGTTTGCCTTCCTGACCAGCTTTTCCACCTCTAGAGCCCACTGCTGCAGAGTTTCTCCGGTGCGTTGTGTCCTGTCCTTCAGCTGAGCACGATAAACGTGTTCAAGGTGTGCGTCACCGTATCTCGCCTCCAGCGCCTCCAGGAGCTTTTCGTAGGTGACGTCTTGCCTGAGTGCCTCCAACACTATCAAGGCCCGGTCGTGAAGGCCCAAGGTTAGAGCGGTTAAGGCCTGTTCATTGGTCCACCCATTCGATCGCATCACAGCCTCGAACTGGGTCTTGTATGCAAACCATGATGACGAGCCATCAAATGGTGGAACCTTAAATCCACGAGGTGAGGGCGCTACAGTCGCTGGTGTCACTTTGAGCCCACGCAATTTCTTCTCCACTTCAGCAACACAGGTCCCGTCGTGGTCATGTACACGCTTCTCTATAGAGGCGACGCGAGTCTCAAGCATGTCGTGCACGAGCATCTCTACGTCGCTGATACGGGCCTCGTGCTGCTGAAATTCCTCCTTGACCGCCTTCAACTCCTTCCCCACTGCGGAGCTGAGGTCTTTCATGAGCATCAGCTTTTCCTCCAGACGGCAGGCGTGCTCCTCCTTGTCACGCTGCAGCTGTTCCTCTAGGCGGCGCGCGTGCTCCTCTTGACGGCGAGCCTGCTCCTCTTGACGGCGAGCCTGCTCCTGTTGACGGCGGTCCTGCTCCTCTTGATGGCGAGCCTGCTCCTCCTTGTCGCGCTGAAGCTGTTTCTCCAGGCGGCGTGCGTGCTCCTCTTGACGGCGAAACTGCTCCTCCTGACGGTGAGCCTGCTCCTCCTGACGGCGGGCCTGCTCCTGCATGAACGCCATCAGAGCCGCGATGTCAGGCACCGTCACGGAGTGTGCGGCGCTTGCAGGCTCCACTGCAGCCGCGGAGTCACCTGGTCCCCCAGACGATGGAGAAGGAACGTCTCCGAAGCGTCTCTGGTCCAGGTCTTGCTGGCGCTGGTTCCTGGTACGCACTCCTTCAGTTTCTTCCTTCGGCATAACCGGCATAATTTATCCCACTTCTGACACCAATTTGTTACGAGCTGGGGTTCGGTGATAAATTATATACACTATGCCAGAAAAACTGCACTTTATTTACTAACAAAAACACTATACACACTTATTTCTCAACACTAATAAAACACACTTATTTCACACTACTAGAAACACCACTAAACACTTCCGACTAACTTCCCTTCGCTTGATGATTATCGCTCCGATATTCAATTGTTACTGTCCTTTCTCGCCCGTCTGCGCGGTATTTATACCGGCCGGAACACATAACTAGTATTTTCGAGACGCATCATGAAAGTTCTGGTAGCTTGCGGTCATTGTTCTATTTACAGCAACGCCATCTATTAGAGGATAGATGAAACAGCTTTAAACCACCAATACATCTAATCTCATCTAGTTCTCCCATTCACCGATAGATGGCGTTATTTTCAATTATTGCCATTCGTAACAATACAATATTGATCTCTATTCGCAAAATATTTTAGTAATACAATATAGACGTTATACTTATTGACCTAAAATTATTTCAAAAAGTGTGCGAGAATATAATTCATAAAATATTACTTCGATAGTAAATCAGAATAAACTGTTGACTGGTGCAGAATAAGACTTAAACTCAAACTCAAAATCATTTATTCATTTAGGTCACAAAGTGACGCTTATAAACATCAAAGATTAAAGTTAATTACTAGATCATTCTACATTTACATTTACTGCCACGTTCGCAATGCGATAGGTAGAACCACGAGAAAGAACGGGCAATAAAACTCGTGGCCACTCTTTTTAACTGCCAGTATGATTCTTTTACATGTTATATATTTTGTAAGGAGCTGCAACTGTTTCACATTGTGAGTTATCTACGATTGCAAAAGTTAATAGTTATTGATATCATACTCAAGCAATAAATTATGTTCATTTAGTAAGCCTCCCAAAGTAAATATGGTGAAACAGGAGCATCCACTTACGTCTTTTGATGTAAGCAACTCGCGAACATGACTGTTCTGATCTATGGTGGAACAGTATGTTCCGAAAAGTAATGGTATATGAACCTGCAGCAATTTATAATCTATTAGTTAGCAGTTCATGACCACGAGTTACCCTCACCTTACAAATCCGATAAATTATAATAAAAAGAGTAGAACAAGAATGCAAATGTAGTATAAAAGAGAATACGGTAATTAACGACACTATAAAACTGCCTTTTGACCTAATAATAAAAAGAAATTGACCTAATAAAATAATATTTATTTCCAAGCGTACTTGTCGTCAAGATACTCATTTTAAACTATAATATGCCTTTAGTAAAAGATTATTTTTAACAATTTTCTGAAACGACCTTAAAGGCAAGTCTAAAATATTACTTGGTATTTTATTATACATTCTTATACTAAGCCCAATAAAAGAGCTATGCGTTTTGTGTAAACGGAAATATGGTACACATAATTTGTGCCTGTTCTTGGTATTAATATTGTGTATGTCACTATTCATTTTGTAAGAATTTATATGTAGTCGTACATGCATAACACTGGCATAAATATATTGTGATGCTACAGTAAAAATACCAATATTTTTAAATTTTTCTTTAAGTGAGACACTTGTCTTTAACTGGTAACTGCCCGTTTTTGTAATATAAAAATATTTTCGATGTCAGCGGCCCCACCCCATAATAATATACCATATGACATAACACTATGAAAAAAGCTAAAATAAACCAATCTAGCCGTATCGACATCAGTCAACCTACGAATCTTCTTAATGGCATAAGCAGCTGAGCTAAGTTTCCCTGAGAGATATGTAACGTGCGCACCCCACTGTAATTTCGAATCAAGTGTTATTCCTAGAAATAATGTAGATTCAGATGTTTCGAGACCATCGTCATTTAGAGCTATACTAGGACCAAAGTTTCTGACATTAGGCAGAGCAAACTTAATACATTTTGTTTTTTTGGCGTTCAGTACTAGATTGTTTACATTAAACCATTTAGTTACTTGAATGAGCGCACTGTTTATTTCGTTAAAATGTTCCTTATTTCTATCTACTTTGAATATCACAGAAGTCTCGTCAGCAAACAGTACAACGTCACAAATGTTTTTCAAGTAAAAAGGTAAATCGTTTATGTAAACAAGAAACAAGAAAGGCGCTAGGATGCTGCCTTGCGGCACTCCTAAATCAACAGGTAAGCCACTGGATTTTAAGCCGTTTATTTCAACACATTGGATTCTGTCACTCAAGTATGACTTAATGACTTCCAATGCTTTAGTCTGTACGCTGTAATGTCTAAGTTTGCATAAGAGCGTTTCATGGCAGACACAATCGAATGCTTTCGAAAGGTCGCAAAACACACCAATAGCATTTTGGGCACTCTCCCATGCACTGAATATGTGTTTAAGTAACGCTACTCCTGCATCTGTTGTCGAGTAACCCTTGGTAAATCCATATTGCTCCCTATGAAGGAGGCTGTTTAGATTAAAATGTCTAAGTAATTGCTTGAGTATGATCTTTTCAAAAATCTTACTAAAGGTAGGTAGTATCGATATTGACCTATAATTACTAGGATCAGTCTTACTACCGGATTTGAAAAGAGGTATTATCCTACTGTGTTTCATAAGATTGGGAAAAACACCTGATTCAATACACTTATTAAATAAGTTGCTTAAATAGGAAGCTACTACATCAATTATACTTTTTAAAACCTTAACAGAAATGCCTCAGAGATCACCTGTATTCTTAGACTCTAGAGATTGAAAAGTACTTATAATGTCGGTAGAATTAATACAATGGAACTTAAATAATACATCACATTTTCCTACACTAGATTCTAATAGGTTTTTCTGCGACTATAGCTGATGATTTTAATTCTCTGGTAGTAGTGATCGGTATGCTAGCAAAGAATTTATTAAATGTGTGTGCGACTTCTTTGTCATTATGAATTAATCTGTCACTATCAAATAAACTAAAACTATTACCTCTTAGTGTTGTCTTACCTGTTGCTTCATTAATAGCTCGCCAGGTTGCTTTAATTTTATTCGAGGATTGTTCAATTTTGTTCCTAACGAATAATGCCTTAGCTGTATTGCACACTCTTTTAAATATCTTGGAATAATTCCTAACATACTCAGTGAAGTTCGAATCAGAATTGTATCTCTTCATACCGTACAACTCGTACATCTTTGCTCTGCTTTTGTAAATACCTGCAGTAGCCCACTCACTAAAAGCTCTAGATTCCTTAACTACTTTCTCCTTAGTCCTACAAGTATTCTGAAATTCCTTGTTAACTACATTAAATAAATTATTGAAATCTTCATTTGGCGAATCAATCTCCATTACATCAGGACTCATAGCATTCATTCCAATCAAAATTTTATTCCGGAATTCATTAAACTTATGCCTTTGTAATGGCCTAACTAACACTTTCTGTATGATGCTATCACTATAATACGGAAACCTTGCTAATTGGCCACAGTGATCCGAAGTTAATTCAGAACTAACAAATTTATTCGAAACTGTACAATTACTAAATATATTGTCAAGACAGGTGGATGATGTTGCTGTAATCCTAGTTGGTTCAAGGAACAAATTTTTTAAATTAAATGATTTAAATAGATTTTAAAATCTACTAGTCATTACTAAATGATCAAGAATATTTACATTAAAATCACCACAACATATAATACCTTTCTTATTGCTCCTAATTTTAGTAATTGCATCTTTAATAACCGATTCAAACAAGCTAAAGTTACTTAACGGTGGACGATATACACATATGATAATATGCTGCTCAAGTTCTACACATGACAGTTCCACAGTGCGTTCTATAGACAAAATTGCTATGTTTTTCCGTTCTTTACATATTAAGCTATTTGAAACAATAATCAAGGATCCACCATGAATAGCGTGTTTCCTAGAAAAGGCACTGTGTACCGTGTATTGCGAGTTATTTAAGAATTTAATTTGGTACTCTTTTAGCCAGTGTTCTGTAATACACATAACTTGTATACTGTGATTTTCTAAATATAAACTTAATTCTAAATCCTTGCCAGATAGACCTTGTATGTTTTGATGTGCTACATTCAGTTGAATTTGTCTACCCTTTGTCCTAGTCTTAAGTTTAAAGAACTTGTGTCAGTATATTCAATAGAAGAATTATTAAGATAGGAACTATTTACAGAAGCTAAATTCTTGGATACCCTACATGTACCTGTGTCATTTTGTAAATTAAATGCTAATAATTTTGCAACTTGTCTTCTATAAAATAGTGGCAGATACATAGTATCTTTGGTCAATGTAAAATTAATAATAAATTTATTAATGTCAAATAATAAAATAAAGTTTTTATATTGCCATGTCAAATTATATAAGCACAAGTTGAGTTCATGAATATAACTATTCATTGTTTCATTTAAGCTATAAGAATAAGGCAAAGTAAGAGTTATAAATTTGCATTCAAATTTGCTATGAAGCGATAACATAACTTCTGCCAAATTAAATATATCCTTTTTAGTCACCGTTGGGCTATCACCATATGTGATAATTATTGTAGACTGCCTATCAAATATTGTTGTATTTAATGTATTAATTAGATATGTAAACGAAGACCCTGGATAACAATAATTGATAGTATTGTGTTGTGTTAGCTCACAATTTATTAAACTACCTAAACCTACACCAAGCCTATCTGAGAATATATAAACTTTATTTGTGCCAGAATTCTTACCTAAAGAAGACTTACCTGTTCTATTATTCTCTAAACAAGTACTTTTATCACTATCGCAAATAATCTGGGACTCACAAGTTGGTAATATTGGTTTTATGATATTCAAACAACTATTAGTATTTGTTAAGGCCTTTACATATTCTAAATTTTGTCTCCCCACTTGTGCAATCTCATCATATTTCCTAATATACTCCTGAACCTCATTTTCATATTGCGTGTTCATTCTACTTATTTGAGATTGTAAGGAACTAATTTGACTTTTAAGATCCCTAGTATGTTTGTCATATAACGTTTAATCAACCATTAATCAACTCTGCATTGTATTGGTCTAACTCCATTAACAAATCTGAACGCTCAGAAACTAAACATTTATATTGCTGAGATGTTATCTTAGTTTTCCTATATTGATTTAGACTAAGAATGAGTTTCCTAATATGTTTATTTAATTTATTATACTTTCTATGCCATTTCAGACAATTCATGTTTATTTTTAATTGTTTTGAATCTAAGCCTAATCTATTACCTACAACCTCTGAGTAAATAATAATAATAATAATAATATTTTTTTATTTCAGACAAGGTCCATATAGTTACAATTACATACATAAAACTTAACCTATGTTAGTGAACACAATAAATTTACTAATCTAGAAGGACTCGCAACCATCTCCTCGATATATCGGAGTCATACTTATCGGCAATGACATTCAGATGCCATTTGTACTACCCCGTACTCTTTTTAGAAGAGTTGCAATGCGTTTACGCATAATAGCGTGGAAACCATCCACTCTCGCTTCCGTAAACATGCCAGAAGCACTACAGAAGCGAGGCAATCCTAATAACATCCTGTATCCATTGTTATACTGCACTCTCAGAGTATTTAGCGACCTTTGAGTAAAGGCGACCCATAGACTACTCGTGTAGAATGTTTGGCAATACGCCTTAAACAGAGTTACTTTAGCTTCATTACTACAGCGAGCAAATCTACGGGCCAGCATATTAGTACTTACAGCCATAGCCCTGCGCTCCCTCTCTATATCCATCTGATCATCAAGACTCTCAGTAACATAGTGTCCAAGATATTTAAATTGTTGAACCCTTTTCAATTCAACTCCATTTTGTTTAATTTGTGGTACACTTAATGGACATTTACCGAGAGCCTTGAAAATCAGGTACTCGCTTTTTAGGCAGTTATATTTTAATCCATGACTATTGCTATAATTTTCGCAGATTGCTAACAGCCTCCTCAATGCGCCAATAGATGGACTCAGCAACACCATGTCGTCCGCGTAGCTGAGATTATTCATACAGACATTATCAATAGAACACCCGATTTGTGTGCTGCTGAGTTCAACCATTAGCTCATTAATGTACAGATTGAATAACTTTGGCGAACTAAGTCCACCCTGCCTCACCGCACATTCCATTCTATATGCAGTAGAGAGACTATTAGCCCACTTAACACTATTAATTTGGTTAGCATACCAGAAATGAAAAAGTCTTTGCACCTGCGCATGCACGCCCGTCTTCTTGAGCTTTTGCCATAGTGAATCGTAAGACACCATGTCAAAAGCCTTTGACAGGTCTAAAAAGCATGCATACACAGGTGTACTTCTCTTTGTGTAATATTGCACAGTGTGCTTAAGGCTTAATATGGCTGTTTCGTTAGAAAGTCCGGGTCGAAAACCAAACTGCGCATCGTGAAAATGTAGGTGTTTTCCAAGTTCAGAGTCAAGCACACTGTCCAATACTTTAGCCACCACTGTGGCTAGAGAAATAGGCCTGTAGTTATTCTTTTGTGAGAGGTCGCCAGTTTTATTTTTCACAATAGGGATGACAACTGTTCGCATAAGATCGGGGGGAAGATACGAGTGACTAAAACAAACATTAAAAAGCATTGACAGTACGCGAGGCAGATGTACGCCTGCAAACTTCAAGTGCTCGATGCTGAGTCCGTCGTGCCCAGGCGACTTACCCCTTGACATTTTACTCACAATACAACGAATTTGTTTCGCTGTCACAATAAATAAATCGTCAGCGCCAACGGACCCAGCATCGGTGTGCGACGTAGACGGGCCCAGCGATGACTTTACAATGAAATGGTTCCTAAATAATTCCGCTATACCCATACTATCACTCACACCTTCCACACTCACAGGAAGGCCAGGCTTAGGAGACAATTTATTTGTTGCCTTCCAAAAATTGCTAAAGTTTTTAGAGGCCTGATGCTCGGCAATAACATCCATGGTAATCTGCTCTTTATTATCTTGACACCATTTCAAATTACGTTTAAAAACTCTCCTGCTTTCACACATTTCATTATATATTACACCCTGTCGCGGTCTACCACTAGTCACCCAATACAAGAATTTACGTCTAGCCTCAATGTGCGCCTGACGAACATGTGTGTTCCATCCGGTTTTACGACGTTTCCGTCTACATGAATCTGTATTATTTTTATTACTTTCTATAGCTGATTCACATAATATCTTAATTATATCATTTTATAATTTATCTATCCTACATTTGTGCTCAGGAGATTCGCAAACATAATTACAACATAGTCTAAACTCATTCGGAAAATCTAATAATTTAAGTTTTGTATTACAAAGTTTACTATATTCATTTATCTGATCATCTGTTCTCAATCCCCATATCACCTTATTCTTAATAAAACAACTCGAGTCCGAACTAGTTTTGGGTATAATACTATTTAATTCACACTCAATAACTAGCGGTAAGTGATCTGACCAAAATGAATCATATGTCACCGAGATACGTGTTATTGTTTGTCGGGTAGATTGACTCACCACGCAGTGATCGAGCCATTGCATGCATCCGTGCGCGTCACTGATAAACGTATAATTATTAGATGTACAGCCTAATATTTCTAAATCCGCGCAAACCCATTGATTCTCCGCAGATAAAGAATTTAATTCATCCCCAAAAATGTCTTTCACACTGTAAAGGTTCTGAGTTTTATTACTGTTTAATATCTCTACAGTTTGTTCTAGTGATTTAATCTTAGTGAATGATTGTTCTAAACAGCATTCTAGTTCCCTAATGCGACTCATAGACCATGAATGGTCATCATTGCTAGCGGTCAATAAATGCATTTCTTCCTGTAACCTATCTCGCTGGGCCAGTGTGTCCATATACTCGATATGGAGTTCTGCGAGTTGAGCCTTCAGGTTGGAAACCCTATCGTTGACAATCCTGATGTCCTCTTCACAGTCTGCACGCTCCCTCAGTAGATGATTATTCTCCTCCTGGCACTTCTTTAATTCCACCAAGGTTACTCTCAGCTTGTTTTCTAGATCCTTCGCTGTGGCCTTCCTGGTCATCATAGTGCTCATTGTGGAATGGCTCATAGCCAAGGATATGCCAAACACCTATGGACAGAAAAATAATCAAGATGTTAGAGAAGAGATAAAACAGTAATGAGTAGAAGTTTATAGATAATAAGTAAATAAATATATAAAAAAATAATTATATTATAGCTAGAAGGACAGTAGATAAACAACAGAAAGGGAAAATATTATTTAAAGGAAAGAAATTAAAGGTGCTATTCAATTTTTTATTAATTAGGCAAAATATGTAGGTAGAAAAAAGAAAACTATAATCTTGACAATTAATTTACTAATTTATACCAATTTTTATATTAAATTCTGAAGATATTATATATATGGGCCTTGTTCAAGATATAAACACTTAAATAAATGTGAAGTGTAAGTGTAGTAGGTGTTTGTATGGGGCGTTTGTTCAGTTTTCGATTTTGCTTCCACGTTTTTGTCAAGCAAAAGGAGACAGAAACTGTGCCAGTGTGTGATGGACGAAGCTCACGTTTGTGTGAGCCGAGTAAATGTGTGATGAGGAGTGTAAGTTAATAAGTAAAATACTCCCCGGGTTTAAAGATGATTTCAAATCCGTCCGTTGACAGCTGGTAGTAGATCTGTCCGCCAAAAACTTTGTATCGAGGTTTCAAACACCAAACTGAATGTCTTTCACACTTTACTTTACTATTTACTTTCTATTTAACAACAATAATGAGATATAAGCATTAAATTTTCATTTAAAATTAAATAAAACTTTAAAAAATTACGGAGCTACGTAATTTTACGTCTGACGTTTCCAGTGTTGCCAGTAATCTCTGCGCGGTACTGCACGGTAGGTACGTGTTCTTGTATGTGTTCGGTAACTGCAATGCGAGCTCGCGGCGATCAGCTGAGCGACAGATGGGGTCAATATACCGAGCCGAATTTTACGTATGCATGATTCCAAAAAAAAAAGTTTTTTTGAGTTACTTTTTCATGTATTTTATTTAGATAAAGTAGTATTTTCACCCCTGAAAATATTTTGCAAATGCATATGAACATTCTGTATAAATACTGGTAATTTATCAAAGTAAGATTTAGACGGCTATCGTCAGCTATGCTAGAAACTATTTTAAATAGATAATAAATATTTCTGCTTTAAACAATATACAGGATGTCACAAGACCCACCACCAAGCCGAAGTCTACTCGTTGTGGACATCATGCCAAGTCATACTAACCAAAAATAATACCTGGGAAACCATGTTTTTTTCAGTTTTCACACTTTTTTAATCCGCAATCAAAAGAGCGCGCGTGCAATGCTCGAAATACCTACTTACTCATGGGGTCATAGGGCATCTAAAGAACATATTGGCGGGGTAAATGCATCGATTTTGTACTTAATTAGAATAATTCCATACTAACTTTGAGCCTCAATATCTCCTGAACCAGTAATTTCCCAGGTATGGTGCCGAAGTAAAAAATGTTCGTTGTGATTGGTACAACATGGGCTTTCTGTTTTCGTTAAGGGTCTTGTGACACCCTGTATACTGCAATAATCTATTCTAAAACACTAACAAACCAACAAAATGCAGTGAAAGTGTATATTCAAGGAACGTAGACCTTGTCCAAAACCGCTATTCAGTTGATAAATTAAACATTCCTTACTTGTACTCGTTCATTATTAATCTGCAAGCAAACCTTGTTCCTTTGTTCATAAGCAACAACTGTTATGTGCATATTTGATACATACTTTATCATGTTCGTTTGGCAAAGAAATGTTAAAAGATTTTTCAAATGTGGAAGAAAGCTATATCTCCGCTTTGCCGCTGATTTGGCTTATGCAAGAGTTCGCTTGAGACTTTTATTTACTTTGCGGAACATTTTTGCCTAAAAATAAGAGGTAATTATGTCATACTAAAGGATGCCCGCAGCTACGCTCGCATATTTTTTAATTTATTTAACCTTTTCTTGCCGATCCTTTGGCAATTTCGAGTGCGTTAAATCATTTTTATTTTATTTATTCAGGACAACAAACAATTGTACACGATGCTCAATGTAACTCCCTACTTACTTGTAACTAAAATATTAACATTTGTAAATGCACAACCCATCAGTTTTACCCAACACTTATTCAGAATTCAAAGGAGCAATTTTAATTAATATGAAGCATATAACGGTTATTTTAATATACGTACGCAACTACGCACCTACTTTGATTCACCCCTCAACGACGATGAGTCCAATCTATTACAAACAAAAAATATTAATAACAATCAAAGTCACTTAATTAAAATTCTCTACATTTTATGCAAGTGTTCAAATATTACAATATTACGCTGTTGTATGCATTACATTAACTATCTTTAATCGTGTGTAAATGAGTATGAATCAGAGCCACAAACTCAGTCTACTAATAGTGTCGCAGTCACCTGAAAGAACCAAAACTTCAGCTATGCTTTCAAAAGTGCAACGTAAATTAATTTACGTAGCGAGCAAGTTTTGCACTAGAATAAATTATAATAAGGAATTGTAGTTTATGAAGTGGTCTCAAAGTATGTTCTAGTTTAATGTAGTACCAAATTACATTCGTCTTACTTCGTACAATTTAAAGTTATGCTAATAAGCGAGAGTGATACTTTTATCAAAACCTACTCGTATATACTATCACGTACTATTAGTTTTTGACTAAGACTGGTGTGTATAAACGGCTTTATGAACTACAATCCATACCAATATTATAATGAGTAAAGCCGCGGTGAAGTCAAGCTTAGTATATTTTCCAATATTATTTGGCGGTCAGTTTGGACATAGCGAAGGCCTTCGATTGGGTCTGGCACAAAGCGCTTCTTTCGAAGCTCCCTTCCTATGGGCTGCCCGAGAAATTATGCGAATGGGTCACCAGCTTTCTTACAGATAGAAGCATAAAGGTCGTAGTTGACGGTGAATTCTCTGACGCCTTGTCTGTAAATGCTGGTGTTCCTCAAGGCTGCGTGCTATCACCTACTCTGTTCCTCCTGCATATCAATGACATGTTGCTAGATAGCGGCATTCATTGTTATGCAGATGACAGCACAGGTGATGCTTTATATACCGGCCACGCCAACATTTCTCGGGAAAAATTCATCGAGAGCCGACATTAACTTGTGTCTGAAATTGAGACCTCCTTGGAGATGGTCTCAGATTGGGGAAGACTTAATTTGGTCCAATTTAACCCCACAAAGACACAAGTCTGCGTTTTCACCGCAAAAAAACTGCCGATGGTTGTATGTCCTCGTTTTGAGAGCACTCCCTTGACTGCCTCCTCCAGTATTGGAATACTTGGTGTCGACATATCGAGCGAAGTCCAGTTCCGCGGTCACTTAGAGGGTAAGGCTAAGTTAGCCTCGAAGAAGCTTGGCGCGCTAAATAGATCGAGACATACGATATTTCACTCCGGCCCACCGCTTGCTCCTTTATAAGGTGCAGGTCCGGCCGCATATGGAATAATGTTCTCATCTTTGGGCAGGGGCACCCCAGTACCAGCTTCTCCCACTAGACCGCATCCAACGGAGAGCCACTCGAATTGTCGACTGCCAAGATATTTGCAATCGGTTAGACCCCTTGACGCTGCGTAGAGATATAGCCTCGCTATGCATCTTTTATCGCTTCTACTATGGGGAGTGCTCCGAGGAATTGTTCGGATTAATCCCTGCCGCCTCTTTCCGCCATCGTTCTACGCAACAGCATTTCCATCCCCATCATTTAGATGGTTGGCAATCCACAACGGTGCGTTTCTCTAGAAACTTTCTGCCTCGCACCTCTAAACTGTGGAATGATCTGTCACCTGTGGTTTTTCCGAACCAATACGACCTTCAAACCTTCAAAAAAAGAGCGTATTTCTTTTGAAAAGGCCGGCAACGCACTTGTGACTCCTCTGGTGTTGCGGGTGTCCATGGGCGGCGGTAATCGCTTAACATCAGGCGATCCGTCTGCTCGTTTGCCCCCTACTCCATAAAAAAAAAATATGTGGAAGACACACTAGCAGCTAATATGCTGATGCGTGTATTTTAAATAGTTTGGAGACTTCCAGTTTGTCCAAATTGTTCTTGAAGCTGTTCAGTGAGGGTGCCATAATCACATGTTCTGGAAGTCTGTTCCAGCTGTAACAACCCGGTTGGCTAGAAAATGCTTCTTGGGATTTTTCTTTGAAACATTCTGCCAGAGTTTCAAGGTATCTCAAGTACTTATTCTCGTTCATTGCATAGAGTTCCTGTAGTCGTAGTGTTTTTTGAGTATTTTGTAAGTCTCAATGAGACTATCCCTCTGTCGACGCTGTTCCAATGTGGTGAGGCCAAGAACTTTTAACCGTTCATCATAGGTCATATTTCTTATAGTGCGTACCATTTTAGTAGCCCGTCTTTGCACGTTTTCCAAGAGTATAATGTCTTTTTCAAATAGGGATCCCAAATAATATATGCGTACTCAAGGAGCGGTCTCACATACGTTTTGTACAATTTTAGAAATGTGCCAGGTATAAGACACATAAATGCTTTGCGAATGATGTACAGGATAGCATTCGTTTTCTTAACAACATTGGATATGTGGGTTTCCCATTTGAGATCATTTGAAATAGTGACGCCTAGTTCTTTTTGAGACTCGACCAGTGTCAGTTCTTTATTGCCAAGGTAGTAATTCTTGCAGGGATTGTTTTTACCAATATGCAGCACTGTATGCTGACAAATGTCAGCATTTAGGGTCAGCAACCAATCTTAGGTCCAGGTATAAGTAATTGGACATCATTCTGCAGTGTAAAACAAATCTTCAAAAGCCATTCCATGCAGACTTATAGTACAAACATCAAAACACATGAACAAAACACCATATTTTCTCTACCATTTACGACACAAACACGAAAAAGTTTTTCTTTCACCATCCATTTTTCTTAAGTCTTTAGCGCCAGTCATGCTCCAGTCTTATTGAAACGTCGACAAGACAAATCGCCGGACAGAGGCGACACAATTGATATGAGGTAATTAGTACATGCGGACGACACGTTGCTAATTACACGTCAAAACGTGATTAATGTTCAAGTGTCTTATATCCTTCTGTCTTTCCGAAGGTGTTTTGGCGTTGTTAGGCAGGGATATACAATAGTAAAACGGAAATGGGGTGAACCTGAATCTCGAAGTAACCAATGATCCGGATAGCTTAGTTTGACCATGTATATGAAGTGATGGGTGCTGGGAATACCCAATATTTCATGCACATAGTCAAACCGAAAGAAAGAAACGTTATTTTTATCTGGCATTTTTATTAATGCATAATGTACGGACTATATTCCAACTGCGTTAGACATACAGACATAAAGACATATTTATTTCTGCATTTTGGTTGTTTACAACACTTATACATGTCAAAACCCTATTCTAGATGATGCCGGCTTTTCCTAGCTAAATGACTTCTTGAGAAGAAAGGCCGAAACAAACTCAGAGTCATTGTTTTTTTTGTTACTTCAATTTCTTTAGTCTTTTCTTCATCTTTTAAAGTCCAGACAAAAAAAGGGTTTAGTTTGCAAGTACAATGCAGGAAATTATCTGACGCTTTTGAGTGACTCGGCCCACTGATGGCCCGCATTCAACAGCAATCGTATGGCTCAACCTTAATTGAGGGAGCCAGCACGATCTGTATCACTATGCCTCCACGCCATCAGAAGGTGTATGCATAAGCATGTCAGCCTAAGCCATCAGACAGGTTGCCACAACTATTTGTTTATATGTTTAATAATGCCCACATCGTACTCACAACTTTACATGCTTTTACACAGTAAAATACATGTTGCAAACAATAAGTAAAATAATAAAAAATTAAACAATAAAATGTCATATATTTAAAATGTCAGAAAATATTATTAAATGTCAGAAAATATTATTAAATGTCAGAAAATATTATTGAATGTCAATTTATGAATAATAATATATTACTTAAGTAATTTTAAATGTCAAAAGAAAATAAATAAAATAACAATGTCAAAACAAAATAAATAAAATTACAAATGTCAAATTAAAAATGTCAAAATGTAAAAATATAAGTATTACAAATGTAAATAAAAATATCATGTCACTAATTTCAAAATTCATAATTTTTAAACTCAATTCCAGGCATTTTTGTCTGCTAAATAATCTTTAACTGTGTAATAAGCTTTTGAACACAAGCTCTGTTTAATAAATACTTTGAATTTATTAATACTTAGTTCCTGAATATTGCCTGGAATTTTGTTGTAAAAACGTATGCTTTGACACTTGTATGAGTTACTTATTGTTTTTATTTCTTGTATTTAAATTATGAATGTCGCTGAATTTAGAAAACATATTTATATTTTTCCTGACATATAACAAGTTCTCATAAATGTATTGAGATGCGACAGTCATTATCTTAATTTCTTTAAATTTTTCCCTCAGTGAATGCCTTGAACCAAGACTGTAGATTGCACGAATAGCCCGCTTCTGCAGTACAAACACAGTTTGAATGTCAGCTGCGTTGCCCCATAATAAAATGCCATATGACATTATGCTGTGAAAATAACTAAAATATACTAATCTGGCCGTATCTATATCAGTTAACTGACGAATTTTGTAAACCGCGTATGCTACAGAGCTAAGTCTATTCGACAACTGACCTATATGTGGGCCCCACTGTAGCTTAGAATCTAAGGTTATGCCTAAGAATACGGTGTTATCTATAAGATCCAACTCTTCTCCATTCAAACATATGTTAGGTTTAACTTGTTTTACATTCGGTCTTGAAAATCGTATACATTTTGTTTTTCTTTCATTTAACAGTAAACTGTTAGCTGTAAACCATTGAACTACTTTAGAGAGAGCTTTATTTACATCGTCATTATTTGATTGTTGTCGTCTTAGTTTAAAAATAAGTGATGTATCATCAGCAAATAACACTATCTCTTCATTATTTTGCATAATGTATGGCAAATCATTAATATATACAAGGAAAAGGAATGGACCAAGAATTGAACCTTGCGGCACTCCCATTGTGACCACTGAACCCATAAAAACTTTTCCATTTACCTCAATTCTCTGTATCCTATTACTCAAATATCATGTTAGGAGATCCAAAGCAGTGTTCTTAACTCCATAGTAATGTAATTTCCTGATCAATGTTTCATGAAACACGCAATCAAAAGCCTTAGATAAGTCACAAAAGACTCCCAGAGCATCATGCGACTCCTCCCAGGCATCAAAAATACTATCTAAAAGCACAACTCCAGCATCGGTAGTTGAGCGACCCCTAATAAAACCAAATTGTTTTTCATGTAACAGCTTATTGTTATTAAAATGAATTTGAAGCTGACCTAGAATTAATTTTTCAAAAATTTTACTAAACGTGGGTAGCACAGATATTGGCCTATAATTTCTGGGGTCAGATGTGCTACCTGATTTAAATAACGGAATTACTTTACTACTTTTCATTTGATCAGGAAACACACCACAGTCAATGCATCTATTGAAAATCATTGCCAGTTCCGGTGCTACTGTGTTGATTATAGATTTCGTAATCACAACAGAATTGCCCCAAAGATCACTAGTCTTCTTCAAATTAAGGGTATTAAAAGTTTTTACAATATCTCTGTCAGTGACATAACTAAAACTAAATTCAATGTTACACCTATTGACATTTTGTTTCAATAGAGATTCGGCGTTATTAGGGGACGAGTTGAGGGATTTAGTGGTTGAGACTGGAATGTCTGTGAAGAAATTTTCAAATGATGTGGCAACCTCAAAATCTGACTTTAATATATTTTTATTTAATTGAAGAGTGTAATCATTACTTTTAATCTTGACCCTTCCAGTCTCATTGTTTATAATATCCCACGTTGCTTTTATTTTATTGTCACTGTTTTTAATTTTTGATTTTAAATAAAGTGTCTTAGCTTCACGACAAATCTTTTTAAATAACTTGGAATAATTTCTTACATATTGACAAAATTGGTCATCATTTTTATTAATTACTTTCTGTTCATATAATTCGTAAAGCTTATTTCTACTTTTATTAATTCCAGTGGTTGCCCATTCACTGAAGGATGTAGTACCAGCAACTGAGATCCTCTTAGGGACAAAGATAGAATTGAATATAGTACAGTACATGTCAAAGAAAGAATTGTACAACTTATTAGGATCGTTATTATAGCATAAGTATGGTAATGTACTTGTGAGTTTATCCTTAAATCCCTCCAGACAACGCAAAGTTTTTGGCACCACACTCAATTCCTTTCTACCTACTTTTTTAGACTGCATAGCAAATGTTATAGATTGTCCACAATGATCTGATGTTAATTTGTTAATTATTTGCTTTCTTACTGTTACAATATCTGTAAATCTATTGTCTATACAAGTAGATGTCGTGGAAGTTATCCTGGTGGGTTCCAAAAATAAGCATGCAAGATTATATGACTTGAACAAATTCTTAATTTTGTGGCAATTCAGGGAATCTTCTAGTAAATTAATATTAAAATCGCCACCTACTATTATAGATTTATTTTGTTGGCATAGCTTCCGTAACACATCATCCATGACACTTTCAAAGTTATCATAGCACGATAATGGTGGCCTATACACACTCAAAACAAGAAGTTGGTCCAACTCCACACAGGCTATTTCAACTGTCCGTTCAACAGAGAAACTAACAATGTCACTACGATTCTTAAATTTAAGCAGCTTGTTAACTAAAATCAACGATCCACCATGTATTGCATTTTGTCTGCTGAACGAACTACCAACTAAATGGTTATTAAAATTGCACATGAACTGGTGATCTTTAAGCCAATGTTCTGTTATACACAAAATATCTACGCATTCACCGTTCATGAACAACTCCACTTCTAAATCTTTATTTGCCATACCTTGTATATTTTGATGTACCAGTTTTAATACTTGTGAATTTCTAAATGAAATATTAGTTGGATTGGGCTTATTCATACATACCAGCCCATTATTAAGTTAGTTAGGCTAAATGTACGCTGATATATCTGCTTTGCTATTATCATTTCCAAAAAAAAAGCCACTACACAATCCCTCAGTCAGTATCAGACCATGAATACTTTTAAAATGGAGAAGAGAGTGGTTCAAATTAATATTTAGGAACGACCACACTATTCAGATTTTAGGGATTCTTATCTGGTTTATTTTTCAAAAAAAGTAACTTTATTGCCCACGTGTAACAGTTTTTAAACTGAATTACCAGACCATCAATAAAAGAAGTCAATGCTAGCATTTTGTAATAATGACTTTCCGTCGCACGAAAGTTTATTATGGTAACATTTTCTTGTCCAGTTCACGTAATCCATAGAGACACAACATGGATTTTCCCTGTTCTCAAAAGGCGCATAGCATTAAATTGGATATTTACGTTCTTCTTTGAGTTTGGTGTTACGTAGCCTCACACCATAATCCCTAACCACACTCTGGAGAGAAATATGAACTGCACTCACATTTTCTCGTTTCTGCTTAGCTACTATAGAGTAAACATATTCGCCCTACAGAGTTTCCTTATACACTGAACACCATGGTTCCTATTTTTTACAACATACGTGTAATATTTTGACACTTAGTATTGTCTGTGCAGTTAAAATTAGTAGTAAGACTTGTATATTTGAAATCCATGACGACACTGATGTTTGTGTTGTGGTGGTTTGATCTTGGTTACTGCAACAATTGTTTTAATATAAGCATAGAAATAATTTCAATAAAACTGTGTTAGCCGTAAGATATTTGCTTCGGCAGGTTCATTGCAAAGACTCAGGAATTGTCTTCCTACTGCCACCAAAATTGCACTTGCAAATTGTATTCTATTACCCATTATTGATTATGCAGATGTCAGCTATCCAGATCTCACCGAAAACCAACTAGACAAACTTGAGCGCCTTCAAAATCTCTGTATACGATTCATATTTGGATTACGCAAATACGATCATGTCTCACAATTTCGAACACAACTCAAGTGGCTACCCATACGATTTCGCCGGAATACTCACATACTTTCTCTACTATACAATATATTGTTTAACCCTTCAACTCCCTCCTATCTTAAAGGACGATTCGAATTCCTACATGATACGCACCGACACCGCAACCGTTATTTAAGGTCATCAGAAAACTTAAAGCTGAAGATGCCGGCTCATTGCACGGATTTTTATGATAAATCGTTTTGTGTCACTGCTGTTCGCCTATGGAATGCCCTCCCATTACATATCAGACAGGCTCAGACGGTAACAAAGTTCAAATCCTTAGTCAAGGATCACTACCTATCACTATGATATTTCTCATTCTAATAGCATTTTAACTATTATTTATTACTTATGTATGTGTGTGTATGTATGTATGTATGCATGTATGTATTAACGTTTGTATGTATGTATTTATGTTTGTATGTATAAGTATTTATATATGTGTAGTATATTTTTATAATATTACGTAAATGTATATATAATTAAAGTAGTATCATATTATAACTAGTACACTTGCAACTACCATTTCTTTCCTACCAATAATATCTCCATCCAAAGGTTGCCTGGTAGAAATCGCTGTTAGCGATAAGGCCGCCCATTGTACTGTATTTAATATAAAATTCCTGTATACCTGTGTTCTTAAAGTGTACAATAAAGTATTCAATAAATAAATAAATAAATAACTTTTAAAAAAATATATGAGTTGTTGCACAAAATATACCCCTATCCTCAGCTGCTAAACCAAATACCGATAAGAAGAAACCAAAAGCTTTCTGTGGCAGATCGATAGGACTTACCGTAACGATAGCTCCGATGCAACTCCATTTTCCTTTTTTCAGTAAGCAAAAAATTCATCATTCCTTGCATTTTATTCTCAAAAGATTAGATAAAGGTACTTTATTGATTCAGCAATTTATTGCCGAGTAATTTGTTGCGGCATGTAGATGCCAAATACAATGAGTGCCAATATTATTATTTTTTAGTTATAGTTTAAATTGTGTGTAGAGTGCGAAAAGCTTCTTTAAACTTATTATAGATCTTGATTGTCTCATCAAACTATGTTAATAAATACACCCGAATTACATCATTTAAAGATGATTTTCTTAAATATTTTTGATTTGTTACCTAGAAGCAGCTCTAAGAACGCGGTAATCATACTGTTACGAGCTGGGGTTCGGTGATAAATTATATACACTATGCCAGAAAACTGCACTTTATTTACTAACAAAAACACTATACACACTTATTTCTCAACACTAATAAAACCACACTTATTTTACACCACTAGAAACACCACTAAACACTCCGAATAACTTCCCTTCGCTTGATGATTATCGCTCCGATATTCAATTGTTACTGTCTCTTCTCGCCCGTCTGCGTGGTATTTATACCAGCCGGAACACATAACTAGTATTTTCGAGACTCATCACGAAAGTTCTGGTAGCTTGCGGTCATTCTAGTTTGTTCTATTTACAGCAACGCCATCTATTAGAGGATAAATGAAACAGCTTTAAACCATCGATACATCTAATCTCATCTAGTTCTCCCATTCACCGATAGATGGCGTTATTTTCAATTCGTAACACGGCCTCCCTCTTAAACGTGTTCGTCTCGAACATCGTTGGACCCATAGTAACGAGCCAACCGGTCCACATGAACTATCTTCGGTGCACCTCGCGACCCCTTCTGGATTCGATAGGTGACATCGTTCATCCTGGTAATTATGCGATATGGCCCGTCCCATCTGGCTTGTAACTTAGGCGATTTACCTTTGCTTCGTACTGGGTTATGAAGCCACACCAATGATCCCTCATCGAAGCCTTTGTTGTTTGCTTTCCGGTCGTAGCGAGTCTTCATCTTCTCAGACATCTGTTGTCCTGACTCCCTGATGTGCTCGTAAACGTCGTTCATCTTGTTGCGTAGCTCGGTCGCGTATTGCGTGGAGATTCTGGTGGAATACCAGTGATTAAGTCTGCAGGTAAACGTAGTTCTCTACCGAAATTGGCAAAAGCTGGTGTTACTCCTGTGGTTTCGTGGACCGCACTGCAATATGACAGGAGAAATGGTTGGATGTGTTTGTCCCAATCTCTTTGTTTGCTCTCCACGACCTTCGCCAGGTACCTTTCCAGTGATTGGTTAAACCGTTCAACCATGCCATCTGATTGCGGATGATAAGCCGTGGTCCTGGTTTTATGTGCACCCATTATGCGACAAGTGTCCTTGAGCACCTCAGATTCGAAGTGCCGGCCTTGATCGCTGTGGATTTCCAAGGGCACCCTGAACCGACAAAAGACTTCATGCACCAGCTTATCGGCCACTGTGGTAGCTTCTTGATTTGGGATTGCAAATACTTCAGGCCACTTCGCGAAGTAATCCATCACAACCAAGAAGTATTTGTTTCCGTGCTGGCTCTCCGGAAATGGTCCAGCGACATCCAATGCTATGCGCTCCCATGGGGCTCCCACATTGTACACCTTTAATGCACCTCTACTACGAGTGTGTGGCCCCTTCACAGCCGCACAACTTGTGCATTTGCGGCACCAATCCTCGACGTCATCCCGACAGTGGAGCCAATAAAACCGCTCTCGGCTATTAGTAAGCATCTTCTTAACTCCCATGTGACCTCCCGAAGCACCATTGTGATAGAGCTGCAAGACTTCCGGCACCTTAGTTTTAGGCACTACCATTTGCAAATGGCACTGGTTACCGCGAGCGTTTTCCCATTTGCGGCACAGAACTCCATCCTGGACAACCAAGCTTTCCCACTGTGCCCAATAACTCTTGGTAATGGAGCTCATCGCTGCGATATCACTCCATTTGGGCCTAGGAGCGTCTGATTTCTTCCATTCAAGAATCGGCTGTATATCCTTGTCGTCTTGCTGAGCACTTCGCAAAGCTTCTTTCCATTCGTCGCTCAGATCCGTCTTCAACATCCTCACTAATGCTGCCTGCTTTGCTTCCTGTCGGGTACAGTGCTTGCACTGGTCGGGACACGGCCTACGCGATAGGGCATCTGCGTTACCATGGGACTTGCCGCTGCGATGTTGTATTACAAAATCAAACTCTTGCAGTAGTTCAATCCATCTGGCTACTTGTCCTTCTGTGTCCTTAAATCGAAGTAGCCATTTCAGCGCAGCGTGGTCGGTTCGCAGGTGGAATTTACGTCCCAACAAATATTTGTTGAAATGCTGCAACGTCTTTACTACAGCCAAGAGTTCCCGCCGGGTGACGCAGTAGTTTCTTTCGGGTTTGGATAAGGCCTTGCTGAAGTATGCTATAACAACTTCTTGATCACCTGTCTTTTGTGATAGCACGCCGCCAATTCCGGTGTTACTGGCATCTGTGTCAACTATGAATTCATGCTCATTGTCAGGGTAGCTTAGAATAGGTGCAGTACACAGATGTTCCTTGAGCTTCTGGAATGCAATGTCACAGCTCTCATTCCAACAGAACTGTACTCTGTCTTCGGTGAGCTTATGAAGAGGTCGAGCAATGTCAGCAAAGTTCTTCACAAACCGTCTATAGTAGGAGCATACTTAATCCGAGGAATGCTCTGACCTGCGTTTTGTTCTCTGGAACTGGCCATTCCTTCACGGCAATGATTTTATCCGGGTCGGTTTGAATACCGTTCTCCGAGACCACATGTCCTAGAAAGTTCACTTGCCGTCTGAATAACGCGCATTTCTTCGGACTCAGCTTCAAATTAGCTCCTCGTATCTTTGACAGCACTTGCTCCAAGTTTCGAAGGTAATCCTGGAAAGTGCGCCCCACGATGATGATGTCATCCAAGTAGACCAGGCAGGCGTCTCCAATTAGTCCCATGAGCACTCGCTCCATCAGTCTCCCAAAAGTAGGCGGAGCGTTGCACAATCCAAAGGGCATGACGTTAAATTGCCATAATCCTTTGCCTTTGGAGAATGCCGTCTTCTCCTTGTCTCGAGGGTCTATTTCTACCTGCCAGTAGCCACTTTGTAGGTCTAAGGTAGAAAAACACTTTATCCCCGTCAGCGTACCCAGTGTGTCATCGATCCTTGGCAGCGGGTAGCTGTCCTTCTTCGTGATGTCATTTAATCGGCGGTAGTCTACACAGAAGCGCATGCTACCATCCTTCTTCTTAACTAACACCACCGGAGAGCACCACGGGCTGGACGAAGGCTCGATTACGCCTTCTTTCACCAAACCGTCGATCATAGCTTCCACTTCACGTTCCCGTGCCACTGGCACACGTCTTGGTCGCTGGCGAATCGGTACTTTACTTCCCGTGTTTATTTTGTGCTGGACTAGTGCTGTCTTCCCTATGTCGGCATCTCTGGTCGAGAAAATATCGGCGAACCGGTTCAACATCTTCTGAGCCTCGGTCTTCTCTTCCTCCAACAGGGTACTTTCGCAGTCCTCTAAAAGAGTAGACACGTCGAATCGTGCACCTTGAACTTTGGCACTGCTAGGTTGCTCTTGACATCTACGCATCCAAGCCGCTCCTTCATAGGTGCCCAATTCAGTCCCTTTCTTGAGCGACACTTCCTTGTCACTTGCATTCAGTGCGCGTACTGATGAAACTTTGGTATCCCTTACCAAGGTTCGTGCAATCTTCCACGAGGCCTCTTTCTCTAGGCCTTCGATTAGTACGCAGCGGTTCCCTCGACCAGAATACCCTGGTAAACAAACTGGTACAACCGTTTCCGACCGCGGGTGAAGAATGACATTCTTCAAGCAGTACACTTTTCCTGAAGTTGCACCTTCCATGAAGACTTCTTCCGAGCCACACTTCAACACTCCCTGGTTAACATCGATCTCGCAGCGATACTTCCGCATGAAGTCTAGGCCCAAGATGCAGTCGTCCACTATATCGGCTACGATGACTTAGTGACGGTAAACTTTGTTGCCTTGCTTCAGATCCACCTCCATTTCACCTCGGACGGTTACGTGCTGACCGGTAGCTGTTCTCAGATTCACACTTTCATTGTTCCTGAAGCAGCCCCGAAGAACCCGTCTTGCTAGATGGAAACCGATGACTGTCCGAGAAGCACCCGTGTCCAATATCAGCTTGCATGGTATTCTGTTAATTTCGCCTTCGATGATCAGGCTGTTCCCGTCACATGATTGCGAGATCGAGATACTTGGGGCTCTTCCATTACCAGCCAGCACCCGCCCCGCAGTCCTGGCTTCTACTCGTTTCCCTGCTCTCGCTGCCTGGCAGGCACATCAGGCGACCCCTTTGGTGGAGTCAGGGTGTCACCAGGCTGCCTACGCTTTGGGCAGCTCAAGCGGATATGGCCTCTTTCTCCGCAGTTGTAGCACCGAGGTGACGACACAACTTCCCTGATGCGGTGACCTCGATCGTCGCGTCGCACTGCTTCCACCTCCAGAGCGTGGGCTAAAGCGTCCTCGAGGTCCTTGAAGTGCCCAAGCCTCACTGCTGCTCTTACCTCCAGGTCCCGGATCCCATCCGTAAACGCCTGTACGAGGTTCCCATCAATAAGCGCAGGCGACGACTGGTATGCCTTCCTGACCAGCTTTTCCACCTCTAGAGCCCACTGCTGCAGGGTTTCTCCGGTGCGTTGTGTCCTGTCCTTTAGCTGAGCACGATAAACGTGTTCAAGGTGCGCGTCACCGTATCTCGTCTCCAGCGCCCCCAGGAGCTTTTCGTAGGTGACGTCTTGCCCGAGTGCCTCCAACACTGTCAAGGCCCGGTCGCGAAGGCTCAAGGTTAGGGTGGTTAAGGCCTGTTCTTTGGTCCACCCATTCGATCGCATCACAGCTTCGAACTGGATCTTGTATGCAGACCATGCTGACGAGCCATCAAATGGTGGAACCTTAAATCCACGAGGTGAGGGCACTACAGCCGCTGGTGTCACTTCGAGCCCACGCAATTTCTTCTCCACTTCAGCAACACAGGTCTCGTAGTGGTCATGTACACGCTTCTCAATGTCGCTGATACGGGCCTCGTGCTGCTGGAGTTCCTCCTTGACCGCCTTCAAGTCCTTCCCCACTGCGGCGCTGAGGTCCTTCATGAGCACCAGCTATTCCTCCAGACGGCGGGCGTGCTCTTCCTTGTCGCGCTGCAGCTGTTCCTCTAGGCGGCGCGCGTGTTCCTCTTGACGGCGAGCCTGCTCCTGTTGACGGCGGTCCTGCTCCTCTTGACGGCGAGCCTGCTCCTCCTTGTCGCGCTGTAGCTGTTCCTCCAGGTGGCGCGCGTGCTTCTCTTGACGGCGAGCCTGCTCCTGTTGACGGCGGTCCTGCTCCTCTTGACGGCGAGCCTGCTTCTCCTTGTCGCGCTGTAGCTGTTCCTCCAGGCGGCGCGCGTGCTCCTCTTGACGGCATGCCTGCTCCTCCTGACGGCGGGCCTGCTCCTCCTGACGACGGGCCTGCTCCTGCATGAACGCTATCAGAGCCGCGATGTCGGGCACCGTCACGGAGTGTGTGGCGCTTGCAGGCTCCACTGCAGCCGCGGAGTCGCCTGGTCCACTAGGCGATGGAGAAGGAACGTCTCCGAAGCGTCTCTGGTCCAGGTCTTGCTGGCGCTGGTTTCTGGTACGCACACCTTCAGTTTCTTCCTTCGGCATAACCAGCATAATTTATCCCTTTCTTCTGACACCAATTTGTTACGAGCTGGGGTTCGGTGATAAATTATATACACTATGCCAGAAAACTGCACTTTATTTACTTACACAAACACTATACACACTTATTTCTCAACACTAATAAAAACACTTTTATTTCACAGCACTAGAAACACTGAAACACCACTAAACACTCCGAATAACTTCCCTTCGCTTGATGTGATTATCGCTCCGATATTCAATTGTTACTGTCTCTTCTCGCCCGTCTGCGTGGTATTTATACCGGCCGGAACACTAACTAGTATTTTCGAGACTCATCACGAAAGTTCTGGTAGCTTGCGGTCATTCTAGTTTGTTCTATTTACAGCAACGCCATCTATTAGAGGATAGATGAAACAGCTTTAAACCACCGATACATCTAATCTCATCTAGTTCTCCCATTCACCGATAGATGGCGTTATTTTCAATTCGTAACAATACATTTTACATCTGGTGATCTCTGGTTATTTAACTGCTAATACCTTGACTGGATAGTTGAATTTTGAAGAACCATACAAAGTATAATAACCATACAATTATAGACATAAAATGAAAATAATTTCTTTTAACTGATATACATACTATATTAAAATTATTTTTTTTATCTTCGAACTGACATACAAATTATACCTTTGACATTTTTTAATTAATTAGTATCAGAATTATCATTTACGGGAGTTCATATTAATTTGTTTTTTTACTAAGATTTTAAAATAATTATCATTAAAATAATATAAGTAATTCATGTCTGTCTACTAAAACAAATATTTGCATACCATATGTAATGTTAGAATGTAAATGGGCCATTTTATATTTAAGATCATACTATGTATACCTACATTCTGGCAAATAAAGGACTTTGACTTTGACTTTGAAGGAATTGTACAAAAATGCCATTACCTCTAAATAAAATTGTTCGTTGAAGATACCGTTAACCTACATGTGAACCACAAAATAACCGCCAACAATCACCTTTCGGGAATTTAAATACCTAACAACATTTTACTACTTTTCTGTACTTTAAAACACAGTGCCTAAGTATTGGTAAAAATTCAGCATCGTGAATTTTTCCCGGCATTTCCACAAAATCGTCGGCAATTACGCCTTATCTTCTATGCGAATTTTCTGAGCGGCTTTAAATAGCCATCATTTTCCCTTGTGGGTACAGAGAACCGAGGTGCTTCGGCTTAATTTACAAAAACGGAGCAGTTATAAGGCGAATTACGTTGATATTGTATGTTCACGTAGCAACAGACTCGCTTACGAGCGATTAACATTTACAATATATGTTGAGATGATTCAATATGACGTAGAAAATATGCAGATCCGATCGACACATAAGTAAAAGTAACCGAAATACAATTGATAGCTTCAAAGACAAATCTACTCCGTCGTCAAAAGTACAACGGCGCCATCTAGTAGCATTTGCGTGAAACATGCTTTTCCTCTTTAGCAGATTTAAGGATAATAGAATACTTTAGATGGAGCATATACATATTACATCTCACCGGAATTTATGTACTATCGAAAGTAGTAAAAAGTTGTATAATTCATCGCCAAAATATATCAAACTGACACTCAACTATCGCCTTAATGATGATGTCATAGTATTAATGCTTTTTTCCTCTTTTTCTTTCTTTTTTAGAAGACAACTCCCGCACTAGGAATAAATCCTGTGTCGCGGGTGACTTTACAGGCATACAACCAACGGAAACAATGAACACCCAGACTCGAAACAACAAATTATGGATCACACAAAGTTTTGTCTCGTGTGGGAATCGAACCCACAACACTCGGCGCAGTGTTAAGCCGTATACAGACTTTGCGAGGCATGCGCTACGAACGGCGCACAGCGCATGCCTCGCAATGTCTGTATCCACCTTTAAACGGCGAGGCGACCGCTTAAACTACTACGCCAACCGTGCATTCAAATGCTTATTTATATAATTGTATACTAAATTATTTTATAATGTTATATTGTTAACCTTGATCCTCATTGCGAAATATTCCTTCAATCATTTTTATTGCGGATAAAAGGAGGCTAATGGATAGAATTATGAAGTACAATATCAGATTGATTTGGAGCCCCATGATTGATTTGTTGAAGGTCACCCTTGTGAGATAAGGTCGCAATCTGAAACGAACGTCGAGGTAACATAATAAGACTCATCATGACAGGGATTGACGTAATAACACAGTTAGGTAGGTACATTTCTTCAAAAAATATTTCATATTCTTAGAGCTGTTGAGTAATATTTTGAATCGTTTTCACTGGATTTGTCCATTGTACATCAGGCGAAAAATAATTAAATTAAGAACTTCCAACAAAAAACCATCAAATAAAATTTTCAAAGGCCAATATCTACTTTTACGAAATTACACCAAAACATCCTAAATCTTCTTTCTCTTAGCGTTATCCCAGTTTCAATCTGGGGTCCGCTTACTAATCTAATCGGATTTGGCTGAATATTAGCTTTTCCACAGAGCGACTGCCTGTCTGACCTCCGCAACCCGAAGGGATAGCGATATTCCATGGTTTAGACTAGTGTCAGTTTATTTAGAAGGTACTGACGCTCGGTAACGACTGTCAAAGATCTTCATGACAACCGGGACCGACGGCTTAACGTGCTCTCCGAGGCGATAAGATATAATTAAGAATTTAATACGCACATAACTCCGAAAAGTCATTGGTGCGCGCCGGGGATTAGAACCCGATACCCTCTGCATGGCAGTCTGTTGGTATATCCACTCGGCTATCGCTGCCTTCGCCAAACCATCCTAAACATCCTAAATCTGCAACAGAAAATCTCTAAAAAAGTAAGCAAAACTAACAAAGGATATATCTCAGAGCAAAAACGTATTCTAATTCAAAAAATAGAATGAAGTACAGCCGCTAGCGTCGGCTAAGTAATTAAATGTAATTATTTTTACAACTTACATTACCAGCCGGCTGCATTGCTCTTCTGGATTAACGGAGTTTTCTTCCCGTGCCCTCTTGTTGAATTATTTAAATTCTCATTAGCGGTAGCCACTAGACGCAAACAAGATACAACTTAATATAAAATTCTGTTTACTTAATTATTTTGTATCATACTACGGATTAAAAGATTCCAGGGATTTCTAAGGAGGAATTATGGTTTATAAGAGCCATTATGGAGAAACTGTTTTGAGGATAATGGATTAAGTAGTACTACGTTGATGTTTTCGTGCCCGATGGGACTGCTTCAATGCTGCACGGTTGGTGTAGTGGTTTAAGCGGTCGCCTCGCCACTTGACACTGCGCCGCATTGTTGTGGGTTCGATCGCCCACATGAGACAACACTTTCTGTGATTCATAAATTATTGTTTCGAGTCTGGGTGTTAATTGTGTCCGTTAGTTGTATGTTTGTAAAGTCCCCCGCGGCACAGAATTTAGTCTTAGTGCGGAAGTTGCCTTCAAAAAAAAAAAAGTTGGCAAACAGTCATTCAAAATGTTGGTTTTGTTGAAGCAGCGGTAGCTTCGTATCAAACCAATGGCGCGCACCACTAACTTTTCGAAGATAATATGTGCGTATTAAATGATTAACTATCACTTGCTAAGCGTGACTTCTCCTTAGGGTTCTTGAAAGACGTGACTGTGAAGTCTGTCAAACCACACTTGACTAGCATGGTCGACTATAGCCTAACCTTTCCCACGGTGAGATGCGTCCCGTCATAAGCAGTAGGACAGTTTATAGTCAGGGCTAATGATGATGATGCAGCAACGTGAACCTCTTAGTCAAAGTCTTAGATCTGGGTTTTAACAGTTTAGCAATAAAACATTGAAATTTCTAGCATAAATCTTTATCTAAACTCTAGAAGTTGCAATGTTTTGTTGAATGACTCTACTCTTTTGTCTTAATATATAAAATCCTTGCGTTACTGACTGACTTACAGACACGCTACAGCCGAAACTATTGAGAGCAGGAAGCTGAAATTTGGCATGTATGTTCCTTGGGGACCGTAGGGGTGCACTAAGAAGGGATTTCCCGAAATTCCCACGGGATTAATCAAAACGGGTAAATTTAAAAAATATATATGAGTGTATGAACTAATTTCTCCACAAACTGGTTAAAGAAGCAAGCACATAATCATCTAAATCGTTTAGTGTACAAGACATAGTGAGCACCTGTCCGTTCTCAAGCAGTCGCAAACTTGCGAACTTATAACTGCTTCTTAAGCGTAGGTTTTTGGGACTAACTCGCGTTACACCCTGTCTTTTGTTAACAACTTTTGTTTGGAGTATCTCAAGGACCGTGGATAAACTAGTTCTTTCAAGCACATTACAATAATGTTGAGAACGCATTTATGCGGCGATTTTTATCGCTTAGGGCGTAAACGCTGGGCTGACCGCACTTCGATTTTATATGCAAAGCGATAGGCGATAAAAACATATCCACTCCACGCTAGTGCATTTATGCTCTTAATCTCTTTCACTGCCTCTCGTATGGCAGTCCCTAAATAGACTGCACACACAGGTTGGCTGCTGCAAAGCAAATTTGTGTAGGTGAGGGCTCAGGGACCCCGATCTTGCCCAATTTGAATGTGGTCAGCCAGGGCAGACAATGGATCATTTGCTGATATGTCCTTCTTGCCCGAGCACCTGCACTGTGTCTGAGCTCTGGGAGTATAAGAATATTATGCAGATCTCATTTAGTTGAAACCATTGACACGAAGAAGAAGACTATCTCTTTTTACAATAGGCTGACCCTTGGCCATAGACGCTTATATGTATTCTTCATTGAACTGAAGCAATATCCAGAAGACTCATTCGACTTGCTGCTTACTATGAGGCAAGTTGAAACGCAAGTCCAAAGATTTTGAGTTGATGATTCTAATGTCAGACATTAAGACACATAGACGAGGCTGCGGGCTTTGTTTTACAATATGTAAGAATTGTGCACTGTCGGTCATTAAATGAGGGAGCTTGAATTTCAAATATTATTTTGTACCACAATACAGTGCATTTTTATTCGTGTTTCAGTTTATTCAACTTTACATGTTCTACGTGTTATAACGGAAAATGGTGAAAATTAAGTTAAAATAATATGTAGGTACTAATACGAATGAATAAAGTAAATCATATGATTTTTTTTTATGAAACTTTAAATACTAAAGTAAGCGCGTAGGGGTTATTGAGACAAAATACTAGTCTATGTGCCATTCTGGTGTATAAGCTATATTCAGAAGTTGTTACGTGGATAAGTAACAAACATCTATCCACATAAAATTTAATGCGAGATTAAGCTCAAAAGTAAACTGTACATATTTCTCTATAATATTCCACCAAAATAAATCTCTATTCATGTTTATAGTACAGGAAAACTACTGACAATATAAATGGCAACTACAAAATAGTAATAAGATATTCCTATACAACTCGCAGTTCGTTTACCTCTCCCGGTAATGGAATATGGAATACAATATAATTCTCTGTAGGTATGGCACGTTATCATGTCGATTCGATTCAATAAGTCCCGAAGTTCCCCGACCTAATGTGACGTTTCATAGAAAAATTCACTTTTCATATTATTACTTGTCCGTGTGGTGAGGGATTAAGAATACGGATTGTCACCACCCCATATGTCCCATGGGTGTCGTAAGAGCCGACAGAGGGAGCATATTAAGCAGAGAACAGCACTGTAAGAGAAGGAAAACTTGATACAAACCCTATACCAACCCGGTGGGCAGCGTGGTATAGTAGGCCATTTCCTCCTTTCAAAGGAGAGGCCTGGTCCAGCAGTGGACTGTTAAAGGCTGATGATGATGATTATTACTTACGCCCTGTTACTTTTCTATGTAAAATCCTTGTGAAAATCCCTATAACATTTTTCTTCTTTAGAAGTCACTGGCCAGTAATGTGTCAAAACTATTCATATGCATTGAGGTGATTGACTTGTAATACTTGAGGGTGATAGAACAAAATTATTTATCTAGATATATTTGAGACTGCCTCCGTGGTCCAGTGGATAGCGTATGCGACTGCTGATCGGAGGTCCCGGGTTCGATTTCCGGGTCGGGCAAAAGTGTTACTGGGTTTTTCGAGTAGGGTAGTTTCCTGGGTCAAAATAATAACATTTTATTTAGTCCGTATTTTAGATTATAAAAAAATATTGGACACGTATTTTTTCTTCTTTTGATTAAATAAAAAATAACAAAGATATAGCCCATTAAAGTTACGTGTGACGTCATCTAGTGCTAAAAAATGCAGCACGGCGTGACGTTATACGTAACTTTAATGAGCTATATCTTGGTCATTTTTGGTTTAATTTACAAATAAAAAAATAAGTATCGCTTATTTTTGAATAATCTAAAGGACGGACTTATAATTTTTTCTTGTCAACTAGCCTATTCTCAGTAGCAGCACGGAGTCTGGTGATGTGCCCGGTAACGGCAATAGGCTCGCCCTCTATTACGTGGGACCTAAAAGTTCATGGCGAAATGTGGGTGTAATATTACACCTCTGCCTACCCTTTGGGGATACAGGCGTGAGCCTATAAAAAATATATTTGAAAATAGATAGTAGTCTTGGTTGTATCGACTTTTTTATATCTGTTATTACGATGGTGAGCGCCAACGCGTAAAACGAAACGCGACTCTTTTTCAATGTACTCCTACAAAACTCCTACAGTTTGTTTCCAAACATGTGTACCTATATACATACATACATACATACATACATACATACATAGACTCACGCCTGTTTCCCGGAGAGGTAGGCAGAGACTACGGAGCGCCATTTGCATCAATCCTGACATATCTCTCTTGCATCATTCACTCCCATCAGATTCCTCATGTATGCTCTTCTGTTCAGGGTGCTTCTAACCTGTCCTGTTTTTAGGATGTCTCCAATCTGGTCAGAGAACGTCCGCCTAGGTCTTCCTCTTCGTCCTGTCCCTTCCACACTTGCCTTATATATCTGCTTGGTCAGTCTTTCGTCATCCATCCTCTCCACGTGCCCAAACCATCTTAGCATGCCTTTTTCGATGCTTGTCACTTCATCTTCTTTTACCCCACAACACTCTCTTATCACACAATTCTTCACTCTGTCAGTCAAAGAAACACCACACATACTTCGCAGTGCTCTCATTTCTGCAGCATTTATTCTACTTTCATGACTCTTCTGTCATACCCAACTATCACTACCATACATAAGAGTAGGTACTAACACCCCTCTATGGACAGCCAAACGTGCCTTTTTGGACACGTTTTGGCTATTCATAAACGCCTTCAGAGCTCCATTCACTCTATTACCAGCATTAACTCTTCTTTCAATATCTTCTACATTCTTACCATCTCTTGTAAACAGCGTACCTAAATATACAAACTCATTCACTTGATCCACTCGCTGTCCATCGATCATAACATTACAAGCCGTAACGCATTCCTCCTTTTCAAAAACCGTTTTTCAAAAACCGTTTCGTTTTACTTACATTCACTTTGGAGATTCAAGGAGGCATTTGACAAGTAACTCATTCATCCTTAATCCACAGTCACTATTTTTCAAATCTTGCAAACAACTGTCCATGAAGAGGTTGAACAGCCACGGCGACGCTACACATCCCTGTCTAACACCTGCCTCGATGGTAAACCAATCCGTGTACGACCCATTTATCCTCACACAAGCTCTAGAATCTTCATAAAGGGATTTCAGAGCTCGTATGAGGCTGCTGTTCACCCCATACATCGACAGTACCGACCACATTTCATTGCTCACCACTTTATCGTAAGCCTTTTCCAAATCCACGAATGCGCAATAGACCTTTTGACCTTTGGCCAAGAATTTTTCGGCTACGCACCGCAAGGAAAAGACTTGATCCGTGCACCCCATACCCTTTCGGAATCCTGCTTGTACATCCCATATTTTCTTGTCGGTTACTTCCATAACTCTTTCAATCAGTACCTTCGCATACAATTTGCCAACAATGCTGTACCTATATATACAATATTTAGATTGATACCCACTTCATGTTTCTTATGATTGCCAATCACTAGAACATTAACCTACTTACGAGTTAAATGTCGGCATTGTAGCGTTTGTATATCAATGAAATACTATTTTAATTACTTTCAAATGATAAGCAAACGTGACCTGTAACTTACTACTAAGAGTGAATGCTGCCACGCGTACTTATATCATCTAGTTTGCAATCAGATACTTGACCAACTAAGCAACTTTAACTTGAGCTCAAATTAACATGATCACACTAAGCAATAAAATCTACCACAAATAGTTTTACTATCTCTCAGCTGCACAAATAAGCAGAATATGCAAAATACACACACAGTCTTAAAGCACCTGAAAATAACAGCCCATCGTAACTTGTAAAAACATGAACGCAAATATTGATTCTTCATATGTGCACGTATATTTAATCAGGCTATCGATTAGCGAGGCTCAATAAGGAAAAATTAAGGCCTTATATTTGAGAGGCTGCTTGTTTATTTATTCCAAACGTGGGTAAGTCTGGATAGACTTCCATTTGGCGACGGGAAATTATGCTACAGATGTGACAGTTGTTTGAAAGTCTGGTATGTCTGATCTTCAAACGAATACAGGTGGATTTATGTAGTCAACCAGTGTTTTATTTACATGTTGAACTAATTGGAAGTATAGTTACGTCATATAGAGGAAGTTGGAAGTCACATGCCAATAAGGTTATTTACTTGTCGTGATAAAATTCAACTATAATTATGGTAGTGTTGGTAATAAAAAAATACTTACACATTTATTGCTCTATAATTCTAGATGTTATAAAACACGATGTGGAAACCTCTATCTCACAACATATTTCATGATCATCATCAGCTTGCTCTAGTCCATTGCTGGATATGGGCTTATCCGATGGCACATCACTGAGCTCAGTTCGTCGTGTCTGGCCACTTTGTGTAGAACTGCACTCTACCTCGCCGGAGGATGTCCTACACTACATCACCAAGGCGCAGTCTCGATTCTACGATATTTTTATATGCTTAAAACATTAAGCTTATTCAATAAATAAATGGATACAACAACTGCTTAAAAATATATTAAATTTTAATTTTAAATTTTTTGAATTTTCCTTTGTACATATTAATTAGTTTTTTATTATTTTAAGACTTAATTTAATTATATTGTTAATCGTTAAGTTTTATGATTGAGGAAAAATTTAAATACTTACTGCTTAAAAAAGTTAAGTATATTTTTTACATTAACGTTCTATAAAATAAGATCAAAAGACCATAAAAACAGCTAAAAAGTGTGAGAGCATTATTTTATCACCTCTGCATTTTTAGTCATTGGAGATAAAAACGTGGGCAAAGATTACTAGTTTGTCAAGCTTCGCGAGCACAAGATTACGACCATAGATATATATGTACTATGATTACGACGACCGACGACGTCTAATACATTTAAGGCGACAACCAATATAATTTTTAAAGTTCGCGCAGCTACACTTCAAATATAATTCTTTCTTAATACGCAAATACATATATTTACACCTATATATTATACTGCCGTTATCATTATCGACTTAACTCTCGCAACAGAAGGAGCGGCTGAACGCATCAAGGGATGGCACGTCTCAAAGGAGGCATCATGCTCAGACCACAGATGGATCAGCTTCTCCATGAAAGTCGATATACAGCCCACACAGCCCCACAGGAAACCACACAACACGGACAAATCACAGTATGTCCTATTACTTAGAGATAAACTTACCCTTACCGCTACGCCGACGGTACTGGATGACACTGAACAGATCGACGAGCAGGTATGCACACTGACGCAGTCGATGCTAGACAGCTACCATACAGCTTGCCCGGAAACCACTCCGCCTTCAACCCCGGGGAAACAACCCTGGTGGGGCGCTGAGCTTGAACGCAAGCGCAAGAAGGTAAGAAAGGCTCTAAATAGGGCAATGAACACAAGCGCGGACGCTGATTGGGACGCTTATAAAGCGGCCAAATCAGACTACAGGAAATGCCTCAGATTCAGACGCACCATGGGATGGAGGAAATTCTGTGGGAGCATTGAATCCTGCCAACAAGCAAACCGGGTAAGGAAACTACTGGCTCAGCAACCAACAGTTGCACCAGGTACTCTCCGTAAACCGGATGACACATACACCACATCGGAGGAGGAGACAAGACGCGTCCTACTCGAAACACATTTCCCAGGCTGCGTCCTCACCCCGGTAATAACGTGGCACGATACACCAACAGTGGCGACCGAACACGAATGGAGACACGCAAACAACGTGGTCACAGAAGAAAAACTCCGATGGGCCATCGATAGCTTCCATCCATTCAAAGCAGCCGGACTGGACGGCATCTTCCCAGGGTTATTACAATGGGGAGGGAAACCTGTCCTCAAAAGACTCCTGGCAATCATGAGGGCTAGCCTGGCCCTCAGATATGTACCGAAGAAATGGAGGGAAGTCAAACTAATCTTCATACCAAAACCAGGCAAAACAGACTATACCAATGCAAAGTCCTTCAGACCTATAAGCCTGACCTCCTTCATGCTTAAAGCCTTGGAAAAGCTTTGCGAGAGGGAACTAAGAAGTGGGGCTCTTAAGCACTTACCCCTACATGCCAACCAACATGCATACAGCTCAGGGAAATCGACGGAATCGGCCTTACATCAGGTCGTGAACCAGATAGAAGCTGCTATACAACAAAAAAGCATCTGCCTGGGCACCTTCATCGACATAGAAGGAGCCTTCGACAAGACAAACTTGTCCAGCATAAGCAACGCCCTAGCCAGACATGGTGTGGATCAGATGCTCATACAGTGGATCCAAAACATGCTCAGCAAAAGGGTAGTGCGCCTACACGGCGACACTCAGACAGCCTTGATAACTAAAGGGTGCCCGCAGGGAGGTGTACTCTCCCCGCTATTGTGGAACTTAGTCATCAATGAACTCATAGACAAACTCAACGCGAGAGACTTCTACACAATAGGTTATGCAGATGATCTAACCATACTCACCTCAGGTAAGGTAACCAGTACAGTGTACGACCTAACCCAACAAGCACTACGCATAGTAGAGTGGTGGTGTAATGAGTACGAATTATCTGTAAACCCGACCAAGACCGAACTAGTTATGGTCACACACAAACGCGCGCTGGGCACTTACCGACTGCCCAGGTTATTTAACACAGAGCTTAAGCTGTCTACCGAGGTCAAGTACCTGGGTGTCATTCTCGACAGCAAATTGACATGGAACAGCCACATGGAAAATAAGCTCAACAAAGCAAGCATTGTCTTCTGGCAGTGCAAGAAGATGATAGGCAAACGCTGGGACCTATCCCCCAAAATTGTCTTATGGCTCTATAAGACAATAATACGTCCGATGATAAGCTACGGCGCAGTAGTGTGGTGGCCTCGGACCAACCTAATAACGGCCGCCAACAAGCTCCAAAAGCTACAAAGACTTGCATGCCTAGCGGCCACGGGCTGCATGAAAACTACCCCTACAGCGGCACTCGAAGTGTTGCTGGACCTGCCCCCATTGCACCTGTTTATACAACAAGAAGCAACGATGTCGGCGGTCCGGCTAAGAGCTCTGAAGCTCTGGAAAGACACCAACACACCGCACACTAGCAACTTAAATACACTCTTTAGTGAAGTTCCTCTCACACAAGCCATTGACGACCAAATACCGAAACAATTTGTGTTCGACAAGAAATACAAAATCCAACTGTACGAGGATCTACACGAAGGAGCGGTTAATTACAACGAGCTCACGATCTTCACAGATGGGTCTAAGACGGATACAGGTACAGGTTCAGGAGTATTCTCCGAGGACCTAAACATCAACATCGCAGCACCGCTGGGAGCCTACAACACGGTCTACCAGGCCGAATGTTTTGGCATAATCCTAGCTGCCACAGCAATCATGGCACGTGAGGTAAGGGAACGATCCATCAGGATCCTCTCAGATAGTAAGGCAGTCCTCTCAGCCCTCAAAAGCCATACTATCACCTCGGCGCTCACGCTTGAATGCCACCAGAAACTAACAGAGGTAGGTAAACCAAACAAATTAACACTGCAATGGATCAAGGGCCACAGTGGCTCTAGAGGGAATGACGCAGCCAACGTACTTGCCAGAAGAGGGGCCACTTTAGAGGTGGTGGGACCCGAGCCCATTATTCCCCTCCCTTCTGGATTTTATCGCAACCTGGTAAGAAATAGGACCAGGACCCAACACAACCAGTCCTGGATTGGTATTGAAACATGTAGGCAGGCCAAGGAGGCTCTTCCCGCAGTAGACGGTAAGATAGCTAAACAAATCCTCCGGCTGTCCAAACAACAACTGCGGACAGTCACGGCCGCCTACACAGGACACGGATTCCTTAATAAACACCTATTTACTTTAGGCATCACCAACAGCCCGCTGTGCAGGGCCTGTATGGCAGCAGACGAGACGGCAGCCCACCTGCTCCTCGACTGCCCTGAGGTCGCACAGTACAGGCAGCAGTACCTGACAAGACACAGCACCCTGAGGGAAGCAGTGGGCCACATCAAGAGTCTGCTGGCCTTCCTCGAAGAGCTGGGGTGGCTGGAATGACGACACCATTCCCACCCGCACGCAAAATACACGCCAAGACGTGGAGTTGCGGAAACAGCCCGTGCCATCAAGTACTGCCGTAAATTTGAATGATAATAAATTAAAATAAATAAATTATTATTTCCTTAATATATAACTCCTTATGTTATTCATCATCAGTCCTTTATACTGTCTCACTGCTGGGCACGGGCCTCTTCTCACTTATGAGAAGGGTAAGGACATAGTCCATCACGCTGGCCAAGTGCGGGTTGGCAGACTTCACATGTCTTTCGAGAACATTATGGAGAACTCTCAGAGATGCAGGTTTCCTCACGATGTTTTTCTTCACCGATTAGCAAGCGATAATTTAAAATTTAATACGCACTTAATTCCGAAAAGTCATTGGTGCGTGCCGCGGATTCGATCCCGAGACCCTCTGCATAGCAGTCTGTCAGTCTGTCCAATCGGCTATCGCTGCATATCTGATTATAGATTCTTATTATTCGCTTGCCCTCTCAACATTTTTAAGTGCTTACTCAGCATCGACAAATTTCAAGTGCGCGCCGTTACTTGAAGACGGGCGCGCTCAATAAATTAGTTTTTGTTCGATTGTTAATAACGTGAGAGGAGTGGTGTTTGATTTTTCTGCAACCTAATGAATGACTCATTCTAATGGTACGAAACAAATTACGTTTGAATGAAATGTTTACTTTAGGCGAGCGGCCGTAACGTAAACAATGTCGTCTTTATATCGGTAACCAATGCACATGGAAGTTATGACTAGATTTGTGCAGTGCAGTCCCCCATTGTTATTATTGACCATTGAAATAGCCTACCACCCGTATTCATAAACGATACTTGTGTAAGTAAAGTAGCAACGCTATGCAAAGTAAGACATTTCTCAGTGCGTCGCATATGGCCAGCCTTTCAATTCATAAACAATACTCAAACGACCCTTAACTATGAGAACGCACTGCGTTAAATAGAGCTCTCTGATTGGTTCGCGTATGTTGCGTAGTTCATTGTGCTTCACTGACGTTCATTCATATTCATTTTAATTGTCACTTTTGTCATAACATAACCTCTAAAGAAGCTGTAAACAATACTATTCCGTGCCGATTTACTTCGTGGTATATTTGTATTGAATTGTGGATTTGTAAACATAATAAATATGGATAAACCTACAACTTGGTAAATAGCTGGTACTGGAAGTCCTCTCGCAGTTAATTTTTCTAGGTCTTCATTCACTAGTGGTAGGTATGAGTAGAAAAAACATCACTTCTTTGGAAAACCTATAGCGTCGTCTAAATTCCTCCGAACTATAATAATCAAAAGGATTTTGGAAATCCCGTACAACTCTCCTAGTAGTTATTCTTTGTTCGTTGATATAATTATCAAATTCTTCTTCGCTACTATAATCCATTGTAAACTGATGCGAAAATAACCTCGAGCAAAGTACACCAAACTACGCAAATAATACATAACCTAAGTTTTTGACGTAAGTCAAACACAAAATTGACCCTATGCGTTGCGTAATATAGCTAGAGGGGTACCTTAGCTGTGCGTTCGTTTTAAGGGACGCATAGTGCTAGCCGGCACTCAAGTATTGTCTTTGAATAGGTTTTTTGTACTCTGTGCGTCCATTCAAACTATGAGACCTCATAGTAACGTTTGTGAATACGGGCGTACATCTCGCTGTTATATTTTACAGGTGGTAGAGCTATGCAACTTACAAATGCCTTGATCGAACGAGAACCTACTACCCTTTCAAACAAAATCTACGTAAAAGAAGATTGCGAGTGTTGGTTTATCTGGGCGGATATTTGTTTGGCTTTTTCTGACGGGTAGTTCTTGAGAAATATTTTCACCAATTTTAAAGCTGCCTCTAATACTTAAACGATTATTTCGTCAATCTTATACATGCCATAGCATACACAAACACTCGATGAAGATAGCCAGATCTAACCAGCCTCCATTATAAAATATCCTGTCACTATTTCACTTCTTAAATTCTTAAATGTTACTCTACAACATTATGCACAAGGTCTTCGGCAGTGATTATGAAGTGACACAACCTGTACCGCCACAACATTCTACGCTAATATTCAAGCCGTAAACGGCTTTACTAGGAGACCATAAACGGTCGCAAGCGATCGATATATTCAGATGCCATTTACCGTGACCTAACAACCTCGGTCTAAGCTCGTGTGAGCTAGTTGCCAACTCATAGTAACGAGCCCGATATTGCTTGTACCTAGTCATATGACTAACGAAATAGTTGTCTACACAGGTAAAGTATTTAATTAACTTTCCCGGACTCGGCTACAAGTTGTCTCATACTTGTGATATTAAAGCTTTGGCACTGTTATTGAACACGATATTGCTTATTTACTACAGAATTTAATATTCGAATTATAGATAGATCTGTAGATTTTAGATTCGTTTTTGACAGTTTTTGACATAAGCTCCATACAAAATATGTCAAAGACGAATCTAAAATCTACAGATCTATCTTTATTTCGAATATTGAAAATGGCCGTTAGACGAGAAGCGTCGGAGCGTTCGAAATTCGATTATGAGTCTAAGTTTTAAAGACCATGTATATCTCTATGATTGTTGCATTGCTTGGCCCGTTGGTCGACACATAAGGATTAAGTATGTGAACTTGACTGGAAAGCAAAGAGGGATAGGTTTGAACGTTGGCTGCAAACCCAAGAAAAATATTAATGTAATGAGCATTGTTAATCTAGTGGTTAGTGAACTAGGCCGGGGTTCAATTCAGGCAATGATAGAAACATCTACTAGTTATAAGTTTCACCACACCCACCCACACTTAGTCCACCGTACTAAAAATGTGTCAGAACTATACTCTCGCAAAATGAGTAATACCTAAAGGAGGCTCATATATCATGAGAATTTTACCTATATTCAAACGAAATCGCTAATACTACTCAAGAACTGGCATTTAACTTACATACATGCAAAGAGTTTTATTGACTCTCGTCCCAATCGTCTTTTCTCTTTGAATCCGTAGTGCATCGAGCGCTGTCTATCAACTACTTGCGACGCTCATATTTCAGCGAAATCTCTCTTTGACTGATGTGACGTATTACAGAGTGTCCTTGCTTTACCTACTAGGTCTAATTGTGTATTTTGGATGTGTTTGAATCTCGTGTTTAACAAATTGAAATAAAATGTTGAAAATCGGACTGACAAATATTAATTCTTTGGCTTCAAATTGCTTATAATATTTATATTAGACACATTAAACACTAATAAGATAAACAATTTATATAAAATGTGAGATTATCGGATAGTATAAAATTATCCAATAATCTCACATTTTGTTTTTAATAAAAAAATTATAAACAAACATAGACAAATCAAATCTACCAACCGACAAAAATACCCAAGATTCTAGCAAAAATGCGCTCAGCATTTGAAAAATTCGAACGGTACGACGATGTTGCCAGTTTAGTTATTTTCCCAGTGCATGGCATGTAAAAGTATCGTGTATGAGTGGATTCTCTTTGAGCCACGACTTCGCCTCTAACACCATTCTCCTATTCCCCCAATCATGCAGTGCAAAAGCATCGTTATTACGTTCCAGTTTCAATATAGCTTAGACAGAAATGTGTAGGTACAGATTTAATTTAGGTTGCTTTGCTGTAAAAGCTGCAATGTAAAGAGGTTACTTACTGTAATATTCTTTATTAATGGAGGTCTGGGAAAGAATACTTACAAAAGTTTATTGAAATTAAACTACAGTTTACGGATTTTATCGCGTTGGATTTTATTGGTTTCACTAAGTTATTACATTTGAAACTAAAGATCTAGAAACTATATTTTTAATTTATTACTAGCCGACGTTTCGAATTCTTTACAGAATTCATGTTCACGGCAGACTGAGGTGATATTTGTCTTTTTCTTGAATGTATAAGTTATCTCAAAGTACCCGAACATTTTTCAACTACTGGTGTTACTATTTACGCAGAATGAGCTCACAGTGTCCTTAGGTCTTCTGGTGACTTGGTCCTTCTTGGGTTTCATTAGCCTTATGACAGGGTCCCAAGCTGGAGGAACATTCCAACCATCTTCCCTATTGAAATTAGGGTGTTTTTTAATTTCAATAGCCTCTCGTATCATCCTTGGAAGAAAACGGTGTTCTTTTGCGAGTATCTGTGGTTCATCAAATCGCCGGTAGTGGTTGGGTCCTTGTTCCACATGTTCACACACAGCAGACTTTGTTGAGCGTTTATGTTTTATGTCAGCTATATGTTCTTTGAGTCGAATGCCTATGCTTCTCTTGGTTTGTCCAATGTATGAGAGCCCACATTCACAGTCAATTTTGTAGACACCGGCCTCTTGCAAGGGTAACTGACACTTGACAGATGGTAATAATTAACTGATCTTCGTTGGCGGCTTGTAGTAAGTTTTGATAGAAGCTTGCTTCAAGATGTAGCCAATTTTGTCGGTCACGCCCTTGATGTATGGGAGGACAGCAGGTTGTCTTTCTACTGTGGCTGGTTTTTCTTTGTTCTGGGAACTGTGACAGTGGCGCGGCGGTCGGAGCTTGTTGTCTTGCAGAACTTGCCTGACATGTTGAAGCTCAGCGTCCAGGTGTTTCTTGTCACAGATTGCGCGGGCTCTCTGAAACAGAGACATTCCCACAGTAGCTAACTGTTTAGGACGGTGGTGAGATTCACCGTTTAAGTACCTATTTATATGGGTCTTTTTCCTATACACAGTATGGCTTAAGGAGTTGTTTTTATTCCTGATGACAAGTACATCTAAGAAAGCTAAAGACTTGTTTGCCTCTATTTCCTTTGTGAATTGTATTTGGTTATTAATAGAATTAAGATGGTTTAGGAAAGCATTAATACTATCTGTTGGTAAAATTGTGAAAGTGTCATCTACATACCGCTTGTAGAACCTCGGTGTGATGGTGGCAGTCTGCAGGTCTCGCGCCTCGAAGTCCTCCATGAAGATGTCAGCGACAACAGGCGATACTGGGGAGCCCATTGCTACACCGTCTACTTGTATGTAGTATTTCTTGTCCCATAACAGATAGCCCGTTGTCAGGCAGTGTTTGAGTATTTCTGCATATTCCTCAGGCATGTTGTTTTCTCTCAGCTTCCTTCTAGTAATTTCTACACAGTCATGTACTGGTATGCATGTGAATAATGACTGTATATCAAAACTAACCATAGTTTCCTTGTCAGAGAGATGTAGGTGTTTGATTTCACTGACAAAATGGTAGGAATCTTTCACATGTGCTCTCGTATTGCCTCTGAGCGGTGAGAGAATCTTTGCCATGTGTTGAGCCAGTCTGTAAGTTGGTGCGCCTATCTGACTAAAAAGTTTATTGTTTAATATCGGGGTGTATTTATTTGTAAATGTCGTAATAAGTCTTCCATTTCACTTCTGACTGATGTTGCATAATAACGGCTACAGAAAAATGCGCTTCATAAATCTATGGCGATAGAAATATTTTCTAGTTTCTTATTTTTGGTAGTGGGCATTATCCAGCCTTTGAAAATTATCAATAACTCCACACTTATATTTTACAAATAATAATTATATTTTGAGAGCTAAAACATTTATGTGAATATCTCTATTACGAGTTTCTACTAGATCAGGGAACGGGTAAGTGCAAGTAGGCATTTCTGTTGTAGAATACGTATTCTAGTTTGAAACACCGAAACGCTTATTACTAGACTACTGATCCAATATGTAGAACATGGCACAGTGAAACGTTTCACTGGTGAGCCGCCTGAGGTTAGTTCTATACCTGGCAAGTCTGTAACGTTTTAATACATTATACTGGTATTCGGTACATTATTATATTCTTATTGTTGATGCAATTCTGTGGTTATTGTTTTCATTAATTGCGCACTGTTTTCCATATATCTTAGTTTTTTTTAGTTTCGTTGTATTTTGAGTCGAAAATTATGGACATTTAAAAGCCGATAGGCTTGGATTGGTTTTTGACGACCCGGAGGCGTACCGGGAGAGCATACAACTAACACGCCGAGGGTCTAAGTGGCGATTCCCGCCCAAGTGAAATATTTGTGTGCGTGAACATGGATGTTTGCCTTGGTCTGGGTGTTTCTATGCATAATATACAGGATGTCACAAGCCGAAGTCTGCTCGTTGTGGACATCATGCCAAGTCATACTAACCAAAAATAATACCTAGGAAACGATATTTTTTTTAAGTTTTCACATTTTTTAAACCGCAATTAAAAGCGCGCACGTGTAATGCTCGAAGTACCAACTTATCCATGGGTCATAGGGCATCCAAAGAACATATTGGCGTAAATGTAAATGCATCGATTTTGTACCTAATTAGAAAAATTCAAAACTAACTTTGAGCCTCAATATTTGCTGAAGCAGTAATTTCCCAGGTATGGTCCCGAAGTAAAAAATGTTCGTAGTGATTGATACAACATGGGATTTCAGTTTTCGTTAAGGATCTTTTTACACCCTGTATATATCGGACAAGCATTGCTTTCTTCGCCATTAGTGGTTGTGGACTTAGTGGGTGTCATTGGGTCAGTAGTCTAGTCTAGTAGAAAGGTTTGACAGTATTTTAATTGGAGTTTAACAATTTTAGTAAGTTTACACTGTTGTTAAATAAAAAATGACAAATAAAATTAATAGATCAAAACACTGGCGAAAAGTGGGCGTTTAATATGCCTCTGCCTACCCCTTCGGGGAAACAGGCGTGAGTCTATGTATGTATGTATGTAAAATTAATAGATAAGACCAAGCAGCGGATTCAGGACACTTATCTTAATTTACTAGCTGTTCACGCAATAATCAACTCGATCTGCCATTTGCACACAAAAGACAATGTCACCAGAAACTGTCAGTTCTCATTAATATTAGATGGCGCCTCGAGTGACTCGAGGCACGCGTCCTGCTCAGATTGGTCATTACCTGAACTAGTACATTCACAACTTTTAGTTAAATTACTTAGATTAATAAGGTTTTCAAGTTATATAAATATTTAACCAATCAATTAAAATTAATTAATAATTTTAAAAGCCATTAAAATATAAACAAAATAATTTTGTGCAGTATTCATGCAACCAACAAGCAACTTGACTTATAGCTTCCTCCGACACGTATATCTAACATGTATGTATTTCGGGGGGATGGGCCTCGTTAGCCTTGGATGGCAACCCGTCTAGGAGAAGGAAAACTCCGAAATTAAACCACTCTCTTTGGGGGGATGGGCCTCGTCAGCTTTGGATGGCAACCCGTCTAGGAGAAGGAAAACTCCGAAATAAAACCAACATTCAGGGAGCATACCCGAAAACAAACCCCAATCCAAGGTGTCAACCGACCCGTGCCGAGGGATTCATGGCCAGAGGGCAAGCTGGTCGCTAACGGAGGGTGTATGTGTTGGTGGTCACAGGGCACAGCTAGTATTCCATCTTACCCCCATACAGGGCTCTGCGGGGATGGACATTCTAAATCCCTATTACTCGTGGGAACGCTATGAGAACTGAAAATAATATTTCTCCAGACGGCGGCGACGCGGTTCGCAACCCATCACGTCTCGTTTCCCGCGAGGGCGAAAAGCGGCCTACGGAAAGCCGGTTTGCAAAATTAAATGTTGGAAGAGGAATGGATGGTAAATTTAATGAAGTATGCCAGATGATGGATGATAGAAAGATTGATGTTCTATGTGTCAATGAGACAAAAAGGAAAGGTTGTAGCCCCACCAAGCATGACAGCTACACGGCTTATTGGTCTGGGGTAGACAGTACCACCAGAGCCTGTAAGGGAGTTGGTTTAATACTGTCTGCGCAAATGAATGAGTGCGTTAAGGAATATGAATGTGTAAATGCTAGACTATTGTGGATGAGAATGAAAGTAGGACTTACTCGTCTCTTTATTGTAGGGGTTTACGCCCCGGTCAATATAGTAGCGGGTATGTCACAGCAAGAACAAGACGAAAGGCAGGAATTTTGGGAGAACTTAAGAGCGATTTTGAGGAAATGTAAGGATAACGAAAGATTGATCTTGTTAGGTGATTTCAATGGATGGGTGGGAGTAAAACGAGATGGATTTGAAAGGGTTTTAGGTGGATTTGGTGATGAGAGTGTGAATGAAAATGGAAAAGTTTTGCTTGAGGTTTGTTTAGAGTGGAGCCTTTGTGTGACAAACACCATGTTTGATCACAAAAGGATACACATGTATACGCGTGAGGCTAAGAATGTTAGAAGAAATATGATTGATTTTGTAATTGTAGATGAACGTTTGAGAAAGAATGTTTTAGATACAAGAGTGTATCGAGGAATCGGCATCCACACAGACCACTTTTTGGTGATGAGCCGGATAAGTGGACTCTTTAAAGGATGGCGACACCGAGAACATTATGAAAATAGGGTCCTAGAAAGAATAAAAGTAGAAAATCTGCAAGAAAAAGATGTGAAAGATGAGTATAAGCGAAGATTGATAGCAAGATTTGAGAGGTTCGATGGCATAAATGATATGGAAGAATTATGGCAATCTTTTAAAGAAGAAATAGTATGTGTAGCGTCTGAAGTATGTGGTGTGATCAAGAGACGGAAAATACGAAAGGTTAAGAATACATGGTGGGACAAGGATGTACAATCAGCAGTGTCAGAGAAGAAGAAAGCTTGGTTAGATTGGTTGGCTGCCAGAGTAAATAAAAGAATGGGAAAGGCAACAAGTGATGACATAGATGAAGCAAGAAAAGAGTTTGTTAGGTCAAAAAGAATTGTGAAAGAAATTGTTAAAAGGAAAAAAGAGGAAAAGAAAGATGAGTTTGATAACAGACTATCTGAAGATTTCCGGAGAAACAGTCAGAGACAAGAATGGAAAGATACTGAATGGTGAATCATGCGTGCTGAAGAGATGGAAGGAGTATTTTGAAGGTCTATATGAAAGAACGGCGATAGAGACATCGATCGACGAAATTAATGGTAATAATAGCAATGATGAAAGCGATATTGGTGTGGATGAGATTGTGAAGGCGTTGGAAAGTATGAAATTAGGTAAGGCTGCAGGATATGATAGGATTACAGTTGAAATGCTGAAGGCTGGACAGGGCATCATAGTTGGTCAGCTGCAGCGCTTATTTAACTTGTGCTGGAGCACCGGCCGAGTACCTGATGACTGAACCACAGCAGTGGTTGTGCCTCTTTATAAGGGAAAAGGCTCGCAACAAGACTGCAAGAACTATAGAGGCATTAGCCTTCTCAGCATTGTTGGCAAATTGTATGCGAAGGTACTGATTGAAAGAGTTATGGAAGTAACCGACAAGAAAATATGGGATGTACAAGCAGGATTCCGAAAGGGTATGGGGTGCACGGATCAAGTCTTTTCCTTGCGGTGCGTAGCCGCAAAATTCTTGGCCAAAGGTCAAAAGGTCTATTGCGCATTCGTGGATTTGGAAAAGGCTTACGATAAAGTGGTGAGGAATGAAATGTGGTCGGTACTGTCGATGTATGGGGTGAACAGCAGCCTCATACGAGCTCTGAAATCCCTTTATGAAGATTCTAGAGCTTGTGTGAGGATAAATGGGTCGTACACGGATTGGTTTACCATCGAAACAGGTGTTAGACAGGGATGTGTAGCGTCGCCGTGGCTGTTCAACCTCTTCATGGACAGTTGTTTGCAAGATTTGAAAAATAGTGACTGTGGATTAAGGATGAATGAGTTACTTGTCGAATGCCTCCTTTATGCTGATGATCAGGTTATACTTGCGTCTTCAGCGGAGGAGTTGCATGAGATGGTAACAATCATGCATGATGCGTTAGAGAGGAAGGGAATGAAAGTAAATGTAAGTAAAACGAAAGTTATGGTTTTTGAAAAGGAGGAATGCGTTACGGCTTGTAATGTTATGATCAATGGACAGCGAGTGGAGCAAGTGAATGAGTTTGTATATTTAGGTACGCTGTTTACAAGAGATGGTAAGAATGTAGAAGATATTGAAAGAAGAGTTATTGCAGGTAATGGAGTGAATGGAGCTCTGAAGGCGTTTATGAATAGCCAAAACGTATCCAAAAAGGCACGTTTGGCTGTCCATAGAAGGGTGCTAGTACCTACTCTTATGAATGGTAGTGATGGTTGGGTATGGCAGAAGAGTCATGAAAGTAGAATAAATGCTGTAGAAATGAGAGCACTGCAAAGTATGTGTGGTGTTTCTTTGACTGACAGAGTAAAGAATTGTGTGATAAGAGAGTCTTGTGGGGTAAAATAAGATGTAGTGACAAGCATCGAGAAAGGTATGCTAAGATGGTTTGGACACGTGGAGAGGATGGATGACGAAAGACTGACCAAGCAGATATATAAGGCAAGTGTGGAAGGGACAGGACGAAGGGGAACACCTAGGCGGACGTTCTCTGACCAGATTGGAGACATCCTAAAAACAGGACAGGTTAGAAGCACCCTGAACAGAAGAGCATGCATGAGGAATCTGATGGGAGTGAATGAAGCAAGAGAGATATGTCAAGATCGTTGCAAATGGCGCTCCGTAGTCTCTGCCTACCCCTCCGGGAAACAGGCGTGAGTCTATGTATGTATGTATTTACAAAAAATATATTTATTCAAAATGTTTATTCATCCATTGTCTAATATTGTTTATGTGGTTATATTTCGATCAATACTACAATGCTGTAAAATTAACCTTAGTGGCAGCTCACTCTTACTCGTAAATATGAAAGTATTTCTGTAACTCATCCACACGTGAAATTTACATTGCGTGGACTATCATTAGATATATAGGTCTTAAAAGTTGTGAAGGATCTTCTTTAACGCTTTTTTATTCAGAAAGCGGCTTGTGAAATATTTCTTACATCAATCATATCCTGTCTCATGCAGTTGAATAATGATTTAGGCGGGTGTAAACTATTCAAATACTTACAATATATTATGTAATGATGTTGCAAAATAAGATATCACATCTAAGTATGGTTTACAAGTTAACGAGTAACAGTCGCCTAACTCAAAATCATTGTTGTCGGTAATAAAATGAATATTGTACTTGAATATCACGACACGAACTTGACCAGATTTGTTCAACTCATATGCCATATTTTTCAAAACATACTGTCGAGTATTTTTTTCTAAATACCTACCCTGAATATGTCCTGATACTTTAAAATGGATATACGTGTACGCGGTGTGCGACCCCATCTTTTCGAATTGATTTAGGTCTGTTTGTTATATTTGACTTTTGTTTTTTTTTACTTAATCAGTTTTACGTCTACGTTCATTCTGTTAAATATTTGATATCTGACATAGTCAATAATGTGACAACACACTCAATATTTCGATTATATTAATCCCAATACTATAAGCACTTAGTATAAATATGTAGCCAGTACATAGTACAAGCCTAAAACATTCCTCACATAATAAGTACGAGTATATTTATGAAATATAGATAAATCGTTGGTCTCGCGGCATAAATGTGCGCGTGGGGTTGGGAGATCTTGGGTTCGATTCCCGAGTCGGGCAAAGTGTTATTGGGTTTTTCCGTTAGGAAATTCTCAGTAGCAGCTTGGAGTCTGGTAATGTGCCCGGTACGGCAATAGGCTCGCCCCCAATTACGTGGGACCTAAAAAAAAACCTGGCGAAATGTGGGTGTAATATTACACCTCTGCCTACCCCTTCGGGGATACAGGCGTGAGTCTATAAATAAAATAAAAAAAAAATAGATAAAGTAATAATACACCATGCTTGACACATTCACTATAAAAAATTATACCTATCCGAATTTATGACGGTAATAAAAATATCTGCTACAACATTTCTCAAACGGGTGATTTACATTGGATGCACGTTCATTCTTTCGTTAAAAGTTAGAGCTTTTCATACAATAACAAGTGTATTATTGCTAATGTTGGCAGACAAAATAACTTTTCTCTTATGGTAAGCCTACATTAATAAGGCACTGTTGATAGTGGTGGGGAAAATTGACACTCTCACTGTAAGGTGAACAGCAGTAGGACGCAGTCAAACAATAAGTCTGCTGAAATTCATACTGAATCAGTCATTCAAAAGGTACATTTTATCGGTTACTAGGCTTCGCCCGCAGCTCCATCTGTGTGAATTATAAGCCTTTCTCAGGAAACGCATACTATATTGGTGAAAATCGAAAAAAAATCCTGTCGGATGTTTTAAAGTTTATTGCGTTCATACTGACAGATAGAACGAAAAAGAGACTTCAGTTTGCAATATGTATAGATGTTAACCTATAAATTCTATCGCCAAGAGAATTTTATCTTGAAGAAAAATGAACAACCTATGTAATTCGACTTTAAGTCTCTATAAGATTCATCCATTTCTTTTTATCATAATTTGTCATCATCAATTCATCAGAGATCTCCACTTTATTCGGAATCGCACGGAGCTAAAGCCATTTGCTGAGCCAGTACATTCTACGTCGAATAGTTTCCCAGCATTTTAAGTTTGTGATGGCTAAATCCTCGCTCAGTGTGCACATCAGAAGTTTTCGCGATAAAAAAGAAATAAGTTTATACTCAACACGAGGAAGTTTTTGAACGCTTGAATAAACATTACTTTGATAACGTGGTCCACTTTCAGAGTGACACAGGGATAAGATTTTTCTGCCTAAAAACGTGAAAGGCACGTTTGTTTAAATGTGCACTCGATATACCTGGGGTAGGAAATTACTAAAATGAATTTTATTTACATAATAATATAAACTCACTAAGCAGGCACCGATAGTCTAGTGGAGGCCAACAGACTGCTACGCAAAGAATCTCAGGTTCAATATTGACGTAACATTGACTTTATTACATAGTAAATTGTCGCTCGGACAACAACTTGAACAACGACGGCGTTAGAAAACATCGTGAGGACACCACCATAACATCTGAGAACGCTCCATATTGCTCCAAAACTGTACTTTCTCGCGTGTGAACTATTACCTTAGCCTTAAAATTACTGAACATATTTTTTAATATAATAAAGGTATTCCTTTGTCCGTATGATGACGGTGTCACTGACCAATTTCATTTCGTGACTGTCGTAAGAGGCGGCGATGGCGAATTTACGAAGAAAATAAAATTGTGAAGAAACGGATAACTCAACATCAAGCCCTTTATTAACAAGCCGTCTGTCCGGCGTGGTATTACATTTTAATAATCCAAGTCTTCCTATTGACGTACAATTCTATTGTGACGCAAATTAAGAAAGGTTTACGCCCAGTAGTGGACTGCAAAAGGCTATAGCAATAGTATTAAGTATTTTTTATATGAATAAGTTGTCTAAAGGTTTACATAAAAATATAACTTCACGCCCTTTATCCCCGAAAGCGGTGTATTACACCCAATACTTCGCCAGTTATGTTTCGTTCCCAATGTGATAGGGAGCGAGCCTATTGCCATCTACCGGGCACATTGTTAAGCGAGCGATAATTAACATTTTTAATACACGCAACTTCGAAAAGTCAGAGGTGTGTGCTCGGGGTAACTTGGAATCGAACCCGCGACCATCGCCTCGGCAGTCCGTTACGTACACCACTGGGCAATCGCATTTACATTAAAGTTTAATTAATTAAATTGCTAATGGCTAATGTAATGACTTTTCTATTCAAAAAACTTTCTTTCAGTATATTAAAACCGCAGATCATTCCAGTCTTTTATCTCTAAAGAACTAAGATAAATAAACCCGAATCTGAGGTACTTGTAAAGTTTAAAGTACAGTCGGTCAAAAGCATTGAACTCTATCAAATTTAATTATTTACTTGTGTATAGACGGGATGATGGTGACTTGTGTAAAGAATAATCATTCATTTCGCGTCTTGATATTAGCTAATGATTGCTGCATTGTATAATTATTAAGCTAATTTAATACCACCAAAGTGTTCTAGTTCCTCATATTTTAGAGTAAGTGAACTCTGGTGTAGGATTTTATAGGTCGCCTGAAGACTTCCCGGCATGTTCCGACCATTCTTATTTGTGATCCAGCGCTCTGCCATGCTTATGTAAATGACACAAAGCGGTCACCAATCTTAATGATGACCTCTGCAAGAGTCGCTTAACGTGGCCTACTACGAATAGTAAATAAATCCTTGGTATTAGCACTACAATTCACATCAAAGACAAAAGGGTTAATGGGTAGAGAACGCATAACTGAGTTAGTACAGTCATGTATCTATATACTTTTAACATGTGATCTGTTTTGTAAGTAAGCAAGTGCATCGGTAAGACTTTTGTTCAAAGCTTAAATTGCACACCTCGTCGTTACTGACTCTGTTGTGAAGTTTACTGCTTGCATCGTGCTGTGTTGTCTTTATGTATTATATCGCTTTCCCTTGTAATAGGTATGCGTAAAATATATTTAGATTCTAGAGTAAATATTGTACAAATTAACAGAGGCAACCTAATATATATCATCATCATCCTCTTAGCGTTATCCCAGTTTCAATCTGGGGTCCGCTTCCTAGTCTAACCGGATTTGGCTGAATATTAGCTTTTCCACAGAGCGACTGCCTGCCTGACCTCTGCAACCCGAAGGGATAGCAATATTCCATGGTCTGGACTAGTGTCAGTTTATTTAGAAGGGGTACTGACGCCCTGTAACGACTGTCAAAGATCTTCATGACAACCGGGACCGACGGCTTAACGTGCTCTCCGAGGCACGGGACAAGCGATAATTAGTAATTCAATACGCATATAACTCCGAAAAGGAAAAGTCATTGGTGCGCGCCGTGGATTCGCCGATACCCTCTGCATGGCAGTCTGTTGGTATCTCCACTAGGCTATCGCTGCCTTAATATATATATATATATATATATATATATATATATATATATATATCATTGTGCATAGGGTTCCCACCAAGAACTTAGGGTCCCAAGCCAACCTCACCTGCAAGTGGTGCACCTGCCGATCAACGGACGAGGCTCTGGTAAACAAAATGTCCTAATAAGCGGCAATAGGCTCGCCACCTATTACGTGGGATCAAAACACTGGCGAAAAGTGGGCGTTTAATATGCCTCTGCCTACCCCTTCGGGGAAACAGGCGTGAGTCGTATGTATGTAATTATATATATATATATATATGTGTGTGTGTGTGTGTATGTGCGTGTGTATAGCATGGGTGTGTAGGGCCTCATGCAATGAAAATACACTTTATACTAGGCCTTATCTATACATATAGTAAATCTGTAGGTGATCGATGTCTGTACGTGGAAGATATTTAGGAGAAACTATTTTAAGGGGTCTTTATTAAAGAAGAGAACCCAAAAATATCAGTATTACAATTTTTGTCTGTTTATCTGTTTGTCTGTGCGTTTGTGCACGCTAATTTCAGAAACGGCTAATCAGATTTGCATACGGTTTTCACTGATATATTGTAGGAAGCCTCACTTAACATTTAATGTTTGTTTTATTCGAATCAAAAAAAGTTATGTCCATTTAAACATTATGATGTATTTTTTCGGTTGAAATTTATCCTAAAGCAATGTAAATAAGTAACTCTTTAGTTGAATTGGTTGAAACTCAATATAGTATGATCTGTAAAATGTAAAATTACGACGGTTGAAAGATTGTAAATGGTAATTTTCGAAAATTAATATTTTCCAATTTAAAATGAGCTCTATTCTGTATAATTTATGATTTTAAATAGGGTTCAGCTTAAGCTGGATATTATCGCGCGTGTACGTATGAGCAAGTCATTATAGTCGGGTATCAACACTGGGATAACGCTTTGTCTGAAGCAAGTATCAGTGAAAGTCCTCATCGATTGCGCCATTTTTTGCAGTCATGGTGGAGTAAACAAATTGGCCGAGGACTTTTTCAGGCACGCACAACCAACTAATGAATGGTTGTTTGCTTGCTATTCAACATATAGCTTTATCTATCCTATATCTCAATATGGCCTGCCCGAAGTATCATTTGATGGTGTAAGTATTAATAGTAATGAGGCGACGTATATGAATAGGTAAACTATTACCGATTAAAACTAACCGAAATCCTGCAAAATGATGACTCGAGACTAACTGAAGAACAGCGTTTAATATAATTATGATCGTGTGTGTTTGATGTTTTTGTGACAGTACTTTGAGCAAAATAGTAGATGCTCCGGGTGGAACTGGACATTCTTTTCTTATAAGATGACTAGAGGACGCCAGCAGCTACGCCTGCATTTTATTTAAATTTACCCGTTTTGGCCGATCCCGTAGGAATTTCGGGAAATCCCTTCTTAGTGCACCCCTACGCTCCCCACGGAACATACATGCCAAATTTCAGCTTCCTGCGCCCAACAGTTTCGGCTGTAGCGTGTCTGTCAGTCAGTCAGTAACGCAAGGATTTTATATATTAAGATTTTAGCGAAGGAACGAAGCTAAAGTATGATTACGACAGCTGTAGCTTTATCGGGTAGTAGAGGGTGACATCAGCTACTACCGCCCGTTTTTATAAACATAAATTCATAAATAACTTCACGCCTTTAACACTGAAGTGGTAGACAGGATCATAACAGGGTCCTAATGTAATACCGGGCTCATTAATAAGCGAGCGATGATTAACATTTTAAATACTCACATAACTTCAAAAATACAGGGGTTTGTGCCCGGACCGTGTACCTGGGGATCGAACCCGAGACCATCGTCTCAGCAGTCAGCAAATTTCACAATTTCTGCTCGATCCCGTAGATTCGAGAAATCCCTTTATATCGCACCTCTACGGTCCCCGGGCAACATACATATGCAAAATTACAGCTTCTTGCTACCAATAATTTTGGCTGTGCGATGTCTGTCAGTCAGTCACTAACGCAAGAATTTTATTTGTATAGAGCGATAGCAGCCATATCGTTATCAGGAGGAAAAAGTGCCTACAATGTTTAAAACTCTGATCGACTTAGACCACACTGAGAGCTCTGTTTGTAATATATCTAGAAGCAGCTACAATCCTAAATTTTTCCTTACCTTTCCCACCATATGGGATGAATGCACGATGACAAATCATGATACGGTCGAAGCATGTAGATCCCACATTAAAGCATATCAAGCAAAATTACCAACCCATGGGCGGTATTTTTTGTGGCGATTTTTGTCAGACTCTGCCTTTTATACCACGAGGGACAAGATCTGATGAAATAAGTATGTCTAAAGAGTTCTACACTGTAGGATTGTATTATCGCTATGCATTAAATATGCGAGCATTAAGTTATTGAGATTAAATATGCGAGCGCAAGTGACTTATGGAAAAGAGTGGTTTAGATACCCAGAAACGGACACGGGATAGTGAAAATTGTAGAGTACACCTATTTCTATCAACATAACGAGTTATGGAAGACAAAGAATCAACCGACTATTGAAATTCAAGTGGATTTTTTGGAATCCATCAATGCTCCTGGATTGCCATTTCAAAAGACATAACATAACATAACTTCATACCGTTATCTCAGAGGGAGTAGGCAAAGGTGTACTACACACGCCGCGCCTATTACCGTACCATCTACCGGGCACATTATTAACCGAGCGATATTTAACATTTTTAATGCAGACATGACTTTGAAAAGTCAGAGGTGTGTGCCGGGGCTACTTGGGGATCGAAACCGAGACCATAGTCTCGGCAGTGTTACGTACACCACTGGGCTATCTCAAAAAACAATTTTAAAAGTAACCCCACTAAAGCTTTATAATTGCACCAGAAAAGTGACTAATTTACAACGAAACGTGATCGAAGCAGAGATTTTAATAGGGTGCGGAGCAGGTGATAATGTTTATATAATAACATAATATATTATGTTATTATATAAACATTATGATTATGAAACATATACACCCAGGATGTATTTCTCTAATTCCAAACAGTTTTTCGTTTAGTTTCTAACGAGTCCAGCTTAGGTTAAGGCCAAACGCTGAAAGTTGCGGGTGTGGATCTAAGTAACAGCTGTTTTCGCATGGTCAGCTTAATGTAGCACTGTCACGTGTTAGCGAGCTTAGGTACTTTATATGTTTGTATCTCCGAAGGCTATCCTTATATAGTGCACAAAGAAGCTTTAATGTAGATTATTAGATAATAAATTAAAAAACAAAGTCCCTGCGAACGGAGTCGCGGGCACAGCTAGTAAATAATATATTTCCCTTTAAAAAGAAAAGGAGAAAAACATTTTAATTTTTTCTGACACGCTCTCATTTCACTGTTATATTCGACTTATTATATTCTGAATGCTATAATTATGAAACTGAAAACTCTTTTCAAGTTAATTAATTGTTACACAATTACGAAACAGTCTCAAAAATTCAAGGCGGGTTGGCGAAAAGTGCTGTAAAAATAATGATTACAATAGAATACTTTTATTGTGAATCGTTTTATGAGGCGCGATAAGAAATTTTAGTAGCTCAACAAAGAATAATATAATTTTCTAAATGTTAATAATATATAAATTAAGTAATTAGTCTTGCTTATAAGAACTTATGTTAGATGGTAAATTATTAACTTTTATTTATTTTCAATTTTAAATCTCTACGGGTTCATGAGGAACGGGGTAGTACCTTTCAAATTATTAAAAATATTCTAATTATATATGATGTAACTAATAATTTACGGTTTTTTGCAAGTTTTCCTTTATCTGTGCTATAAGACGTGGTTTCGTGCCAAATTTCAATATTCTGAGTTCAAGAGAAGTAGGTTTTGATTCCCTTGCGAGTAGTTGCGAGTTTGAAAATATGCTTAAATTGCTGTTTATATTGATTGCGTTGACATAGAAGTTTGATATAAATTTGAGTTTGATACCTTCACGCGTTGCTGAGAAAATGGGTCTTGACAGACGGATGGACAAAAAAGTGATCCTATATGGGTTCCGTTTTTTCATTTCGAAACCCTAAAAACGATCGTTTATGCCGATGCCATAATGAATATTTCGACACTCTCAAGGGAATCAAAAGTAATTGCGTGCTTCCCGTTGACCTGGAACTATGAAATTTGGCAAGTAACATAGGTTAAAAGAGTACAATTTCAAGAAAAATTTGATAATTAAACATTGTAATGAAATCATAAAATAAGATTTTAATTAAGGATTTTTTTGTTGAAGATGCTTGTTCGATTGTGTATATGACGAAATATTTATGTTTCCCCTGAATTTCAGCTTTAGACTTGATTCAAGTAGTCTTAGAAATTTCAGTAAACTACTTCGTACGGAACTATCGCTGGGCAAGCCCAACTCACACTCGTCCTGAGTTTCGCGTCTCTGTGATTTATATAATTATGTGCACATAAACCTATTTTTTTATTCCGTACTTATCTAACAGTGTTCAAATTCGAACAACAACGATTCAATAAGTGTTTTAACAATCAAAATGAGAACCTCCTTCTTCAATGCGATTAAAATCTGACCCTACGTTAAATCCTTTGTTGAGCTACTAACATTTGTTATCGCGCCTCATAAAACGATTCACAATAAAAGTGTTCTATTGTAATCATTATTTTTACAGCACTTTTCGCCAACCCGCCTTGAATTTTTGAGACTGTTTCGTAATTGTGTAACAATTAATTAACTTGAAAAGAGTTTTCAGTTTCATAATTATAGCATTCAGAATATAATAAGTCGAATATAACAGTGAAATAAGAGCGTATCAGAAAAATTTAAAATGTTTTTCTCCTTTTCTTTTTAAAGGGAAATATATTATTTACTAGCTGTGCCCGCGACTCCGTTCGCAGGGACTTTGTTTTTTAATTTATTATCTAATAATCTACATTAAAGCTTCTTTGTGCACTATATAAGGATAGCCTTCGGAGATACAAACATATAAAGTACCTAAGCTCGCTAACACGTGACAGTGCTACATTAAGCTGACCATGCGAAAACAGCTGTTACTTAGATCCACACCCGCAACTTTCAGCGTTTGGCCTTAACCTAAGCTGGACTCGTTAGAAACTAAACGAAAAACTGTTTGGAATTAGAGAAATACATCCTGGGTGTATATGTTTCATAATCATAATATTTATATAATAACATAATATATTATGTTATTATATAAACATTATCACCTGCTCCGCACCCTATTAAAATCTCTGCTTCGATCACGTTTCGTTGTAAATTAGTCACTTTTCTGGTGCAATTATAAAGCTTTAGTGGGGTTACTTTTAAAATTGTTTTTTGAGATAGCCCAGTGGTGTACGTAACACTGCCGAGACTATGGTCTCGGTTTCGATCCCCAAGTAGCCCCGGCACACACCTCTGACTTTTCAAAGTCATGTCTGCATTAAAAATGTTAAATATCGCTCGGTTAATAATGTGCCCGGTAGATGGTACGGTAATAGGCGCGGCGTGTGTAGTACACCTTTGCCTACTCCCTCTGAGATAACGGTATGAAGTTATGTTATGTTATGTCTTTTGAAATGGCAATCCAGGAGCATTGATGGATTCCAAAAAATCCACTTGAATTTCAATAGTCGGTTGATTCTTTGTCTTCCATAACTCGTTATGTTGATAGAAATAGGTGTACTCTACAATTTTCACTATCCCGTGTCCGTTTCTGGGTATCTAAACCACTCTTTTCCATAAGTCACTTGCGCTCGCATATTTAATCTCAATAACTTAATGCTCGCATATTTAATGCATAGCGATAATACAATCCTACAGTGTAGAACTCTTTAGACATACTTATTTCATCAGATCTTGTCCCTCGTGGTATAAAAGGCAGAGTCTGACAAAAATCGCCACAAAAAATACCGCCCATGGGTTGGTAATTTTGCTTGATATGCTTTAATGTGGGATCTACATGCTTCGACCGTATCATGATTTGTCATCGTGCATTCATCCCATATGGTGGGAAAGGTAAGGAAAAATTTAGGATTGTAGCTGCTTCTAGATATATTACAAACAGAGCTCTCAGTGTGGTCTAAGTCGATCAGAGTTTTAAACATTGTAGGCACTTTTTCCTCCTGATAACGATATGGCTGCTATCGCTCTATACAAATAAAATTCTTGCGTTAGTGACTGACTGACAGACATCGCACAGCCAAAATTATTGGTTACAAGAAGCTGTAATTTTGCATATGTATGTTGCCCGGGGACCGTAGAGGTGCGACATAAAGGGATTTCTCGAATCTACGGGATCGAGCAGAAATTGTGAAATTTGCTGACTGCTGAGACGATGGTCTCGGGTTCGATCCCCAGGTACACGGTCCGGGCACAAACCCCTGTATTTTTGAAGTTATGTGAGTATTTAAAATGTTAATCATCGCTCGCTTAATAATGAGCCCGGTATTACATTAGGACCCTGTTATGATCCTGTCTACCACTTCGGTGTTAAAGGCGTGAAGTTATGAATTTATGTTTATAAAAACGTGCGGTAGTAGCTGATGTCACCCTCTACTACCCGATAAAGCTACAGCTGTCGTAATCATACTTTAGCTTCGTTCCTTCGCTAAAATCATCTTATAAGAAAAGAATGTCCAGTTCCACCCGGAGCATCTACTATTTTGCTCAAAGTACTGTCACAAAAACATCAAACGCACACGATCATAATTATGTTAAACGCTGTTCTTCAGTTAGTCTCGAGTCATCATTTTGCAGGATTTCGGTTAGTTTTAATCGGTAATAGTTTACCTATTCATATACATCGCCTCATTATTATTAATACTTACACCATCAAATGATGCTTCGGGCAGGTCATATTGAGATATAGGATAGATAAAGCTATATGTTGAATAGCAAGCAAACAACGATTCATTGGTTGGTTGTGCGTGCCTGAAAAAGTCCTCGGCCGGTTTGTTTACTCCACCATGACTGCAAAAAATGGCGCAATCGATGAGGACTTTCACTGATACTTGCTTCAGACAAAGCGTTATCCCAGTGTTGATACCCTCCAGTAAATGACTTGCTCTTAACATGCCTATCTCGATGCTTGTCACTACATCTTCTACACACTGTTTCTTATTCCTCACACGAGGTAAAAACAGTCTCAGTGAAAGATATACCGATTCCTTTTGTTGTGATGGTTGCGCCACAAGATATCTGGAACCAGTATTTTATTCTATAAATCTAAGTTAATCTGCTAACAGAACTTTCTTTAACCGGAACTTCACGAGTTAACCGAAGTTTTTTTAATTAGGCATTAAACTACTTAAATTCTTCTTTGCTATGTTTCTGCAATTGGTAAATCTAGAATAATTGAATAAATAAGTTGGTAGATTGACATTCATAAGCGTTATATGGTTACCTAATTGGTTTAGACATTTACTTTGCGAGACATGGTTTTAATAAAATATTTTTTACAGTACCAAATACCGCCAATCAGATGATGAAAATGATGAAGGTTGGCAGAATAATTATAATAATCCAACTCTACCCAGATGACGATATGACTATAGTATGTTGAAAATGATGGATTCATTCTTGTGGTTATCGTACTACCACACACTTACAATTAAGCTCATGTGAAACAAAAGTATACATCGTAAATATGTTTGGAATTTATTTTGTCTATGACTTCAACATTTATCATGTACCTTGTGTCATATAATATACGTTGAACGTTTTACTATGACAAAAGATACGTAAGGAGGTTTACCACATTGGTGTTAAAATAATTATGTGATCAAAAACAATTTTCAAGAGAATTAGGACATTCCATAAAACATCCTTCTATCAAAAACTCAGCATTTGTATAGATATCTTAAAAAATGTCTAACATTGAACTTTCACATAATAAAGTTATAGCCAGCAAAAAAAAATACAAGATATTTCTACATATTTAAGCTAGCATATTCCAAGGCTTCTCAGATCGCGGCAGCCTTGCGCACTTTATTTCTAGTAATATCATGTAGGCATTGAATTCGACAGTCTACTGCTACCAATCGGGGAAACTTCACGTTTTTTACGAGGCAGTTGCTATTTGACGTCTGCTTGCCAAGGTTAAGTCAGAGGTATCAGAATATTGCGACATTCCAATACCCCTTAAATTTGTTCACTAACGAATATACTAATTTTATGCTCACAGGAAGGCAGAAAGTTGTTGTATGCGTTTATCCATTTTAATGAGTGACACAATAATTCAAACTTAAATCACAGTATCATGAGTAGTGCTAATAAAATGGAAACCAATATACTACTGATTAAATTCGTTGCGGGTTCCAAGGCCGTATATATATAGTAATTTTCACCAAGACTTACGCCAACCCTAGGTGTCCTAGGTCTCGATACCTGTATTTTATCCGATACTAAACTTCACCGTTAAAAACTAAATCTGATCAGCAGTTTTTGAGTTCATCACGTCCACACAGACAGGTAGGACGCGATGGGAATTTCATTTCATAATTTGTATAGAAGCGTTGTCATGAAGATCTTTGACAGTCGTTACAGGGCGTCAGTACCTTCTTAATCAACTGACACTAGTCTAAACCATGGAATATCGCTATCCCTTCGGGTTGCGGAGGTCAGACAGGCAGTCGCTCTGTGGAAAAGCTAATATTCAGCCAAATCCGGTACCAGTAAGCGGACCCCAGATTGAAACTGGGATAACGCTAAGAGGATGATGAATTTGTATAAAAGCGTTTGCTTCTCGTAACTGCTTATCTATTGCCTTGCGTAAGGTCTTTAAATGGACCGACGAGACGTCGCAGATTTCAGTTACACTCTGTATAGTGGTAGTCTCAGCACACACCCGAAGCTTACAACACGAATCTGTCAGTGTACACATGGTTAGCATAAATCATATTGTGGCGTCATCATTGTACTGTCATGAGTCATGACATTGGTGCCTCATGGAAAACTATCACAAATTTCCTTGATTCAATAAATTATGAGCTAAATATATCTAAACTATCAGAGTGTCCTAATATTTTATTATTTTATGCTAACTTGCATTATGTTGTATAAACCTTGGCAAATAACTTTAATCGCCCAGATTGTCTAACCCTTTTACATTGTGTCCCTCTTGGTCTTATATCTATACATATTATAAAATTAAGTCTTCGCCGCGACCTGTCTGTCTGTATAAACACGATAAAGTCAAAATTTCCCGGACGGATTTTTTCATTGCCTAGGAAGATTCAGCTGCAAATTTAACGCGGGTGGAGGCCGCATATAATTATAATACAGTCGTCTACTAAATATTTAAACAAAATATAGAGGACTGTAAAGAGAAGTATGATCTGACTTCCTGCCCTATATTTTCTTATCTCACAAAATCTTCCAAGCGGTATCAGCCCGGTAAGGTATCCGGGCCACGTACAAGGATAATGAATCGAATTTGTCATGATTTCGTACCAGGCCCTTGCAATCTTTTGACGGATTTTATTTCTTGTGCTAGCTCTTTACTGTATTGCAAACTGCTAATGCGTTATATAGGAATTTAAACTTACGTGGTCAGTTAAACTTATTTTAAATTGTCTTGTAACGGGTTCTGGTAGTAAAAACGCAGTAGAGGTTCTAGATGCGTTTATTGCAGAGTATTGTCTCACTTCCCTTGCCGAGTATGACCGACCAACAACACGACACTGGCCTGAACACTAGGGGCTGCAGTCTCCCACGCTGTTCCCTCCGGTAGTGTGTAGGCAGGCTGCTCGAAGGCTGCGCGTAGCGGTACAGGCCCTCGCTGACGTTGGCTCAGCTGGCAGACGCCGGCGGTGTGTGTACGATGAGCAGGGCAGGCCAGACTCTTCGCCAGAGGTGAAGCCGAAGGCGATGCAGGAAAGTGTAGCGGTCTAAGAGCGTAGCCGGAGTCTTAACGTGAACCTGGAACCCACAGCTGGGACCAGGATACACGTATGAAGTAGTATAATTATAGATATAGCGGTATAGAATTTAGTAGCGGTAGTAGGTTAGTCTGTCGGCCCCTTTATATACTGGGCCCTCCATCAGGCTGAGAGTCCGTTTATGACCATATTTGGTCTGCCTTGCGAGTGCGGACGATGGCTTTCTCTGATTCGCCGAGCGTATGGGCGGTACTGTGACGCAACGCGGTAAGTACCGGACATACGTTACAGTCTTTCGGGACATGTTCACCAATACATACATTCGTGAACATGTCCAAACAATGATACGTGGTATATATTGTTGGCAACACCAACATTAAACTTTACATTTTTTATGTGTGTCAACTCTGTTGGATTTGTTTCCCCTTCCGCTTTCTCGTGTCTTGCGATATAGCGTGGTTTTTGTGTGCTCTTATAAAATATACAACAATTATTGTGACAAAGCAAAAGTGGTGTTTGATTGTTACTCTAAGAACTAGCCTACAGTCCACTAGAAACATCTACACAAATATTGACCCTAGTACGTCTCGTACATGTTGGTCCTTATGTATATCCCGAAAGACAATTAAAAAAAATGATAATGCTTTGTCTGAACTCTAATATCCCTGTCTATGCCCTGACTTCGTTCAAAATCTATCCGAATTCATGAAAATAAGTTTCACAATCCTATTGCTCACGATTTTATTATACGTACTGAGTTGTAAAAATACTAATAATTTTGACTCATGTTTATACGTCTATAGTTAAGATGCTAAAAATCTTCCATAATTCTTCCAAAAATAGTTATCTAAACATGAGCGTAATATTGTGGTCTGTCTGTATAAACGCGATAAACTAATGTAGGCCGTACACGCTACGGTCTACCGGAGAGGTTACTTGTGCAGGTTTACCTGCGCAGCTCAAACATGAACATGAAACTGCACAGGTGTATTTCCACACACGCTCCGTTATAACTGCGCAGGTATACCTGCACAGGTTAACCTCTCCGGTAAACCGTAACGTGTAAAGCGGCCATAAAACACTACTGAACGGATTTTAATACGGTTTTCGCCAATAGATAGTGTGATTCCTGAGGAAGGTTTAGTTGTATAATTCACGTGGGCCAAACCGCGAGCATAGTCTGGTAGGCTCGAGGGTTAAGATATTTTCAAAACGATTTATAAAGATATGATTTTTTTGCTTTAATTAATAGATTTTACAACCGAAGAAGAAGAAAATAGAAGTAAAAAATGTTGGCGTAAATGCTGTCACTTCCATGTCCACCATGATTAAGGTTTGCTTGAGTTCGGTCATACATTCACCGTAGATTGAAAATTACAGTACATTGATCTATAGAATTTCCCTAACCTGTTCCGAGTGGTTCTTTGTTGATGTACCGATTGTGTACATCTGCCATTATTCGGCCAAAAAATTAACGAATACAAGCTTAGAATTAAGATAAAATTTAATAAAATACAATTTTTCTTTACTTTATAAGTCCCAAGTCCAATATAACTAGCCACTAAACGAGGCTACGCTACGTTTTCGAAAGAAGAACAAGCCATCAAACACACATTCGCGTAACAAGTAGTATCATAATACTATAAAAATATAGAGGATTGCTGAAGCTTCGCTCGCACATTTTATTTAAATTTAAGCGTTTCTGCTCAATCCTTCGGAAATTTCGGGCAATCCCTTCTAAGTTCACCCTTAGGTACAGACCCCAAGGAGCGTACAGATGTAAATGCCAAAATTCAGCTTCTTACTCTCAATAGTTTCTGCTATGCATTGTCTGGCAGTCAGTAACTTTACGAGTATTGATTAGTATGAATATATAGACAAAATAGACAGGTAAGTATACAAACACGGACATCCAAAGCGTGTACGATAGAAGTTCTGTTCCAAATTTTATGTTGAATTTCCATCTTGGAGAGCATCCAATATAATTTATTAGCCATCTGACAGAGGTCTCATCTCCTAAGTTTATAGCTCCATATGCTACTTTCAGATTATAACTTTGTCATAGGGATGCATTCCCATGGTGCTATAAATTTTAAAACATTATAATAAATTAATAAAATTATTGTGTTTTTTGAAAAGCGGCGATAGCCCTGCGGTGTACGTAACGGACTGCCGAGACGATGACGACTGCCGGTCTCGGGTTCGATCCCCAGTTACCCCGGGCACACACCTCTGACCTTTCAAAGTTATGTGTGTATTAAAAATGTTAATTATCACTCGCTTATCAATGTGCCTGGTAGACAATAGGCTCGTTCCCTATTACATTGGTACCGAAATGTAACTGTTGGTGTGTAATACACCTCTGCCTAACCCCTCGGGAATAAAGTCGTGGAGTTATATTTGTGTTTGTTGATATAGCCATGTTTAGGTATGATTCATTAGATAAAAGAATAAGAATTACCTTTGTGAACAAATAAAGGATGGTTCCTCCAACTCATGGGAAGATCTACAGGTGAAGCTAAGTATACGTCGTAATAATCTAGTGCAAGAACTTTAAAAGCGCGATTCAGAATATTTTCTTCTGTATATTGGTTCTTTTCTCAGAAAAGGAGACGTTTCGCTATTTCGGTGGCAGTAAAAGCTCGGGCACCAATGCCTGCTACACACCCATATGCAAAAGAAAATGACACGTTTCAAAAATTGACACCACTTTGTTCAGAAATCTAAAATGAAATATTTAGCTACCTTAATTTTAAATGACTCAGACCGAAAAAAGTCAGCGATAGCCTAGTGGAGATAACAACAAACTGCCATGCATAGGGTATAGGGTTCGAATCCACGGCGCGCACCAATAACTTTTCGAAGTTATGTGCGTATTCAATTGTTAATTATCGCTTGCCCAGTGCCGCGGAGAGCACGTTAAACTGTCGGTCCCGTCTGTCATAAAGATCTTTGACAGTCGTTACGGGGGAGTCATTACCTTCAAATAAACTGATACTGATGAAAATCACGGAATATCGCTATCTCTTTGGGTTGCAGAGTTCAGACAGGCAGTCACTCAGTGGAAAAGCTAATATTTAACAAAGGCCGGTTCGACTTGTAAGCGGACTCCGGTTTGAAAATGGGATAACGCTAGGAAAATGAATTTGAAATGGCTCATATTTTAGTAGTTAATTATAGAATGTAATAATATTAATATTTAAGTTAATTTAAGTAATTCAGAGAATAACCTGTGAAATAGAGCCTTTAAATAATTCGAACGAGAGCGAGAAACTTGAAAGCCTGAGAGGTTAGTAAAACGATGTCGTAGTTAACTTTCATTTTTTTTCTCCAACAAAAATCCGAGAATCTACATAGCGCAAAAATCTTCCAAATTACCTTGAAGCCTCACAAAAGCTACGTAAATCAGGTACTGACACCCGCTTGTTTTGAATGGCCCAAAATTTGTCACAACAAATTATACAATCGTACTGGTGAAAAGGGTGGCCCTTTTTTACACGACGCGAAATAATTCTGTAATTGGAGGTAGAATTAAATTGACATTAATAAACGAAGGCTTGTGGACGTATTGAGTGGATAATATCTAAATGTTTCAATGGTATTTTTATGTATTTTAGCGTTTCATTCACGACAAAGATATTTAAATGAGCACAATTTCATTATAATGGTAGAATATTAGCGTGCCAATGCGTGCGTAAAAAAACACATTTTGCCGATTTTTCACAGTCCAGCGGACTTATTCTCAGAACCCATCAGGCAATTCAAAACTTTCAAATTGAAATTGATCAATATCGCTACTCAAGACATTGTACCTGAGCTACCAAAGCAGTTTCCAATTAATACCTCTTTGTTACTGCTTTAAAAGACGGTCGCACAAGCAATACCAAAATTACCCAAATTCTTAAACAATAATTGGCGATTGCAAAATGTTTAAAAACCACAAAAGCGTGGTGGCATCAAAATCTAGTACAATCAATTATATGAAAATCATTCTCTCCAACAAAACCTTTGAAGATGACTTTGCCCGGAAGGAGCTTTGCTCAGATATCACCGACCCAAGCGGTGACGGCGCAGTTTCTTTCACTACCGTGACAATGTTTCTCTTCAAAGAAAATATGTTACATAGAGGAGTCTATAAATAGGCTAAGTCAAAACTGCTAAGTAAATGTACCCACCTGCTTTAATTGTGAACCGACTTTTTCTATATTTTTATTTGGCAGCTAACAATGAGCTAGTGCTAATATGTTATTTGGGACGTTGGCTAATTTTATTCTGGACATTGAGTGATACTAGTGTCGCATCACTATCCATCATTCCAGTAATTTTTTTGTGTGAGTGACTATTCTTAAATTACTGCGCACGCCTGTCTGCGTATAGACTCGAAACTTTCTACCCCTTTCGTAACTTTAAGTGTGTTCGTAAACATTGTATAAAGTTATAATAGGGTTTTTTTTTCAATATGCCTACGTATGTGTTTGTTGGGAATGGACCCATCTGTTGTGTATTCTGTAAATCGTTTGAGCGCTGAGTCTATGGATGGACATTGCGACGCATTAACAAACGTTTTCGTTAAAACTTTTTGGACAATCCTCATGGTGCGTGCCGGTTTATCTTTCTTGCACAAATTTTAATGTAGGGTGGGTAAAAATGGGTCTATAGTGCAGTGTCCACTTTTTCCATCTGTAGATTTGTAGATACCTCTTTGAACGCCAGAAGTGGATAAAGCCCTGCTATTTAAAATAAATTATTGATGACTTGCAGAGTTGTGCATAAACTATGAAAATATATGAACTGTAAATCCTAAGTATAGTTTCTGGTTGAATACATACTGATATAAAACATCACATTAATGGTAACATCAATCAGCATCGCTTATTAACAATACTAGCATTTGCTCTTACCTAGCAGATAAATATAAATTCCCTCGAAACGGGAAGATTTATTTAGCACAGAGGCACAATATGCATTCGTCTTAAATGTACAATGTTGTGTTTGTGCATTGTCTCCGTACTGAGAATACTAATTGAAACATTCATGTACTCCAATGTGTACATTGTGCTCGAAACTTACTGCGAATAATGTTGGACAAGCGTTATTGGGAATTTATTACGCTATCTCGTATTTTCTTCCTTCTTGCTTTAAAACATTGCACGGATTTAATAATAATTTATTTGTGTCAAACATTTACTACGGCTCAATTTAGAAACGTAGTATTTTAGAAACGATGATTATAGATATTATAGAGATTATTTCGATGATATATTTAGATTATTTTATAAGAATTTCTTCCCCAATTCTGTATGGCAAGGAGTTTACAACATTCGAACAACGGACACAGAGAACATGTAGATTAGAAACAACAATCTGTAGAAGCCACGAAGTGTTGTCACTCGTGGAAATTGAACCCACAATACTCGGTGCAGCGTGAAACGACGGCACGGACGCTTTACCATATGTACAGTCATTAACCAGACTTACTTATACATTGAGAATTTTCAAGTTTATTTAATAAGTACTAGATTTCACACACCTAAAACTTAAATCGAAGTTTAAACCATATTACGTCCTAGATTCACTATAAGGCCCTAAGAATGAATGCATCAGTATTGCAATAGTTGTAAATCAAACCTGCTACCAAAGCCTAAACAAACACCATATTTAACAAGCAGTCGCCATAGTATACAGAATATATTTATTGTATTTCATTTGCTTTTAAACCAAGCTTATTACGTTATTAAATTGTCTTACAACCCGAGTGATGAGAAACGTTGGATGTTTATTTTATGAGTTCGAGTGAACCTTCTTTTACAAAATTTCGTCCCATACAAAGCATTATCTCGCTTACTAAATATACGGCACGTAATTTAATTCTTTTTAGATTGCATGGCCTTATTTTAGTAACTTTGAATAGAAAAACTTAATTAGTGTAATGGTAGTCCATTTAATTTTAGACTTCATTGTTGTATTACGACCGAATATCGCTATTTAATATTAAATGAGTTGCTCGATCGCATGTTGAAGTCTGATAGCAAGATACCTTAATTATGTGTTATCTATTAAAAAAAACCTTACAATAAAACATTTTGTTTTATACTTTTTGCGTACCTTCTCCATGTTTCTTAACAATTTGCCTAAACGCCTTCGAAAATCATCAAACCGTTTTCAGCCAACACCATGAACCATGAGCTTACCTTGTAGGCTTAATGCCACGTCACTGTTACAAAGCTGCCTCCGTTTATAAAACCTATTAATTAATGGGGCTACAGCTTATTGTGTTACAACTCTCCATAGCTTATAAGTCATTACAAATTATAATTAAAAGAACACAACTTCTGACAAAAAGAAATCTCTCCAAAAGCCTTTACGAAGCCGAATAACATGCCTCAACAGTAATGAATTTCGCCTCCAAAATTACGAAAATAAATCACCTCATAACTGAGGCATATTTTGCATAAGATAAGGCGAACATTAGAGATGACACCATAAGATTGCATTGTTGCAATAAATAATGAGATACACCCGCTATCTCGGAGAATGAGTTGTTTAGACGGCACGGTCCGCAATCTTGGGTCGGACCATAAATTTTGCTTGTAGGAACTACTAGCTAAGCTACCTACAAATATTTTGTAGTTGATGAAGCTGCTTTCAGTGCTGAATATAATTTAACTGGAACACAAAATTCTGCTTTTTGTTTTAATATACGTAATCATTTTGGACTAACTTTATTTGTTTCACGATATCGAGTGATATAACTAACAACTGACAATATCTTTACTTTTGCCAACTTTTGCCTTTATGTGACATTTCAAAGATAGGCGCTATTTTAGAAGATCATTGTATTATTTAGTTCATGGGTGTTCATTAATCATTACTGCAGTGTAGACTAACGCCTGTGATAAGTAATTATTTTTATAATGTTAATATAGCGACTTGAGACGTTTAATGATCAAAGTGAATGCTTCATAGTCATATTTAATTTGGTTCTTAAGTTAGTTCTTATTTGACGAAGACAACTATCAATGTATTTTAGCATATTGCACTCCGTTTCAAGTCGCAAATCGCAGGTGAATAAAATAAAAATAATTCTACCCTGAAAAAGCTGTATCAATATCAAGCTAAAAAAATCCTACGTTCCAATATTGGTGTGTATTTTTGTAAAAATAATTATATTCAGCTTTTAGGAAATAACTCGTAAAACACGTTTAAAGGTTGTTGCTAACGAGAATACGAAAGCACAGAGGAGGAAAACGGATAAACTCAGGACACAGATAAGCATAAAAGATAAAAGGAATAAAGTTGATTTAAAGCTTGCGACCCAAATTTAACGGTTCAAAGTTTTTGCAATAGACAATTAGCCATGTAACTTGGCTTAAAAGGTAATTGAATGGCCTTTCATGGTATAATGCATGTATATCTGTGTACCGGTGTATAAGTTTAAACGAAGCCTTTTTAGTTTTATGTAGTTAAACATACAAAGTAATTAAATAACCAGGTAAAAGCAGAACCAAGTTTCATAAAAGGCAAGTTAGTTTGAAAAAATAAAATGTAGTTCCTTGATTAATTTGTCTAGTCTTCTCCATATTCAGCTACGGGGCTGACACTTGGACTTTAAAAAAGGCGGACCGCGACCGCATTGATGCCTTCGAGATGTGGTGCTGGAGGAAAATGCTCCGAATTCCCTGGACTGCTTTCCGTACAAACCTCTCCATCTTGAGTGAACTGAACATCAAGATCAGACTGTCTACTACCTGCATGCGCAGAGTACTGGAGTTCTTTGGCCACATTGCCAGGAAAAATGGCCACAACCTTGAACAGCTCATCGTAACTGGCATGGTTGAGGGCAAACGACCAAGAGGCCGCAGCCCAAAAAGATGGGCAGATCAGGTCAGATCCACACTGGACGCCCAATTGCACGTCACACTTCATGACGCTAAAAACCGTCATAGATGGCGAGATACCATCCATAAGAAGCTAATCCAGCGGGAACTTCACGACCCTCAGTAATGAGGAACACGACTCGAGGAGGAGGAGGATTAATATTGCACTCCACTGAAACCGAATAGGCTACAATGTCTTCTTTTGTTGTTCTACGACATGGAAGTTGAGGTTTCTCAAGAAGGTACCGAGTTGTTTGATCTGGTGAAGTACAACAATAATTATTGTTCTTAACTTGGTTGACTTACTAATTCAGAAAGCATATGAACCATTTCTGCTTGAGTACTAAAAACCTAGAGGATTTCGGTAGCCAATAAAACAGAGAGACTGAGCTCTTTTATAGGAGAAATAACAAAATGGTATAAATCTACGATGCAACTGGCATAACGATGCTAGTCTCAGCTATAATAATATTTTAATATGGTAATTGTAGCCTTTTCCTGTAATTAAAAATATGTCTTGTGGTCAATCCACAGGGGCGATTTTTCAATCTGGAAAGGTCAGTTCAGTGGGTGGCACATTATTTTGACTATAATTATTCACTAGGTGTGTATTTAGTATTTCGTGTCTGTTTATTTCAAAGGGATGGACAAAGGTTAAATATAATATGACTTTTATTAACACCCAGCTAATGAGAGTAACGTCATAGAAAAACCTGATTACTCTCTGTCTGTCCCTAGTATCAAACCGATTTTGATTATTTTCTGTGTCTGCCGAGATTAATCTTGTCAATAATCATCAATAAGCATAAATTACCCTTCTCATAGTGACAAGAGGCCCGTGCTCAGTAGTGGGACAAATTATATACAGAGCCGATGAAGATGATGATGTACATACAATTCAAGCGTTAAAGTGTTTGACGAAAATGTTTTTTAACTTTTAGTGACATCTTTTTTCATGTATTTGTATTCAGTTATAGTAGTATATTCACCCCATAAAATATTTTGCAAATGCAAATGAACACCCTGTATATTTTCGTATCGACTTCTCGAATGACACAATGATGCTGTGATAGCTTGATCACTATGCTATCTCGACTATTATTGGCTTGAATGCCTCACATGCAAAAATAAGTACTGAGTTTGGATCTCCTTTACGTCAAATACGATACTAAAATAATTATTAGCATGAATAAAAAAAAATAAGGTTCAATTTTGTCTCGAAAATGAATATAACAATGAAAATGAACAAAACCGAAAAAATCCACCCGTGTACATGTACATATTTGTACGGTGAGCCAGGTTAGCTGCAAACTAATACCATATACTCGAAGAACTGTCCGTGGAATTGTCGCCAGTGACAAATCTGACGGATTGGTATGAGTAGTGCAACTCTTTGTATAAATATTTAGTTTCTTGTGCGATCCTTGTTTTTGATCGCACAAAAATAACAAATATGGCAACATAACTTCGTTATCCTTTTGTTCAAATAGGAATGCACAAAATCATAATATATAAAATCCTTGCGTTACTGACTGACTGACAGACAAGCTACAGCCAAAACTATTGGGCGCAGGAAACTGAAATTTGGCATGTATGTTCATTGGGGACCGTAGGGGTGCACTAAGAACACGAACACGAGATCGGTCAAAACAGATAAATAAAAAAAATATGTGCAGGCGTAGCTGCTGGCGTCCTCTAGTAATATATAATTTTGACTAAAATTTTATTCATGTGTATTTCATATGTGCGTTTATATGAACAGTTTAGGTAATCATCATTACAATCTTTTAAAAGCTATAAATGTAAAAGCAATGAATACAGATTTACATAATAGAAGCGCATTTCATAAGAATTTCGTGTGCCGATTCCAAGTGACGAATTGGCGGTTGTCAGTGTAGTACGTAGTTGGCGCCATTGGCGGCGCTGGCGTCTTTCTCCGTCTCTCTTGCTCTCGTAGTTAAGATACACAGGAGGAACATTCGTCTCTCTTGCACTCATAGAGACAGCTGTCACAGAATCACAGCGCGACTGCCACACCGCCAAGCGGTAATTTGGGTCACAGAAAGTGTGTCTTCAGAGCGCCCATAAGAAATGCGCCTCTATTAGTAAATATCTATGCTCTATGGTAAAAGTTAGTAGAAGAGGCATTTTCTTTATGTCAACACGACAACTTGTATGAGGCAGCTACAGGTCACTATTAAGAAAGAAGTAACTTCACATTTGTGCCACGGCCACGGCACTCATGCAAATACTTGTAAATAGCTTAATGTGAAAGTAATTATTGTATTGTGCTTTACTGTACTCTTTACTATCTATTTTATAATAATATTCTACCACATACATACAACGCCATCTAGTCCCAAACTAAGCAGAGCTTGTACTATGGTTACTTAAATAGACAATGAATAAACATACATAAATACTTCTTGTTTTATTTTTTAATATAAATACATATTATACATAGAAACAACCAGATCAAGACAAAGATACATGTTCACGCATACAAATGTTTGACTTGAGCGGGAATCGAACCCCTGACCTTCGGCTTATAGTCGCTTATACTACCGCTACGCCAACCGGTCGTCAAATATTTATTACCATATTGCGCTATTCGTCCACTCATTTAGTCGACCAGCTTATTCATTGGTAACATTTCACAAGTCACCTAACGACCAATTTGACTGTATATATTCTAAGAATATTCGTATTCCTAAAGGCATGATAAGTTCGCAAAGCTCTGAATCATTTAGGACCGTTGTCAGTTTCTCTCTCACAATTGTCAGTGAGTCCAATTATATTGAAAAACTTCGTTCCGATGCGCCGAAGGGCAATATATCAGGCCCTTAAACTTTTTTGATGGCTCAGCAATAGATAAATTCGTATTCATATTATTGAATTTCGTTTTAGCGTATAAGTTTGTTTTATATCTGCATTTGGTTACGGCAATATATCTTTGTCTACCATTGGTACCTTCTTTAAGTGAGCATTTAATGATTTAAAATAATGTTCCATTTTGTGGTCTTATTTGGCAGATCAAGCAAAGGTATTTCAGATTGACTTTCAGTCGTAGTGTACAAAAAGAGTCTAAAGGATTTCTTACCGATCTTTATAATGACGTAGGTAAGTACAAATGTTGTGTTTTCTTTCGTAACAAGATCTAAGCATCAAGTTAGTGAAGACTTTTTCTTTCTGCCCAAAATTTACAAATTTTCTGTTGTTTTATCACCTGTGTGAATTATCTTCTTCAGGAATGACACTATCCATTGGTGGAAACCATACAAAAATCCTTGAAGTAGTTTTGGACATACAGGCAGATAGGAAGAAAATGGGACTTAATTTTATAATATGTATAGATTAGCTGGTGTGGTTCATCAATATTGTTTCGAAAACGCCCTGTCACAGGATCGTGTGAAAAATAATGTATCAGATTTTAGCGCAGTTTCCAAGCAACCCGTATGGAAATTTAGCAGAAAACTGCGCGTTTTAATAAATATTGAACAATACCCGCACAGCATTCATCTTTTGACAGCTGCAGACTTACTTATGTTCGACAACTGCGGTATCAAGTGCTTATATATATTTATTTATTTACATGGTCATCATCATCATCATTTCAGCTGAGATAGGCCTAACCCCTTTGGGTGAGGCCTTTCTTCATCAGAAAACATTTTATGCAAGCGCGCACTATACATTGCGGATAATAAACTGTGTTTTTAAGCTCAAAAAAATATTTCGTTTCCCAGGTATTATTTTCGCGTAGTATGGCTTGGCATGATGTGCAAAACGAGTAGACTTCGGCTTGGTGATGGATCTTGTGACATTCTGTATATACAGAATATAAAAGTGTTGCCAAAGAAACGTATTCAAGCTACTGCTTTTATAATAAAAGGAGCATAAGTGTAATTTGCATTGGTAATTACTAGCTGGTGGCCTTATACGCGAATGTAAGGTAATATTACATAAAATAATCAGGTGCAAAATAACTTATTTGTATCTTTAACTTAGGCACAGAGTTTAGTTAATAACAGTCCTGGACAGACTAACCGACAAAACATTTAAAAGGCCTTATGGCTTGGTTTCATGTTAATTAAAAGTAATTAACATGAAACCAAGCATAAAAAATTGGCGCGAGAAATGTATCGTACCTACACCTCTAGTTATAGTATATTATCTACCTACAGCGTCGCCGCGGTCAGTGCAGACTGGTACCTAAGGGCGGTTTCAGATTAACGGCAGTTTATGATCACGTGGTCGCGCGGCCGAGGGTAATGAACTCGCGTACAGCTCAGCTTATCGCGCTTAGGGAACTTTAAAACCGTTTATTTTAGGGAAATATTGAAAATTTTGTTTATGTTTATTTGGAAGAAAGTTTACATTTATCATTCGAAACACGACTTTGAAATAATTAGAAAAAAATGCCGTGACTTTGAGCCTCAAAATTTCCTGTTAGTTTCCCAGGTATTGTGCCGAAGTAAAAAATGTTCGTAATGATTGGTACAATATGGGATTTCAGTTTTCGTAAAGGGTCTCTTTACACCTGTATAAACTACTTGCTTCTTGACAACGCACAGCCAAACTATTGGGCGCAAGAGTTTGGCATATATGTTCTTTAGGAACTGTAGGAGCGCACTAAGAAGGGGTTTCCGAAATAATAAATAATTCGTGCGGTATGTGTGAAATGGTTAAATTTAAATTTATTTTGTTGGCGTAGGTGCGTAAATCCGCCAGCTTTAATATTTCAGAAGCAAATGCAAGAATCTTGAAAGCAGTATTTAATTTCGTGTATGTGCATTGCAACGAAGTGTATCGTAACGGCAATCCTAGCAATATTTTCACTGAAATGTCGAGGATTTCATTGCCTCAAAAAAGCTTGAAACATTTTCGGCTAAAACAGCGCTGAAAAACATGGGAAACTTGTCAACATATTTTATTTTTTTTGAAATGTTTTTTATACACGTCGGCAGCAAGAGCTTTCTACGAGTAATGGAATTATTATAAAACCGATGTATACATGTGTTTTACGATTTTGACTTCAGTGGTAAACAATAAAATTACAAAATACTTTTTTCCTTTTCTTAATATTTATACAACCACTAGTTTCCACAAGTTACCACCAGCGGCTTTACCGTCCACACGGTATCGATGAATTATACCTACTCCTAAACTTTCCTCATGGATCAGTCCGTCCACTGGTGGCAATCGTATACAAATCCATTCACTTCCGTAAACTGAAGACATTGTTATCTTAATATATAAAATCCTTGCGTTACTGACTGACTGACAGACAAGCTACAGCCTAAACTATTGGGCGTCGGAAGCTGAAATTTGGTAAGTATGTTCCTTGGGGACCGTAGGGGTGCACTAAGAAGGGATTTCCCGAAATACCCACGGGATCGGCCAAAACAGATGAATTAAAAAAATGTGCAGGCGTAGCTGCTGGCGTCCTCTAGTTTTTTTATAAATATTTAAGTACTCTAAACACAAAACAATGCCATACTTTTCGTTTACATGCCTGAAAAGCAAAGAGAGGCAGCAGAAAAATGGCGCACCCATTAATAATAATGCTTTAACCTCGCACTGAACGGAACGGTCCGATTTAATTATGAGAAGAGGTGCACGACACGTTCGCAAATCCCATTGTGTTGTAAATGACACACGTAAGTCGGCAAGTGATTAAAGATATCGCAAAATTTAAACAGAATTTTAAATAAAAATATTGATTGATTTTTTTAAGAACTGAAGAGAAAACTTTTTAAGTTATTAAAATGTGACTACTTCATCATCTCAGCCTTTAGACGTCCCTGTAGGACATGGGTCACCCCCAAGGTTCTCCACACAGACTGATCTTGAGCTGGCTACATTCAACCGCTTGCCGCGATCTTAACCAAATAGTTGTTGTGTACTTACTTTAAAATATTGGTTAAAATATAGTTATACCTACGCTACACGTTCTCTTAGCTTTTAGCAAGAGTAACATAGCAGGAAATGGAGAAGACTGAACGCTTAATTTTTTGGTTAGAGTAGTATTTTAAGTGTTAAGCCAGTCGGCTTAGCACTTTAAATACTGCGTCAAGTATTGTAGATGCAATCCCAACACGATATACGACCGATTTCGAGTCTGGATATTTTTTGTTCGTTTGCAAAGGTGTTTCGAGTTTACATAGCCAAACAGAGGCAGTAGAGCGTTTGTCACATTATTATTAAGGATTAATCTTGAGTGGCCTTTTGCTGTGCAGAAGCCCCCATTTCCGCCGATCTTTCGTTGTTTTTGCCCATTTCTTGTTTTAGCCTCGCCTTTACCAAAGAGCCCAAATATTTACATAGAGGCGCATTTCCTATAGGCGCTCTGAAGGCAAACTTTCTGTGACCCAAATTACCGCTTGGCGGTGTGGCAGTTGCGCTGTGACAGCTGTCTCTACGAGAGCAAGAAAGACGAACGTTCCTCCTGTGTCGCTTAAGTACGAGAGCAAGAGAGAAGGAGAATGACACCAGCGCTGCCAACGGCGCCAACTACGAACTAAACTGGAGACAGTCCCCAATTGGAATCGGCACACGAAATCCTTAAGAACTGCGCTTCTATGTAAATCTGTATTCATTGCCTTTACTTTGTTTGCGTCAGTTGTACCTATGTTTAAAGGTCCCCTGCGACACATGATTATTACTAATGCGGGAGTATCTTTTAAAAAACACATCACGCTCCATAGATCACACGATAGTATTGTTAATAAAATGAAAAGGAGGCGCTAGTCTAGTACAGAGCATGTCGTAGTAGCAAATGGACTACTTTATAAAGACATAATAGAAATGTACAATATAATTTACTTTACAGAACAAAAGTAGTTATACTTTTTGATTAACGCGCGCAAAGTTCGCGTTATATCAGAATGAACGAACAAAAGTTTACAAGTTCCACTCGTTGCCACTCATCACGAAGTTACAACAGTGCGTAACCACTGAAATAAACGGCCGCGAACCACATGACGGAAATTAAAGTTTGGAATAACGTGACAATTTAATTAAGCTGCTTCCGCATTTAAGGTCGGCATCCACAGCACAGACAAAAGAAATGGCGCACTGGCGGCGAGGTCGCAGTACGATACAAGTCTTTGTGGTGAAAGGTCTAAGTGAAATTTAGGTAGGTGTAAATGAGAGAGATATGTATGGGTCATTTCTCAAGATCTACAATGTTACACCGAATTTGTTTGTTCCTTGCTCCCGGTTATGTCTGTGTTGCTAGAATGTTTGTCGAGTAGCTACTTACGGAAAAGACATTATCCTAACCAAAATATTTTAGGAAAAAGTGAAGTAAAATGCCTTTTTCATAGCAAATTATAAAAAAGGTGATGCGGCACGCCGCACTTCAATATTTATAAGAAAACGAACAAAGTCAACCCACTGACTTGCGGCCAATGTACGCACTGCCCGTAGTGCGCTCAAAGTTGCGGCAGATCGCCATAGACTTGGAACAAAGCATGTTGTCATTTTTCAATAATATGTTTTTATATTTGCTTTTTTCTCAAAAACCTGTTTTAGCTGCTATGGCTATCGTGAACATATGGACATCTACCTCGATCTATATACTAGAGTTAAGTCTTCATAAGTTTATTAGAAGTTACATAATTTTGACAGGTACTTGTCCGACTTATACATTATATAATGTATGACGAATGACCCCACTTTATAAGACGACACTTTTGACCTACGTCTGTCACGACCCGGTGTCTGTTTCATATAATATTATAATGTTCTGTTGTGTTAAGACAAATAAGCAATTAGTACAACACAAGTATTCATTATAACGTTTTACGTGCATAGGGAAGGAAACATATCCAATTTTAAGGAAGACGAGTGACATATAATTTTTGGACATATAAATATATTTATTAGTCACTCTTTATATGTGAATACATTTTTTTAACAATAAAGTAAGTACTCAATTTCCGTCTCTTTGCTTTTGATGTTCTTCACCTCGATATTTTGGTTACAATGATTTTAAAATAGAGAGTTGCAAGGTATATTGTCAACGGTGTTTATTTTCCAATATTCTACCTTCACGAGCTGCAATTAGTTTTGTAATATCAAAACTCCTGTACTATGCTTGTATGAGGGACAATATACACGACTATTTTTTAATTAGTACAAAAAATTTAACGGGGCACTAAGTATCTTTAACTGATCATATATATGTAGTTAAAAAATAAAAACACTAAGTCCCAAAACTGCCCACAAAAATACCTAATAATTGGTAAATGCATAACTAAGACTATGATCGACTCGCGTACTATGAGTAGTATCAATAGTAAATTGCTCCATTGTTAAATTTCCCCCAGTCCCTCTACGCCCGCGTCGCGCCCCGATGCGACAAATAGTGCTAAATTGCTAGCGGAAGTGAGCGCATCCATTTTTTCGTCGCAACAGTTAATTGTTTGTCTACGTTTGTCCGACGCGATGGCTTAGGTATCAGTTCACATAACGAGAGTATGTAGCTATGCTTCGTGCGAATTTTTTGAGTGGAGGAATCGCGAGTGCAGCTGCGTACCCATGGACATCTTTTTGTGAGTGTACAAAAGTGAGCCGGTTACTGTCAAACAATTAAAACAGCGCATATTGGACGCTTTTGACGAAGTGAAAAGACAGAAGCGTACTTCGTTAAAAAACAATTTCATAAAACGTGTCCGTCTGTGTATTGACAGTGGTGGTGGACATTTCGAAGGACAATGGAAATACTTTCAAATACTTTTAAGTTTAGTAAATATTACCTACTTAAGTAAATAATAATTTGATGCGGGCGGCTCAAAATCGGTCTGTGTGGAGAACCTTGAGGGAGGCCTATATCCAGCAGTGGACGTCTCTAAGCTGACATGATGATGATGAAATAATATTTGTAAATAGCAGATGATTCTAACTTCATAAATACGCCAAAATTACTGTTTGAAATAGAATTAGTTTTTATTATAAGTCAAATCGATTAGATCGATTGAGTAACATTTTGTTTAGTCTATTGAAAATTTCTGACAATGGTCACACTGAACTGTCACTTCCGTCCTTCCCTTGAAAAATTACCTCGTTGTCGTCTCGTACGTAAAATTATCGCCTTTTGAATTAACGCGAATTGAATTAAATTGAGTAAACCGTCTTGAATGCCGCCTGATCTAGTGCTGGCAACGGTAAATAGTGATAAAAGACATTGTGAACTATTGATTGACATTTGCGAAAATTGTGAATCCGGTATCGACGTCCACGTGCCAACGTGTCTTGAAAACGTCGCGTTTGCAGCTTAATAGCTAAGTATAAGATACTTCATTCATTTATTTTGGCCAATATACTTGTATGAATGTGTCCAATTTAGCTCAAGCCTGACATCAGTAAAGATATCAGGTAAGTGAAATATAATATTGATAGTTGTAATTTGGATTTCAATTCATCACTGTGCAACGCAGTGCATTGTGTCTGGTGCCTTGTCTATCGTGGTCAGGTAGATGTATTACATCTTCCACTGCGCACCCAGAAAATACCTGCCTGGCTGCGGTAATTCTAGACATAATTTTGGTGCAGAGCTGTAGTTGAAATTTAACCGCTGTTGCATTACTGAGTATAAACTCAGATTGGTATGAGCTTGTATCTTATCACCTTGTAGACAGTATTGTAGTGTTTGTCAGGTCAGTTATTGTCTAAAATACATAATATTTAATTGTATAAGTTGACCTAGATAATTTGAAACACATTGTCACATAACCTCAATCAGTAATTGTTGATTTGTATTGTTGAAAAATCTAACTTAAATTTGTTGTTGCATTAATAAGTCAGTTTGTTTGGATACATAACAGCTGTATGTATCAATAAATTTAGTAAATTTAGTTTATTGCATATATTCATAAACATTATAACAACCAACTTGACCTTGCCACTTGGGCGGGTCACATTAATAAACTTTGTTTTGTTATAATATAGATAATATTGCTAGGTAACACATATTCTGTGCTTACTTACTATTGTATATCTCAAATAACACAGCCAGTCTGTCTGTTGCAAATAATTAATTAATTAATTTGAAGTTTCAACTTTTAATTTGTTATAAGTTATAACTTTTGATAACTTTTGTGTTTGTTTCAATATTGAAACTATTAATTTTGTTGGACAGTAGATACCTGTCACTTGCTTGTACCAGCAGTAAACAGGCTAATACTTTGTTGGTTTCAAGGAATTAAGAAAAATTAAGTTTTGATTGTTAATATTATTTATCGCTTGTCCGGGCTCTTTTGAATTTTGATTATGTCAGCTATCAAGGACTTGCGTGCGGCTGCTGGTGCTATTGCATCAGATTTGCGCTGGTTTGCCTCGGCCAGTGCCTTAGTGAACCGGCCTGATCGCCAGCAGGCCTTACTACAAAGGTACGAGCGGATTGACGATCGCCTGGCAAGTGTGGAACAGCAATTCCGCACTTTCAGCACTTGCTGTCTTGAAGTGTCAGTCAATGATTTCACCGCTGACCAGCAAAATAAGGTCAGTGAAGACTATGCCCAGGTCTTAGACCTGTATGATGCTGTCTCCAATACTGCGAGACAACTGGTTGCCGATAGGGAAGGGCAACCCGGCCTGAAGCAGGAGCTTCCTAGGTCAGCACCGGGGCTGGTGAGTAGGCTCCCTACTTTGGACCTCCCCCATTTTGATGGCTGCCTAGGAAGCTACCTGGGCTTCATTAATTTGTTCGACAGCCTGGTCAATGACAGGGTTGCCCTTCGGCCAGCACAAAAATTGGCATATTTAATGTCGGTTCTGGATGGGGAGGCTAAGGGCCTCATCCAGCATCTGCCCGTGTCTGACGAGGCGTACCAGACGGCTCGGGACCTAATCACCCGTAGGTACCATAATAAGCGTGGCCTCGCCGACACGCACATCGAGCAGATTTTGGGTTTGCCGACGCTCACCCGGGTCTCTGGGTTGCGCACCCAACTTTTGAACCCGCTTTTGGTGGCCATCAACGCACTTAAGTGCCTTGACCTGCCCGTGGACCAATGGTCCTATCTATTGGTGCACATTGTGCTGAAGAAGCTGCCTGCCGACCTGAGGTCGCGTTTTGAACAGCGCTTTGGTGGGGATAGCGCGACCCATCTGCCCCCCTTTGCTGACCTGGAGAGGTTCCTGGAGGATGAGTGCCGGGTCTTGGACAACTCCGGTGGTGATACGCCGGCTAAGACGCAGCCGCCCAAGGTCAAGGAGCAGGCTCGCGTTCACACCCAAGCCAGTGTTGACCGGCGCCCTCCTCGCTTTGCAGTCACGCAGAGCCCAGTGGAGTGCTCTTACCGCAAGGTCACGGGGCACAGAACGGCCAGTTGCAGGTCATTTTTGGACCTTCATGTCGCCTCTCGTAGGCGCATCGCGAATGCCCGCCGCCTTTGCTTCTCTTGCTTGGGGTCCCACTACCAGTGAGACTGCCCAAACTCTCGCCCCTGTCCTCACTGTGGAGGACAGCATTTGGACATTCTCTGTATGAATGCCAGAGAGGTTGGCCGCTTGTCCAACCAGCCGACGCCGCGCACGGGCGGGTGTTTTGAAGGTAGCAGCCGAGGCTCACCGGCGCGTAGCCGAGAGTCGCCTCGCTCAATTGATCGCCACTCGCCCCGCTTGGAGAACCGTAGCGTGCGCACGTCTCCTCTCTTTTGCGCACCTGAATGTGCGACCGCGCAACGTCACCAGCACCATGACTGCTGCCCCAGGTATTCCCCTCCTTTGGCGGAGCGTCCCCGCCTTGACTCGCGCCCACCTCGTTTTGGGCGGGTGCGTCACTATGACCCCCCACAGATGGCGCGCGGATCGAGTCATCGCGCTTTTGAGGACTTGAAGCCTCACCCTCGTTTTGACTTGCCTGGTCCTGGCCAACGGTCGCCGCCCAGGCAACAATAGGTCATTGACCCCTGCCCTATAACGCCAACCTCCTCCATTGAGACCGTTATCCTACCAACGGTTGCTGTTAGGGTCTGGGGACCCACGGGGACCTCTGTTGTTGTCCGTGCTATATTGGACACAGGTTCACAAGGTTGCATTGTTTTCACTTATTTGGTAGGGCAGGTTAAAGTAAATATGGGTTTATTTCCAAATTGTATACGGGGCATAGGTGACGTAGCCTTTAATGTTGAAGGGCAAGTTAAGGTTTTGTTTGGCCCTGTTGAATCTTCACACCCGAGGCTTAAAACCTCGGCTATTGTGATGAAGAATATTTTGGGTATGCACCCACAGAAACAGCTACCCGCTGCTGTGGTGAATTTGACATCGTGATTGGAACTGGCAGACCCCAAATTTGACACACCGGGACTAATCGACTTGCTGATTGGCTCTGATGTCCTCGGTGGAATTTTGATTGGTGGGAAAAGGGTTTTGGTGCCAAATGGTTTGACTGCCATCCCGACCATATTTGGATTTGCTTTGATGGGACCTGTACATAGGGACCCCCCTCCACCTGAACTTGATAATTTGTTGGCTGTAGGCTCCGCTCTCTCTGATGCGGTTCAGAGGTTTTGGGAGGTAGAGGAGCCCCCTCAAGCTGCCCGTTTGAATCCAGAACATGAGGAGTGCGAGCTGTTCTTCCAGAACAACACTGGTCGACTCCGTTCTGGTCGGATCATTACGAGGCTACCATTTCTGTCTGTTCGGCCTCCGCTTGGTGAGTCACGACCTTTAGCCGAAAAGAGATTGTTGGCTATGGAGCGTCGCATGGGTCGTTATCCGGAGCTCAGACAGAAGAACATTGAGTTCATTAGAGAATATGAACAATTGGGACGCATGTCTGTGTCAAATTTGGATTGGCGTTCGGTGGAGCATTACTTTCTCCCGCATCATGCGGTATTGAAGCCATCAACTGGCAAGCTGCGCACAGTGTTTGATGGTTCTGCGCAGACTTCAACAGACGTATCCTTGAACCAGTGCTTGCATTCTGGTCCCAAGTTGGTCAAGGACCTTTGTGACGTCATCACCAGCTTCCGACGACATCAGGTTGTCTTTGTAGCCGACATAAAAATGATGTTCAGGCAGACGATTATCCACCCTGATGACCGTCGCTTCCAGCTGATCCTTTGGAGGGAGTCTCCTCGTGATCCCATGGTCGCCTACGAGCCCAACACTAATACGTACGGGTTAAGGTCAAGCCCCTACTTGGCAATACGTTCTCTTTGGGATCTCGCAGACCGCGAAGGCCTACGTTTCCCACGAGCATCTGCCATCTTGAAGGACGATATTTACGTCGATGACATTTGCTCGGGCGCCTCCACAGTGGACGAGGCGATCCTCCTGCGGGACGAATTGATAGGTATTTTGGCCTCCGCTGGTTATGAGTTGCGCAAATGGATTTCCAACTCACCAGCGCTTTTGGAAGGCTTGCCAGAGGATCATCAGCAAGATCCACATCTATTTGAGATTGTTGACAACCCCGCCATGATGGCTGTTCTCGGCGTTCAGTACAGACCAGTCCAAGACCTCTTTACATATAACGTAGACTTGAAATTGCCGTGTTCTTGGACTAAACGTCACGTATTGTCTACTGTCGCCAGAACCTTTGATCTGAACGGTTGGATCTGTCCAATTATATTGTGGGCAAAATGCTTCTTGCAGAAGCTTTGGACAGCAGGATTGACCTGGGACGAACCTCTGCACGGCACTCTTGTTGAGGAATGGACCTCCTTTGTATCCTCGCTTCCTGCCGTCAACGAGATCTCCTTGCCTCGTCCCATCCTTCCTCCCGGGAAGTACAAGGCCACCCTTCACGGGTTTTGTGATGCCTCGGAACGTAGTCACGCGGCCGTGGTGTACTTGCGCACAGTTAGTGCATCAGGTCAGGTGAGGGTTTCCCTGAACATGGCGAAGAGCAAGGTTGCACCCCTTCGGACATCTCTGACCATTCCGAAATTGGAGCTCTCGGGAGCAGCACTACTTGTACGCTTATTGAACCACGTGTCTAACACTTTGGGTAAAAGCATTTGTATTAATGGGACCTACGCCTGGACAGACAGCCAAATTGTTCTTTGTTGGTTGAAGGCTTCTGTTCACACCTTGGAGGTATTTGTCGCTAATCGCCTTTCCCAAATCCAGAAATCCGAAGTCAAACTTGTTTGGAGACACGTGCCAGGTGAGCTCAACCCCGCTGATTGTGCCTCGCGCGGATGCTTGACGCCTAGTTTGATAGGTCATTCGCTGTGGTGGGGTCCGGAATGGTTGAGTCGACCAGAAATTGATTGGCCTCGAACGCCAGTTTTGAATACTTCTAATTTGCCGGGTCTACGAACACTCGCTCTTGAGAAGGTAGAATGCGCCTTCGACCCCGATTTCCTGTTGAATCGTTACAGCTCCCTCGACAAGTTGTTAGGTGTTACTGCTTGGATAAAGCATTTTGTTTTTAATTTTAGGCACCCACAACAGAAACGTCTGACACCGTTTCTCTCACCACAGGAACGACAGGAGTCCCTCACCTTTTGGGTTCGTTCTGTGCAATTGGCGCATTTTGAGAAGAAGATTGCTATCCTTAAGTCAGGGAAATCGAAATTGTCGGGAGCAATATCTAAATTGAACCCCTTTTTGGACGATACGGGTCTCTTGCGCGTTGGAGGGCGTCTCAAGAACGCCAACCTCCCTTATGGAGCACGTCACCCCCTTTTGTTACCTAAGGACGGTCATTTGGTACGCTTGTTGGTAACTGACCGTCACCTTAAAAATTCGCATGCTGGTTGTAATGCTTTGTTGGCCATTTTGCAACGCGAGTTTTGGATCTTGTCTGCCCGAAGAATTATTCGGAGTGTAGTCTTTCGCTGCATCCCTTGCTATAAGCTCAAGGCTTCTACCATGCAGCCCTTGATGGGGGACTTACCGGCAGATCGCGTAACTGAAAGCAGGACGTTTGACGGTGTTGGCACGGACTTCGCTGGTCCCTTCTTGGTGAAAACGTCGACACTTCGAAACAGCAAGACTGTCAAGGCCTACTTGTGCGTTTTTGTTTGTCTTTCCACAAAGGCCGTACACTTAGAACTGGCCTCCTCGCTTACGACCGAGGCGTTTGTAGCCACATTTGACAGATTTGTATCCCGCAGAGGGCTGCCTTCCTTGATCCGTTCTGACTGCGGCACTAACTTCAAGGGCACCTATAATTATTTGAATGATGTTGTTAATTTCCTTGAAACCAACAAGGCTGATATAGGTGATAGGCTTGCCCGACGTGGGATAAATTGGTTGTTTTCCCCACAAAATTGTCCACACTGGGGTGGTATATTTGAGGCCGCCGTAAAATCGGCCAAAACACACTTGCGCAGGACAATCGGTGAGTCTGTCCTTACATCTGAGGAACTCGCAACTGTGTTTTGTAAGAATGAGGCCGTTTTGATTTCTCGGCCATTGTGCCCGATCTCCTCAGATCCGAATGATTTGGAGGCCCTTACGCCGGGCCATTTTTTGATTGGTCGCCTACTTGTCGCCTTGCCTGAGTACCCCTACATTGATACGAGACCTGGTCGTCTCTCGCGTTTTGAATTGGTACGCCAGATTACTCAGAGCTATTGGAAACGCTGGAATTTGGAATATTTGCACATACTCCAGCAACGTGTTAAGTGGACCGACAAGACCGATCCACCCAAGATTGGTGACCTCGTTTTGATCAAGGAGGCTAACCTTCCGCCACTCAGATGGCGCAGGGGGCGCATCCTTCGTTTGGTAACTGGGGCTGATGGAGTTTCCCGATTTGCTGAGGTCTTGGTGGACGGTTCGATTCTGAGGAGAGCGGTCGCAACATTGTCACGTCTACCAACCGATTAGCGGACCGGTAGGCCGGTCCGGGGCGGGTGGATGTTTGAAATAGAATTAGTTTTTATTATAAGTCAAATCGATTAGATCGATTGAGTAACATTTTGTTTAGTCTATTGAAAATTTCTGACAATGGTCACACTGAACTGTCACTTCCGTCCTTTCCTTGAAAAATTACCTCGTTGTCGTCTCGTACGTAAAATTATCGCCTTTTGAATTAACGCGAATTGAATTAAATTGAGTAAACCGTCTTGAATGCCGCCTGATCTAGTGCTGGCAACGGTAAATAGTGATAAAAGACATTGTGAACTATTGATTGACATTTGCGAAAATTGTGAATCCGGTATCGACGTCCACGTGCCAACGTGTCTTGAAAACGTCGCGTTTGCAGCTTAATAGCTAAGTATAAGATACTTCATTCATTTATTTTGGCGAATATACTTGTATGAATGTGTCTAATTTAGCTCAAGCCTGACATCAGTAAAGATATCAGGTAAGTGAAATATAATATTGATAGTTGTAATTTGGATTTCAATTGATCACTGTGCAACGCAGTGCATTGTGTCTGGTGCCTTGTCTATCGTGGTCAGGTAGATGTATTACATCTTCCACTGCGCACCCAGAAAATACCTGCCTGGCTGCGGTAATTCTAGACAATTACTCTTTTCTTTTATTACAGAATACCTTCTTTTATTTTGATATTTGTTTGCTTTCTAATTACATATATACGTATTTAATTACTTGTAAGAAGGTAAATTTTGCCGGTCCTAAGCCCGGATGAAATACGAAGGAGAGGTTGAATTTAGAAAATTAAAAAGTAACTACCTACACTTATAATTTTGCTTCATTTTATTGTCTAAGGCTACCTACATTATAAGTGCGAAGGAAAGAATGCGTATGAGTAGGACGAAAAGTAAGTACTATCAATGAAGTAGTGAATGGATTCTAAAATATGTCTATGATTTAGGTGAGATTTTCTTCAAAAAACAAATGATTATAACTTTGCTATTTATAGATATTATGAAATTCTTACGACACAAATATGATAATAATGTCTTCGCTAAATGTCCTTAAAGCTTTTGTACTAATTAAAAAAAAGTGGTGTATACAACCAAGGTAACATTGCATACAAGTTTATTTAACACTCAAACAGGTTTCAATAGCTATAGCTAACGAATTTCAGGTACAGTTCTCTTAATGTTTCGACCAGTTCACATCGGTTGTGGTCGCGGATTAGCTGACAGCAAACTGTACGTACTGTTAGATCGGGCGACTCAGCACTTATAAAAAAAACAGCACTGAAGGTCACACAACGTTTATTTACTTTAATACAAAGTTACCAAAATTCTACACAAGGTCAATCACACAGTTAAGTAGTACTTGGACTACACTCACAAACTTGGTCGCGAACTTAGATTTCAGCTCGACTGTCCTGCGAAGGACAGGCTGATCCGAAATTATTATTCTGGGTTAAGCAGAACACCAACAAGTTGGGTATTGGTCCTAATGACCAAAATTACAACTGCACTAGAATAATAACTAGCGCGTTTTACTTAAAGACACCGGCTTTTATAGGAAAAATATTGCTGAATTGCACTAAGCTATTGACGTCAATCGGCATAATGCAAGTCGGCAATTTTATATAGGAAATAGGGATGTGACAGTACATTCTATAACATAAATCATGAAAAACTTTATTCAAATCTGTTTCTCTTTGAAATACGACGTATTCTAATACATCTATGCCAAACTATTTCCATAGTTGGCCCCCAAGTTGTGGATGTTTAATTAAACCCGAAGAGAGTACTAACCACAGACCGCTGACGGATTAGGAACTCAATAAAAGGAATTTTTCAGACCTGTGACAGCTCTGCGGCTTTGCGCTCTATATAAACAATATTGCCTACTCTCCAAAATAGTTTGTGTTCGGTCTCTATATGAAAGCTAAATGTCAAAGGCCTCTAGCTCTCTTTATTTAATCCATATCAATATAGAGTACTATTTTTATACAGAGAGGGTTTCCCACGTTATAGTAAAATTCAAGATTTTAATAAAATGTTTGAATAAACCTGTAGCACAAATTCATTACTTCAGGAGAGAGGGTATCGATGAATTAAAATAATTAAGAAATAGAACACCTACACAATAAGAATACTTTTACATTATGTTTTCAATTTTCTTTTTATATTTCTTTTATCTAGCTGGCAACAGTAGGCATGCATTTTCCTTCGAAATAAAAAATGTATTGATTGAACTGATCCCACACGTGGGCTTCATTGGGCTTATGCACTTAAGCTATTGCACTTATGCACTTGGCATAATTTTATAGACCAACGGCAACCCCGGCATTGTATATTAATTTAGCAGTAAATGCTTGTTCAAAGTATTGGTTTGTGAAAACAATCACAATGTAATCTTACACAGAGAATGTATGACAGTAGTGAACTTTCTAAAATTTATTTTTATTTTATGGTCTCACGCCTGTATCCCCGAAGGGGAAGGTAGAAGTGTAAATATAACACCCACATTTCACCATGAATATTTTTGGTCCCACGTAATAGGGGGCGAGCCTATTGCCGTTACCGGGCACATCACCAGACTACGGGTTGCTACTGAGTATACGGAAAATCCCATTAACACTTTTGGCCGACCCGGGAATCGAACCCAGGACCTCCGATCAGCAGTCGCATACGCTATCCACTGGACCACGGAGGCAGACTACAACTTTCTAAAAATAACAACAATAATGCGAATTCCTGGCAGAATTACTTAAGTTTAAAAATAAATTTATAAAAATATTTTTCTAGAGTAGATACTTTAGCTTTGCTTTTCTAGGTTAAACTGTAACACAAGGTGGAAACAGTAAACTGAGCATACATTTTAATACATAAAATCGCGGCGTGCGCGGATTCGTAACATTCCTTAAACTGCTTGAAATTGTCTGTCCGAATACAGTCTTAATTCGGTGGCGTGTTTACGAAAGGAGTGAATCCTAGCGCATATCACGTATACCTACAGCTTTGCCCTGCGTGGGAATAGAACTCGCGATACCTAATCAAGCCGCATCTCACAGGACCAGAAAGCTCATTTAATATAAATCTTATTTACATTTTGTCGTCGAAAGATAAAATTATCTCATGAACACTACCACGACATCGAATAATACCGACATAGAAAACGGTTCATGAGACAGATAAAGACAGTAAATCTCACAGCATATCCCGTTACATAGGCGATTGGACGTAAATTCGTTCAGACATTACTACGTAATAAGACGTAATATACACAAATACTCAAATTCCGCTTTCTTGACTTAAGTAGAATACGATTGTAATTATCTGACATAATGGTAATACATGTTGTACATTTAATTGTCTGTTAAGTTATCTGTAATGTAACTTAATAATTTCGCTCATTAAGCCAGCAATGTATACGCATTGTGAACACCATCATATTAGTGGAAGGAACTACTTGCGTAATATATTCACTTACCTTAAACGAGAGTAGCCTGGTTCATTAAGGAACGAATTCAACTTGTTCAGGTTATGTTAAGCTGCAACGAGTCCCTATAATACTAGCTGAACCTGCGATTATATCTGCGTTTGTAGGGCAACTGCTCCGCATCTCTAGTTCATAGCGTTATGCTATATAGCCTACAGCCTTCCTTGATTAATGGGCTATTCAACAGAAAAATAATTATTCGAATCGAACAAGTAGTTCCAGACTAGCGCACTCAACAAAACTAGCTCTTCGGCTTTATTATAATAATATATTAAATAGGCTAGAAAACTCACGCACGGTTTCATCCCAAACTCAGCAGAGCCCTATGTAACCAAATAACTGATAAGAATCATATTTCAAGCTACACAATTTCAAGAAATGATTGCGGATTATACAAAGGCTAGCAAATGGCACTGCCCTTGACCGACATTCAATTTCCGCCAAATAGTGTCCGCGCCGCCTCCCAAGTCATAACGAGACGTGGCCCGCCAACACCAACGGTGGGCCAATCCCGGGCGGGGTCACGAAAAAGTATGCTACCCGCGAAGCGCGTGACCCCGCCACTACACGGGACCCGCAGGGACACCGCGGTGGTTTTATGTATATGGGGTGTATGCTCCGCTTTTAGGGGAGAGCCTCCACACACCTCCTCCGCCAGTCCTAATTCCGGCCGATCACACTCCGGCTGGGTTAGCGTCGAGTTGAGAAGGCTCATAAGGAGAGTTTCCGCCGTAGTGAACAAAAAAAAGGTATAGGTACAATGGATCGGTAGTCAACGGAATAATTATTTTATTTAAGAGAAATGGGCCTTTTCAGATTGATCTATTAACGTGTGTACTCGTTATGAGACATCTTCAGTACAGTGCTTATTATCAAGCGATTACAACGACTATACTATGTATGTATATTAGTATGCGTTACCTAATGCAATTGTTAGCTAACAAAACTCGCGCTTCAAACTATTTGGCTGTACAGCATTCAACAATGTAAACTTGGTTGGTTGGTCAAAGTAAATATGATAAAGCTCTTTTAGTTCTTGTTATCGTTTATTTAATTAATATTCTGTTTATTTGTTTATGAGATTTTCGTTCTGTTTGCAGTTTTTGTCGTTTATTTGGTTACATATTTGTACCTACTAATAAATCATAATAGTCTAGTTACTCTATTATTATTGTATTTTGTACCCAATTTTAAGACTTATTTAGAACATGCCTTGGATTTTTGTGAATATTTCTGACCATCATGGACCTCTAAGGTAATACACCCTAAGGTAAAATACCCTGTATGTACATATTAGAAGCAGCTCAATTTGTTAAATTATACCCCAGTCGATTTGAAACTGCTAAAAACATATTCATTCGAAACACTAGAAATCCAGACAGAATTGTGTTAAAAAGAGTACCAAGAACGACAATGTACCTGAAAAATGGTATTACTATGTGTGGAAAAATTTACAATGCTGTTCCTCTTAACATAACAAATCTACCATTTAATAAATTCTGCAAAAAAATTAAACAATGGTTGTTAGAAAATAATTTTTATTCTGTCACTGATTTCCTAAATCGCAATAAACAAAATAATGTATGACATCTTTGAAATTAAATTCCTATTGAGACTATTTAAACTATTGAATATTGTTATTAATAATGTATGTATGTGTGTTTTTATTTATTTATTTATTTATTTATACACTGAACTGTGTACAGGTTGACTTAATGCCTTGGGCATTATCCGCCAGTCTACCTTTGAGCGGTGCTGAGAAACGTAGTAGGTGTATTAAATACTTACTATAATTATAATATAGGTATAATAATATAATATAATTCTTAAATAAATATACATGTATACACTATACATACTTATATAAATAAATATATACACATATAATTATACTACCTAAATACGATATATACGATATATAATAAACAATATATACATATAAGAATTAAAGGAAGAATACGTAAAGCCATACACAAATACAATACAGTAGGTACATACAATAGCAAAGTAATAATGTGAGTAGAAATGAAGATACAGATCCTATGACACATCCGCTGGTCTTGCCAACAAAAGCTCCTTTACCTTCGCCTTAAATTTGTACTTCGTTTTGCACGTCCTGATTTCTAGAGGGAGGGCATTCCAGAGGAGAGTGGACTGAACGAGAAAGGAAGAGTGAATAAGAGATGTGTTATGAGAAGGGACAGTAAGAAGAAGATTATTAGACGATCGCAAATTGCGGTCATGGTTGGAACACAGATATTGAAAATGACAGGTTAAATAATTTGGGGATGAAGGAGACATAAGAATAGAAAAGAGGGTAGTGAGAGCACGCAAACTGCGACGATGACGGATAGGGAGCCATTTCAATTGGGAACGGTAAGCAGACACATGGTCATACTTGCGAAGATTGAAAACGAATCGAATCGGTTATTGAGAAGACGGTCGAGTTTGTTGAGAAGATCTGCATTCAGGTCATAGTAGCATACATCACCATAGTCGATTAACGGGAAAATCAAAGTCTGCACAAGCATTGTCTTGGTCTTGGATGGCAGCAAGTTCTTGAGGCGGTAAAGAGTCCGTAGGGTGCCGGTGACCTTTTGACTCACCTGGGTCACTTGAGTTCGCCAATTAAGGGTGGCATCCATATGCAGCCCTAGATTTTTAACAACCGGGTACCAATCTATGGCCGTGCCGTTGTATGTAATGATTGGAAAATGGGTTGTGTCAAATTTTCTTAACAAGCCTTGGCTGCCCAAAATAATGGCCTGACTTTTATTCGGGTTTACAGTCAGCCCGAACCTTGTAGTCCAATCATGTATCTCAGCCAGATCCCTGTTAATCATGTCGATTGCCGTAGACAGCGACTCTACATTTACCTGGGTATATATCTGCAAGTCGTCGGCATACAAATGGTGAGAACACTGAAGATTTTTAGTTATGAGATTTATAAATATGGAAAATAACAAGGGAGAGAGAATACCGCCTTGAGGGACACCAGCTTCAATGTCAGCCCATCTTGAGTAAGACTCATCAAGGTGTACTGACTGCTGACGTCCCCGAAGATATGTTGAGAACCAATCCAGAGCCCCAGGTGAAACCTTAAGATAGGAGAGGACGGATAAAAGGAGGTCGTGACTGACGGTATTGAAGGCATTGGAGAAATCAATTAAAACCAAAATCGTAACTTTAGAGTTTTCAATGCCCTCTCGAATATCGCCAGTCACTTTGAGGAGAGTGGAAGTAGTGCTATGGCCAGGTCTGAATCCAGATTGATATTGACTCAACAGGTTATGACGATGTATAAACCGACTCAACTGTTTATGGACACAGGCTTCTAGCACTTTAGAGAGGAAAGGAAGAATGGATATGGGTCGAAAATGGTTGGGAAGAGAAGGATTGGAGATTTTGGCAAGAGGGATAACGTGGGCTTTGCCCCACAAGGACGGAAAGGAACCAGACTCAAGGGAAAAATTAATGACGTGGGTGATCGCCGGCAGGAGTTGGTCCAAGATGGTAATGACCATACGGCGGCTGATGTTGTCATAACCCACGGCATTAGATTTTATGGAAAGGATTATCCTTTTGATATCACCTGAAGACTCTGGAGAAAATTGTAAAGATTCAATGTCAATTTGGGGTAAATTATTTAAGTAGTTAACTGTCAGACACTTGGTCTGGTGATCCAAAGGAGTGGAAGTGGTGAAATATTGGTTAATATCATCCAAACCAAGTGTCAGACGGAAGTCACACCGTTGCTGCCTACCAATACCAAGAGTTCCAAGGAACTTCCAAATATTGGCAGGCGATGTAGAAGTAATGTTGTTAAGAATGTGTCGGCGTTTGGCATTTCGCACCATCTGATTACACCGATTCCTTGCAGATTTGAAAAGCACCCAGTTTTCCTCGCACCGGTCCCGTTTATATCTCCTAAACGCCCGATCCCTACGGCGCATTGCCATTCGAACACCCGCTGTAAGCCAGGGTGCTGGGGGATGCTTTAGTTTCACGCGCCTTACCGGTGCATGTACATCGTATAGACGACAAATAGTGCTGTTGAAAACATTTACTTTATCATCTACAGTGGAGGCAGAAAACATGTTGTCCCAATTCAGCTTTGAAGCATCCTGACCGAGTTTAGTAACATCCATACGACCAAAACAACGCATGTACCGGACTTTAGGAGGGGATTTAGGAGGTTTTAAGCGGTAAGTAAGGAAAATAAGGTCATGGCGGGAAAAACCAGGAGCAGGATGTTGACCGTGAGATGTCACTAGGGAAGGATTGGACGTAAGGATCAAGTCAAGCCACGTGTCCACCCCATTGCTATTGTGATGTGTGGCCTGTAATGGCATAACGTGGAGGCTGGCTGACTCGATAATGTCAAGGAGTTTACTGGAACGACTAGAGGAAGGAGAAAGGAGATCGGTGTTAAAATCGCCCATGATGACGTGATGTTCATACTGTGACCCTATAGATTCCAGAATCGGTTCGAGACTGGAGAAATAATCGACAGTAGGGGGACAATAGACGACGCCAAGAACAGCTTTCGCTCCCCTGACGTCAACCTCAAGGAATAAGTACTCCGCAGGCGAAGAGGCGGGATTAGAAGATTCAAGGATTTTAAAAGGAAAAGTACTGCGGAGATAGACTGCAACCCCACCACCTCTCCTCCCAACTCGGTCATTCCGTATTAGAATGAAGCCGGGGAGGGAGAAAGAAGTTGAAAGAAGAGTAGGTTTCAGCCAACTCTCCGAAATCAGGACGGCATGTACATTGACATCCGCCACAAGATCCAGTAAGTCACTGAAGTGGCTCGGTATACTTTGAGCATTTAGGTGACAAATGTTCAGCGTCATTCGAGATTGTTGGGTAAACGAAAGTCTTAAACAATCACTCAAGGCACCATCAGCAGAAGAGAAACTATCATTGTCGGAAGAAGCGGCTGTTTCGTCGGCAGACCAATACGTATCATCAATGGCATTCTTAGATAAAATATAAAAATAAATATAAATATATAAATATAAATAACCGAAATATCAAGAATTAAACTACCTTAATAATACTTCAATACAATACGAGTAACCCAGCACCACCCGCCAGCTTACAAAAACAAAAAAATATTGAATGCTGTTTCCGAACGCAACAATAATTTCTATTTGACATTTACAAATACAATTGACAACGTCACTTTGACAGCCAATAATTTACCGTGCGGTGAAATAAAATAATTATTACTTATGTTATCAACTTACCAATAACAAAGAAACAAGAAAGTGGGTAACGGAAATAATAAGAAGAAACAGCATAATAAACTACAGTAGACAGAAAATATAAAGAAAGAGGAAGTCTCGAGATAAGAGTAGTTGTAAACATTAAATGATAGCTATTTACGTGACTTGTTGACATTCTTGCCCTGAGATGAGGAGCCACTTGCAGACTTAGCGTGCTTCTGGGTCAAAGAGTTCAGTTCATCTGCGTGGAACACTTTGTGACGAACTCCATCGGGCGCCTTCACTATGATCACGCCGTCCTGCGTCCAGCAAGCCCGCATACCAAAGTGCTGGCGGGCTTTAGCGAAAATGGCCTGTCTAGATTTTGTCAGGAATTCCTTCACTGAGACGGATGTACCCTTCAATTTCGCCTTAGCCCTCCAGACTGAAGATCTTTGGTCCACTCCTGCAAACCAGACTAAGATTGGCCGGTGGTGACCATCATTAGACAACCCAATCCTGTGACATGAATGTATAGAGTCCATGGCTATGCTCGGCAGCTCCATCTTCTGAACAATCTTGAACACAGATGACCTGCAGTCTTCCTTCTCAGCCTCAGGAATGCCGAGAAAAGGGAGAGCTTTGCGCCTGTGCCTTGTCTCCATGGCATCAATGCTATGAGCGCGTTCATTGATTTGTTTGCGCAGCAGACTGAGCATTGCAAACATTAGCTCTCGGAATGTGCGAAACTCTTCAGCAATTTTTGCCACAGTGTCCTTGGCCGGACCTCCCTGCAGCTGCGCTTCTAACTCCGCCATCCTTTTGGAAAAGGACTCCTCCAGGTTGTCTTGTGCCATCTTAATATCAGCCAACTGAGACATTCCGGTAGTGTTGTGCTTGTGAGGTGTAAAACTCCAGTGAGTGTGTAGCGCTGGTAGGTGGTGTGACTTGCGGAATTGCAGTTACATACAAGTAGGTATGTGTATCTTGTACCAACGTTAGTACAGACTATTTATGCTTTATAAAACTTGGTGTGATAGTATAAAATGTTTAAATATGTTTTAAAGCAATTAAATTTAAATTTTATAATTCAGACTATATATGTTTTCATGATTGATTGTATTGACTTATATTTATATTTGACATTGACTATAATTTTTTTATTTAATTGATTTAATTCAAAAGCTGTAAAATGTATGTTATGCATGTTTTGCATGTCGCTAAGCGACAAAATGTACTGGCTCTATGTACCATTTTGCTCCATCTCCTTTGTACCTACATTTTATGCAAATAAAGAATATTATTATTATTCCTTTATTTATTTTTCTTCAGATTTCATTTACATTTTTAAATATACAATAAAAAATAACATACATTTAAAAATATAAAAAAACCGTGGGATCCCACCAGCAACGGGCACAGGGTCCAAGCTGTCGGTGGTTAGGGCTCCAGAGACAGGAACTTCCTCACAATACGTGCCGTGTCGAGAAGTACTGCCTTTTGCATCAGGCCCTTGACCCAAGCACCCAACGCGAGCCTCTTAAGGTGACGATCGAGGCTCTTGGCTATTAGGCCATTAACCGTTACAACTATCGGCACAATAATTGCCGAGTCCACATCCCACATGTCGACAATCTCGTGAGCCAAGTCCAGATATTTAATCTGTTTGTCTTTCTCGGCTTTCACGAGATTCTCGTCATGAGGAATGGTGACATCAACAATTATTGCGAGGCGCTCTGATCGATCTATCACCACAATATCAGGTTTGTTGGCTACAACAGTCCTGTCTGTGACGATAGATCGATCCCAGTACAATGTGGCATGGCCATTTTCGAGAACTGGCTCTGCCACATACCTGTAGTACGGTACCTCGATGTCTACAAGTTTGTATTTCAGAGCAAGTTGCTGGTGAATGATTCTGGCCACTTGGTTATGTCTGTGCAAGTACTCGCCGTTAGCAAGACGTGAACAACCGGAAACAATATGCCTGAGGGATTCACCGGGCTGGTGACAGGCACGGCAAATATCACTAGTGCCATCCCTCAGGATATATTTCCGGTAGTTATTCGTCTTGATAACTTCGTCAGCAATTGCACAAACAAACCCTTCGGTTTCCCCAAAGAGGTCACCGAAGCGTAGCCAGTTCACCGAGGCCAATAGGTCTACATCGGGTCCATACAGGGCCCGATGGAACCTGCCATGAAGCTCCTTGCTCTGCCATACACGCTTGCGCTCATCAGTACTGAGTACTACAGGTATGCGCCAGTTCTCCTTAGCCAACTTGAGCGGGGTGAGTCCATTGTCCACTGCGACAACATCTCGATGCATGTCGTCGTTCGCCCGGAGAAAATATTCTCTGAGATTGCACACCTCGCGGTTGTGTAGGGTCTTGATACTTAGAAAGCCACGATCCCCACACTTCCGCGGGATGTACAACCTCATCACGGATGAACGAAGATGATGCATACGATATGCCGTCAACAATGTGCGGACTCTTCTGTCCAGGGCGTCCAATTCAGACTGAGTCCACTTGAGTATGCCAAAGGAGTATACAAGAAGTGGCATGACCCAACTGTTGCAAGCACGAACCTTGTTGCCACCTGATAAAAGGCTTTTTAATACTTTTTTCAGGCGGCCAAAGAAACGCTCTTGCAACGATTGCTTCATGTCAGCTTCATTGATACTTAAAGCCTGTGACATACCCAAGTACTTATAGGTATCGGTTAAGAGAAGCGATCTTAGGTTAATGGAATCTGAGAGTTGGATCCCCTCAGATTCCACCATCCTGCCCTGCTTCACATGAATGACAGCACATTTATCCACACCGAACTCCATATTGATAGACTTACTAAAGTTTTGGGTTACGTTTAGTAAATCTAGCAATTGGACATCAGATTGGGCAAATAACTTCAGGTCATCCACGAATAACAGGTGGGATACTACCTGACCGCCTCTCTGTAACCTGTAGCCTAACCTTGAACCCTCCAGTAATGTACTGAGAGGGTTCATGGCTAGGCGAAACCAAAGGGGACTCAGACTGTCGTCCTGAAAAATTCCCCGCTCAATTTTAATACGTTCGCCGTCCTCCTGGATCCTTCGGCATCCTGGATAGCAAAGAATCGTATTCCATTGCCCCATACATGACTTTAAGAAGGTGCGTAGAGTAGTATTTACTTTATACAACTCTAGCACCCTCAAAAGCCATGTATGCGGCACGGAGTCATACGCCTTCTTATAATCTATCCAACATGCCGCCAGATCCTTTCGGTTACGGCGAACTTGTTGGCTAATGGCCATGTCAATGAGGAGGAGCTCCTTAGTACCGCGAGCACCCTTCCTACATCCATTCTGAGAGGCTGACATAATAGAATTGTCTTCAACATGTTTAGCTATTTTAGCTCTCAGAATAGATGTAAGAAGTTTATAGACCGATGGTAGACATGTTATCGGTCTATAATTGCCGGGCTCGCTAGTACTGCCTGTCTTGTGGAGCAGGTGGGTAATTCCAGCCATCATAAATGATGGCAACGACCCAGATTCTACAGCTGATTGGAATTGAGATGCCAAGCGTTCATGCGAACTACGTAGCCACTTCAGCCAGAAATTGTGCAGCCCGTCCAAGCCTGGAGATTTCCAATTAGATAATGGACGGACTGCTTGTGCAACATCCTGGCTAGAAATGGCCACGCATTCCATTTCAGGAATATGTTCGCATAAACGTTCGAAATCAAAATCAAAATCAAAATCAAAATCATTTATTCATCTAGGCCACTAAGTGACGCTTATGAACGTCAAAATTTAAGTTAATTACTTAATGATTCTACATTTACATTTACTGCCACGTTCGCAATGCAATAGGTAGAACCACGAGAAAGAACGGGCAATAAAACTCATGGCCACTCTTTTCAAACAAATATAATGGTGGTACATTTTATTTATGTAAGGAGCTGCAACTGTTTCACATTGTAAACATCTACTAGTAAAATTTTTAGTAGCTATTGATATCATACTCAAGCAGTAAATGATGTTCATATGGTAAGCCTCCCAAAGTAAATATGGTGAAACAGGAGCATCCACTTACGTCTTTTTAATGTAGGCAACTCGCGAACATGGTCAGAACTATGGTAGAAGTGAATGAAGCAGAAAGTAACGGTATTATGAAACCAAAGCAATCGACAACCTATTAGTTAGCCCATGACCACGAGTTACCCACATTTTACAAATCCGCAAAGTTATAATGAAAGTGTGGAACATGAATGCAAAATATAGTATGAAATGAGAATATCGTAATTAACTACACTATAAAATAAAACTACTAATTATTGACCTAGTCAAAAGCGAAGAACTACTTCCAAGCGCTCCTGTCATCAAAATAATCCTTCAAACTGTAATATGCCTTATTTATAAGATTCTTTTTAACTTCTGCCTGAAACGAACTTAATGGCAAGTCTAAAATATAAGTTGGTAATTTATTGTATATGCGAATACTGAGCCCAATAAAAGAGCTATGCGTTTTGTGCAAACGAAAATACGGAACACATAATTTATGTCTATTTCTAGTATTGATATTGTGTCTGTCACTATTCATTTTATAAGAATTTATGTTTAGTCTTACATGCATAACACTGGCATAAATATATTGTGACGCTACAGTAAGAATACCAATAGTTTTAAATTTTTCTTTGAGTGAGACTCTTGTCTTTAACTGGTAAATGGCCCTAACTGCCCGTTTCTGCAGTATAAAAATATTTTGGATATCAGCAGCTCTACCCCATAACAATATGCCATATGACATAACACTATGAAAATAACTAAAATAAACCAATCTAGCCGTATCGACATCGGTCAACCTACGAACCTTCTTAACGGCATAAGCAGCTGAGCTAAGTTTCCCTGAGAGATATGTAACATGCGCACCCCATTGTAACTTCGAATCAAGTGTTAATCCTAGAAATAATGTGGATTCAGTTGTTTCGAGTACATCGTCATTTAAAACTATGTTAGGACCAAGGTTTCTGACATTAGGCAGAGCAAACTTAACACATTTTGTTTTTTTGGCGTTCAGTACTAGATTGTTTACATTAAACCATTTAGTCACTTGAATGAGTGCACTGTTTATTTCGTTAAAGTGTTCCTTATTTCTATCTTCTTTAAATATCAAAGAAGTATCGTCAGCAAAGAGTACAACGTCACAAATGTTTCTCAAGTAAAAAGGTAAATCGTTTATGTAAACAAGAAACAAGAAAGGCCCTAGGATGCTGCCCTGTGGCACTCCTAAATCAACAGGTAAGCCACTGGATTTTGAGCCATTTATTTCAACACATTGGATCCTGTCACTTAAGTACGACTTAATGACATCCAATGCTTTAGTCTGGACGCCGTAATGTCTAAGCTTGCACAAGAGCGTTTCATGGCAGACACAATCGAATGCTTTCGAAAGGTCGCAGAACACACCAACAGCATTTTGGGAATTTTCCCAAGCACTGTAGATATGTTTGAGTAACGCTACTCCTGCATCTGTTGTCGAAAGACCCTTGGTAAAACCATATTGCTCACCATGAAGGAGGCTGTTTTGATTAAAATGTCTTAGTAGTTGCTTGAGTATGATCTTTTCAAAAATCTTACTAAAAGCAGGTAGTATCGATATTGGCCTATAATTACTAGGATCAGTCTTATTGCCGGATTTGAACAGAGGTATTATTCTACTATGTTTCATAAGATCTGGAAAACTGCCAGATTTAATACACTTATTGAATAAGTTGCTTAAATAAGGAGCCACTACATCAATTATACTTGTCAAAACCTTAACAGAAATGCCCCAGAGATCACCTGTATTTTTAGACTCTAAAGACTTAAAAGTATTTATAATATCGGTAGAACTAATACTATGAAATTTAAATATTACTTCACATTTTCCTACACTAGACTCTAATAGGTTTTCTGCGACTATAGCTGATGATTTTAATTCTCTAGTAGTAGTAAGTGGTATGCTAGCAAAAAAGTTATTAAATGTGTGTGCGACTTCTTCGTCATTATGAATTAATTTATCATTATCAAGAAGACTAAAACTATTACTTCTTAATGTTGTCTTACCTGTTGTTTCATTAATAGCTCGCCAGGTTGCCTTAACTTTATTCGAAGATTGTTTAATTTTATTCCTAACGAATATAGCTTTAGCTGTATTGCACACTCTTTTAAATATTTTAGAATAATTCCTAACATACTCAGTGAAGTTTAAATCAGAATTGTATTTTTTCATACCATACAACTCATACATTTTTGCTCTGCTTTTGTAAATACCCGCAGTAGCCCACTCATTAAAAGCTCGAGATTCCTTAATTACTTTCTTCTTAGTCTTAAAAGTATTCTGAAACGTGTTATTAACTATATTAAATAAATTGTTAAAATTCTTATTTGGCGAATCTATTTCTATTAAGTCAGGATTCATAGTATTCATTCCAATCAATACTTTATTCCGGAATTCATTAAACTTATGCCTAGGTAATGGCCTAACCAACACTCTCTGTACGATGCTATCATTGTAATATGGAAACCTAGCTAATTGACCACAGTGATCCGAAGTTAATTCAGAAGTAACTACTCTATCTGAAACTATACAATTACTAAATATGTTATCAAGACAGGTTAAAGATGTTGCTGTGATTCTAGTTGGTTCAAGAAATAAATTTTTCAAATTAAATGATCTAAAAAGGTTTAAAAATCTACAAGTCATTATTGAATTTTCAAGAATGTTAACATTAAAATCACCACAAACTATAATCCCTTTCTTATTGCTCCTAATTTTACTAATTGCATCTTCCATAACAGATTCAAACAAATTAAAGTCACTTAATGGAGGACGATATACACATATAATAATATGCTGCTCAAGCTCAATGCATGACAGTTCCACCGTGCGTTCTCTAGACAAGCTAGCTATGTCTTTCCGTTCTTTACATGTTAAACTGTTTGAGACAATATTTCGACATCTTGCATCCAATCACCTTCAGTATGACCAATGGGCGTCGACCAGATGCTACGCCAAAACATGGCTGTGGCGTTCGCATCCGGCCGCTGCACATTAGTCACACTTTGATCTGGTCGCTCCCAGCTTCTGTATACCCACCTCTGATCCCTCTGGAATGTACGATTAATGACGTACCGGTCCACACGTTTTTTAAATCTACGTATTCGGTTTGCCCATGCATAGACTTTCTGTTTTAGGTAGTCAATGCGCTCTGTGACCCGGGCTATATAATCTTGAGGACTAATATTAGTCCCCGAAAAAGCCCGTTTCACAAAGCGCATTACCCTAGGGCGTGTATTCCCATCCCTAAAACAGATCAGCTTGCCAATAAGTGCCCTTGCCTCGGCAATATGTCGCTCAATCCTATACTGCCACGCCGGTACAGCAGACCTTTGTCGTACAACGGTATCAGTTTCAAGAAACTTGACACCAACTATACGACAAGCTGCCACGGCGGTACAGTACAAGATTGAGTGTGTATCACCGAGATCCTCACTATTATCTAAATAATTTGATAATAACGAGTCAAGAGCACTTACCAGCGCTATATTTCGCCTATTCATAGGCAACCGCGGTAGGCGAGGCCTAATAGATGATGGCGTGTACCGGTAGTCCCTAATCGCACATTCCAAAGCGTCCTTGACCTCCTCATTGCACTGGGTACTTACATCATCAGCCATGTCATGCTCCTCCCTGACGGCGCTGCCGCCCATTGGCGGTGCGCTCGGTGTCGGTGTTAGTGTGGGCCGCACGGGATTGGCATGGCTCGAAGGTAAGTACTCTGAGCGAATCCTATCAAGCACGGCGTTATCCACCTTGCCACTGCGCTGGATAACCCGTACCTGATCCGATAGTCGTTGAGCCGTGACGTTGATGCTTGGTTCCAAGGCCTGAAACATAGACAGCATGCGACTACGGTACGCAGTGAGGTTAGTGCCCCCCTCTGTCGCCCCAAAATATGCGCGCATGACTTGTTCGTTTATGGATGACGTCCACTTCATGCGCTGCACATTACCACCAGCAGCGGGGACCCTGTTTGGGGCCGGTGGGCCCCGAGGTCCTAAGCACGCTGGTGGCCGGCCTCTCCCACGCCGCCGCGCAGGTGACGGTGTCGACGGCGGAGAGAAATACTCGTCGCTGGAGCTCGACGCAACTACAGCTGTCGACGTTACTGGTGCAGGTTCCGACGGCTGCGAGGCGGAGCTGAGCGACGAGTCCGGAGGTGTTGGGCGTGCTCTTCGTTTCCTGGCTCTCGTCAACATGCTAATGTGTTTTTATCTTCATTTTTAGGGTTCCGTACCTCGAAAGGAAAAAACGGAACCCTTATAGGATCACTTTGTTGTCCGTCCGTCTGTCAAGACGCTTTTTCTCAGGAATGCGTGAAGATATCAAACTGAAATTTATACTAAATACTCGAATCTACGGTTCCATGGAGCTGTAAAAAAATCAAACTTCTAATCCAACGCAATCAAAAGATACACCCGTATATGCTGCAAATTGCAGCATATTTTCAAACTCGCATTGGAATCAAAACCTACAGGGTACTTCCCGTGAACTCAGAATCTTGAAATTTGGTACGAAGCAACGTCTTATATCACTCATAAAGGAAAAATTGCGAAAACCGTAAATTTTTAGTTACAGCATATAAAAAAATATTTTTAATAAATTTAAAGTTACTACCCCTTTCTCTTGAACGCGTGGTGGTATTAAAATGAAATTCATATCAAATACTCAGGTATATAACACCGTAAGGCTGCAACAAAATCAAGCTTCTATGTAAACGCAATCAAAAGAAAGAGCAATGTAAGCATATTTTCAAACTCGCGCCTACTTGCAAGTGAATCAAAACCTACACGGTACTTCTCGTAAACTCAGAATGTTGAAATTTGGTACGAAGTACTGCCTTATATCACATATGAAGGAAAAATTGCGAAAACCGTAATTTCTTAGTTTCAGCATATAAAAAAATATTTTTAATAAATTTAAAGTTACTACCCTTTTCTCTTGAACGCGTGGAGGTATTAAATTGAAATTCATATCAAATACTCAAGTATATAACACCGTTAGGCTGCAACAAAATCAAGCTTCTATATAAACACAATCAAAAGAAAGAGCAATATAAGCATATTTTCAAACTCGCGTCTATTGGCAAGTGAATCAAAACCTACAGGGTACTTTCCGTGACCTCAGAATCTTGAAATTTGGTACGAAGCAACGCCTTATAGCACATATAAAGGAAAAATTGCGAAAACTATAAATTTTTTGTTACATCATATAAGAAAAATATTTTTAATAAATTTAAAGTTACTACCCCTTTCTCTTGAACGCGAAGAGGTATTAAATTGAAATTCATATCAAATACTCAGGTATATAACACCGTCAGGCTGTAACAAAATCAAACTTCTATGTATACGCAATCAAAAGAAAAAGCAATATAATCATATTTTCAAACTCGCGACTACTCGCAAGGGAATCAAAACCTACAGGGTACTTCCCGTGAACTCAAAATCTTGAAAGTTGGTACGAAGCAACGTCTTATATCACTTATAAATGAAAAATTGCGAAAACCGTTATTTTTAGTTACAGCATATAAAAAAATATTTTTATTAATTTAAAGTTACTACCCCTTTCTTTCTCTTGAACGCTTAGAGGTATTAAATTGAAATTCATATCAAATACTCAGGTATATAACACCGTTAGGCTGTAACAAAATCAAACTGCTAGGTATGTCTACGCAATCAAAAGAAAGAGCAATATAATCATATTTTCAAACTCGCGACTACTCGCAAGGGAATCAAAACCTACAGGGTACTTCCCGTGAACTCAAAATCTTGAAAGTTGGTACGAAGCAACGTCTTATAGCCCAGATAAAGGATGCGGAAGGCTGAGGACCGTGTGCTGTGGTGCGTGTTGGGAGAGGCCTATGTCCAGCAGTGGACTGCGATAGGCTGATTGAGATTGAGATTTCAAATAATTACATAGTCTTCAAACTTTTTTGCTAATTATTCTGTACTTTATTAGTATTTTTGTAACAGATGTCTAATAGTCACTAAAAACTTTGTAAATCAATAACTTTGATAAAAAATCTTACCATCATTCATCAGCAGACTTTTGCAAGGCTGCTGCAAGGCTGGTATAGGTATTTAAGTTATATTATAAAATAAGCGATATATGTTAATACAAAATAAAGGATGACTGATTACAAACGACAAAGACCCCTTTTTCTTTAATTTATGCTCCTACAGCTTTCCATACTGTAATGTTATAGATTTCATTTGGCAATAAAAATACCATAACTATGACTGGTGAACTTTTACTTATATGCCTACAGGTTTGTACGGAACCCTCGGTGCGCGAGTCCGACTCGCACTTGACCGGTTTTTTGTAAATATATTTATTGTTTGATCTGTCATAATGTTAAGCGTGACGGCTGTCATTGTATGAAATGTTCACTATTTCTGTATTTATGTTGTTTTTACCAGGTATTTTCTTGCTTTACTTGTGTTTTCTATTATAATTTAGATTATATATACTATTGCACTATGGATGAGAGGATATTTGTAAAATATTAATATTAAAAAAGAATTGGAGGAATTAACACGTTGACAGTTTTGGTGTTGCCAGACGTATTCGTATTATTATTATTATTATTACAGTCACTCTTAATTAGACGATCGACGACGCGTGACTTATTAGTCGTTACATTTGAAGAATGCCTTTGGATTTTTCATTTTAGTGACCATTTATAGACCAAACTTAGGAGCTGTGCTTTGATAGCTGCCTAAAGAGCATACTATAGGCAGGCCAGACATTTCCTGTCCTTCATTTTTGGTCTCGTGGTGAAACTTGAGACTTGATTTTAAGGCTGGCGGAGGATGTGTGTCTAACAGACTCTCTCATACAGGTATTCGGGAACACTGAAAACTGTGTTTCGACGTCCTGTATGGACGGGGTCACTTGAATCGCGGCTAGCATACTTTACTACCGACACAGTAATCAAAGTAGGTAAACTAGCAACAAAACACTAACAACAAAATATAAAATTTTAATACAGTCCATCCTTCATCCCTTTATTTATTATTCAAACGGCTTTCAAAAGGATCGTCTACCTTCGATAAATGATAAAATCTCGCTGAAGCGTTTCACGTTGATGAAATGCAAATCAACTAACACTTAACTAACTATACAACACTTGTTATCTTTTCAGAACCAGTGTAATGTATCCATCACGTCATCGATAATAGTTTACCTAGGTCCGAAATAATCTATATACAGATGTGAATCGAACTGAATAATAGGTACGTTTTCCTAAAAATAAATCGGCCATTTCGTAAATGTGTGAAGTCTATGTAGCAGTGAATTTTTCTTTTAACTTCGTTTTATATACTTACCACTATTTAATATTATTTACACACAATACTTCGGTTTATTTGCTAGAGAACGTGGAGATACCTTATATTTGAAGCTATATTTTTGTAGTGATACCTACTTATATCTAGATTTTACACCAATAAACAAGTTATACTGCCAATGTTGTTTGCAATGATTTGGTAGCATTCGTCAGTATCTAACGAATGTCTTACTGTGTAAATATTTTTTTTATTTGTATCTTTACAAATCAATTTATAATGCACGAAATACATATATAGGTAACACTGTAATATCGGTCAAGTGATACACAAGTGTAAAATAGCAGCAGCTTAAACAATAAAAATACCCTAGAGGTTTTCACACAAACACTTCCAAAATACTCGTAATATTGAAAATAATTCAATACATAAAATAACCATTATATTTGTTGCTCCTCGTAATTCCAAAGCTTATTCACAGCCATTGACCAGGAATGTGATCTACAGTGTAATCAACCACACAAACATACATTAATTCAAATTATTTATTAAGCGTTACAACATGGCGTAGTGATTAATACTACTATAAACCACATCAAACGGCGTATAATGAAATCAACAGTATATAGGGAGACTAATTTAATTAGTAGTATTTGCCACGAACATGTTTTCATTTCGAATGTGTTAGACGTTTTGTATTGATAAATTAACAGTTGCTACTCTTCGTTCGGATGGCTGTTCATCTGCTCATTTGTTTGCTGAATGATGAAACACATAACAACATTTTATTTATATGTGTAAGTTAACGTAATTATTGTGGAGAAAAGAGGTGTAGTGTTTCTCTAATAAAAGAGAGGATGCTCTTTTCCTAAAGAGTCGCGGTCTGACGGGTGTTGTTGAGAACTAGTTTATACAGACTATTGAAGATTTTGAATCGCGCTATTAGATGTGTAACTTCTAATACCGCGATTCAAGACCGTCAGCCGTCGTAATTCCATCGATGTCGCCATTTCACGACAGATGGCATGTTAAATCAGTCTCTATTTTTAAATTCTCAAAAACTTTAAGTATATTTTATGCAGACTTTAGTATTTATAATAGGCTAGTTGACATAAAAATTAAATAAGTCCAACCTTTAGATTATTCAAAAATATGGGAGACATATTTTTTTATTTGTAAATTAAACCAAAAATGACCAAGAAATAGCTCATTAAAGTTACGTATAACGTCACACCGTACTGCATTATTTTGCACGGGGTGACGACACATGTAACTTTAATGGGCTATATCTTTGTTATTTTTCATTTAATCGAAAAAAGAAATAATACGTATCCAATATTTTTTATAATCTAAAGTACGGACTAAATAAAATGTAATTATTTTGACCCTGGAAACTACCCTATTAAGAACAGAGCATTTCCGTAAAACAATGGCATGAAAGCCCAAATATGTCGTCTAAAAAATCACTAACAAAACAGAGGCAGTATCTTAGTTCGGTTAGACGAGACGGAGGGAAGAGTCTCTGAGCAAAAAATTGTAAAGTATTCACGGGAAGACACTGATAAATTACCCCGTGTTTTACAGACACATCTGACGATTTATTACGTCGCCCACATATAAATATACGCCATAAATTCGTAAATATACGCTAACATCGAACGTATGGAAGGAAGAAAAGATCGATTGCCGTGGAACAAGTCACGGGAAATGTTTTATTTTACGTGATTTTGGTAACATTTGACGTGATTTTTTACAGCTGATTTATGAGGTCGTTGTACTTTGAAATTGATGATGAGGTATGTTAGCTGTTTTACTTTATAACGATAGTGTATAAATGTACCTAAACAGCAGCGAAAGGCTAGTGGAGAGACCAACAGACTATTACGCAGTCGGTATCGAGTTATAATCCACAGCGCACACCAATGAGTTTTCGAAGTGTGTATTTAATTGTTAATTATCGCTTGCTTAACGGTGAAGGAAAACATCGTGAGGAAACCTGCATGTCTGAGAGTTCTCCATAATATTCTCGAAAGACATATGAAGTCTGCCAACCCGCACTTGGCCAGGTTGATGGACTATAGCCTTACCCTTCTCATAATGAGAAGAGGCCCGTGCCCAGTAGTGGGACAGTATATATACAGGGCTGATGATGATGATGATACATGTAGCACACATGTACGATGATCGGCTCCTGGAGCCTGGTTTCGTACAACTGCACGTGTCTCTTTGGATAAAATCGATTAGAAGTATTCATGTAGTTAATTTTGACTTCATTAATCATAATTATTTTTTACTGCATTTTATGGATTTTTTTTGCACAAGGGTGATATGATCCGCGGTACTACGGTAACACGGAGATTATATTTTTTTGTCTTATGAAAGTAGATCGCATTGTAATGAAAGGCAAAGTCCAAATATTTGCTGAATGGTATTTAATGTTATAGTAGGTATTAGTTTTTAAGGTTCCGTACCTAAAAAGTAAAAAACTATTACTAAGCCTCCGCTGTTCGTCTGTCTGTCTGTCACCAGGCTGTATCTCATTAATAGTAATCGGTAGAAAGCTGAAATTTTCACAAATTATGTTTTTCGGTTGCCACTATAACAACAAATACTAAAAATAAGAAATAAAAATATATTAAGGGGGGGGGGCTCCCATACAAAAAAAACGTGTTTTTTTTCGTATTTTTTGCTTAAAATTACTAACTGTAACAGGTAGACGCTTTAAATTTTCACAGAATATGTAGTTGTATATTACCTTTCAAAATATATATAATTATATATAATATATAATATAATTATATTATACACCGCTATTTTTTAATTAGTACAAAAACTTTAAGGACAGATTAGCGAAGATATTATTATCATATATGTGACGTAAGAATTTCATAATATCAATAAAGAGCAAAGTTATTATCATTTGTTTATTGTAGAAAATCTCACTTAAATCATAGTCATATTTTACAATCCATTCACTAATTAATTGATAATATTCCATCCTGCTCATACGCATTCTCTCTGTCGCACTTATGATGTAGGTAGCCATACAAAATAACGGTGTATATAATTTATTTAATTATATTATATATAATTATAATTAAATAAACAAAAAGTAAATAATAAAGGGGGGCTCCCATACAACAAATGTAATTTTTAAGCAATTTGTTACTCGATCTTAATAAACAGGTAGAAACTTAAAAAGTGTTTAAGCTCATATCAGCGGGGCGTTTCGAGGCAGTTTTAGGTATTGCGCAACAAAATGCTGGAATAATCTGCCAACACCAATACGTAGTTTAAAAGGTGCAGAGAATTTTAAATTAAAACTAAAAGTAATGCTTTTAAATGAACAAATAAACAGCACTTGGCTGCAATATACTTAAATATGTGCGCAACAGAACTACATACATTACATACATACATAGACTCACGCCTGTTTCCCCGAAGGGGTAGGCTGAGGCATATTAAACGCCCACTCAATTAACCCAACTCAATAAATAAAAGGCAAAAGAGTTAAAATAGGTAATTATCTAATTACATGTCTAATAACCTTTTATATTACATGTCTAATAAGCTTTTTTATTTGCTTGTTAATATGTATTAATTTTATCCCATTGCCCTCTTTACAGGCCTATTTTAATTATGTTATTTTAATAATATCTGTTGACCTATTTTATTTTATTGTGAAATTTTATTACTGACATACTTGCTTAATATAATTATATCCATTTGTACTTATGAATTTTCAGTTACTTATGAATTGCCCTCTTTACAGGCCTATTTTAACTATATTATTTTAATCATATCTGTTGACCTATTTTATTTTGAATTTTTTTTACTGACATAGTTTCCTACTTACTTTATATAATTATATCCATCCATCTGATTGCATAAATAAGTACCAACTGACTGTAGAACTAGTAAGCCCACTAGCCCTTCAGAGGCCTCAGCTGAAAAGCAGGGTTGCAAATTTTTATTTTGCAACATAATACTGAGCTGTTGGCCTATTTGCCACACAATATTATACCGAACCAAGCCATACTCTCTTGCTTTTTAATGATCTTGTTTTGTATGTACTTATCTACTTACTTTATTTCTTATGTATTTTATCTAATTTCTTTGGTTCTTACTTGCTGTAAAATCTATGTTATTGTGTGCAAATAAATTAATTCTTATTCTTATTATTCTTATTAAGTATACATACAACGAACGTGATTTTCTTTTATAGATGATGGTACGGAACCCTTCGTGCGCGCAAGTCCGACTCGCACTTGCCCAATTTTTCTTGAGTTTACGCAAATGTTACACATTATGACTGCCTCCGTGGTCCAGTGGATAGCGTATGCGACTGCTGATCGGAGGTCTCGGGTTCGATTCCAGGATCGGGAAAAAGTGTTACTGGGTTTTTCCGAGTACTCAGTAGCAGCACGGAGTCTAGTGATATGCCCGGTAACGGCAATAGGCTCGCCCCCTATTACGTGGGACCTAAAAAATTATGGCGAAATGTGGGTGTAATATTTACCCCTCTGCCTACCCCTTCGGGGATACAGGCGTGAGACTATAAATAAAAAAAGATACACATTATTATTGTCAGTACAACATACAATTTGTAATATATCGCGATAAAATCCGTGAACCGTAGTTGAATTTGAATCATTTAGTACTTTATAACACTCGGACTAGCTAAGCTGTTTTCGAGGTTCATCACGAATCGTCTCGAGAGCAAGCTAGACGACTTCCAGCCTCCCGAACAAGCCGGTTTCCGTAAAGGCTATAGTACCATCGACCACATACATACGCTGCGGCAGGTTATACAGAAGTCCGAGGAGTATAACCAGCCCCTATGCTTGGCGTTTGTGGACTAAGAGAAAGCCTTCGATTCGATCGAAACTTGGGCGGTGCTACAGTCTCTCCAACGGTGCCGGATTGACTACCGATATATCGAAGTGCTGAAGTGTTTGTATGAAAACGCCACTATGTCAGTCCGCCTCCAGGACCAGAGTTCGACACCTATTCAACTCCAACGAGGGGTGAGACAGGGGGATGTGATATCCCCGAAACTGTTTACCACTGCGCTGGAGTTGCGTTTGGCTGATATGATGAACACTCGGACATTTTATTATTATTGTAGTATTTAAACACACAGAGCTATTTATCGTTACAACACAACAGCAAAATGTTATCACCAAAACTATGACACACAAAGCCCGCACCTGAATTGGTAGAAAACTTCATTCGTATTCCTGGCAGCAACTAGGGAACGTCACAAAAACTGCCGGCCACATTTGTCCCAGTCGTTTTCACATTCTTGCTCAAAGTTAGTTGCTTTAGGGATTCATCAGACAGTACGTGCCGTGGGGTGTAAAATTCACACCGCGTACTGACCACGTATTTTATCAAATGCCATGACAATTTATTGAGGAAGGTATACAGAAATTGCTTCGCGATATAGATAACTTATAATATAAATAACACACCTATTTGTAGCGTTACACAATCAAGAAACAAAGATCGCATCGTCTGTAGGTCTGACTGTTCGCGATAAACCCAAAACTACGGACCGAATTTTCGTACGGTTTTCACCAATGGACTAATAGCTTCATGAGAAGCTAAATCATTATAATTTATCATGAATCGTTGTTCCGATCGAAGATCCAATGTTTGTAATCGGCTGAAAAAGTCTCTGGTAAACTGGAAATTGCGCTAAATGGCTTTATAGCTGGCAGTAGACAACAGCAGTATGACAATGAAGAGTTTGCATTAAAACCCACAGACATCATTATGTCTTAAAAGGTTAGCCCACTCTCTGTGTGACAAAGCTTTAGCAAATGGCGCAGACAGGATCATCCGTCAAGGTCATTGCCAGACTAATGTCCCTACTAAACCCTTTATACTCCACAACAGTGAATAGTAAACGGTTCCTCCTTGCTCCACAAGAAAAATAATGCAACACAAAAAGGCCTTTTCGACACTCGGATGCGGGGAATAATTTATTAAGAATGCTCTAAAACAAGAGTTCAACTGTTTTATATCGCTGTTTTTGCATATAAGTCTTATTATAGCCATGTGTGATAATAAAATCGTCGCTAGAATACAATTGATGTTATGACATGTCTAACATCAATTGTATTCTAGCGACGATTTTATTTATTTTCTTTTGGGAATTTTGTCGCTTATAATACATAATATAACATGATTTTACATAAACTACTTTTTATCTATTAAATAGGTGGCGAAAGTAATTCTTCTAATACAACATCATAGGTACCATATTTAACTGAATTTGGGGCAATTCAGTTGAAGTTAATAAAGCCTTTATAGTGCAAAAAAAGTGTATTCGAGCATTATTCGGTTTACAACAGACTGAAAGTTGTAAGGATTATTTAAAAAAATATAATATTTTACCCCTACCTAGCTTGTATCTGTTCGATATTTGTGTTTTTGTGCGCAAACATCCAGACTTGTTTTGTTAACATAATGACACTTTGACAAGACCAGGCAGACACACTCATAAACTACTCATGCCAAAGCAAAGAGTCAATGTATTTAGTGACAATGTATATTGTAAGGCGATACATATCTATAATAAGTTGCCAAACAGTTTTTAGAATATTGATAGCATTAATATTTTTAAAAGAAATTTATATGTACATACATACATACATAGACTCACGCCTGTTTCCCGGAGGGGTAGGCAGAGACTACGGAACGCCATTTGCAACGATCCTGACATATCTCTCTTGCTTCATTCACTCCCATCAGATTCCTCATGTATGCTCTTCTGTTCAGGGTACTTCTCACCTGTCCTCTAGGATGTCTCCAATCTGGTCAGAGCACGTCCGCCTAGGTGTGCCCTTTCGTCCTGTCCCTTCCACACTTGCCTTATATATCTGCTTGGTCAGTCTTTCGTCATCCATCCTCTCCACGTGCCCAAACCGTCTTAGCATACCTTTCTCGATGCTTGTCACTACATCATCTTTTACCCCACAACACTCTCTTATCACACAATTCGTTACTCTGTCAGTCAGAGAGACAGCACACATACTTCTCAGAAAATTCTTCTTTCTTTTCTTCTTTTCACTATAATTTATATGTATTATTATTAAAGAAATGTTTTCACAGTGTAACAGAATTCTTAGACGACAAAGAACTGTGACTTGCATGACATCATCAATTAAATAGTTTTGTAATTGACAATCGACATTCGTATGCCAAACAGTGACAGATTATGGTTTAAACCTATGTATAACATTTTAAGACCTCTGTATACCCGTATTCTGACGAATAAATGATTACTTACTTACTTACTTACCGTAATTATATAAAAATATTTAAAAGCTAAAAAACATCGACTAATAACTATGTCTTTGTTATAACACTAGACGTCCCCAGTGGCTGCGCCTGCGTCAATTATACATATAAACCTTCGTCTTGAATCATTCTATCTATTAAAAAAACGCATTAAAATCCGTTGCGTAGTTTTAAAGATTTAAGCATACATAGGGACAGACAGACAGAAGACAGACTTTGTTTTATACTATGTAGTGAATAATTATTTAACGCAATACGAGAAAAGCTAAGGAGATTTATGTAAAATTCGGCGTTTTGCTATAATAATTGTAATTGTAAATGAGCTTTTATGGTATGTTTAATGAATTCTATCTTTGACTGTGTTGAATGACTTTTGGTGCTGGCTTGTACCACGCTCTTTATATACGGTAACACATGCAGCTCAACGTAGCATATTCGTAGCAACCGTAGCATGGGTCCGTAGCATTGCTACGTGAGTAACTCAAGCGTAGCATTTGTTACAATTTCGAGTGCAGCGTTTAATTGCTGACGAACACAACACATATGTCGGGTAGGAATTCCTAACAATTGCATAGCAATATACTGCGAAATAAAATTTTATTCATACTAAATCCGAATTGGCTTTTAAATCGAATTTTACGTACTTTTTAAACGACATACGTTTACTGGAAAAGTTGAATACACTGTGGATAGTGATCAATTCTAATCCATTTATTGCAGCTGTCGCAGTGTCGGTCGTCGAAGTTTTGATATACCATAACGTAGTTCCGTCGTATCATATACTACACAATTTTATTGGGTAATTTCAAGATATATTGTGCAAAGATATAGTGTGTAAGGTCAATTCGTCCCGGCTACTTGTTATAGTTTGGATTCTTAAGTTAATAGTCCATTTTTTTGCATTATGTGGTAATTATAATTATGACCAAGGTTAGTGCGAGGGAGCTTTAAGTCTTACGACAAATATTCGAACATTGTTTTGATTCGCTTGACATACTTATTAAGTAAGTACTTAAGAAGAAGTCATCATGTCAGTAACATATCTGCAAAAAAATAAAACATTTTTTTAAATAGTTTTCTCTTTATTAAGATTGGCAAAATTGCTTGATACCCTAAAACATAAATACATGCTAAGCATGGCTCTGTGTACTTATAATAGTACGTTAGACCACCTAGACATACTCAAAAACACCTGGACTTCAAGGTTGAACGACACCCAGCGTACTTACCGTACGTCAAAGGAGTGACAGATAAGGTCGCCAACACCCTTAAGAAGGTTTCAGTTAGTTATCTTCACTCCTTTTAAGAAACTGTCGCAATATATAAGAACGCCGAAAGACAGTTTTCCCTTAGAAAAGCCAGGTGTATACAAAATTGACTACAGCTGTGAATAAAGGAACACATTAGGGCAGTCAAAAATAATGAACCACACAAGTCGGCCATAGCTCAACACCTCTTAGACTCGGGTACCGACTACTGGATTGAGTTACATAACCCTCAGGTGCTTTCGACAGAACGCCACTACATACCTCGAATGGTTAGGGAAGCTATTGAAATTAAAAAGTTCAAGAATTTCAATAGAGAGGATGGGTTTCAACTGTCGAGTATCTGGCATCCAGTGGTACATCTATGTTAAACCCGTGAAAGGAACAAAATCAAACCACGAGCTGACGTAGTGAGTGTAGTATGTCGTGATCGGGTACAGTGTGATAGTGATAACAGTGCTAGTAGTGTTGAACGCAAAAAACGAGTAAGAAAGCGGGTAGACCGTTATACTTGCTCGTAAGATTCATCCACCCGCAATACCCTCAGTACATCCGTGAACATGGTGCTTGCAACAGTGCCGAAATATCGGTTACTCCAAACAAAGGTACGTGGTATATATCCCGAAAGACAATTTAAAATAACTTATTTCAATACTTTCGAAAACTTATGTTTATCTAGGAAACTCCAATAGTAGACTCATCGCTTTTTAAGCTATAAGCACATGATAACTAGTCTCAAAATGAGACAATAATAATAAACAGAGCTCATTCAGACAAAGATCTCAGACGTTGTACTGAACTGTATGCACATCAGACACTGGAACGTATTCTATTGTTCATTTACTAAACTAAGATTAGAGTATTGTAGTGTCTTACAAACATTATAATAATAGATAAGGCATTACATAATTGTCGAACAAAACTTTCGAACTGATTCGAAAATGTTTACAGCGCGATCTTAGCCAGCAAAAGCCCCATCTAAAACTACCTACTTAACGTCGTGAAACTAAATTGCACCGAGCAAATTTGTTTCTATCTCTTTCTAATTGTATCAAACAGAATGCGAGAACAATAATCTACGTTGCTTGTGCACAACAGAATCACCCACTGTGTATTCGAGCTAAGTGAAACCAAGAGTAGTGTAAGCTTCACTATCGATATAGCACCGTCTAATTACCGAGCAAGTTTTCCTATCTAATGTATCACTAATCCTAGGCAAAGAGTTACTCATGGGGTACTTATACAGCAATTCCTGGTTCAGCACTACGACTTGCAATGGAGCAGTTTGTTAATCCAGAAACTTTTTGGATGTTTATATAGCTATGCAATATACAACTAAGGACAACGTTTCAATTCTTAGAAAGTGAATCCAATTTTGATTCCTTGTGTACTTGGTAGTACGTAAACATAGTTTAAGAGATATGAATTTTCATCGAAATTTCCAGATAACAATATTTTTTGAATACTGACACCCACGTTTATTTATAATAGTATGACAGTGGACAAAAAAATACGCTTCGCCTTATGTGCGCCTCCCGAAGTATATATTCCATCTCTAATAAGACTATACCACTTCGAGACTACCAACCCACATCATATAAAAGGATACGCCAGTCGTCATTCCATCCACCGCACCGGATGATAAGATTGCATACCTGACAAAAGACTCAACCCCGATTATACAACGGCTGTTATGAAGGCTTTGAATAAAGCAACTAGATACTGTGAACCGAATCCTATTTCCAACATCAGTGTACAAACCCATTCACAGTGTTTTAATGTACATTCCCACGAATTATTTCCTGTATGAAAAGAGCTATATATTTCCGTGAGTGGTAATTTATCCATGTACGTGAAATGTAATGTTACCTTATTATCAGGATTGTCTCGTGTTGCCTTGACATGGTACGGCCTCAAATGTGTGGATTTCGACGTAAAAGGCACGATTAATCCGTATAATACTCGTCGTGACGTGGACAAAAACAACTGCGGTGGCCTTTTATAACGGTCAGTTGTTATTCAAAAACAGTACATGCAGTTACATTATTACTTCTGTTTATCTACAGTCTGTTTTATTTTTCTTGGCTTGTTGGCTTGTAGAAGAATAAAGCGTAGTACTATTTACCTGAATAATAAAGTCAGAAACCTCGGTGTGGTTAGTGTAAGTGGTGAGAACAATGTCGACATATGCTACAGACTGATTAGGTTAACACTAGGAACTTAAGTCTTGCTTCGCCGATCTTGCAAATATTTTCACGCCAGTTTTATGTACATCTACCATACCATATCTGATAATATGCTGTTCAACAATCAAAGTGTTTTATTACACGTTCACCATTCACAGTAACGGCTTATTAGGGCTTGTCACTTTATACCTAGTGTAGAACTGTGTTTAGCACTTTGTTTATATTAAACTTCTAAAATTCTAAATCGGCTAAGGATACCTTAGTGCGAATGTTTCCTCAATCGCTAAATTTAAGCAGTACTCAATTCCAAAATGTATTCTAAGGGAAAACCCAATTAGATCGGCTAAAACTATATTGCATTTGTAGCTGTTGAGCTATCCGCACGTACGAATGTTTTACAAATAAGTGTACGACGTGGAGTCTATTCGATTTTCTTGTTATTTCGTGATATTGAAGTGTTGCTAACGAGGCCCGTAATCTGCATGCAGAACACCTATGATACACTGGTACCGTCAGCAACAAAGGTAGCTGCACACTTCAAAATCTGATTCGTTTAGGGATTAAAAGTCTTTGATAATAATTTTTAAATTATGATTTCTTTGCAAGTTATCTGCGGTTAGAAATCTTACAAGGAAAAATAATTATTTGGGACGTGATGCCTTTCAAATGACGTAAATATATGTGGAATTATGTTGCTGTCTGTACCTATTCATCATCCTCCTAGCGTTATCCCAGTCTCAACCCGAGGTCCGCTTACTAGTCTATCGGATTAAGCCAAATATTAGCTTCTCCACAGAGCGACTGCCTATTTGACCTCTGCAGCCCGAAGGGATAGCAAAATTCCATGGTTTAGACTAGAGACAGTTTATTTAGAAGGTACTGACGCCCTATAACGACTGGCATAGATCTTCATGACCAGCGAGACGACGACTTAACGTGCTCTCCAAGGCACGATACCCGATACGAATCCGATACCCTCTGCATGGCAGTCTGTTGGTATCTGCTCTAGGCTATCGCTGCCTGCTGACTGTACCTATAGTTGAGCAGAAATTGTACTGCGACCATCCGTACTACTGACTTTATTGTTCTATTTTGCATTATCGTTAGGCTTTAATGGCTTTTGACATTATGCACTATGCGGTGTTAATGATGCACATGAAATCTAAATAATTATTTGGAATGCGTGTAACGATAATTTTGAAAAGCCGACTTCGTATCGCTTGTAGCATAGAACTAATATACTTTTTATTTGATTCTGATCTTAGGACGATTCAAATTCGGCCATCTAACTACGAACACAACAGCGCCTGTGCTATGGTAACCAGAAACTACTAAACATACTGAAATAATCGTGTCAATCATACAAAGATTTATTTTAGGTAATGGAACTATTTATAGTGACCGTGGTTGCTAAGCAGAAGGCTAAGTAGGAGTACTAGGTCGTCCGTATAATGCCAAACCACTATATTTACAGGTCAATATAACCATTAATTTAAGACATGACTACATCTGAGCCAGAAAACACCTACGTCAGGTAAATTCAAAACGCTACTTTTTGTTGCCACCCATTTATAAACCTGACGTGGATTTATGCGCGTAACTTAAGGGTTCATGCTGCTGAGTAATATGCGTTTTACTCAATTATTCATAACCATTTTCAGTCCATAAGGGAAATACTATGTTATAGATGCGTGTTCTTATCAAACGCATGCAAGTCCCAGTCCGTCTCGATGCAATTTTATAAATTTTGAAGCATTCCGCTAAAAAGTTACTTACTAATCATAAAATATCATTCGTGTACATTAATGCGCTGGGGAATCAGTGAAACACATGCAAATGTCGCGCTGTTTACACGAAAGGCGCCTACATTTATGTATAATAATAATAATAATATCTTTATTGCTTTGATTGAGTAAATACAGATGTTATAAAATAGGTACAGCACATCAATCAGCCCATTTGGGCATACAATAATTTAGGTCTATTCAGGTGTAGGTACAAACAAAGTTAACCAAATACTACAAAGAAACAACTATATAATAATCAATTGGAATACTTAATTATAGGTAACATTGATCTATATTCTGTTTGTTATGTCATTTGTTATCGAGGAAATCTTTAATTGAATAGTAGCATTTTTGTGCTAACCATTGTTTTAATTTTAGTTTGAACAGTCTAAGTGGAAGTTCCCTTATTTTTTGAGGTATTTTATTGTAAATTTTGACACACATAAACATACAGTTTTTGTGGCACAAACTAGTTCTACATCTTGGAAAGACAATTTTGGTGGCATCTCTTTTACTGAACAGACTATTTTCAGAAGTTTTCTCAAACAACTGTGGGTGTTTTCTTACGAATATACCAATTTCGCCTATGTAGAGGGAAAACATTGTAAGAATATTAGTTTTCTTAAATAGGGGTTTACAAGAATCGAGGGGATCGGCATCACATACTGCTCTTAAACAACGTTTTTGTGCCAGAAAAACATCGTTGATTAAAGTTGAGTTACCCCATAACAATAAACCATATCGTAAAACTGATTCTATGTGACCATGGTAAGCAGCAATTGCTGTGGATTCTGTAGCAGTTCTGGTAAGTTGTCTCAATGCGAAAACAAATTTATTTATTTTTGCACACACGTAATTGATATGTGGCTTCCAGTTACAATAATTGTCAACAGTTATACCCAAAAATTTTATGTCTGAAGTAGGATTTATTATTGTATTGCTATATTGCAATGTAATCAGTTTGGTTAAAGTTCTATAGTTAGAAAATTGTATATATTTAGTTTTATTTAAGTTCGCCTGTAAGCCATTGTATGTTAACCATTGTATTATATGTCCAAGGTTTTTATTTAGCTCTTCTTCATGGTTTGTGTTTAAACGGTCGGTGTTAGGGATAATAATACATATGTCATCTGCGAATAGAATACATTGGTGATGTGTTATATTGGGAAGGTCGTTAATATATAACAAGAATAAAAGGGGTCCTATGACACTACCTTGTGGAACTCCTGATCTGTTATGTCTGTAAGTGGATCTGCAGGGTTCGGATACTAGATTAGTGTTAAGGTGGTTAATTTCCACACATTGGGTTCAGTCTGAAAGATAACTTTGTATCCAATCTAGGGCAGGTCCCCTTATACCATAGCGTTGACATTTGTTTAATAGTATTGAATGGTTAACATAATCAAATGCCTTCGACATATCTAGAAATATTACTGTGACCGGAATTTTGTTGTCAATATTTTCTGTTATTGTCTTCATTAGACAAAATCTGGCAAGTGTTGTTGACTTATTTTTTTGGAAACCATTTTGTTCTTCCTTGATGACATTGAATTTATTTAAAAAATTGGTTATACGGTTATGCATAAGCTTTTCATAAATCTTGGAGAAGACAGGTATTATGGTTATTGGTCTATAATTAGTTAGTTCAAGGATGTCATCTTTTTTTGTAGAGAGGTTTAACAATTGAAATTTTTAATTCGGTTGGAAATATTCCTTGTACAAAGGATAGATTTATAACATATGCAAGAGGTAGTGCTATGATTTCTGCGCATATTTTTAAAATTTTTGTACAGACATGATCAAATCCAACTGATTTGGTATCGTTCAGACTTTTTATGACTTTAACTACTTCTGTCGGTGTACAGGGTTTCAAAAATATTGATGAGTTTATGTTTTCTATGCTATTATAATTGCATTGGTTACTGCATCCTATATTTTTAATTGTAGTATAGTACTCATTAAAGATGTCTGCTTTAGTATTTGGATCACTTACGATCTTATTTTTATGTTTAATATTTTTTATACTCTGAAAGCATTTCTTGTTATCATTTTTTTTTAATAATGTCCCAGGCCGCTTTACACTTATTTTTTAGCTTTACTTACATATATATTATTTATTCGTTTTTTAGACATAGTTATACATTTTTTTAGTATCTTATCAAACTTTTTGTATATTTTTTTATTTATATCTGATTTTGTCGTGTAACTTTCATACCTTAATTTTCGTTTTGTTATGCAGGACTTTCTGATGCCCTTTGTTATCCAATTTGGACCTATAGCGTTGGCATTTATTTTTGTTTTTAAAGTTGGGAAACAAAGATTATAGAACATACAAAAGGTATCATAAAAAGTATTGAATGCATTATTGCTATTGTCCTCACATTATCGTCGTCATAACATTTTTTTAGTACATACCAATATTTAAGTCTATTTGTTTCTGTTGAAGTTGAGAATGTCAGTATTTGGCACGTGTTATGATCTGATAAATGATGATTATGTGTTTGACTTGAAGCGTTTTTAATATTGCTATAAATGTGATCAATACATGACTTCTGTCTAGTTAGGGAAACGATGTGGGATATAAAATTATAATTAGAAAGTATGTATTTGAATTCTACTGTATTTTTAGACGGTTTAAGAATATCAATGATTATGTCGCCTGCTATAATAATTCTTCTATTTTTATTTCTGTAGGTTAACTTGTGTAGAAGCAGGTTTAAGTTTTCAAAGAATATAGTTGCGTTTGAGTTTGGGATTCTATAAAGACAAATTACTAAACAATTTAGGTACCTATATTATCATGACCTAGTCAAATAACTAATTAATAAGATTAATCACGAACATATTCCTACTTTATTATATTTCCAACTAGACTCCGCCCTTGGCTCCGACCACGTGAGAATTTTCACCTCAGTTTCCAAAAAGAGCTTCTTTACACTCTTCAAGAAACATTCATGCCAAAACTCACCTATTAGTGCTCAGTAGTTTCGGCTGTGAGTTTTCTGTATGTCACTCAATAACTAAAGAGTTTTAATAGCAATAAAGCTATACATCGCAAATCAAACAATGGAAAAAAACATCTGGAGTAGATAAAAAAAATATGGATTACACGATGACGTCCTATGTGGCGACAAATTATGCAAAGGGTGTTAAATCCAGTTCAGAGAACTGGATTTAACACACTTTGCATAATTACATACATACATAGTCTCACGCCTATAACCCCGAAGAGGTGTATTTCTACACCCACTTTTCGCCAGATATACTTTAGTCCCACGTAATAAGGGGCGAGCCTATTGCCGTACCGGGTTCATTTCCAGACTCCGTGCTGCTACTGAGAATTTCGTGACAGAAAAACCCAATAACACTGCCCGACCCGAATCGAACCCGGGACCTCCCGATCCCACGCGCACATTTATGCCGCTAGACCAAAAATATGCATAATTACATATTTTTTTAAACAGATGTCTCTACATTTTGGTGCTTTGTCTAAGTATGTGTAAGTAACTGCACGCATTACGTTGTATTTTAAGCGGTTGCCTCGTTGATAAGCAGTGCGTCGAGTGTTGTGGGTTCAACCCCCTCGAACAATACTATGTGACCATCAATTCGTTGTTTCAAGTCCAGGTGTAAGTATTTTGTGTCCGTTGTGTGAATACTTATTCTTAGACCTGGAGTTAATATTTTGACAAGAAAGCCAGTCCAAGATGAAACGGTGAAAAATAAAGTGTTCGGTAATGCTTTTGTTCACGGCACAGTTCTTTTAAGTTTTTTGTTCACAGTTGTCGTAAAAGCGTGTAACCTTGCCAACGTCACGTTTTGCACAATCCATTGGACCGGCTGGAAATCCGGTTAAATGCAACTCACAATTTAAATATATAATGATATATCTCATTCCTCAAGAGGCAGAAATAGCCTAGTTAAGTTACAGCGGGTATTGTGTTCAAAATCAACGGCGCCAACCACGAACTTTCAGAAAATATAGGGTAAGTCGAGGGGAGATGGCCATAGCTTTTTTAAGTTTGAATAACAATTGAATTAGTGTAAATAAAAATACCAATTAAATGGAATCATAAACTTTAAACGTTTTTTAAACATAATATCAACAAAAATCACAGATAAAATCAATGGCACATATTAATATTATTATTTAAAAAAATACTTGATGGGCTATCTCTCCTAGACCCTATAGGAGAGATGGCCATACATGTGTAGGAAAGATGGCCTATGTTTTATTTGAGGTATTTCTTCCCTTTTCGCTTTCTTCCGATTTTTCAGAGCTCTTCTTTTTTATTATTCCTACAAATTGAGCACATCTCCTCGAATTCCGTGCAATTTTCATGTAGGTCACATAATAGGCACAGGTGCCAATCTTTGATTAATTTTGTACTATAATAATTTTCCTTGCATCCACGGCAAATATTTTCTTCTTTCTTATTGGCATCTGAAATCAGTTCTTCTCCATTGCTGCTAATCTCTGATTTAGAAATTCTTACAATGATATTCAATTCTTCTCACGTCATCAATCGTCAAAGAAAATTTAAAGAAAGGTGTTAAATTTCTTTAATATGACGACTCATTTTCTTCATTTCCAAGCCCAAATGCACTTGATGGTCCTATGGGCCCTTTTCTGTAATTTTTACTTTTTATCCTTCTCTCCTATGTTTTTCGGGATATATCATACAAATTGACCGCAGCGTTAACAGACATACCGTCATTTTGGACAGCACACATAGCATGTTGCAAGCTTCCTCAGACTAATTTCAACGAGAGCTTACTATTTTTCTTTTATAAACGTACGGCATATAAAACTAAATCATAAAACTATTTAAAAATCGTTAAATTGACAAATAATGTTGTGTCCATCTATCCTCGAAAAAAAGCGGCCATCTCTCCTAATCGTCTAAGACAGATGGCCATATGAGTACATTCAACAAAGTTTTTCAAAGCGGAAAAGCGATAGAACTAATCAAGTCTTATCTAAAAAACCGCACGCAAATAACTTCTATCAATAGTATATGTCCAAATACAAAACTAGAAACAACATATATGTCGCAGGCCAGATACAGTACGATGTCTATTCCACAAGGCAGTATACTAGGTCCGTTATTATTTATTATATATATATAAACGATATGCCAAGATGTACTGAACACCAAATGCTCTTATTTGCGGACGATAGTACCCTTATCTACTCGGGCGAAGAACTTAACAATTATGAAGGCGATATAAATTGTGCTCTCAAAAATATAATTAACTGGCTAATCAAAAATAACTTAAAAATAAATCTAGACAAAACGAAAATTATGACATTTTATAATAAAATTAATAAGCTTGACATGAAAAATATATATATAAATTATAATAATACCAGAATAGCCGAAACTGATAAAGCCAAGTTTCTTGGACTATACCTAGACAGTAACTTAACGTGGAAACATCACATAGATATGCTGTGTAATAAATTAAATCAATTTGCGTATGCTCTCTATAAGCTAGCAAGGATATCCAACCGCTCTACTGTTCTAGCTGCCTATAATGCGTTCGTTGCCTCGAATATAAGGTATGGTATCATATACTGGGGTAATTCCACTGACAAGGATTTTGCGTTTAGAGCTCAAAAAAGGTGCTTGAGATCAGTCTGTAAACTACAAACAACAGACAGCTGTAGGCCCATTTTCAAACAATTAAACTTGTTAACATTACCATCGATGTACATTTACGAAGTAGCGGTGTTCGTAAAAAGCAACTTCAGTATGTTTGAAACTCTTAAATCTAAACGCCGGGCAATTGACATTCATGTCACGCCACACAACACATCATTATTTGGCAAAAGCCTGATGGGAATGGCTCCTAAAATATATAATAACATACCGAATGTGATACGTAATACTGAGAACCTACACTCATTTTAAAAACGCCTTTATGAATTCTTAACAGCAAAATGTTATTACTCTGTCACTGAATACATAAATGATAAACACAAATAGTTCGGTATATCTGACCTGCCACAAAAAAGGAGTATAATATGTAAATATAATTAGAAATAAGTTCTCATCAATTATGAATTATGATGGTATTGTTTAATGTGACAGGTACTTAATGATAAAATAATGTACAAGCTTATATTGAAAGGTAAAATTAAGTAATAATGATACCTACATCTAATTAAATTTCCTTTAATTTTGAATGTCATGTTGTACCTGATAAATGTAATAATCATAATCCTCAATTAATAATATATATATAATATTTGACTATGTATGTATTAATTATTTAATTTAATTTGTAATTATCAACCCTAATTTGTAAGATTTAACTGACATAACCTAACAACATTATGTATTAATTTGAATGAATTTTTAATATGGAATTATTATACATAAATTAATTTGTACGCCAAGAATTGGCAGACATAGCGATCTAAGAGCACTGTAATATCTAACTATGCATATACCTATGTTTACAAATAAATAAATGAATGAATGAATGAATGAATTTTTGTTTACACCGGCAATTTCGAGGTTAAAATAAAGTTCCACTCATAAACTTTCCATTACATATGAAATAATTCACTTCCATAACAAAATAACAACTTTACCATAAGCATTGTCAATAAAGTCACAAAATAAACCAGTATCTTAAAGCAAATATCGTAATTTTACTTACTTTTTGATATTGCGATCGAACCGCGCAACGAAACAAGGCTACACTAACACCATCTATCAATTCTATGTCGATTTTTTTAACTTGGCCATCACTCCTCTATGGCCATCTCTCCTGGACTTACTGTGCGTAATAAATTGTTGATGATCGCTTGGCCTGTGCCTCTCGGGGGACGTTACACCGGTGGTCCGATGGTCCCATCTTTCATGAAGATCTTTGACAATCTTCATAAAGAGGTAGTTGCCCCTTTTTTTTTATCCTCATGTATTGTGTCGGAGGGTAGGGTTTCACCGAAGCATTCCTCGCTACCCCCCGACGGGTATTGGCTCGCCAGATGGTCAGGCGGCGGGATGAAGGTGTTGGGCTCCGCCGCCAAAACACCCAGCGGCCGCAGAGGATAGGGAGGACGGCAACGCAACACCGCATCTCCTCTTCCTCTGCGACCCCACCGCGACGCATCGAATGGTGCGTCCCCATTTGGTCGCGGGAGGTAGGGCGCGCGGCAACGCAACACCGACACGCCTCTCCTCCCGCGACCGCTCTCGACTGCGAGGGACAGACAGAACTGTCCCCCGCACCCGCACCCTGGGACGCATCCTACGCAGACCCCACGCAAGCCCACGTGGAGCGTCCCCTCCCGGGATCCCGCTTAGCTTCACCGTGGGTGTTATACCTCAAACCTACGGTTACTGAGCCCCCCCACCACGACAAGCTGGGGATCCAATGGGGGGGAAAGAGGTAGTTGCCCTGAGTGATCTTACCTGACAATGATCTGAGCCATGGAATATGTAAAGGAAGGTTTTATATTGGTAAAACTAAAACGTTTATTTATATTTCCTTTCCTTTGTATGACAGGAAACAGATATTTTTGTGGATGGCCTCCATGGATGGAGGCTACAGCTTCCTAGAACCCTTACCCCTGGTTCCGCCACTGAACCCAGGGATCCAAGGCAGAAATCTTGGATACAACCGGGATAACGATAAGACGAATGATGCACGGTACAGCTTAGGCCAAGGTTAACAAAACTTGATATTTTATAATATAAAATAAAAATAGTTTATTTGTAGTCTGAGATTTTAAATACTTTAGAATTGTAATTCAATCGTTTTGTAAAATCTATGCAATCTTATCGTCGGTCGTTTTCAATTTTCAAGTAATCTAATGTTCGTTGCACGGCCGTGACTAAGGGGCAGGGTTGACCGACATACAAAGATTCTATATTATTTACTCAAATATTATACACTAATTTTGCAAACGAGATTGTCTACAGTATGGGAAGTGTTTATTTTTTGACATACAACAAAAAGCAAAAAGGTGTTGTATTAAAAAAAAACAATAGGTAACAAATAAAAATCGTTTTCGTGTCATTAACAATAATTTTACACATGACAGTTCTTTGTATTATAAAGTACATCTACCTCCCGTATCTTAGTACCTTTTTGAGCAGACTAAGAGATAATAATTATTGATGGCTTCAAATCTTTGTTTGTATTCATAGTGTTTATTTTAAACTAGAGTACGCCAGCAGCTACGCCTGCATTTTTTTTAATTTACCCGTTTTGGCCGATTTCATGGGAATTTCGGGAAATCCCTTCTTAGTGCACCCTTACAATCCCCAAGGAACATACATGCCAAATTTCAGCTTCCTTCGCCCAATAGTTTCGGCTGTAGCGTGTCTGTCAGTCAGTCAGTAACGCAAGGATTTTATATATTAAGAAGATAAATAAACTTAAATGGCCTTAGAGATACATTTTTAAAAAACACTCTTTACTTAAATTCTATACCGCGAGGGACTTTACAACAAAAGAATATAAAAAGCAATCAGGACCTGCAACATATATTTATGAATCACAAAGTTATATAAGTAAAATTCTGGCGGCCCAATAAGAAACAGCGAAGCTACTGCTGAAACCACTACACTATCCATGCTTTCAAAGTCACTACACTAATGTCCAGTTTCTAGACTTTCAATAATAGATACTTTAAGATTAAGATAATAGATAACAGTCAGCTGAGTGTCGTGTGACATCAGTCCAATACCAACCGTCTAATTCGAAAATGCCGTAAACCTGTGGTTCTAGGAAAGACTCAATCCCATAAAAAACTAAAAAAAAAAAAATAGATTGACTTGGCAATCGCACTAAACAAACTAATTTATATATGTATGTATAACTTATGAGATATATTGTGTTTTCATGCGATGGCCGAGTCAATATATTTATTTAAAACATTAAAGAATTTTAATTAACCGACTTGGTATTACATGGATCTCACAACTTTTTACGGTAGCGAGACTTGGTTTTTTGACAAGTATTGCTTTTTATGGGATCTCATTTCTTTTTGTAGATAGTCCTACTTTTTCCCTTTCCGGTACCTTCTACTTCTTGTACACCAACAACGAATTTTCTTAATTAAAGCCCTAACTTCAAACGTAATTTTATAATCTTATATGTTTACATGGGATTACAAAATTATTTATGCAGATGATGTATGTCGAAACCTGGACCGATATTGAAAAATGTTTTAGTTTGTCCTTGATTCATACACTAAACAATAATCGTATTCCAAATTTGAAGCTTCTATGTCTGCTAGAAGTGCCTTAGACTTTTGATGATCGGTCAGTGAGTGACAAAATGACGAAAATTTACTCGTTATAATTCTTAAACTACTATCTGAAATTAAATGACATTTGAAATATACCATATTTATACAATGCCTGCTTAGGTACTAAAAAAACAGGCTTCTAGTTTTATCCACAACGAAGTTATAGGGGGTCGAAAATGGCCTGAATTGCTTCGAGAAAAGGATGGTACGGCCGTGCCGCTTTTTTGCTCGACTTGGCGGGGGCACTCCCGTGCCCCCAGATAATCTGTAAAGTTAAGAGTCCATTCGCAAATTAACGAGACAAGTACTAAAACCAAGCGATTTATTTAGAATTTTTAAATTATGTATTCCAAGTAGGAAAAGCTTCGTTCCAACATTTAGTGACATAGTCACCTAACCAACAGTTTAAAATACCGCCACACCTTCTCGTGACATGTTGCATAAGCCATTTTCATAATTTAATTAAAATATTACGGCGTTTATCATATTTGCATACGATACATGCGGTTTTAATTATATTTTTTTAAACTTCACAAGCCACGCGAACATATTCATTTGATTAATGAAAATGAATAGCGTTCGTTGCCGTTTTTATGAAAAATTTTCTTTGATATATTTACCTACTCAAATCTGAGTTTTACTGCCAAAGATTGCAGTACAGCTTAAATGAGTTGTAAGGACACATATTTCTTAACTTAAACCTAAGTCTTATATGTTTTGTGAGAACTGTAGCTAGCTAGCTGGTTAACTATCTACTATCACGCATTTGATTATATCTTATTCTAGCAAAATATTAGTTGCTCGGTAAATTACCGCACGTGGGCACCCACGTGCGGTAACTTTTACAAATATAAAAATCACCAACACGAGAAAATCCAGACTCGAAATAATTCATTGATCAAACAAGTGTAATTCCAGAACTCGAAACCACAACAGTTCGTTTAGCAGTCGCATACCGCTAGACCATACGTGTAGTCAAAATATTTTTCAGCGTTACATTTACCGCTGAATTCAATATTCGATGTATAATTTTTTTTGAGATTTTTGATACATATTTGACTTGAGCTCCGTACAAAATATTTCAAACATGTATCTCGATTCTCCAAATACACGGATATATCGAATATTGAAACCGGCCATTAGTCACTATTACATAACCCCAAAATAATAGCATTTAATCTTCAATGAAGCCTACAATACACACATTGGTACTTGTACATATTTGTTGCAGCCCTGCTCTAGTCGAGCGAACCGTCGACTCGTCAATTGGGTTTGGGTTCTCGCTCTATATGCAGATGGCCGCTCGTCAGAGTCCGCTCTTATGTGCCCGCCTTTACAGAGCCGCTATTACATTCTCTTATACTGTTCTACGATATTTATGATCTCAGTATTCATTAAAGAAAAGTGGAGAAAAATGGTTTTTGAAATATGTACACAATAGAAGTTGAGAATAGTGGTTAAGATCGACTTCTTAATATGCGACCGCATACTGAACTTCTAGTTTTCTGTAATCGGAATATAAGCAACTAGTAGCTAGCTATGGTTTCTCTCCGTTTTGTGTATAAAACAATTTAAGTGTATTTCGTAGCGGTATAGAATCAAAAGATGGTCAAACTTAATCAAATATTGCACGAAACTTATTCTCTCAACACTTATACCACGCCCTAAGGGCTTTGTCTGACACAGCATTTGTTCCATAATTTTGTTTCGTTATTGGATATAAAACAAAATAATGTTTTAATATAATTACCTTCCAGCTGAGACATTTATCTTTTCATATTAACATCTGGCTGACATGGCTGCTTCGTTACGAATCATAGTAAATCGTACATATTGTTTCATTAAACGATATAATTTTGTAGTACGTTTTTTGTTTTTTACAATGTTTTTATCAAAATGAGGAGGGAGAGGAGATAGATGATCTCCCTGGCTCTCTCTAGAATTTTACGAAGAAGATATTCAACATGAATGGAAGTAAGATAATATGGTTGCTCCTTGTCGTAATGTGCATCAGTTCATTGAAGCGATTATTCCATGACATTATGTCTTTATGGTGAAATGGTGGTCAATGGAATCATAAATGGTGAAATGGTGGTATTTCAGCCGACTCTTTACGACCTGGCTCAAAGATCTCAGTCGTATTTGCCATCCGTTTGTAAGATATGCTCTAGAATGAATGAATTAAAAATATGGTGTTAAATAAAAAAAGCGTCATGACAAACGTAGTTGTATTAATATTTGTTTAAAAAAAATCAGTCATTAAGGATATTCAATTGATCATGAATTGATAACTTTCTCTTCAACTTACATGATTGCTAAAGGTTTATCTTTAGTTTTACAATTTTTGATGATTAAACTTATGAAATCTCCTTCAGAATCTTCTTCGCAGTTACGATGACATTGCCTCAAGGACACATCTTGTATGTATAAGATAATCTTATAAACCCATATGAGCATGACTGTAACTTGATAGTGTGACGGCCGGTGTCATGCCAAGCTGTCATCACTACCGTTGCCAAGGTCTTCTGACGTCTACACGACAAACTATCCGGTCATCAAACACAATAATTTATTAGCAAAGAGGTTTGAAGACTATTTTATTATTTGGAAATGAGTTTTTAGTTCGATGACGTATACACTCTGTCAAGTGTTCGCCAAATTCACCAGTCATTGACAACAAGGCGATGGCCGTGCGCATAACACATTCCGTTCACGTTCTGAAGGCGTGGGTTCAAATCCCAGTCATAACTGTTATGTGGATTATGGTTTTTATGAAATTTGGAAAATGTTTATGAATATTTGGCAAATATTTAAAAGATTATTTAAATATTTCGAGTAAAAATTAGAAAATTCTAGAAACTTCAGGAAGGAATGGAAAGGTTAAAAAGAGACAGAAGATGGAAATACAAATTTAAATATTTCGAATAAAGATTAGAACATTCTAGAAATTTCAAGAAAGAATGGAAAGGTTAAAAAGAGACAGGAGATGGAAAAACAATTGAATAACGAAAAGACAATCGAAATTAGTAAATCTAGAACATTCTTAGGGGTATATAAGGCGGTGTAGACGCGCTAAGCGCCAGTTTAAGTTGAAAAGTGGTAAAGTGAAGAAGAAAAGGAAGAAGTAAAGGAAGAAAGAAGAAGTAGTAAAAAAAGTGAAGTGAAAGTATAGTGCAGTAAAGTGCAGTGAAGTGCAGTGAAAAGTGCAGTGCAAAAGACGCTAGTGTTGGTGCTGTCTGCGTCGGAATTAAACGGCGTGTCGTGTGTCAAGTCGAATAAAGTGTCATCAGTGCTACTCGGTGTTTCCTTCCAATCCCGTTACCCCGTCCGTAACAATTGGTGTCAGAAGTGGGATTGGAAGAATCAAAGATGCCAGTCATGCCAAGGGAAGGGCCTACGACACGTGCAAGGGCTGCCGCTCAAGAGCAAGGTGACTCTAGCCAGGAAGTTGTGAGCAGGGATGCTCCTTCACAAGGAAGTGGATCTGAAGGGGGGGTATCAACGTCCGCAAGCGCGGCTAACCCGCTATCTCTCGCAGACCTCGCAGCACTATTCAAATCCGAACTCCAGCAAAACTCGCAGCAGCTCAAATCCGAACTCCAGCAAAACTCGCAGCAACTCAGCGAGATAAAGGAGAGCCAGGATGAGATTCGCCGTTATATATCTGAGAACGCTCGTAAGATTGCCGAGATAGAGATGTGTATCGGTGAAGTGCAATCTCGCGTGACTACCATTGAGGAAGAGATGCAGACCCGCATGGCGTCAGTAATATCGGAAGAGGTGCAGACCCGCATGGCGTCAGTCGTATCGGAAGAGGTGCAGTCCCGCATGGCGTCAGTATCGGATGAGATGCACAGCCGCATAGAGGAGGAGTTCAAGAGGATTAAGGCCAACGTCCCTTCAGTCGCAGTCACCTCATCAGGTGCTGGTAATTTTAAAGTGCCTTCTTTCGATGGTACATCATCCTGGTAGGCGTACAGGATGCAGTTTGAAGCCGCTTGTTCTAGTAACAGTTGGAACAGAGAGCAGGCCAAGACTGCGCTCGCTCTGGCCTTACGCGATGGTGCAATATCAGTGCTACAGTCTGTGGGGAAGGACGCCACATATGAACAGCTCATCGAGGCTCTAGAGTCCAGGTATGGAGAGGCGCATTTGGAATTTGTATTCCGTGCTCAGTTGCGTAACCGCTGTCAGCGCCCTAACGAGTCATTGCAGCAGTGGTCTCTAGAAGTAGAGAAAATGGTAGGAAAAGCTTACCAGTCTGCACCCCCGGCACAAGTCCAAAGCATGCGTCTCCAGGCGTTCATTGATGGCATTTATGACGATGAGGTCAGGTCTGCCGTTCGTCTGAAGCACCATGACAACGTTAAGGACGCTTTAGAGCATGCTCTCGAAGTGGAGGCTGTCCGTCGAGACAACAAGGGTGGACGAGTCCGAATTGTGGCCGCAGAAATGCAGCGAACAGAGCGAAGATTTGGCCCAAAATGTTATAGCTGCAGGGAACCTGGACATTTCAGCAGTAGCTGTCCGAAACGTAAACGTAAGACTGACGCTACTGTTCAAACGTCCGAACACGACCAGGAAAACTAATTCCAGCCAGGGCTGCGGGGCAAGCGCTGGCCGGTAGACGAAAAGCCCCTAAAGTTTGTATCCGACAAAGCACGGATGGGAACAGTTTAACCATTGATGGAGCGGTCAATGGCGTTACCTGTTTGCTGACCTTGGACACCGGTGCGTCTCGAACTGTTATAGGGACTCACCTGATAAGGAAGAAAGGAAAGATTCTAAAACAGTCAATTCGACCTCGACTGACAACGGCTACCGGCCAGCACATCCCAGTCAGGGGAGAGCAAATAGTGGCTTTCAAAGTAGGTGACGAATTGTATTGGCAAAAAGCACTGATTGCAGACATCATCGACGACTGCATTGTTGGGCTAGACTTCTTCAGAGATCACCAATGTAGATTGGATATTAAGTGTGGTATCCTAAAGTGTGGAGATGTGGAGATTCCAATGAGAGGTGGAGGCACGGGAAAGGTTTTGTGCCTCAAGGAGAGCAAGCTCGCACCTAGGTCACAGACATTTGTTCCTGTCACATTACCTGCCACTTCGAGTCAGCGACGTTGTATAATGATAGAAGGCAATGGAGATCACGATCCATGGTTGCCAGCATGTGTAGTTGTTGCTTCTTCACAAATGGCTGTTATACCTGTCCTAAATTTAAGTGATGAAGAAAAAGTTTTGAAAAAGGGTTCTGATATAGGAGAGTCCGTGGAAGTCGCTTGGTTACGAAACTGCCAGGAAACCAAGAGTTTGGCTGGGACTAACGTTAACGTGGATAGTGTTTTGAAAGGTTGCAAAGACGATCTAACAGAAATAGAAACAGAAAAAGCAAAGAAATTGCTGACACAATACGTCGACATTTTCTCAAAGGACGACGGAGACATCGGGAAGACAGGAGTAGTAAAACACACCATCAATACGGGGAATGAACAACCGATCCGTCAACGCCCGCGACGTGTACCTTTTGCCAGAGAGAAGGAGGTAGAGGATATGATTGAAGATATGAGGAAAAACGGGGTTATTGAGCCATCAACTAGCCCGTGGTGTTCACCGGTTGTATTGGTAAAGAAAAAGGATGGATCGACTAGATTTTGTATTGACTACCGAAGATTGAATGATGTAACCAAGAAAGACAGTTATCCTTTGCCTAGAATAGACGACACGTTAGACACGTTATGCGGAATGAAGTGGTTCACAACAATAGACCTAAAAAGTGGTTACTGGCAAGTGGAAATGGACCCAAAAGACAAGGAGAAGACAGCTTTTTCAATGGGCAGAGGGTTATGGCATTTCAATGTTATGCCTTTCGGATTGTGCAACGCACCAGCTACTTTTGAAAGGTTAATGGAACACATCCTTGCCGGGCTTTTAGGGGAAGCTTGTCTGGTGTATCTCGATGACATAATTGTGATGGGACGAGACTTCGATGATCATCTCACGAAGCTAGAAAGTGTACTCAATAGATTGAGAAATGCAAATCTGAAGCTCAGTCTTAAAAAATGTTCATTTTTTAAGCGACAAGTTAACTACTTGGGTCATGTCGTCTCTGAAAAAGGCATCGAGAAGGACCCTGCCAAGATTTCGGCGGTTAAAGATTGGCCCATGCCTAAGGACAAGACGCAGGTGCGCTCATTTATGGGGCTTTGCTCTTATTACAGACGTTTTGTGAAGAATTTCTCGAGCATCGCAAAACCCTTACATGAGCTGACGGAGCAAAAACGACCATTTAATTGGGATGAAAAATGTCAAACTGCTTTCGAGGAGTTAAAGACGCGTCTATGTGAAGCGCCAATTCTTGCATATCCCGACGTCAAAGGGGAATTTGTTGTTGACACAGACGCAAGCAATGTGGGTATTGGTGGAACTCTTTCCCAGAGACAAGGAGACCAGGAGGCCGTTATTGCCTACTTTAGCAAATCGCTGTCTAAACCTGAAAGGAACTACTGTACCACACGAAAGGAGCTTTTAGCGGTAGTGAAAACTCTTCAGCATTTTAAAAAGTACCTAATCGGAAGAAAATTCCGGATCCGGACGGACCACGCAGCGCTTAAGTGGCTTTTACAGTTTAAAAATTGTGAGGGTCAAGTAGCTCGATGGATTGAACAACTTCAAGAGTACGATTTCGAAGTTGAGCATCGTAGCGGAAAATCTCACGGTAATGCTGATGCCTTATCAAGACGTCCTTGTGATAAGAGCTGCAAGTATTGCGTACGACAAGAAGGAAAAGAGGAAGCTGCTGTCAAGGTAATCAGAACGGATACCATCGACGGGCGATGGAATAGGGAGTTCGTTATTAAATCCCAGGAAGAAGATAAAGATTTGAAACCGATACTGGAGCGTCTAAAGAATAACTCCCTTCGGCCAGAATGGAGTGAGGTGGCTGATACTAGTACCGTGACGAAAAGTTATTGGGCGCTATGGAACAGCCTAATAATACAAGATGGACTACTTTGTCGAAAATGGGAAAGTGCTTCTGGAAGAGACAGTTATCTTCAAACAATAGTGCCAAAATCAATGATTCCTGAAGTTTTGCGAGTTTGTCATGATGGCCCATCTGGCGGACATCTTGAAGTGCGAAGAACCTTACTGAAGATTCGTCAACGTTTTTATTGGCTGCACTGTAGGGAAGACGTTGAAGACTGGTGCAGGAAATGCGTTAAATGTTCTTCAGTTAAAGGGCCGCAAACTCGGAGCCGCGGAGCACTAAAACTATACACTGTGGGAGCTCCTTGGGAACGGATTGCTGTGGACGTAGCTGGACCCTTTCCTTTGACAGAAAGTGGTAATCGCTACATTCTGGTGGTGATGGATTATTTCACGAGATGGCCAGAAGCTTTTGCAGTCCCCAATCAGGAAGCAGTTACAGTTGCGACAAAATTAGTAAATGAAGTATTTTGCCGATTTGGTTTACCGTTAGAAATCCACAGCGACCAAGGGAGAAACTTTGAATCGCAACTCTTTCAAGAAATCTGCAAGATGATGGGGATCCACAAAACTAGGACAACTCCGTATCACCCTCAATCGGATGGAATGGTGGAGAGATTTAACCAGACATTGGAGCGCCATCTTGCTAAAGTGGTCGATAGCCATCAGAGAAACTGGGACGAATATATCCCACTATTTCTTCTGGCTTACAGAGCCGCAGTACATGAAAGTACGGCAACAACCCCGGCTCGAACAAATTTAGGAAGGGAGCTACGACTTCCAGTAGACCTTCTTGCTGGATGTCCACCGGGGACACCTAGCTGTGTTACCGATTATGCATGTGAATTAAGAAGAAAGCTCGAAGAAATTCATGAACACGTTAGACAAGAGAATTTACAAGCGGGAGTAAGAATGAAGACCCGATATGACAGACGCGCAAATGCAAGAGACTTCGAAGAGGGAACTTTGGTGTGGCTTCATAATCCGGTCCGATGTAAGGGAAAATCTCCCAAATTACAGCCAAGCTGGGAAGGACCATATACTGTAATAAAGAAAATTAACGATGTAACCTACAGAATTCGAAAAACACCTAGAAGTCCACTGAAGATTGTTCATGTGGATAGGATAGCGGTATATCATGGATCCAACAATGCTCGGGACGAGCATGTCTTAGAGAGGGGGTAGTGTGACGGCCGGTGTCATGCCAAGCTGTCATCACTACCGTTGCCAAGGTCTTCTGACGTCTACACGACAAACTATCCGGTCATCAAACACAATAATTTATTAGCAAAGAGGTTTGAAGACTATTTTATTATTTGGAAATGAGTTTTTAGTTCGATGACGTATACACTCTGTCAAGTGTTCGCCAAATTCACCAGTCATTGACAACAAGGCGATGGCCGTGCGCATAACACATTCCGCTCACGTTCTGAAGGCGTGGGTTCAAATCCCAGTCATAACTGTTATGTGGATTATGGTTTTTATGAAATTTGGAAAATGTTTATGAATATTTGGCAAATATTTAAAAGATTATTTAAATATTTCGAGTAAAAATTAGAAAATTCTAGAAACTTCAGGAAGGAATGGAAAGGTTAAAAAGAGACAGAAGATGGAAATACAAATTTAAATATTTCGAATAAAGATTAGAACATTCTAGAAATTTCAAGAAAGAATGGAAAGGTTAAAAAGAGACAGGAGATGGAAAAACAATTGAATAACGAAAAGACAATCGAAATTAGTAAATCAAGAACATTCTTAGGGGTATATAAGGCGGTGTAGACGCGCTAAGCGCCAGTTTAAGTTGAAAAGTGGTAAAGTGAAGAAGAAAAGGAAGAAGTAAAGGAAGAAAGAAGAAGTAGTAAAAAAAGTGAAGTGAAAGTATAGTGCAGTAAAGTGCAGTGAAGTGCAGTGAAAAGTGCAGTGCAAAAGACGCTAGTGTTGGTGCTGTCTGCGTCGGAATTAAACGGCGTGTCGTGTGTCAAGTCGAATAAAGTGTCATCAGTGCTACTCGGTGTTTCCTTCCAATCCCGTTACCCCGTCCGTAACAATAGCAAACACGTGTATACATCACAGTTGACATATTTTTGTCTCAACCTTATCTCTGTGACGCAAATCTAAATAATAATATCCAGGATATGTTATATTCCTGGAAGCCAAGTAGTCCACCTACCTTTCCCTATCTATTTTGTGATCTTGGATATAAATAGATCTTTTTGACGCAGGTAAGGATCAAATTACAACGTAATGGGTCTTATCGGGAAAATGAGAAACAAGTTTTTGCCATAAGATATTATTATCCCTTATTCGTATACTAGATGTTATGAAGAAAATGTCATTAGTTGTAATGAGGAAAGTATTTGTTCGATAAAAAATAACTCATATCTTTGTTGACTTTCATATTGAATAGAATAAAATTACATAATATTATCTAGAAAATAGTACTTATTTTGAGTGGCCTGTTTGTCTGACTGCTAAGCTTTAAGGTCGTCGGTTGCATTCCTATACAGGCCAAATAGTTGTGTTATGTGCATGATAATTTATTCAGTATTTGGATGTAATTCATCTGCATTTCAAATGTTTGAGAATATACACCGTGTATTATAAGTCAGTATTTTCACTAAAAGTATGTATTCAGCCCATCATAATAATTTAGTTGCATTCTTGATCATTTAGTTTAGATTTTATTTTCTAATATAAGTGTTTTTATTAACATGATGGTCGATGCCTAAGTTCGATGTTTTCTATTTGTTGCCTACAAACTAGCTTAACTGTCGTACATGTCACGTTGTAGTGCTGAAATGTTAATTGTGACGAAAAAGCTTCATAGAAATTGACATGCTTTTATTTTATTTTATAAAGTAAACGCTTTGGGTAGCTTCTATGTCATGATCTAAGTACATGCCTTTTTTTAGAAATGCTGAATTAATATACAAGGTATAGAAGTATGTTCTTCGGTTGCAGCTTGCCGTAGTAGGTATTGGCTCTTCCTGATTTGGGATCAGAATAGCGTGTATCAATTTGTTTTAGGCTAATCGCTGAATTCAATATTTGATCTATCCATTTTTTTTTAGATTTGAGATTTATTTTAGATATAAGGTTCATACAAAATATGTCAATCACGTACCTATCTCAAATCTCCAAATCCAATGATAGATCGAATATTAAAACCGGCCATTAGTAAGTTATTATTGTTCTTTGTATAATATGTCAGATAATTTTAGCCAACACATGTCGTTCTAGCCTTATAAAAAAAGCAAAAGAGAAAGCACCAACATCAAATTGAAAATTATAAAACTTTGTACAAATTAATTTATGCATAGCCTGTAATCAACGGTACAATTTAAAAATACAAAAACGTTCATATGGAATTTTATTTGAAAATCGCTCGCTATCGTAGTTCTTTACTCTATTATTACTCTAATTTGAACTATTTTGCTTGCTTTGAGTTCTAGTTTGCCCAATATGAGTAAACGAGAGTTTGTTTTAATATGTTTTACTTTAAATGTAGTTTTATGTGTGCAGCAATTATGTAAATTACTATTTGTTTATTTTGCATTTTATATTGAGCCACGTATGACCTGCCTTATGTATGGTAGTGAAAGTTGGGTATGGCAGAAGAGATTTGAAAGTAGAATAAATGCTGTAGAAATGAGAGCACTGAGAAATATATGTGGTGTGTCTTTGACCGACAGAGTAAAGAATTGTGTGATATTATTATTATATATTATATTATAAGCATTGAGAAAGGCATGTTAAGATGGTTTGGGCACATGGAGGGGATGGATGACGATAGAATGACAAAGAAGATATATAAGGCAAGTGTGAATGGGACAGGACAAAGAGGAAGACCTAGGCGGACGTTCTCTGACCAGATTGGAGACATCCTGACAAAATGACAAGTCAGAAGTACCCTTAACAGAAGAGCATGCATGAGAAACTTAATGGGAGTGAGTGAAGCAAGTGAGGTATGTCAGGATCGTTGCAAATGGCGTTCCGTAGTCTCTGCCTACCCCTCCGGGAAACAGGCGTGAGTCTATGTATGTATGTATGACCTTTTTTTTTGTTTTGTGTCGGGTTGGAAATTCCTCATGGAGTCCCTTCGCCCTGGGGGGGAAGGACGAAGGGGACTGTCAGACTCTTACTGACTAAAAACCAACCCGTGCTCCTCATGTATCCATGTGTCGGAGGGTAGGGTTTCACCGAAGCATTCCTCGCTACCCCCCGACGGGTATTGGCCCGCCAGATGGTCAGGCAGGCCCCGAATGAAACCCCCTTGGCGGCGGATGAAGGTGTTGGGCTCCGCCGCCAAAACACCCAGCGGCCGCAGAGGATAGGGAGGACGGCAACGCAACACCGCATCTCCTCTTCCTCTGCGGCTCCACCGCGACGCAACGATGGTGCGCCCCCATTTGGTCGCGGGAGATAGGGCGCGCGGCAACGCAACACCGACACGCCTCTCCTCCCGCGACCGCACCCGACTACGAGGGACAGACAGAACTGTCCCCCGCACCCGCACCTATGGACGCATCCTACGCAGGCCTCACGCAAGCCCACGTGGAGCGTCCCCTCCCGGGATCCCGCTTAGCTTCACCGTGGGTGAAAATCAAATCCACGGTTACTAAGCCCCCCCACCACGACAAGGTGGAGATCCCACGGGGGGGATGTATGTATGACCTGCCAAGTACGCACTTGGCAGGTCATACATACATCCCCCCCATACACGTACGTACACACCTATTGGTGTTTCATGGCGGACGTCACACAGCAAACAACGCAGTGCTCATGCCAAACACTAATTTATTCATAAGCATTGCGCTCTATCCACAGAACAGTTTGAATAGACACAAACCTATCTAGTTGGCAAATTCAGAACTGAGCCAATCGAATGAATTTCAAGTTGTTCTTTAGACGCAACAAAAACTAATGTCTGAGTTCATCATCATCTTCATCAGCCTGCCGCAGTCCACTGCTGGATATATGCCTCTCCAATGGTACGCCACTAAGCCCAATTGTCGGCTCTTTGTGTCCAGCAGCTGCCAGCCACTTTGCGCATATCGTCACTCCACCGAGCCGGAGGGCGTCATACAATACGTTTGCCACGGCGCGGTCTCCACTCTATGTCTGAGGTAACTAGTTGTAACTCGCGGCTTCTCACGTGGGTGGCAAAAAACGTTCTATGAAAGAACAAAATATAAAATACGTTACTCACTTCTTTGTGCCTTACTTGTAAGGTAATAGTTTGCCAGTAAGAATCTTAATCCCTATTTCAAGACCTCAGATTTACTTTCCGCCACTAAAATGGTAGCCCAATTTAGACTAAGGTCTAATCTATTTAAACGTCAAAATTCATAAATTTTTGTTGAGCCGTTTGTAGGGAAGACAATAAAATACATACCCGTTTGTTCTTACGATATTCATAGAGATTGATATCAATCGAGATAAAGGTTGATATTGATGTTATGGACCATTGAAAAAAAACTAACATATTATTTCACTTATTTAGTTTTAAATCAAAATTTCTGTGTAATATCAATAACTAAATCTTAAGGTCATCTCAAACAAAGCAAGCAATTAGAGCCCCATATTCCATTACATCATATACTAAAAATATACGGCTTTGACGCCAACGTCGGAGATACTCGAACGCGTCAAACAAATAGAGAGCACTTGACGTCGGACCAACTCTTCAAACGGACGGACCCGGGGAACGGTAATGAGTGGGCATTTTTATAATCGAACACACTTGATCTGCTAGGCTATAGGCTAGATAGGATTTAGATGATGTGTTTACTGTCTGTCTGATAGCGATCAGCGTCGTGTTTGATTGGCATTGGAGCGAAGAATAAATTTAATTTGGTCAAAACTAAATTTTATCGGAGTTAAACGAGCTATTTCACTTTTACCTTCGAATATTTACGCTGTTTAAAAACTTTTAACGAATAGACATAAAGAACACCTGGTGTCTAAACAACGATTTCTGGACCACACTAAGTTGTCCGGTGTGGAAACAGCCACTACGGCATCTATCTAGTCCAATCACTTATCATCAGTTCAACTCTTGCCTTTGCTGTTGGTGCTAATCTTTGAATCCAATTCCCTGGTCGTGAACAATACTCATTAGTTCGACATTTTCGAAATTCTTCGTTAAATATTTGAAGTCCTAAAAATACACAATTATAGCGTTCTCAGGAAGATCCTCACACAAAAAAAAAAGAAAAATATTATACCACGTTCAGATTTTCTTTGTGACGCTAGCAAATAATCTCACTTTAAAAACGACAAAACACAATTTAAAATTTAGCCTTACAAAACCGATAGCTCCCTTTATAAGGCAGCATTATATAAAAGCGTATATATTGGACACTTTTATCGCACCGTAGCACTAATTACTTTATCCTCACAAAGCGTCCCACTTTAATATTGATTATCTTCTAAACAGACATAATGGAACATTTACTTGATACGACACGACTACGATTTCGCCGTGGATAATATATTATAAGCTTGCTACGTGGTAGTGGCCTTACATAATACAATAATTATTCAACACTTTTCTTTGAATCTAATATTTTTTTAAATCATTTAAATAAAAGTTTGTTGCTTTAGTTGTTTATCACACCGACTTTGCGGATTGTTAGGTTGCACGCTTTGGCGAAGTGCCCTGCCTAGCCACAACAGCACTGTGACTTGGTCGCGAAAGTCAGTTTGGATAAGCTCACGCTTCAAACCTTTCTACAGGCCATGCTATAATCGGGTGAAATCTGTAACGAGGCCAAAAAAGAGATTTTTAAAAGATAGTGGTGTTGTCCAATAAGGTCGACTTCTATATGCAGTTCTTGAGCTAAAGAGAGCCTCTTTGGTTGACAGACAACAGTTGGAAAATCCCTTGGTGAAAACAATTTATTATTATTAAATATCTGCAAGAAATGAAGTCAATACATATAATACATAATTATAATAAGTATAAGATACATATAAGAAGCTAATACATATAATATAATATCCAAAAGTCCAAAAAGTAGAAAATAAACAGTGAAGATGTTTCGACTGAATCAGAATATTTGAGATACTATGCCTCAGACAAACATCATATTGAAACAGAAAGACATAATTAAACGCAGTATTTCAAAACAAAGTTGTAAATATGGTTTTACCATAATATTGGACTTGGATGCCTTTTGAAGTTGGTTACATTACAACGCAGTTTCGTTTCTAAAAACCAGCTTTTAATCGAGTACGTAGAGATAGAATACATTATTTGATGCTTGTGTTGTATTTGGGCAGCGATAGACTAGTGGAGATACCAACAGACTAGCATGCAGAGGGTATCAGGTTCGAAACCACGGCACGCACCACTGACTTTTCGGCGTTATGTACGTATTAAATTGTTAAATAACGCCTGCCCCGTGCCTCGGAGAGCACGTTAAGCCATCGGTCCCGGTTGTCATGAACATCTTTGACAGTCGTTATAGGACGTCAGTACCTTCTTAATAAACTAACAATAGTCTAAACCACGGAATATCGCTATCCCTTCGGGTTGCGGAAGTCAGACAGGCAGTTTCTCCGTGGAAAAACTAATATTCAGGCAAATCCGGTTAGACTAGTAAGCGGACCCCAGGTTGAAACTAAGATAACGCTAGGAGGATGATGATTTATTGCTTGTGTCCAAAAAAAGAATATTAAATTCTTTTTTTTAAACTGCCTGCAGCATCATCGTCGTCCTCATCTAATTTCTCCCAAGAGAAACATCGGGCTTGTTTATAAAAAGACGCACAAGTTTGCTGGAACACACTTTTAGTAAAAAGATCGGAATGGCATGAATATTTTGTACATCTGTCGTATAACATAATAGTAGGCATTAATAAACTAAGATTAGAGGTAAGTAAAACGGTGATTTATAGATGTTAATATGACGATGTAATTATATGTATGTTTACGTAATAATCACGTCGTGTTGCGTTTCGCGGTAATTTCAGAACGAAGGTAATGTTATAATCTGACAGATATAATATATGTAGGTGTTAAAGTTGATTAGAACGTTTGCTGCTATTTTAGTTAAGTATATATTATATGTATTAGTTGTGTCTGTAAAATAAGTGATCAAAGAAAATGTTAATATCGGAGGGTACTTTAAGTGCCTTTTATTTAAATAAAGATGAAAGGCGGATAACTGAAAGATAAGCAATGTGGCAAGTTACATAATATTCAAGGGAAGATGGATAAAAGGATTTTATTTGCCCGATAGTTCAACGGGAGCTATATACAGCTGATGCTATCTATCGTACCATGGTGAAGGCAACCAACACTGGCGACATCTTACGGACACCGACAAAACTAGATCCGGAATCGCGCTATAAAAGTTCACGTGCACGCGATGAGTCATGATTACAAATTCAGGTACCCTTAGTTGGCAGAAATCCACACGCCTGTTTCCTACACAGAACCATAGTTTACAAAGCAATTTCGCGAGTATAACATGATATTAAACAAGTTTATGCTTCGTTCACATATTGTTCAAGTTACTTATCTACACTTCAGTATTTCCTCTCGCCGAGACGCCAAACGCTACACGGAAGACACGCGTTCTCCAATCTTAGAGCGCATCCGTACATGTCTGGCATATTTCCGACACGCGAATATCATAACTGGGATAGTGAGGTTTATAAAATATTATGTGAGGAAGTTTCATTTTTACAGGCTGCAGTGTACAACTTATCGTTTTTGATGCAAAGTCTTGATACCGCTTCTGTTGTAGATAACCTATTATGGTCAGATACAACGATTTGTGTAACAAGCATAATGTTGTTGTAAAAACATCGGCATAGTCTTTCTGATTAATTTTAGTTCGAGACGTTCGGCTCAAAACCAGTCTGTGTGGTGAGCCTTGGACCAGGTCTATGTTCAGCAGTGGATGTCCAAGTGTTTTTACCTCAACAGTTGGACCGATTTTTATTGGTACGGGTTTATTGTGTCAGCTATCACTTATAGGGCTCTTAGCTAAAGTTGAACTAGTAGGTTACACTGTTGTCCAGTTTCAGAAAATATCTTTAGGCGAACAGCGTCTAGTAACCTATTGCTACGCCGGTTGCATCCAAGACATTTGCCTTTGAACCTGGGTGCTACTTTCTAGTCTAAACAGATTTAACAGAATATATATATAGCTAAGCTAAAAACAATATGTGGATCACACATAATGTAATTTTGAGAGAGAAGGGTAATCTGAAGTAACTTACAGCTTTGGGCGCAAAACTTAAAGATGAGACGGTCGACTTAGCTATTACGCCATATACACAAAACAACAAATAAACCAACACATTTATAAAACGTAAGCAATTTTCTACAATTATTTTCACATGTGTTACCACGCAATTCACATGTTTAATTGAATTTGAGTTACACACGATTAATCAAAGTGGCCGGCGGGGCTTAATTGAAAAATATGTTTTCAATCAATCACACTGATAATAATCCATAGAAGTTTAACGGTCTACGTGCTGAGAACAGATAACATTTAATAAATTTGAGTACGACGTCAATGTTTATCGCGTTTGTAATACTGTAGGTACTTTAAAATTCGGGCAGGTTTTGTGAGTCTCTGTCTGGGTATGTGTACATATGTTTGTAATTATGGATGACTGATGCTGTTCTATCACACAAAAACTACTAAAAGTATTTTGATGCAACTCTGCAGTAATATAGCTACTACATCAAGTAGCACATAGGCTGTCGTTTGTGGCAATAATGAATAACCACACGGTTAGAATAGCGGGTACAAGCTAGGTTTAGCTGTTATGGTCGCGAAAGTTTGTTTGTTGTCTCTATCACGAGAAAACTAGACAACCGCACCAAGCTGAAAATTGTCTAATTGAAGATCACATAATTATTTATAAAACCATTTTTTTTTCGAGATTTGTCATTATCTTATTTTAAAAGCTCTCCCATTAAAATGGGTAGTCGCTTCCAATGGTAAACCATTGGAAGCGACTACCTTTTAAACGATTGACTTTTAGAAACAATGGTATCAGAAACCTTAATTCATTTTTTAAAGATGTATCTATAGACACCGCGCATGTACATGACAATCAAAAAATTTTTCAAAGACCATTTGACACTTAGAGTGCAGACTTTGTCCTAAATTCCGTGCTTACACAATAAATTTGAGTCACATTTTAACATTTTGTGTTAAAGTACTATTTAATTATCACATGCGCATACTAGTGGGAAACCGACAGACTGCTACACAGGCGAAGTCTGGTTCGTATCCACTTTTCGAAGTTATGTGCGTATTCAGTGACAAATTATTGCTTGTTAATTTGAGGTAAAAGAAAATGTCGTGAGGAAATCTGTATGTCTGAAAGTCCTTTAAAATTTTGTCGAACTACATGTGAAATCTGCCAAGAGCGTGTTCCTCTTGGCCAGCGTAGCGGACTATGGTGCTTGCGCTTTTCTATAGTGAGATGAGGCCCGTGCCCAGCGGTGGGACAATTATTATACAGGGTTGATAATGATGACTACTTAATTAATGTTTTCTTCTTCTTTCTCTTAAATATCACATCGCGGTACACTTTAACCACATCACACAATCAACTTCTAGAACATCACCATTAGTGAAGTAAGCTTTCAGTGAAATCGTAATCAAAAGATGGAAGAGAGAAACGTAATATACGGAGAACCAGTGAAAGGTACGGTGAAAAAGTCATAGTTACGAAGAAATAAATAAAGAAACAGTTTGTTAGAAGGTGCACAAAATATATATATATATATTTTTAAACCGGATAAGTACGAGTCAGACTTGCCCGTCAAGATTAAGAGATAAGAGGAAACTATATTTTATATTTTGCAACTTAAATTATATGAGTCGTAAAAAATAATTAGATATGTTTTAAAATGTTCACCAACCCTTTCATAAATATCTCACCTGAACCAGTAGCTTAATTTTTCTGCATATTTTTTTCAACTCCATGCGTCAAATAGAGGGTCGTTACAGACCATCAGACAAACGGACAACAAAGTGATCCAATAGGGTTCTATTTTTTCTGTTAAGGTACAGAGCCCAAAAATTTAAATTTATCTTTATCCCTTCCCTTTAATTAATCCAAAACAAACACAACCCATCCCATATGTTGACACACATATTTAACTCATATCTAGCTGGTTAGGCAATTTCTAGTTTGGGCGTCAGTGATAAGCCAAAGGTTCGCAACTCGTGTACATAGGACGAAGTACTGTCCCATACTTCGTAAGCAAGGGAAACAATTTACAAGGAACAAGTGCCGTGTTCAGCAATTCTGTATCTATAATTATTATCCCAGCGGTACAAATATTTACTTTCTACGTAATTTTAGAGCATTCAGGCCGTGGTTTAATTAAATGGTTCCGTCGTTTCTTCATAACACCACTGCTAATAAAACTACGCACTTATATTGCCAATAATATATGAAATAGATTCCATAAAAAAAAATTGCCATAAAATTTTGAATTAGCTTTTTCGAAAAGTTCACTGGCAAAATTTGATAAAAAAGTAGTCTATAAGTGACACTTAATCTGCGATTTTACTTTCAGTAAAATAGTAAACACAATATATTCATTACTATATAGTCCACTTAAAAGAATACTCAACCCTTAGGGCTAGTAAAACATTGAATGGAAAGCTATCCTTTTAAATCCGTTTGAATATAATTTAAGCTTGCTTTCTGCATCAAGGGTACGTACGTAATCAAAGTCACAAACAACTCAACTTACAAAAGAATACAGTGTAGTTTATAAGGAATTCCTTTTCCACTGTCCACTACATTTCCAAGCGTACACAGAACTTAACTCAGCACAATATCACGTGGCATTCTAGTTTCGCTGTAAATATTTATTTTGTTAATACTATACAACCGAGTTCGTAGTGAACTAATGAATACACATGCGTCTACACTTTACCAACAAAACCTGATCTGTGCCTGTAGAAATTTTTCAAACAGAGAGAAACCAACTTAAGCTGGTTATGTATTGCTTGATGAATGCCAGTTTCATTTGGACTATGATTCTGTCGTCTTGTAATACTGACATAGACCTGCTTACACTGATGTAGTGAATCTTGATGTAACGCTGTACGTCCTAAACAAACAATAAATGCGCATAACTGAAGGCAGCATCCCGTCGTTGTTATGTACCACGTCCTCAATAAACACAAGAAAATACACAAATTGGGAAAGATGCGATGTAACTGGCTTACAGTGCTGAGCTTCATTCATATAGGACGTCAACACAAAATTAGGTGTGGGTGACTAAGGGTAAGTTTATCTTATGAAAAAAGGCTAGGACACATATTTAAAAAAAAAGTTAATTTTCCATTGTTATCTATCCAGATGCAAACAAACTTTAGACTCGTTTCCATGTATTATTTCCATGTACGATATCATTGATGTAGCAAACTTCGATAATAAAGCAAGTAAAACCTGCCATATAAGTTTACATTACTGCACCTACAAGGTCATCGTGTTACTTATTACTGTAGGGCTCACCAACATAAGCTCAATGCGGAGTTTTTAATGTTGAACAAGAAGGTTTTCTAAAAATCTTAAAAGGAAATGTCTTCGAAGTGAGTAGTTACCTATTTCTTAATGGTGCAGTATTTACTTTAAGGATACAATGACGATCGGCTTGCATCGTTTATGGTCGGGATGATTAGTGAGACCTCAGGGACGTCTTAGTAAAGTGCAGGCGATTACCTCCACTGTCACTGGCGGTACTTCGACACCCAACACTAACGACATCTATATATTGTTGTGTAGTTACCTATATGTGCTATTGGCAAGAGGCAGAACGCAACCGGTTCTTGTTTTTGTCTATTTCATTCTGTGACGTGCTACAATTTAGCTTCCTGCCTACTGATGATGAAAGTGACCCAAATTTGTTATATAATAGTTTTTTCAAAGCGTTTTGTACTGAATTTAATTCGGTTTTCACACCTTTTTTTTTACGAGGTGGAAAATCCCTTCGGATCGCCGACTCTTGGGGAAATGAGAGCCGGAGTATGTGGTGTAACCACTAAAAACCACCTCGATTTTCTCATGTACCCGTGTGTCGGAGGGTAGGGATTCGCATAAGCATTCGTCGCTACCCTCCGACGGGTATTGGCCCACCAGATAGTCAGGCGGGCCCCGAACAAAACCCCCTTGGCAGCGGAATAAGGTGTTGGGCTCCGCCGCCAAAACACCTAGCGGCCGCAGAGGATAGGGAGGACGGCAACGCAACACCGCATCTCCTCTTCCTCTGCGGCCCCACCGCAACGCATCGAATGGTGCGCCCCCATTTGGTCACGAGAGATAGGGCGCGCGGCAACGCAACACCGACACGCCTCTCCTCCCGCGACCGCATCTGACTGCGAGGGACAGACAGAACTGTTCCTCGCACCCGCACCGTTGGACGCATCCTGCGCAGGCCCCTCCGAGCCCACGCGGAGCGTCCCCTCCTGGATCCCTCTTAGCTTCACCGCGGGTGACCAATCCACAGTTACTGAGCCCCCCACCACGACAAGGTGGAGATCCCACGGAGGTTTTCACACCTGGAACGATTACAGTTGGAGGTAATGCAATCTTCTGTGAATGGGCAACAACCGGGCTTCACAAAAGTAGAAAGAGATTGTATGAGCTATATGACGAGAGAAACTTTAATTTAAGTAAACAATTTCAGGATTATGTTAGAAACTATGTTAGGATATTTCGAAAACTTTGCAAGAAAGCTAAGTCTCTTTACCTGAGTTCAAGGATTAGGAGCAGTGACTATAAAATGAAAATGACAGGCAGCGATAGCCGAGTGGATATACCAAAAGACTGCCATGCAGAGGGTATCGGGTTCGAATCCACGGCACGCACCAATGACTTTTCGGAGTTATGTGCGTATTGAATTGTTAATTATCGCTTGTTACGTGCCTCGGAGAGCACGTTAAGCCGTCGGTCCCGGTTGTCATGAAGATCTTTGACAGTCGTTATAGGGCGTCAGTACCTTCTAAATAAACTGACACTAGTCTAAATCATGGAATATCGCTATCCCTTCGGGTTGCGGAGGTCAGATAGGCAGTCGCTCTGTGGAAAAGCTAATATTCAGCCAAATCCGCTTAGACAAGAAAGCGGACCCCAGATTGAAAACTGGGATAACGCTAAGAGAATGATGATGACTATAAAATGAAAATGACATGGAAGATTATAAAGAGTGAGACTGGGAAAGTTAAAAGTAAAAGTTCTAAATTTAGTTTGAACATTGATAACGGCACTATTACATCAGACTCAAAAGTTGCATCGGCGTTTGAAAGTTTTTTACTGATATCCCCGTTATTACTACTAGATCTTTGGACTCATCAACCAATGCAGCGGAATCTCTTTTGAAAGGAAACATGAGTACAATTTATAGTGACTTCTCATTTCAGTATATAAATTCAAATGATGTTTTAAAAACTTTTAATACTATAAATATAAGGAAGACTACAGACTTGTGGGGGAATTCCGTTACTATTACCAAGTCCATTATGCTTTAGCTGCTAACAGATTAGCTTTAATATTTAATAAGTGTATTGACTGTGGTGTATTTCCTGATCTTATGAAAGATAGCAAGGTAATACCTTTGTACAAATCAGGTAGTACATCAGACCCCACCAACTATAGGCCAATTTCTGTGCTGCCCACATTCAGCAAAATTTTCGAGAAATTGATTCTAGATCAACTGCAAAGTTATTTTCATAACAACGAGATTCTACACTCTAAACAATTTGGTTTTACAAAGGGGCTCTCCACGACCGATGCCGGTGTTGAGCTTGTAAAACATATCTTTGATGCCTGGGAGGATTCATATGATGCTTTAGGTGTCTTTTGTGATTTGTCCAAGGCCTTTGATTGTGTAGAACATGATACATTGATCAGGAAATTACATCACTATGGTTTAAGTAGTCCTGCTCTGCAATCTTCAAAGCAAAGCATCTTCTTAATTCATATTTGAGTAATAGGATTCAGAGAGTTGATGTCAACGGGACGCGTTCACATGGGTCTGTAGTCAAAATTGGCGTTCCACAGGGTTCAATCCTCGGTCCTTTTTTATTTTAAGTGTATATAAATGACTTACCACATCTCTCTTAATGACAAGCACGGGATAGTACTGTTTGCTGATGATACCTCACTTTTATTTAAATTAAAACGTCAACAAATTGACATGGTCGATATAAACATTGCTATCTCAAAGGTGGTTCGCTGGTTTGAGGTTAACAACCTGCTTTTAAATAGACTTAAAACTAAGTGTATTCGATTTTTGATACCTAACGTCAAACAAGTGAACACCTCAGTAAAGGTTAAGGATGATGTGTTGGATCTTGTGGATAACACCACAATTTTAGGCATTACACTAGATTATAAGCTGCAATGGGGACCACATATTAGTAAATTGTCAAATAGACTCAGCTCTGTAGCACACGCAGTCAGGAAAATTCGCCAGTTAACTGACATTGACACAGCCAGGCTTGTATATCATATCTATTTTCATAGTACAATGTCATACGGTATTCTCTTGTAGGGAAATGCTGCCGACATTCAGACCATCTTTGTTCTGCAGAAAAGAGCTATTCGAGCAATATACAAGTCACTAGTAGCTAAGTGGCAACCATTCTTCTTGATTGGGAATCAATGTCTTTAAATGGTATAGATAAAACAACAGTTTTGCATATAAAACTATATATAGGTACTTAAAACATGTGGGGCTTAAAAATTCATGGCAAAATGTGGGTGTAACATTACACGTCTGCCTACCCCTTCGAAGATACAGGCGTGAGTCTATAATAAAAAATATAAAGACATGTCTTTTATAACTTAGACGACCGCTAGAATTATTTTAAACATGAATGCAATTTAACATTACAATCAAAGACACTAAAGTAAATTAAAGACATAAAGACATATTTATTTCTGCATTTTGATTGTTTACAACACTTATACATGTCAAAACCCTATTCTAGATGATGCCGGCTTTTCCTAGCTAAATGACTTCTTGAGAAGAAAGGCCGAAACAAACTCAGAGTCATTGTTTTTTTTTTGTCACTTCAATTTCTTTAGTCTTTTCTTCATCTTTTAAAGTCCAGACAAAAAAAGGGTTTAGTATGCAAGTACAATGCAGGAAATTATCTGACGCTTTTGACTGACTCGGCCCACTGATGGCCCGCATTCAACAGCAATCGTACGGCTCAACCTTAATTGAGGGAGCCAGCACGATCTGTATCACTATGCCTCCACGCCATCAGAAGGTGTATGCATAAGCATGTCAGCCTAAGCCATCAGACAGGTTGCCACAACTATTTGTTTATATGTTTAATAATGCCCACATCGTACGCACAACTTTACATGCTAATACACAGTAAAATACATGTTGCAAACAATAAGTAAAAATAATAAAAATTTAAACAATAAAATGTCATATATTTAAAATGTCAGAAAATATTATTAAATGTCAGAAAATATTATTGAATGTCAATTTATGAATAATAATATATTACTTAAGTAATTTGAAATGTCAAAAGAAAATAAATAAAATAACAATGTCAAATCAAACAATGTCAAAACAAAATAAATAAAATTACAAATGTCAAATTAAAAATGTTAAAATGTAAAAATATAAGTATTACAAATGTAAATAAAAATATCATGTCACTAATTTCAAAATGTCAAAATTCATAATTTTTAAACTCAATTCCAGGCATTTAGTCTGCTAAATAATCTTTAACTGTGTAATAAGCTTTTGAACACAAGCTCTGTTTAATAAATACTTTGAATTTATTGATACTTAGTTCCTGAATATTGCCTGAAATTTTGTTGTAAAAACGTATGCTTTGACACTTGTATGAGTTACTTATTTTTTGTTATATATCGTAATTCATCTTATGTTCTAATCTTGTTCCTGTCTAAATCATTATTTAGGTAGCACGGTGACTCTCCTTAATTAACTGGAGTTAGGTTCACATACGACAGCAGGAAATTAATTCTATCTTAATCTTACTCCAGTTACTTTCAGCGTGTGGTTTAGATAATTTGGCGCCGCTCTTTGACAACAGCATCCGACGAAAGCAGTGTTTCTGTTAACATAATTATACATACATACATAGACTCACGCCTGTTTCCCCGAAGAGGTAGGCAGAAGCATATTAAAAGCCCACTTTTCGCCAGAGTTTTGATCCCACGTAATAGGTGGCGTGCCTGTTGCCTGTTTCTGTAAACATAATTATATGAGTCTATTTTAGAAATATATTAAAATATACTATATACACAAGCTTTAAGGTGGACTGACGATATTGTTGGGATCACCGCCGGCGGATGGATGCGGGTGACTCAGGATCGGCCCATGTGAAGAGCCTTGGGGGAGGACCTATGTGCAGCAGTGGACGTCTTCCAGCTGATATGATGAGACAAGCTTTATCACTAGCACAAATAAAAAATAGCGATTATCATCATCAGCCCTTTATACTGTCCCACTGCTGGGCACGGGCCTCATCTCACTATGAGAAGGGTAAGGCCATAGTCCACCACGCTGGCCAAGTGCGGGTTGGCAGACTTCACATGTCTTACGAGAACATTATGGAGAACTCTCAGACATGCAGGTTTCCTCACGATGTTTTCCTTCACCGATAAGCAAGCGATAATTACCAATTTAATACGAACTTAACCTCGAAAAGACATTGGTTCGTGCCGTGGCTTCAAACCCGAGACCCTCAGCGTAGCAGTCCGTCGGTCTCTCCACTCGGCTATCGCTGCTTTCATTAGCGATAGCATATAGCGATTATCAGAAAACCATGTTCACCAAGCAGTTGGGGCCTACCTTCTTAAACCACCGCGGTGTCATTAAAATAATTATGTTTATTCTCAAAAACATCAAGTTTATATCTTCGTCATATCTAGTTAGATTGGTAAGAGGATATCAAAGGGTATAAATAATATTGATAAATCTATGACATTGATGATTCTCAGAAATATCAAACAAAGTTTAAGTAAGCGCAAAAACAATACAGCAGTAGTAGATAAATAGATAGATAATGCGTTATTGAACACCATATTACGGAGACAACAGAGGTAATCGATTAGCTGTTGTATAACAATATAGCCACCATTATCTGCTTCAATCTTGGTCGTCTGTAACGAATCAAAACGAGAATCATTAACTTCGTTTGCAATTCAAATTATTCTTTGTGAACTTAGTTCGAACGGTTGTTAATTAAATTAACTAAAATTCAAAGAAGTCTAACAATGTTTCGCTAAAGTAACAGTAATTTGTGAGGAACTACGATGTTTTGTTCTATTTGTTTGGGTTGGGGGCTACAGAGTGTTCTGCGGTTGAAGTTCTTTGTCTATACATTGTTAATTGTTGATGGATGCAAGCTAAGAGACACTCTTAATTATTTTGTGTTTATTTTATATGTGTTATAGCCAAAAATGCGCTGCGCTGCGTTTCGCTATATATGCAGCGCATCGAATATCGCGTATAGAATTGTTATCAAAATTGTTCTCGTTTTAAATAATATCCAAAATCAATCAACAAAGCAATGCTTACAACAATCACCCACACACTGGCTGTTTGTTTCTCTTTCATTTAACATCTACTGAACGGATTTTAATGAAACTCGCCGTAATAATAATAGCTCACACATCAAAATAGTACGCGGGCTGACTTTTGTCTAGAAAACTAGAAACTTGTGTGTGCAATGTATGTATGTTCCATTTTCACGTCAAAATAGCAGCAAATTAGATCCTGAAGACGGTTAAAGCGTATCTCAGTTTAAACATAAAACTTCATGGTTATGAGGACGGACGTTACAATGGGTATAGATATGGCTTTAGATAGACAAAAATATGCAATTGTCTATATTGTGTTTTTGTTAGTAACCTCTTACGGCACCCATGGAATTAAATGAGGTAGTTTCATGATGTATCCTTAATCCATCACCACACAGAATATTGCTTGTAGATTCTATAAACATCGTCATCATCATCAGGATCGACCCTGTATAGAAATGATCTCACCGCTGGGCACGAGCCTGTTCTCTCTATGACAAGGGTAAGGCCATAGCACACCACGCTGGCGAAGTTCGGGTTGGCAAACTGCCCAAGTCTTTTGAGAACTCTTAGACGTGCAGGTTTTTCCTACGATGTTTTCCTTCACCGTTTATATAAACATGCACAAAATTAGATCGCTGACACACAGACTTGTCCTTAATATTATTGTTTTGTCTATTTTCGAAACTCACCGGTATTATAACATTGTTAACCAGATAAATATTTGGCGTCAGAAGTTTATTCGGATTTTCCTAAACAAAGCTAACGTGTACCGTCGGTCTCAGTGTTAGGGATCGCGGCAAAACTTTGTAACCGGAGTTACGCAGGCGGTCAGGTACCGAGACTAGTATATTACAAAGTAATATAAATACTGAATAACATAAATGATACGATATAGGAATTTAACCTCAGTACATCCGTGAACATAGCGCTTGCAACAGTGCCGATATATCGGTTACTCAAAAGAAAGGTACGTGGCTTAAATCTCGAAAGACAATTTAAAATAAATAATACGGTCAAGAAGGCTTGTGTAGCCACTATCGAAGGGTAAAATTAAAGAGGAACTAATTATTCTTTGCAGAGAAGTCTTAGAACAGATAAAATATACCTATAGATAAAAGGTACCCTCGGAAACGCAAACAATGTCATAAAAACCCAAAGCAGAGCCTGTAATAATAAGACAATTTATAAACATATATTCTTAAATATAAGCCAATAACATCAGAGCACTACCGGCTTCGGATGGTAAGCAAGGCTTTTCTTCCCGGTTCTTATCTCATACTCAAGAATTGTATGGCCATGTCGAAGGTCTTCAGGCGGTCTAACACTGGACTTTAAAATTGATCAAATATAAAAATCATCATAAATAATAGCCAGGCTAGCTATCGCTCGCGACATCTTTCGGCCCTGCGCCAACGACAGTCATGGTCGGTAGTCGCTACTACATGTCAGCAGCAGCTACGATTTGTACGAGTGATAGCTGACACTTAGTGGCGAATGGCCAAGACACACATCTGTACATGTTTACTGTGATTGCATACCAAACGTATTTTAAAAATTTTAATTTATGTGTGGGCTTGTAGGTGGCCCGTTTGCGCACAAACTTGTAATACCGCCGATCATTAATAACTCAATATGAGCAACCTGTCTTTTATTTAACATTAAATTTTGACATGAAATCATCGCAACGCTATTATATTACCTTTAACGAAATTCTGAACAAGTTTAAATTTGATCAGCACAATGTTTAACTGAAGTTAAAGTTAAGACAGATACGTAAGCGCCGTTCATTAGTTTAGATGTTGGTTTGTGTTCGTTAACTAGACGTTTGACGTCGAAAAGATGCTTCGACTCAACCATTGATTGAAGTAACCCACTTGCAACAAGATATCGAAACTGTTTCAACTCCAGCGATTCTCAATCTTGTTAGTTTGGTAACTTACTATACCGTGGTGCTTTGGAGCGGTGATGTAACACTAAACTGGCGATTACATATTGTGTGATGTTGGTTGAAGTTTTTTTGAAAGAACAGTTTTTATACACATTCCAGTAGCACTATACATAATATCATATCTTTTTTGACTGCCATAGTAACGTATAGATGACATGTCAAAATTAACACAGCACACTAAGGCCGACCTCACATTTTGCATGCGCGTTTCTCGTGCGCTCGGCGTTTACTCTGTAGTACCGCGTCCACCTTAGTGTTGGCTACATATTCGTTTGTCACAATTGTCATCCATAAAAGTCGGTACCGTTCAAAAGCTTATTTAAGATGCTAACCAAGATATACATATACCGCGTACCAACGTCTGAAGGTCCCGACATTTCGGCACTATGGCAAGCGCCCTGATTATTTAGTATCAATATAATATTGATACTAAATAATATTTTATTATTATTTATACCCATATTTTATTCCTTTCTCGCAAAATTATTATTCGTACGTGACAAATACCGATTAGCATGCAGATACATCTACTGACGTCACAAACTTGCCTAGCCCGCGCTGCCTAATGAGTAATATTACAACGCTTAAATGTGTAACTAGTCAATATTAAGGTAAGTTCGATGATATTTTCTCGATCCAAAATGGTTTCCATAGTATTTTGTATTTATAACACAAATGATATACTCACGCCTGTTGCTCGAAAGGAAAGGTAGAAATTACGGACCGCCATTTGCAGCAATCCAAATTATCTCAATTTCTCTCTTGCTTTATTCACTCTAATAAAACTAGAAACTTTGAGAAATTATCATGCATGCTTTTGGTTTAGTTTACTTCTATGTCTTTTTTTGGAATGTCTCTAATCTGATTTGAGGACGCCGCTTAAGTCATCTCTACCTATTGTCCGATTCGCAAAATAAAAAATCATTAGGTAAATATTCTATAGCCCATCACCAAATAAAGTGGCGTTATCCAAGAAACATTTTTAAAACTTTTTAAGGTTTGTTCTTCGTTCGAACCGAAGTTTCTGACCCCATTTCAAAAAAATATTAGTTTGTCTCGTAGCAGTTTAGAATTCCTGCTTCGGACCGAATGCTAAGTACTTCAAAAATACGGACAACATAAATATAAAGTAGTACACTTTTTAATTTTTCAATAAACATCATCTATATGCCGTGGACTATCTTCACTACAGTCGAAATATAAAAAAAAGAGAGACTAGAAAGAAAAGAGATATAAAAAAAAGAGAGACGAAGGCAGCATATTGTTCGAGCCGAACCAGTAATTTTGTATGTGGTTCGAAACTCAGTGGTCCGAACGAAGAACAAGCCATTTTTAATCGTGCGTATTAAAATTGAAACCCTCTATCATATGAACGGTAAATAAAAAAATAAATGAAGAAAAGCCTTTTATTTCTTCCAGAAAAATGCCATTATGCGAGTTAGTTTTGTAAGTTAGTTGTGTTTTTTGTTTAATATTTTTTTAATTTTTAGTTTAGTTTAGAATTTGAATATGTTACTATCGTAGTTATAGTGTATATGTATCTATTTTAATAAAATATTATTATGTAAGAACCCCTCTGCGCGTGAAGGCCTCCTCCAAATTGAGCCAGTTTTCTCTGGATTGTGCTGTTTGTGTCCAGTTTGGACCTGCTATGCGTTTGATTTCGTCCTCCCATCTGGTGGCAGGTCTCCCTTTCTTTCTTTTGCCCACTGGCCCCCTCCATTCTGTCACTCTTATTGTCCAGCTCTGATCTTCGAGGCGTGCTATGTGTCCGGCCCACTTCCATTTTAATGCAAGAGATTGAGCTAAACCGTCTGTTGCTTTTGTGATGTTACGTATTTTTGTATGCCTTATTTTATTTATTCTCTTTATGTTTAGCATACTCCGCTCCATTACTAGGCACGTTATAATTTTATAATTTTATTTTTAATATTTTTGTTAAACTTCCATGTCTGACAGGCATAGGTCAGGCATGGCATAAGGCAAGAATTCATAACCTTTGTCTTCAGTGTGATTGGCATGTTGCTCTTAAAAATTTCTTTAAGGCTCCAGTACTTATTCCATGTTAACTGGGCTCTGCGCTCGATCTCTTGGTAGTTGCTTAGTCTGTCGAAACTAATTTGCTTGCCTAGGTAGATGTATTTATCAGTGTATTGGAGAGGCTCGTTGTCAACGTATATTTGTACCATGGTGTTGTTGGTCATTACCATAGTTTTAGAGCGGTTCATCTCTAGCCCGGCGAGCTTGCTAGCTTTGTTTAGTGACTCTACCATGTACTGTAGTTCATTTACTTTCTCTGATATCAGCACCAAGTCGTCGGCAAAACGTAGGTGGTTTAAATACTTATTTTCTACTTTTATTCCGCATTCATTCCAGTCAAGCTTGCTTATTATCGACTCTTATGTAGCTATAAATAGTATAGGTGAAAGTGGGTCCCCTTGTCTTACGCCTCTCTTTATAGGGAACCAGGGACCGGCTGTTTCTAGTTTAACTCTACATCTGCTCTTGCTGTATATGCTTTTGATTACTCTTATATATTCGTTTTCCACATTTTGTGTTGTTAGAGTTTCCCAGATGTAGTTGTGTGACATTGAATCGAATGCTTTTTTATAATCTATATATGCCAAGTACAGTAGTCTATTTCTCTCTTGATATTTCTCGATGAGGAGTTCGAGTGTGTGTATATGGTCGACGGTAGAGAATCCTTTTATGAATCCTGCCTGTTCTACAGGCTGTCTTTTTTCTAATGTAAAGCTTTTTTTTGGTCAGGATTGTAGAAAATAGCTTATACGCACTCGGCAGCAGACTTATAGGTCTGTAGTTCCCAATATCATTTGGGTCGTCTTTTTTGTATAGCAGAATTATGTTAGATTCAGACCATTGGGTGGGTGTCTCTCCAGATTCGAGGATAGAGTTGAATAGATTTGTAAAAGGTGTAGCGAGTATCGGGGCGGATATCTTTAGAGTCTCGTTTGCTAGGTTGTCCGAGCCCGGGCTTTTGTCTAATTTCAATTTGTTAAGTGCCTCCATGACGTAATTTTCTTCAAATTGGGATCTTATTTGTATATTATCGTCGCTGCTGTTATTTTGGTTTTTGTGGCTCGTGTCTTCTGGTTCTTTTGTGCTGTAGAGATCCCTGTAGAACTCTGTCGCTATGCTAATGATGTCGCCGCGGTTGTTTTTAGATAAATCCCCTCGCTTTAGCTTTTCGATCAAAGTTTTATTTGGTTTCAGCTCTTTGTATGCCTTTTTTGTGCTACCAGTTTGGTTTAGGTGTTTTTCAATAGTAGTATATCTGTAGTTGGCATAGTCTTTTCTTATGCATTTGTTGACAAGCTTGTAAAGCGTCGAAATTTCGTTTCTTGTTGCTCTGGTTTTGTTTGAACTTTTTTGCAGATCTTGTCTTCTTTTAAGAAGTTTTAATGTATGCTCTGAAATTATTTTGTGGACTTTCTTTGGGCTTCGTGCTGCTTGAACGTTTTGCAAGCTTAATGTAATGATTTTGATTAAGTTGTCGTAGTACTTCTGGACTGGGATAGTAATCTCAGCGAACATTTGATCTTTTGATGAGTAGGAGTTTAGGTATTCTTTGAACTTGTTGTTTTCTTCTTCGCTTGTTATTGAAGTATGTTGACAGTTATTAAACTTTGTTCTACTTTTTTTGAAATGTGTGTCATATGATATTGGAGCTCTTACTGGCCTGTGATCAGAAGGGTAGTTAATGTTCAGTACTTCTATGTTTTTAAAGAGACGAGGTCGATTTGACAACACAAAGTCTATTTCATTTTTGCTGGTTCCATCCGGTGATCGCCATGTCCATTTATTTTTTGGTTTTTTCTTGAAGAAAGTGTTCAAGATAGACAGTTTGTTTTCGCTGGCGTATTCGATTAGTCTTTGTCCTCTCTCATTTCTTGTTCCATATCCATGAGCTTTCGTGATTAGATGTTCCTCATTTTTTGGTGTCCCAATTTTAGCATTTAGGTCGCCCATCAGTATGAAGTCTTTGTGTGCTAGCTCTATTGCCCTAGTAACTGTCGCATAAAAGTTATCAATTGCATCATCGCTTGCTTGTGTAGTGGGGGCATAGACTTGAATGATGGATAAGCTGGTATTCTCGAATTTCAGATTCAATATGGCTACTCTTTCAGAAAGCCCGAGGTAGCCTTCTATATTATTTTTAAGATGGTATTTAACTATAAATCCTATGCCATGACTTCCAGGTGTGTGGCCTGTATAACAGAAAATGAAGTTTTCATGTTCTTCAATTTTGTTACCAGTGCGTCTTGTCTCAGGTAATCCTAATATGTCGAAATTAATTTCTATGAGTGCTTCATTTAGCTCTAACAAACGTTCGGATGACGAAAGTGTTTTAACGTTATATGTCAGAATGTAAAGCGTTTTTTGTGAGGTTTTATCATAACAAAAAAAAAAAAAAACGCTTTACATTCTGACATATAACGTTAAAACACTTTCGTCATACGAACGTTTGTTGAGGTGAGTGTGAGGTTTTATCATCACGCAAAATACGCGCCAAGACGTGGAATTGCGGAAACAGCCCGTGCAATCAAGTCAATCAAGAGGTTTTATAATTTTTTCGAAGGTTGTTTGGAGGGTTTTGGTCATGATCTTCCACGGTGACCAGCCGGCTTGGAAGATGGGTTTGGTGTTCTGGTAGTGGTTGTTGTATGTTGACGTTGCGAGAGGGGGGTGGTAATTGCTATATATTAGCGTTATTATTTTGCTGTAGATCCGATGGGTTGTTTGTGTTTCTATCAATCAGGTAATTCAGCATGCTCGGTTTTAAAATACCTGCCGATAGGCTTGAAGTTCTTCTTATTTGTGTTTTTTATTTATTTTTCTTGTAAGCCTGTGTGTTTGTTTCGGCTCCTTTTGTGGTTTTGTTTTCAGGCGAAGTTGAAAGCATTCTTCTGTTATTTCCAGCTGTTTTTTTTCTTCAATTATGACATGTTTGTCGTATTTAATTTTTACAATGTTTCCCTTTTGCCTTTCGATTTTTGCTTGTCCTTGAAGCTCTTTCCTCTTCTCTAAGATATTTTGTGTAAAATCTTCCGTTATGTAGTAACCGGTATTTTTTAGTGCACTTCTATTTTTAAACAAATTAATCTTAATGCCGAGTGTACCAAAAGTGACAATTATTGGTCGAGGTCTTTCCCCTTTCTTGCCTATTCTCCTAACTTCTTGAATATCGCTGCGGTCTAGTTCTTGAGAGAAATGTTCTTTGATAAAGTTCACTATGAGGTTTTCTAGGTTGGAGTATGATGTTTCTGTTTCTTTTATTCCCAAAAAGACGATGTTATTTTTCTAGCATGTTTTACTAAAAATATAGTAGTTTTTCTTGGTTTTCACATTTTCCCCTAAGATGTAATTATTGAGTAGTTTAAACTTGTCTTCCAATATGCAGTTAATACTTTGCGTAACTTTTTCTGTCACTTTCTCTCCAATTTTTTCTATTGCGGTTTTCTGTTCGTCCAAATCTCTTCAAATGTTTCGAAGCTCTTGCATAATTTCCTCCATATCTTATTATTTCCTGATTGTTTTTATAATTGTATAACAATATTGAAGTTATTGATATGATACTACTAGCGCCCTCTTGTGTTTCCGTTCCGAATTGCTTAGATAGGCAGCTAGCTCCTTGACGTATCGATCGTAGATTGAAGATGGTTCGGACTTGTGTAAGTGATACGGGTAGCTTTCCACAGATGTCGGTAGTGTCTTTGAGCAGTTCTCACTCAATATTGCAAGTAATTTTTGATATTGAAAAATTAGGGTTATTTATATCACTTTGTTTTTTTAAAAGATTGCCGGGATTATTAAAGCACAATTTACTACAGTTTTAGTTATTATTTTACTTTGAAAGCATATAACGTTGAGGATATGACTGTATAAACACGTAAAACGACTAGTTCTCAATTTAGGCACTTTCACTGATTACACCGTTTTCACTCAATGTTAGATGTTAACCACGATGTATGATGTAAATCACTTATTTGTTTCTTCACTTATGTCCTTTCCACTAAGTAAATTCACTTATTTTTATTTTTGAGATCACTATTAATACGGAGCCGAAGTAAACATTGGCACTGTGGCGCCCTCTCTATCTTATGAACGGTAAAACAATTAAATGTCCTCCAAGGTATACTTGGTAGTTAAATATTATTCCTTTCTAACTTAAGTGTCAATATACTTAAGGAGGTTATTACTGTTATAGATAAGTTTGTGATACTATAATCTAAGTTCCAAGTAAGTTACCGAGTTCCGCGATTTAAAAAAAGGTTAAAGATTTTATTTAAATTTTATCAAAATATTCACATCATATCACCATGATTTTTCAAATTTCCTCATTTTATTTCTGCAAGCTATCAAGCATGACCAGAAGAACAAATCAGAAACAAGTACCTACCAGTGTAGCCAGATGTCAGCGTTTATGTTTGTGTAATATGAAGATATCACATTAGAAGAACCTAAAGCCCGATATATTCTCCAAAGCAGTCACCATTCAACATACATTTAACGCAGTACACGAAATAGGAACGTTATTAAAAAAATGTTTAGAACGGAAGAACATTACATAATTTTTAAAATGTATTTAATACTTAAGTTGGCTCGCTCACAAACTACCTGAACTTTGTTCTGTACTACTTATTAAACTCGAAGCTTTAAGATTTACAATACTTTGTTGCCATAAATTTATAGTTTGTGTTTACATGAATATATTTAAACTATTTATTCACAGCTCTTTGAAGAAGGCAGACTTTATTTAAGAAGTCATTTTCGACTAGTAAAATCGTTGGAGTGACTTGTCCAAAGTTACTGGCAAGCACTTTTTTATATACTTTTTTATATTGTTACATAGGGTAACAAATAAAAGCAGAAAGTAAACTACAGTCGTAATATTTTCCTCAAATATTTAGTAACAGATGGAACTTTCATTATTTCCATCTTAACCCTTCGCACGTCGGAAGTAAGAATACCCACATCAAACAGTATATCGGATAGTTTTGACGCACGTCACAGCGTACGCAGTAAGCCTCTTTGTAACGACGGATGCTTAATACCCACTAGGTAACTCCAGTGCCAGTAAAACTGGGAAATAAAACCTTCTTTTAGCGACCAATTGCTATATTACTAGTTTGTCAGGTAAGTTCTTTTCAGTTTAAAATAATTCTGGCTAAATCTAATGCTCTAACATTTGTAACAACGTTCGTGTTGTTTTCTGTTAGTTTTCTTTTCTAAGTGATTTGGTTGATCTATCTTGACGGCATAAAGCACTTTTTGCTGTCAAAGTTTTATTTGCACTTTTTACATGCAAAAACGATAGTGTTTTCCATCACCTATACGGAGTTGCTCGGATTGACAGTATTCAAACCATGGTCACAAGTCACAACTAATAAATATTTGCGTCGGATTTTCGTGGCTGAAAAAAACCGCTTACAAAAGCATTAAATAAAACACACTAGTTTGCATGCCACAGCCAAACTACATTAAGGGCCGGAACATATCTGACGGAAGATCCGTCGCGTTTTATCGGTCGCGTAACGCCAATATATACAAATGTATAGAAAAACGTTCAACCATTCACACCTGACCGATAATCCGTTAGTACGTCGAGCGTACTAACGGATTATCCGTCGACGTCGCGCGCACCACGCACCACGTGAATTTTGACCTTTGAGTAAGGAATATAAATGGAGAGGGCAAATAGTAGGTACATATAGAAAAATTACATTATTCACATAATATATTATTATATTTTATATTTGTATAGACTCACGGCTGTATCCCCGGAGGGGTAGGCAGAGGTGTAATATTACACCCACATTTCGCCATGATGTGATTTTATACACATATATACGAAACCGACATAAAGCCACCAAACATAGTGTTGTTTCGTTTTGTCTTGGGGATATCTCTGTCAAAAAAAAGAGATAGCCATAGTTTACTGAATAAATTGATCATGACGATATTTTATTAGAAATGTCATTCGTGCCACTATCGCTATATTTTTCGCCAAGGTTTGTGGCACATCTGCTGTGAAATCGTTGTCTATCGAACACAATAATTTTGTTTTTGTGCATAAATATGTCTAAAAATCCGATATTGGCTCTCAGAGAATATTTAGTTACATGTTTCATACAAGGGTCGTCTTTCGCCTTGCCATGTTCGCCCACATTTGCATTATGGAATAAACTAATCTGGCAAAAGATTTAAACTAACAAAGGTAACTCACTACAAAAATGTATTATTCTCCTCTAACCGGCTCCATATCGATATCGATTACATTCTGGAGGACAACCCAAATGCAAAGCCATTTTATTTGCCCAAAGTTTCGTAGGTGTGCACGCTAATTTTGTAGGTGTGCACGCTAAATTCGTAGGTATTGGACATACCATATCCATGTCATTCCCAAATCGGTGATTTTAAGATCGTAAGATTCCAGGGCCGCCAGACCTCACTTATTTTTTCAGAAAAAAAATGTGTAGAGTAATGTAGTGTTAGTACTATGTGCTATGAGTGTACGCATATTTGCTAGCTTGGATCGAGGGCCAATTTTTGGGTATGAGGTGCTTAAGGTCCGCGGGAACAATTTCCATACATACCTATAGAGAAAACATTTTGTGTCTTGCTCTGCAACTGTAGTCTGTAACCCCTTCTATATCATTTGTATAAGTTTTGTGAAAAACCGTAACCAAATCGTATTATCGTCTTTTATTTTTGAACCTCCATACCTAAATAGGATATATATTCGAATAACGCTTGTTGGCTACTATAAAAAATCTTCGAAGTCCGACATATTTTTAATAGTCAAACTCGAATTGCAATAAAAATAACTACAGAACTTCAGTGACTACATAACATCAGGGAACACGAAAAATGATTAGGTAAAAGAATATGACAGTAAAATATTGAGCTGCCCTGAGTACGGCCCTGCACGAACAAACTTTTATGTGTGCATAATAGCCACGCTTTCAGCGAATGTGTGCAGATACGCTCGACGCATGTTCCGTCAGATGTGTACCGATTCATTTGACGGAATAGACGCGACCGAAGATACGTTCGACGCATCTTCGGTCAGGTATGTTCCGTCCCTAATAGCACTATTGCTTGTACAGTATGTTGATCTGTATTTGCAAAATATTTTAGTAATACAATATAGACGTTATATTTATTCACCTAAAATTATTTCAAACAGTGTGCGAAAATATAAGACCCTATATTCATAAAATGTTACTTCGATAGTAAATCAGAATAAACTGTTGACTGGTGCAGAATTAGACTGTACGGTTCTTGTATGTGTTCGGTAACTGCAATGCGAGTTCGCGGCGATCAGCTGAGCGACGGAGGGAGGTCAATATACCGAGCCGAATTTTAAAATGCATGATTACGAAAAACAAAAAGGTTTTTTGAGTTATTTTGTCATGTATTTTTATTTAGATAAAGTAGTATATTCACCCCTGAAAATATTTTGCAAATGAATATGAACACCCTGTATAAATGGTGGTAATTTATCGAAGTAAATTTAGACGGCTATCGTCAGCTATGCTAGAAACTATTCCAAATAGATAATAAATATTTCTGCTTTAAACAATATGTACTGCAATAATCTATTCTAAAATACAAACCAACAAAATGCAGTGAAATTGTATATTCAAGGAACGTAGACCTTGTCCAAAACCGCTATTCAGTTGAATCTGAACTAAATTAAACATTCCTTACTTGTACTCGTTCATTATTAATCTGCAAGCAAACCTTGTTCCTTTGTTCATAAGCTACAACTGTTATGTGCGTATTTGATACATACTTTATCATGTTCGTTTGGTAAAGAAATGTTAAAAGATTTTTCAAATGAGGAAGAAAGCTATATCTCCGCTTGGTGTTGATTTGGCTTATGCAAGAGTTCGCTTGAGACTTTAATTTACTTTGCGGAACATTTCTGCCTAAAAATTAGAGGTAATTATGTTAAACTAAATGATGCCCGCAGCTACGCTCGCATATTTTCGTGATACACTTTTATCAACTATGAGATATTTATTTATTACATTTCACTCAAAGGTTTACCCAACACTTACTAAGAATTCAAAAGATCATTTGCAATAAAGATTAAGCACAACCGTTAATTTATATTGAAATCCCATAGTGTACCAATCGCTACGAACATTTTTTACTTCGGCACCATACCGGGGAAATTACTGGTTCAGGAGATATTGAGGCTCAAAGTTAGTATGGAATTTTTCAAATTAGCTACAAAATCGATGCATTTACCCGCCAATATGTTTTTTAGATGCCCTATAACTATAACCCCATGGATAAGAAGGTATTTCGAGCATTGCACGCGCGCGCTTTTAATAGCGGTTTAAAAAATGTGAAAACTTAAAAAAAAATCGTTTACCAGGTATTATTTTTGGTTAGTATGACTTGGCATGATGTCCACAACGAGTAGACTTCGGCTTGGTGATGGGTCTTGTGACACCCTGTATATACTAGATTTGGGCAATAAATAAATTTTAATAACACACAACTTATACATAATGTATCTATTCTAGTATTAATACATCGGTGAATGTTGTTCGAGCGAGGTACGCTCACCGAACGCGGTGTTTACACACCGAACAAAATTTACTCCGCACTTGACGGTACCACCTCATAATAAAATATTAAATTCGCCTCTGGTGATTTAGATGACCCCGATTGTGGGAATTTTTGTTGATAAATGTCCATGCTGACATATTATTAAAAATGTATATGGTGATTTTTTATTAACCACAGCACTCTTTTTTATCGTCCATTGCTACAGGCAACTTCAAGAATGCTAGATTACAAATCATATTTTGGTTGAATATTATTTTAGATGAAACAGTAACTAAATTTAATTACTGTCTGCTTAGTTTTAAACTATAATGAAGAATATAAAGATTACCTTTGCAGTTAATAAAGCAAAAGGTTATAAATTCCATAGCCTAAGAAGACAGGCCTGCTCGATTTGTCAAAATACCTGGCAATTTTTGCCAAGGGTACGTCATCGGGAAAGTATGATGGTTCTCAAACTTTTCGTATCACAATTTACCCACAAGTTTGTGGGTAAATTGTGAATTGACAAAGTTGCTTCAATTATCTTAATATATAAAATCCTTGCGTTACTGACTGACTGGCAGACACGCTACAGACGAAACTATTGGGCGCAGGAAGCTGAAATTTGGCATGTATGTTCCTTGGGGACCGTAGGGGTGCACTAAGAAGGCATTTCCCGAAATTCCCACGGGATCGGCCAAAACGGGTAAATAAAAACAATGCAGGCGTAGCTGCTGGCGTTCTCTAGTCATAATATATAAAGGTACATATCTATGTTATGTTATACATATTCGAAATAAAAAGTAAAGGCATATTATAAAAGAAAATATATAAAATAAAAAAGGAAAATAACTTTGTAGGTAAATAGGAGCTTCTAATAATCGATATTAGTTAGGTGGTATAGCTTTCTTTTTTTATTATGCGTAATTATGCTTCTATTTAGCTTTCGTAATCGTATATATATAAGTACGCAGATCTTAACATCGATTTTATTATGTAATTTTTGTGGGAAGCTTTTTTTATGTCTTGATAGACGACATTTGCCACATGCGTAAATATATAATATTTATAACACAATGATTTTTCGTGTGTAGCGTATGACCGGTACCTACCGAGTGTACGTCATAATACCGTCCATACGCTCGGCCAATCAGAGAAGGCCATCGTCCGCGCTCGTGAGTTTTGCCCATATTTGGTTATGCGCCGACACAAACTTTGATGGAGGGCCCAGTATATATAGGGGCCGACAGAGAGACCGGCACCGCTAATTATTGTTACCGTGCCTAACTATGTGCTACTACTACTACTTCAGACGTGTATCCTGGTCCCAGCTGTGGGTAGGTTACTACATTTACTGCGTTAGCGTACTGCCCATCTCTCTACCTGCTAGCTGAGGCCAGCTGACGCCGCCTGCCTGACTCTATTGGTTGTGGCTCTCCTAATGTTGCTTTCCTTCAGGTTCCAGGTCCACCTTAAGGCTCCGGGCTAGTCTACCTAGACCGCTACACTTCCTGCATCGCCTTCGGCGTCACCTCTGCCGAAGAGTCTGGCCAGCCCTGCTCATCGCACTCAGACCGCTGAACTAACGGCCTGCGAGGATCTGCCGCTACGCGCAACCCTACGAGCAACCTGCCCTGCACACTACCGGAAGGAACAGCGTGGGAGGCTGCAGCCCTTAGTGTTCAGGCCAGTGTCGTGTAGTTGGTCGGTCATACTCGTGGCAAGGGAAGTGAGACAATACTCGGCAATAAACGCATCTAGAACCTCTAATGCGTTTTACTACCAGAACCCGTTGCACGTGGTACTCAATATTATTTTTATCCAATATTTCAAAAAACATCCAACAGTTCTTTACTTGGATATATTAGGTTGCCCGATATATTAAGTTAATCCATTTACTTTTACAATTTGTATAACACATCACCATGATGATAGAAAAGTTTGAGAATATCAGCTAAAAATGAGTAAACGAGTGAACACGAGCGACTTTTTAATGTGTTGGAAAGAGAAACGTTTTCAATAGCTGAGTACTTTGTATCTGTCAATGCTGTCACCGGAGTAATGTTGCCAGTACTGTAAATATATTGTACTCATTTAAATCGATAGGTTATTTGTATAAAAATATTAGGCTAGTAAGAGTAGCATTGCTGAGCTCAAAATATTATTAAATCATAACAAATAACTATGAGATATGGACTTGTATGGTATTTTGTTCTTAAAAGATCTCCAATTAGATAATATTTACACTAAACAGCTTTTTTTCAAAAAGTGGCAATGAAAATGTGACGTCATTTTGACGTCATTTCGCCGACCCACGGCACGCTGTCACCGAAGTGAGCAGGCCTCTTCTTGGGCTATGATAAATTCTTTCTTTAGTTTGAGAAACATAACCTCGTTTCCCTTTTAAATAAATGTTCGATATGTTCAGTATACATCAAACATTTCATCACAGATAATAGAATGCTTCAAGATGATGTTTTGCAAAGGTTTTCAAAGAGTTCAACAACGAGCACTAAAAATATTGATTAAAAAAAATTGGTTGCCTGTAAAGTCGGTATACGGGCGAAAGTTTTACGTGACAACGACTTTGAGTGGTAAAATAATTTTAATGTGAATATTCATTCGTATAGTAGGAAGAAGGATGAAAGACGCGTGCCTTTCACTTTTTATGTCTGTCTCTCTCGCTCTTAGGCGGGACGCGTGCCTCTCACTCGCTCTCATTGTGAGCGCATAACGTGAGCGGAGCGTAACGCAGTTTCTTGAAGTGTCACCCGGCAAACCAATTTATAAGACGTTGTCACGTCAAAAAGAAATAGGATATATACACTATCTCGAGAAAGTATGAATTGAAGCCACAAAACTCGGTCTACTAATAGTGTCGCAGTTACCTGAAAGAACCACAACGTCAACCATGCTTTCAAAAGTACAACGTTAATTAATTTACGTAGCGAGCAAGTTTTGCTCTAGAATAAATTATTTTAATTTATAAAATTATAATAAGGAATTGTAGTAAATAAAGTGGTCTCTTGCAATGTGTGTACCTAGGGAACACATGCGCGTTATTTGCAACAAAGTACGTAATGTTCTGGTTTAATGTAGTACCAAATTACAGTCGTTTTACTGCGAACAATTTAAACTTATGCTAATAAGCGAGGGTGATACTCTTGTCACAGCCTACTCGTATTTATTATCATGTACTATAGGTTTTCGACTTATACTTGTGTGTAGGTATGAACGGCTGGATGAACTACAATCCATACCAATATTATAATGGGTAGAGCTGCGGTGGAGTCAAGATAAAGATATTTTACAATATATTAACTTTGTAATTTAAATCAACGAATACAAGGTTATCTATCGTGTGGGAATCAAACCCACAAAATTCAGCCTGTTATAACGGCTACGCCACATTTATAGTCAAAAAACAGATTAACAAAACGGAAATAAGAATCTTAGTAGTAGACTCGTAAAAATGCTGGTACACTAAGCAATGCGATCACCAAACCAAATCAAGTCAAGAGGACTGATACTATTACCTTAAATCGATTTCTCATTAATTTCCACATACTGCCTCTGTCGTGCCAATTATTCCAATTTAATTATATTATTAACCTATAATTTTATCAGACACGCTGATATTCAAGGCGCCTTGATGAAATTAAAGGTTTCATCACGACACTCATAAAAGCAAACGTTTCCGCATACAGACGCCACCGTCGGCTTTGAATTAAACATAAAGATAACAAAACATTTATTTCTTTTACATTCAAATGAAAAGCCTCCATTTCATACATATAATCTTAAAGGCGTACTTATTTTTTATCATAATATTGATTTGGACATTGCGCAGGTAGTGTTAGTATTAGTGGATAGATATCAACAGACTGTCATGCACAAGATATAGGGTCCAAAAACACGACGCGCGCTAAAGGCTTCAAGACGTACGCTTATTACAACTTAAGCCATTTTGCGTTTGACTTTTTGACTGACTATGAGTTTTGTGATGACTCACTGACTATGGAATTCAATATTCGAACTAAAGATAGGTCTGTAGATTTTAGATTAGTTTTTGACATGAGCTCCATACAAAATATGTCAAACACGAATCTCGAATCTCAAAATGCATGTGTGGATCGCATATTGAAAATGGTCGAATACCATTTCAATGACAGGTCGTTGTAGAACTCGGGGCAAATCGATTAGACTCCGCTGACCACTGACTATAGCCGACTGTGGCTAGCGATAAGCTGTTTCCATGATTTTTAATAATATGTTATGTATGGAATCGTCACTTAGTCTGCGCGACACGCACATACACAGAGGTTGATGGAAATCATCATCACTTCAGCCAAACGTTTATTGCTAGACATATGCCTGCCTCAAGATTGTCATAGATATCGATTCCGAACCATTCGTATTCAACCTTTTCATTCGTGTGCTAAATAATCTTAATATATAAAATCCTTGCGTAACTGACTGACTGACAGACAAGCTACAGCCGAAACTATTGGGCGCAGGAAGCTGAAATTTGGCATGTATGTTCCTTGGGGACCGTAGGGTTGCATTAAGAAGGGATTTCCCGAAATTCCCACGGGATCGGCCAAAACGGGTAAATTAAAAAAAAAGCAGGTGTAGCTGCTGGCGTCCTCTAGTATATTATATTTTCAATGAGTAAGAAATAAACCGGTCAAGTCGAGCGAGTCGAACTCACGCACCGAGGGTTCCGTACAAACCTGTAGGTATATATAATCCTTCAAAAAATATGTGATGTAACTAAAAATTTAAGGTTTTCGAAATTTTCCCTATGTGCAATAAAACATTGCTTTATGCCAAATTTCTAGATTCTAGATCGCCCCCTGTGGTATTTCCATCTTGTCGTGGTGGAGGGGCTCAGTAACCGTGGTTAGGGCACCCACGGTGAAGCTAAGCGAGATCCCGGGAGTGGACGCTCCGCGTGGGCTTGATGGACGCCTGCACAGGATGCGTCCAAAGGTGCGGGTGCGGGGTACAGTTCTTTCTGTCCCTCGCAGTCGGGCGCGATCGCGGGAGGAAAGGCGTGTCGGTGTTGCGTTGCCGCGCACCCTATCTCCCGTGACCAAATGGGGGCGCACCATTTGTTGCGTCGCGGTGGGGCCGCAGAGGAAGAGGAGATGCGTTGTTGTCAGGTTGCCGTCCTCCCTATCGTCTGCAGCCGTTTTAGTGCCTGTGGACGGTGAGCGCTGGGGCTGCTTCCCGTCCACCAAAAGGCAAGGAGGCGGCGTAGTGTCCGCGCCGCCTCCCAAGTCATAACGAGACGGGGCCCGCCAACACCAATGGCGGGCTAATCCCGGGCGGTGTCACGGAAAAAAATTTTCTATCCACGAATCGCGTGACCCCGCCACAACACGGGACCCGTAGGGACACCGCGTTGGTTTTAGTGGGTATACCCCGCCTGTAGGGGAGAGCCTCCACACACCTCCTCCGCCAGTCTATAGCCCGGTCGATCACACTTTAGCCGGGTTGGCATCGAGTTGAGATGGCTCATAAGGAGAGTTTCCACCGTAGTCAACAAAACAAAAAGAAACAAAGGATTCTAGATCAACTGGAAGTAGTACCCTTTAGTTTTGACTTGAGCATTAATGGATATTAATTTCAATTTTATATCTCTACGGGTTCATGAGGAACAAGGTAGTACCTTTAAAATTATTAAAAATATTTTAATTGTATGATGTAACTAAAAATTTACGGCTTTTGCAATTTTCCTTTATCTGTGCTATAAGACGTTGCTTCGTGCCAAATTTCAAGATTCTGAGTTCAAGGGAAGTACCCTGTTGGTTTTGATTCCCTTGCGAGTAGTTGCGAGTTTGAAAATATGCTTAAATTGCTGTTTCTGTTGATTGCATTAACGTAGAAGTTTGATTTTATTACAGTTTCACGGTGTTGTAGACCTTAGTATTTGATATGAATTTCAATTTAATAACTCTAAGCGTTCACGAGGAAAGAGTAGTTACTTTAAAATTTAAAAAAATGATTTTATTATAGGTATGATGTAACTAAAAATTTACATTTTTGGATTTTTTTAAATCTGTGCTATAAGAAGGAGAAGGAAAACTCAGAAATTAAACCAAACGTTCGGGAAGATGAGCCTCATTAGCCATGGTTGGCAAGCTGTCTAGGAGAAGGAAAACTCCGAAATTAAACCAACTTTCAGGGAGCATACCCGGCACAAAACCCCGATCTAAGGTGTAAACCGACCCGTGCCGAGAGATTCGTGGCCAGAGGGTAAGCTGGTCGCAAACGGAGGGTGCCTGTGTTGGTGGTCACAGGGCACACGTGATATTCCGCCTTACCCCCGTAAAGGGCTCTATGGGGATGGACATTTAAAAACCCTAATTCTCGTGGGAACGCAATGGGAACAATAAATAATATTTCCTCACACGGTGGCGACGCGGTTCGCAACCCATCACGTCTCGTTTCCCGCGAGGGCGAAAAGCGGCCTACGGAGAGCAGGTTTGCAACATTGAATGTTGGAGGAGGAATGAACGGCAAATTGGATGAAGTATGTCAGATGATGGATGATAGAAAGATTGATATTCTTTGTGTGAATGAAACAAAAAGAAAAGGGTGTGAAACCACCAAGCATGGCGCATATACAGCGTATTGGTCTGGGGTAGATAGTACCACCAGAGCCTGTAAGGTGTAATACTGTCTGCGCGAATGAATGAGTTTGTAAAAGAGTTTGAATGTGTAAATGCTAGGCTACTGTGGATGAGAATGAAAGTAGGACTTACTCGTCTCTTTATTGTGGGGGTGTACGCCCCGGTCAATATAGTTACGGGTATGTCACAACATGAGCAAGACGAAAGGCAGGAGTTTTGGGAGAGTTTAAGAGAGATTTTGGGGAACTGCAAGGATAATGAAAGATTGATCTTGTTAGGGGATTTCAATGGATGGGTGGGAGTAAAGCGAGATGGATTTGAAAGGGTGTTAGGTGCATTTGGTGATGAGAGTGTGAACGAAAATGGAAAAGTACTGCTTGAGATTTGTTTGGAGTGGAGCCTTTGTGTGACAAACACCATGTTTGATCATAAAAGGATACATATGTATACGCGAGAGGCGAAAAATGTTAGAAGAAGTATGATTGATTTTGTGATAGTAGATGAACGATTGAGAAAGAATGTGTTGGATACAAGAGCATATCGAGGGATCGGCATCCACACAGACCACTTCTTGGTGTTGAGCCGGATAAGTGATGAAGAGCGTAATGAAAATAGGGTCTTGGAAAGAATTAAGGTAGAAAATCTACAAGAGAAAGATGTGAAAGATGAGTATAAACGAAGATTGATAGCAAAATTTGAGAGGTTCGATTGCATAAATGATATGGAAGAATTATGGCAGGCCTTTAAAGAAGAGGTAGTATGTGTAGCGTCTGAAGTATGTGGTGTGATCAAGAGAAGGAAAATACGAAAGGTTAAGAATACATGGTGGGACAAGGATGTACAATCAGCAGTGTCAGAGAAGAAGAAAGCTTGGTCAGATTGGTTGGCTGCCAGAGCAAATGAAAGAATGGGAAAAGCAACAACTGTAGACATAGATGAAGCAAGAAAGGAGTTTGTTAGGTCAAAAAGAATAGTGAAAGAAATGGTTAAAAGGAAAAAAGAGGAAAAGAAAGATGAGTTTGATAGCAGATTATCTGACGATTTTCAGAGCAATATTAAGTTTTTCTGGAAATCCGTTCGTGCAGTTCGAGGAAGAACTCAATCCTCGGAACACACATCCATCAGAGACGAGAATGGAAAGATAGTAAATGATGAATCGTGCGTGCTGAAGAGATGGAAAGAGTATTTTGAAAGTTTATTTGAAAGATCGGCGATAGAAACACCGATAGCTGAAATGAATGGTAACGATAGCAATGATGAAAGCGTTATTGGCGTGGATGAGATCGTGAAGGCACTGGGAAGTATGAAAGTAGGTAAGGCTGCAGGATATGATAGGATTACAGTCGAAATTATAAAAACAGTTGCAGCGGTTATATAACTTGTGCTGGAGCACCGGCCGAGTACCTAATGACTCGGCCACAGCTGTAGTTGTGCCTCTTTATAAAGGAAAAGGCTCGCAACAAGATTGCAAAAACTATAGAGGCATTAGCCTTCTCAGCATTGTTGGAAAATTGTATGCAAAGGTACTTATTGAAAGAGTTATGGAAGTAACCGACAAGAAAATATGGGATGTACAAGCGGGATTCCGAAAGGGTATGGGATGCACGGATCAGGTTTTTTCCTTGCGAAGCATAGCCGAAAAGTTTTTGGCCAAAGGTCAAAAGGTCTATTGCGCATTCGTGGATTTGGAAAAGGCTTACGATAAAGTGGTGAGGAATGAAATGTAGTCGGTGCTGTCAATAAATGGGGTGGACAGCAGCCTCATTCGAGCTCTGAAATCCCTTTATGAGGATTCTAGAGCTTGTGTGAGGATAAACGGGGCATACACTGACTGGTTTACCATCGAGAAAGGTGTTAGACAGGGATGTGTAGCGTCGCCGTGGCTGTTTAACCTGTTCATGGACAGTTGTTTGCAAGATTTAAAACATAGTGACTGCAGATTAAGGATGAATGGGTTACTCGTCAAATGCCTCCTTTATGCTGATGATCAGGTAATACTTGCATCTTCAGCGGAGGAGTTGCAGGAGATGGTAGCAATCATGCATGGTGCGTTAGAGAGGAAAGGAATGAAAGTGAATGTAAGAAAAACGAAAGTTATGGTTTTTGAAAAGGAGGAATGCGTTACGGCTTGTAATGTTTTGATCGATGGACAGCAAGTGGAACAAGTGAATGAGTTTGTTTACTTAGGTACGTTGTTTACAAGAGATGGTAAGAATGAAGAAGATATTGAAAGGAGAGTTAATGCAGGTAATAGTGTGAATGGAGCTCTGAAAGCGTTTATGAACAGTCAAAACGTGTCCAAAAAGGCACGTTTGGCTGTTCACAGAGGTGTGCTAGTGCCTACCCTTATGTATGGTAGTGAAAGTTGGGTATGGCAGAAGAGATTTGAAAGTAAAATAAATGCTGTAGAAATGAGAGCACTGAGAAGTATGTGTGGTGTGTCTTTTAGTAAAGAATTGTGTGATACACAAGATATATATGGCAAGTGTGAATGGAACAGGACAAAGGGGAAGACCTAGGCGGACGTTCTCTGACCAGATTGGAGCCGTCCTGAAAAAAGGACAAGTCAGAAGTACCCTTAACAGAAGAGCATGCATGAGAAACTTGATGGGAGTGAGTGAAGCAAGTGAGGTATGTCAGGATCGTTGCAAATGGCGTTCCGTAGTCTCTGCCTACCTCTCCGGAAAACAGGCGTGAGTCTATGTATGTATGTATGTGCTATAAGAAGTTGCCTCGTACGAAATTTCAAGATTCTAAGTTCACGGGAAGTACAAATATTTTTTTATATGATGTAACTTCAAATTTACGGTTTTCGCAATTTTTCCTTTATCTGTGCTATAAGAAATTGCTCCATACCGAATTTTAAGATTCTGAGTTCACGGGAAAACGTACCCTGTGGGTTTTGATTCCCTTGCGAGTAGTTGCGAGAAAATATGCGGCTTAAATTGCTGTTACTTTTATTTCGTTGTCATATAGAAAATTGATTTCGTTACAGCTTAAAGGTATTATACACCTGAGTATTTGATATGAATTTCAATTTAATACCTCTACGCGTTCATGAGAAAATGGTAATAACTTTAAAATTACTAAAAATATTTTTATGATATGATGTAATTAAAAATTTACGGTTTTCGCAAATTTTCACTTATCTGTGCTATAAGACATTGCTTCGTACCAAATTTCAAGATTCTGAGTTTACGGGAAGTACCCTGTAGGTTTTGATTCCTTTGAGAGTTTCGAAAATTGCGGAAATTTGCAGCATAAACGGCTGTATCTTTTGATTGTGTTGGTTTAGAAGTTTGATTTTTTCACAGCTTCATGGAACAGTAGACTTGACTATTTGATATAAATTTCAGTATGATATCTTCACGCGTTTCTGAGAAAATGGGTCTTAACAGACGTATGGACAACAAAGTGATCCTATAAGGGTTCCGTTTTTTCATTTCGTGGTACGGAACCCTAAAATATAAAATATTTGCATATTTTCTACCATTTAACTTAATACACAAGACGCTTGCGGCACATTTATCAAAAGATACCAAGAAATCTCTCTTTTTATTTTCTTGCTTAAAATTTAAATATTTTATATTCCTGAACAAGTAAAGTTTACAAAGTTTAGCCCAACTACAGCAAAAATCTTACAAAAGTTTTTTGTAATGTATAAAAGTACATAAATGTTATTATTAAGTGTTTATTTCAAAATTATTTAAATAATCAATGTTAATATTTATTCATTCAACAGGATTTTTGAAAAAAGAAGAGCAAGTCATTATTTGGATTTTAATATAGTAAGAAAATACCTACTCTTAACTGTTGAAAAAGACAAAAATTACAACGATTGCAAAATTAAACTTATGTAGTTTACTTTCTATTGTTTCTATTGTTAACAAATACTAATACTACCTTCCTGGTGGAAGCTGCAAGAGGTCGCACAAGAGCATAGCATTTATGCCGCCAAAGGGAACCAAAGATATCTCGTCCAAGAACAAGAACTCTACATTTTGTCACTGTTGCTGCATTACCCTTATGTACTTAATTTCCTGAAAGAAGAGGCGTTAAAAATGGCGTTGAATGTCGTCTTGCGGCGCATGTTTTGTCTTGGAACTTTGAAGAGACTGTTTAATGTAGAGCCACTTACTACTCGTGCTGCAACTCCAGTTAGAGCGCCAATCTGTGTATCCTTCTTCCCGTAACATCAGGGGCCCAATTCTGCTATTTTAGATGACATCGACATAATATTTTGAATGGAATGAGATTATATTTTGAATTGACTCAAAATTGGTATTCTGCTACACAATGTCATTCTATTCTAATTTCGATATATTCAATTTAATGTCAATTATCCTGACATGAGTAGGTATTGCCATTAATGAAATAATTAACTTTATTACTGGTAATTTGATGTTACAGCGTTGCCTATGATTTGTTTTTTATGTAATATGTACGCAAGTACGCTCTCACATTTTATTTCACTTTAACAGTTCCTTACGATCTGGTAGATGTTTCGGGAAATCTCTTCTTAGTCAGGGCACATGAGTTAATAAACCGAACAGAGAGACAGCTTCTTAAGAGCTTGTAAATTTGTTACCTATTTTGGTAGGGTTGTCACAATAGGTTAAGACAAATCGCTTGTTCGGTATACGACAGATTCTGGATTGGGCAGATTCGTGATTTGGCAGATTCCCAACTGGTCAGATTTGTGGATTGGGCAGATTCTTGGACTCGACGGATTCGCTATACGGCAGAAGTACAGCTGTTCAAGAAAATCGGAGATCAAAACAGTGCATTTTGCTTAATTTTAGCCCGCAAATTTGTATTTATATCTAAAAAACTACTGTGATTATTAAAACGATATATACATATTTAGAAAACTTAAGATTCATTTTAAGTCATATAAAAAAATTGGAATCTAAACTTTTCGTTTATAATTAATATGATTTTTGTAAATAAAATAGCAAGTGGAACCAAAAAAGGCATGCACCTGAAACTTTTAAAAGCACGGAATAAAATATACATTTGTTACCAAGGACACGACGTGACGACGTGATTTATTTGACATTCCCAACGATACCACTAATCGTGTTGAATATTTTCTGGTAATATGATCTATTTTGCTAATAAACATAGGAATCTCCTTTAGCTATTACGGCCACTAGTTTTACCACGGGGATAGGTATCTAAAATAAGTTTAAAAAGAAATTGTGTAAGACAAATGAACGTCTACAAAACAAATGACTATAAAATGATCAACCATCGATAGGGCTTACAAAAAACAGGTGCATGCGATTTTTGACCTTATTGACAATTCATGACAGACTTTTATTTGGTATTTTCTTGCTTTCTGACATTGATACGTTATTAAAATTGTAAATTCTGAGTTACGTCAATAAGGTCGAAAATTGCATGCACCTGTTTTTTGTAATCCCTATCGATGGCTGATCACTTTCTGATAGTCATTGGTTTTGTAAACATTAATTGATTTTACACAATTTCACAACTAATGAGTTGTTAAGTATTTCGTTGCCAACATTGACAATATTTATTTCAAGATCGAAACTATTCGCGAAACTTTTGCTCGAGCAATTCAATAAATGCGACAAAATTATCAGGAGTTATACCTAATTAAAAATTGGTTGCCTGTAAAGTCGGTATACGGGCGAAAGTTTTACGTGACAACGACTTTGAGTGGTAAAATAATTTTAATGTGAATATTCATTCGTATAGTAGGAAGAAGGATGAAAGACGCGTGCCTTTCACTTTTTATGTCTGTCTCTCTCGCTCTTAGGCGGGACGCGTGCCTCTCACTCGCTCTCATTGTGAGCGCATAACGTGAGCGGAGCGTAACGCAGTTTCTTGAAGTGTCACCCGGCAAACCAATTTATAAGACGTTGTCACGTCAAAAACCCAATTGTACGTTACCATTGTTAAAATCTTTATAATGATTTAATTATTTCATCTAGTATTATTCATACACACAGAACAATAAACACCATTATTAATAATAAAACACCACTTTTTTACATTAAAATATTAAAACTTGCAACGTACAAAACAAACAACGTGCGTCGTAATAACCCTATGGTTGTCAACTGCCTGTGCCTACGTAAACCGGTTCTTTCCACTCTCGCCGCGTACACGACAAGCGGCCAGTGGTCACGCACACATAAGCCGCGTGCTCGTAGTAGTGCAACCGATTCGCGCTGTTGTATGAAGCTGTGTCTCTGTTCAGTTTATCTACTCATGTGGTCAGGGACCTTAAGGGTGCAGCATTCGGTCCTCGAGGAACGTACATGCCAATTTTTAGCATCTCGTGCCCAGTAGATTCGGCTGTGCATTGCTGTTAGTCAGGGAATTGTGAATGAATTTTATATATACAGATGATACTACCTAGCAGTGCAATATGGCAGTCTATAATACTAACCAAGACCATTTTAGTAAATGAATTTATTCGTTGGATTGTGAGAGATTTTTTGATACATAATCAATAATGTTACGTACGATTTGAAATCGAACATTTAAAATATGGGTGTTTTGAATTTGAATTTACAGTTTGACGTCTGCCGTGTGGTTGACGGCATAGAATACAAGTGTCACCACCCCCTATCTTCCCGTGGGTGTCGTAAGAGGCGACTAAGGGATAACACGATGCAAATACCATCTTTGCGTAGAGACGGAAAACTCGACATCAAACCCTATACGACTGCCTCGTTGGTCTCGCGGCATACATGTGCGCGTGGGATCGGGAGGTCCCGGGTTCGATTCCAGAGTCGGGCAGTGTTATTGGGTTTTTCTGTCACGAAATTCTCAGTAGCAGCACGGAGTCTGGAAATGTGCCCGGTACGGCAATAGGCTCGCCCCTTATTACGTGGGACTAAAGTATATCTGGCGAAAATTGGGTGTAGAAATACACCTCTGCCTACCCCTTCGGGGATAAGGCGTGACGTTATGTATGTATGTATGTACAGTTTGACGTTTGTCTTTGTACAAAAATATATTTAGTAGAATACCGTTTATGTATTGTTCAACTCTCAATATATTCGCAATATCATTTCAATTTAGGAGAATACCATTATGACGTAAATATAACACTGACATCATATCGAAACTGCATTTTGAACAAATATAATTAGCAGAATTGGGCCCCTGTTCACTTTATTTTTGAACAAGTTAAACAAGAACGTCTTTCCTGTTCCAGCGCCCCACGCTTTTACAATCAAATATTATAATTAATAGCACATAGTTTACACTTCAGCCCAGAAATAGAGACAACTTGAACGAGCCATAATTTATTTTTTGTTTTTATGTGCATTTATAAAAGCGTTTTTTTCAAACTATTAATTTATTTTATACTTTTTGGTCTTTGATAACAAAATATTTTTAACATTTGTACATTTATTTTAAGTAGGCGAAAGAGCCCGCATCCTCTGCATCTCCGCCTGCGCGTCTGTATTACATGGTGTTTTACCTGTCAGCTTATAACACTCTAGCTCTTCAATCAGGAGACCACCCAGGGCCACATACGCCTGTCCAGGCGCAAAAGTACGGGATCCTAACTACACCACTGCGTGGTCTACAATATAATTATAATTGGGTTGTTATAACCTTGAAACCTGATCGTGTTCAAAGTCCATTACATGGCCTTTCTCACAAATGCAAACGCGACTATGATACGATATTCCATCATGGAATGCCAGTGCCTATCTTCCGGCTTCATCATCAGATCAGTTTGACAGTACCATATTATTGTATTGCCATCAGAACTACATACAGCTGCCAATTTTCATTACGCTACTACCCTTGGAAAATGGTTAAATTACTTAGCTTAAATTCCATTACATAGTTACATACATGTCGAGTACCAGTTCATATCTTCCGGCTCCATCATCAGATCAGTTTGACAGTACCATATTATTGTATTGCCATCAGAACTATATACAGCTGCCAATTTTCATTACGCTACGACCCTTGGAAGATGGTTAAATTAGTTAGATTCCATTACTTAATTACATACCTAATGAAAGCGTGTAAAGCGATTCTAACCTCTATCGTTTTAATAAAATTGGATATCTACAGTGTAAAACAAATCTTCAAAAGCCATTTCAAGGTCTAAGTCTGCAGACTTAAAGTACAAACATCGAAAAATATGGACAAAATACCATATTTTCTCTACCATTTACGACATAAACACGAAAAAGCTTTGTTTCACCATCCATTTTTCCTTAAGTCTTTAGCGCCAGTCATGTTCCAGTCTTATTGAAACGTCGCCAAGACAAATCGCCGGACAGAGGCGATACAATTGATATGAGGTAATTAGTACATGCGGACGACACGCCGCTAATTATACGTCAAAACGTGACTAATGTTCAAGTGTCTTGTCTCCTTCGGTCTTTTCCGAAGGTGTTTTGGTGTTGTTACTACAGGATATAATAACAAAATGGGAAAGGGCCAACGTGGGTCTCGAAGTAAATTACATAACATTTGGATACCTTGATTTGACCATGTACCGGTGAATTAAAAACAGTAACTGTATTTTTAACGAGCGAAAAACATTTTTGTTCTTGAGTAGAGCACAGAGTATATTCCACCTGCGGTAGGCAAAATATATGTCGCTTTCTTACTGGCTAAAACTACCACGATGATTCTGCTTTTTCGTCACTATCCTAGCGCCATCCCGGTTGCGATTCGCCATCGTCTCTGCTTATCCATGTTTCTGCAAAATGGAAGACACTGCACTATCCCTGCAGTCAGCATCAGAGCATGATTCTTTCTAAAATGGAGAAGAGAGTGATTCAAAATGATATTTAAGAACGACCACAGTGTTCAGATGGGTTTCTTACCGGTTTTTTCAAAGAAAAGCAACTTTATTGCTCACGTGTAGCAGGTTTTTTAACTGTCAATATAAGCATTTTGAAAGTAATAAAGATTTTCCGTCACACGAAAGTTTGCTGTGTCAATCCATAGAGACACAACATGGATTTTCCCTGTTCTCAAAAGGGGCATAGCATTAAATTGGATATTTACATTCTTCTTTGAGTTTGGTGTTACGTAGCCTCACACCATAATCCTTAACCACACTCTGGAGAGTGATATGAACTGCACTCACATTTTCTCGTTTCTGCTTAGCTACTATAGAGTAAACTCATTCGCTTTACAGAGTTTCCTTATACACTGAACGCCATGGTTGTTATTTTGTACAACAAACGTGTAATATTTTGTCACTTATATATTATATTGTATTATATTATGCCTGTGCAGCTAAAGATAAGTAGTGGTAAAACTGTTATATTTGAAATACTTGTTTTTATTTTCTGGTTCACCTTATCCAACGACGACACTGGTGGTCATGTTGTGGTGGATTGATACTGGTTACTATAACGACAATTGATGGAATATAAGCATAGAAATATTTTCAAGAAGACTGTGTTACTTAAATCCCACCTATTACGTGGGATCACGTTACTTAAAAAATATATGCGTTGTTGTACTAAATACACATTAAACACCTATCCCCAGCTGCAATACCAAATACCGATAAGAAGAAACCAAAAGCTTTCTGTGGCAGATCGATAAGGCTTACCGTAACGATAGTTCTGATGCATCGGCCCCTTGGGACATCCAATAACTCCGTTTTTCAGTAAGCAGAAAATTCAACATTCCTCGCATTTTAGTCTCAAACGATTAGATATAGGTACTTTCGATTATTCAGCAATATGTTACCGAGTAGTTTGTTACGGAATGTAGATTCCAAATACAATGAGTGCCAATATTAAGTTTTTTTTAGTTTTACCTAAATTTATTGTAGAATGCGAGCAGTTTTAATTCTTCTTATAGATCTTGGCTGACACAGAGTATATTATAGACATATCAGATAATTATCATAACAGATAATTTACAGATTAGTTTCAGATTTTTGTGAGTCACCATTTACAATGGATCTTTATATTTTCTTTCTTAAGTTATTTCGCATACCATCACTTAATTGTTATACCGTGGTAAACGGTATCGATATCACAATTGCTGCACTGTATAGCCACAAACTAACTCAATTTACACAATATTGTGACATTGTTTGCTTACCCAATAAACATCCAAAAAATCTTTTACGTAAGTAGATAACAGCTGTAAGAACACGATAGGATCAATGACAGTAGGTAGGTATACGTTTTACATCTGGTGACCTCTCGCTGAAAATATTTAATTTCACAGCATAAAGCAATAACTGCTCATGTCACAGTCACAGTTGAATTTTGAAGAACCATACAATGGGACTGTTATTAAAGAGTAAAATAACACCAGTGCCTTTAAATAAATTAGTGATAAAACCGTTGACCGTATGAATCACACAACACCCGCCGATAATCACCTTCCGGAAATTCAAACACCTAACAATATTTTAATACTTTTCTGAATTTTAAAACACAGTGCCTAAGTATAGGTAAAAATTCAGCATCGTGATATTTTCCCGGCATTTCTACAAAATCGTCGGCAATTACGCCCTATCTTCTATGCGAATTTTCTGAGCGCCTTTAAGGCGCTGTTATACCTCAGTAGCCGTGAAACTCCTAATTTTTCGTCGCGCATCTAGCCATAACGGTACATATTACAAACTAGCAAAAATTAGAGCTTAAAGTCAAAAGTCTGAACAAAAGACTTTTGAAAGAATTTTTCATGTACGTAAAATAGAATCACGGTAAAAAAATCACAAAATCGAGGCAGAAAATAATCTTTCGTCTCACTGTTTGCAATATTTTGATCGTAAGCTGTCGTATTTTTTTTGATAATATTGTAGGAAATCTAATGAACTAAAGAATTACCCTATTTATTTTCATATTATACCTGTATATTTTGTAAAATTAAGTAAAATCTGCCAAACGTCTATGATTTTGACGCTCGGTAGATCCCATCAGTATCAAACGCTTCAGCAATTTAAACCTTATTAGCATAAGCAGTGTACTGAGTGTCAGTTGCTAGTTTACGCCCCGCCCAGACCTCATCATTCGGCTATGAGCCCTGTGAGAGATAGGTCATGTCGCTTGCGTTTCCGCTGCACGAAATTTTACGTAAACCTGTTTGTTATTATAATACGCCGATTTGAGTTCGTAATTTCATGTTTTATGTTATAGACTGAATACTTTGAATCAAATAGGCTTTTCATGTAACTATGGGCACATATAATTAGGACCTAAGTTTATACTCTTGTTGCGTTTAATGTGTTATTGTTTCTGTGCTTATAAATATATAATTAGAAGAATAAAATATGGACAATTAAAGAAATGAAGTTCTACGAAGGATTTGTACAAGAAAGCGTCGTAATAAAATAGAAATTCATCCATGGCCAAGTGATTATGAAATATGTAACATTTTTACACAAATTATTTTCCTAAGAGTCTTTTATGACTAACTATGTTACTTATATATTATCGATTATGCATAATATAATTATATAAATTATTCTCACAATACATAGCTGCCACAGTTTTCAATTTTTGAAAGAGTAATAACATAAAATCGAATCATTTTATGTACCTATATTTCAAATTCATTAGCTTGTCAGAGCGCCTGGAGCGCTAAGATGCCGCCACGGCGAACAATAATGATGACAGCGCTAATATGGCGCTCCGCAATCCGCACACAAGCGGTAACGAATGTTGTATTATTGTGTTTTGAACATAAACCTTTTTAGGTACATCGGGTAAAACTTTGATTATTCATAAACTATTAGGTATGTCTCAGTACATCTAATATCTTTTTAATTTCTAAAATCAATCATTTATAAGTAAGAAGGTGACTTCTCTGTTTGCTATAACCTATAACACAAGATATAGTATTTTTTTAATAATAAAGTACGTAACTAATTATCACTATTGTAATTACAGTGAAGTTAAAGATAACAGTTCTGCAACTTCTTACACACATTTGACTTCAGTCATTCCTAACACGATCTGTTCAAGAGCTAGCCAAGAAATGCCAAACAATTTTTTTAACAAATTTGACTCAAATTCCGTAGTGATAAGCAAAAATTACAAGAGGGATAGCAGTGACTGGTTCGAATTGCGTAAGAATATGTTGGCAGATTGAAATTTTTGTATAGTGGTAAAAAGAAGAGATAACAGCAGTAAAGCCAACTTAGTAAAAATATTTTGTACAAGTAAAATATTTGCAATGTAAAATCAGTTGCGCATGGAATCTAAAATGAACAACTGGCTTTGCAAGAACTGGTGAAGCAAGAAAATGTAACAATCGAGCCTCGTGGATTATTCGATTATTGGTGCCACGCCAGATGGATTAATAGGTCCAAACACGATTGTGGAAATTTAATGTTCTAAAGTTGCATATAAGAATGGCCTGGACAATAGTATAAGAGCAAATAAAATACAAATATGGAAACATGATAAAAAAGTGAACTGACTAGTCTAAACAAATATTGTAATTGTTATTACCAAATTCAGGGGCAACGCCACGTTACACGCAAACAAAAGTGTTTATTTGCTGTGTGGAGTGGCGAAAGTCTACCACTAAAAATAGAAATTATAGAAAGAGATGATGTTTTCTGGGAGAAGCTTGTGACGTTTTATATGAATTGGCAGTTGCCTGAAATTGTTGATTCTCGTCAAGCTCAAGGGATGGCATTGCGAGATCACGGAGAGGAAAATGTTTCATCAGTGCTTGAAATTTCTACAATACCAAGCCGTAAAAGGAAAGTAAATGAAACTGTGCCTCGTGAGCAACAGCAAATAATAAGTCTTATCACCTCACGCACTGCCTTTAACATTCGATGAGAATAAAGAAAACCTGCCGGGTTGTAGCAGACAGCTAACTTTTGATGAGCTGTAAACTCTGTATTTCGTTAATAAATTATAAATGAATATAAATAAATATCTTTTAATATTTATTTTCTTTGAAACAACACATATTTGAAGCGAAAGAATTTTTTTTATATTTTTCCATACAAACATGTATGACGAGAGCTAACGAAAAAGCAGTAACTCAAATTCTAATTCTATAATTTTCTAAGCGACATAGCAGTATCTCATGAATAAGGTATATCCACGTATATTTTTGATGTTTCATCTATTTTGAAAAATAATAATGGGTTGGGTTTCGAAACAAGTCACCTGAATTTGAGGGTATTGGTAGTGTAGGGGGCTTAAGGGAGTTCGTTTTAATCACCTAATAGTAATTTTGGCTGCCGGAGTTGCGTCTAAATATTTTTAAACAATTTCTAAAATTTCATTAATACTTCGGCAATTATGCAAAACGGAACGTAGTTTTAATACTTTAGTACAGTTTTACAAATGTCTTTTTTATGTTTTATGTGAAAAACGTGAAACGAAACGCAAAACTGCCATCTTGGAATGATCATATTGACAGCTAATGTCAAATTTGTGCGTCATTGCTTTCGAGTGCCTAGGGTTAGGTGCGACTGTAATAAGTAACTAAATAGATTATGTTAGGTTTTCTTTTGACCCTTAATCCGAAAATAGGAGCCCTTCGCAGGGCTCCGTCAACCTTAGTTTATAAAACTAGTGTGATGAATGTGGAAGTTGGCAGTGCCATGACACCGATGTTTGGAGATTTTTTTTTTCAGAGGAAACCAAGTATTTCCGGCAAGTGAAAATGGTGAGGGGAGGTTTCAAGACCTCCCCTCCTCTCTCTCCAATCACTCACAACCCCTAAAAACGGCGACGTATTTCGAAACCTTTACCATAATAATTATACCTATAATAACAATAAGCATCCATAAATAAATAAAAGAAATCAACTTTTACTAAACTTCAATTATCTCGTAACTCGCTTTAGTTGAGATACGGCTTTTGCGCTTAGTAGAGCAGTATTGTGTTTTTTAGGGTACCGTAGCCAAAAATTGTAAAAACGGAACCCTTATAGATTCCGCCCGTATGTCACAGCCAATTTATTGCAAAACAGATTTGAAAACTGGCAGGAATGGAATTGGATGTAGGTATTCTATGAACTGCTTCACTATTTTTATACAAAAACAAAACAAACATAATAAAGGCCTCTCCATACATGGAACTGACTTAATTATTTTGAACATCTTACGGCACGTAGGTATTTACCTACTTTCGTCAACTATTAATACCTATAACGTCTAATGTAAACCAGTTTTGCTCATGGCTGCACTGAGAACAAAAATTGCGCTTTGCCTATATTGTACAAACAGATTGATGTATGTCATATAAATTTTAATATCAGTATCTCAATTCAATATGCTAAAACGTTTTGCTTGCGATTTTGAAATATTGGAATACGGATGTCGCCAGAATACGGCCGCACACGACGAGAATGAAGGGGGGCGGAGCTAAGCTCCCTTCACCTCCCCTGCTTCACCCCCTCATTTACCAAAACAGTCGCTTAGCACAGCGCCTTAAGGCGCTGTCCTAAGCGACTGTTTTGGTAAATGAGGGGGTGAAGCAGGGGAGGTGAAGGGAGCTTAGCTCCGTCTACTGCGGGGCGCCCCCCTTCATTCTCGTCGCGTGCGGCCGTATTCTGGCAACATCCATATTCCAATATTTCAAAATCGCAAGCAAAACGTTTTAGCATATTGAATTGAGATACTGATATTAAAATTTATATTGCATACATCAATCTGTTTGTACAATATAGGCATAGCGCAATTTTTGCTCTCAGTGCAGCCATGAGCAAAACTGGTTTACATTAGACGTTATAGGTATTAAATGTTGACGAAAGTAGGTAAATACGTACGTGCCGTAAGATGATAAAAATAATTAAGTCAGTTCCATGTATGGAGAGGCCATTATTATGTTTGTTTTGTTTTTGTATAAAAATAGTGAAGCAGTTCATAGAATACCTACATCTAATTCCATTCCTGCCAGTTTTCAAATCTGTTTTGCAATAAATTGGATGTGACATACGGGCGGACAGACAGACAGACATTGCGAATCTATAAGGGTTCCGTTTTTACAATTTTTGGCTACGGTACCCTAAAAAACACAATACTGCTCTACTAAGCGCAAAAGCCGTATCTCAACTAAAGCGAGTTACGAGATAATTGAAGTTTAGTAAAAGTTGATTTCTTTTATTTATTTATGGATGTTTATTGTTATTATAGGTATAATTATTATGGCAAAGGTTTCGAAATACGTCGCCGTTTTTAGGGGTTGTGAGTGATTGGAAAGGGGGCAGGGGAGGTCTTGAAACCCCCCTCACCATTTTCCCTTGCCGGAAATACTTGATTTCCTCTGAAAAAAAAATCTCCAAACATCGGTGTCATGGCACTGCCAACTTCCACATTCATCACACTAGTTTAATAAACTAAGGTTGTCGGAGCCCTGCGAAGGGCTCCTATTTTCGGATTAAGGGTCAAAAGAGAACCTAACATAACCTATTTATTTACTTATTACAGTCGCACCTAACCCAAGGCACTCGAAAGCAATGACGCACAAATTTGACATTAGATGTCAATATGATCATTCCAAGATGGCAGTTTTGCGTTTCGTTTCACGTTTTTCACATAAAACCTAAAAATTACATTTGTAAAACTGTACTAAAGTATAAAAACTATGTTCCGTTTTGCATAATTGCCGAAGTATTTATGAATTTTTGGAAATTGTTTAAAAATATTTAGACGCAACTCCGGCAGCCAAAATTACTTTTAGAGGATTACAACAAACTACCTTAAGCCCACTACACTACCAATACCCTCAAATCCAGGCGACTCGTTTCGAAACCCAACCCATTATTATTTTTCAAAATAGATGAAAAAAAAAATGGTGGTTGACGGCATAGATGCCGTGTGGTTGACGGCATAGAATACAAGTGTCACCACCCCCTATCTTCCCGTGGGTGTCGTAAGAGACGACTAAGGGATAACACGATGCAAATACCATCTTTGCGTAGAGACGGAAAACTCGATATCAAACCCTATACGACTGCCTCTTTGGTCTCGCGGCATAAATGTGCGCGTGGGATCGGGAGGTCCCGGGTTCGATTCCTGGGTCGGGCAGTGTTATTGGGTTTTTTCTGTCACGAAATTCTCAATAGGCTCGCCCCTTATTACGTGGGACTAAAGTATATCTGGTGAAAAGTGGGTGTAGAAATACACCTCTGCCTACCCCTTCGGGGATAAAAGGCTTGACGTTATGTATGTATGTATTTATGTAGATGAAACATATGTGAATATGAAAAAATATATGTGGATATACCTTATTCATGAGATACTGCTATGTCGCTTAGAAAATTATAGAATTAGAATTTGAGTTACTGTTTTTTCGTTAGCTCTCGTCATACATGTTTGTATGGAAAAATATAAAAAATTTCTTTCGCTTCAAATATGTGTTGTTTCAAAGAAAATAAATATTAAAAGATATTTATTTATATTCATTTATAATTTATTAACGAAATACAGAGTTTACAGTTCATCAAAAGTTAGCTGTCTGCTACAACCCGGCAGGTTTTCTTTATTCTCATCGAATGTTAAAGGCAGTGTGTGAGGTGATAAGGCTTCAATACTTATTATTTGCTGTTGTTCACGAGGCACAGTTTCATTTACTTTCCTTTTACGGCTTGGTATTGTAGAAATTTATTTCAAGCACTGATGAAACATTTTCCTCTCTGTGATCTCGCAATGCCATCCCTTGAGCTTGACGAGAATCAACAATTTCAGGCAACTGCCAATTCATATAAAACGCCACAAGTTTCTCCCAGAAAACATCATCTCTTTCTAAAATTTCCATTTTTAGTGGTATACTTTCGCCACTCCACACAGCAATGTTTGCGTGTAACGTGGCGTTGCCCCTGAATTTGGTAATAACAATTACAATATTTGTTTAGACTAGTCAGTTCACTTTTTATCATGTTTCCATATTTGTATTTTATTTGCTCTTATACTATTCTCCAGGCCATTCTTATAGGCAACTTTAGAACATTAAATTTCCACAATCGTGTTTGGACCTATTAATCCATTTGGCGTGGCACCAATAATCTAATAATCCACAAGGCTCGATTGTTACATTTTCTTGCTTCACCAGTTGTTGCAAAGCCAGTTGTTCATTTTAGATTCCATGCGCAACTGATTTTACATTGCAAATATTTTATTTGTACAATATATTTTTTACTAAGTTGGCTTTACTGCTGTTATCTCTTCTTTTTACCACTATACAAAAATTTCAATCTGTCAACATATTCTCACGCAATTCGAACCAGTCACTGCTATCCCTCTTGTAATTTTTGCTCATCACTACGGAATTTGAGTCAAATTTGTTAAAAAATTTGTTTGGCATTTCTTGGCTAGCTCTTGAACAGATCGTGTTAGGAATGACTGAAGTCAAATGTGTGTAAGACGTTGCAGAACTGTTATCTTTAACTTCACTGTAATTACAATAATGATAATTAGTTACGTACTTTATTATTAAAAAAATACTATATTTTGTGTTATAGCAAACAGAGAAGTAACCTTCTTACTTATAAATGATTGATTTTAGAAATTAAAAAGATATTAGATGTACTGAGACATACCTAATAGTTTATGAATAATCAAAGTTTTACCCGATGTACCTAAAAAGGTTAATGTTCAAAACACAATAATACAACATTCGTTACCGCTTGTGTGTGGATTGCGGAGCGCCATATTAGCGCTGTCATCATTATTGTTCGCCGTGGCAGCATCTTAGCGCTCCAGGCGCTCTGACAAGCTAATGAATTTGAAATATAGGTACATAAAATGATTCGATTTTATGTTATTACTCTTTCGAAAATTTAAAACTGTGGCAGCTATGTATTGTGAGAATAATTTAGATAATTATATTATGCATAATCGATAATATATCGATTATGCAATGTAACATAGTTAGTCATAAAATACTCTTATGAAAATAATTTGTGTAAAAATGTTACATATTTCATAATCACTTGGCCATGGATGAATTTCTATTTTATTACGACGCTTTCTTGTACAAATCCTTCGTAGAACTTCATTTCTCTAATTGTCCATATTGTATTCTTCTAATTATATATTTATAAGCACAAAACGCAACAAGAGTATAAACTTAGGTCCTAATTATATGTGCCCATAGTTACATGAAAAGCCTATTTGATTCAAAGTATTCAGTCTATAACATAAAACATGAAATTACGAGCTCAAATCGGCGTATTATAATAACAAACAGGTTTACGTAAAATTTCATGCAGCGGAGACGCAAGCGACATGACCTATCTCTCACAGGGCTCATAGCCGAATGATGAGGTCTGGGCGGGGCTGTAAACTAGCAACTGACACTCAGTACACCGCTTATGCTAATAAGGTTTAAATTGCTGAAGCGTTTGATACTGATGGAATCTACCGAGCGTCAAAATCATAGACGTTTGGCAGATTTTATTTAATTTTACAAAATATACACGTATAATATGAAAATAAATAGGGTAATTCTTTAGTTCATTAGATTTAAATATATGACAGCTTACGATCAAAATATTGCAAACAGTGAGACGAAAGATTATTTTCTGCCTCGATTTTGTGATTTTTTTACCGTGATTCTATTTTACGTACATGAAAAATTCTTTCAAAAGTCTTTTGTTCAGACTTTTGACTTTAAGCTCTAATTTTTGCTAGTTTGTAATATGTACCGTTATGGCTAGATGCGCGACGAAAAATTATGTGTTTCACGGCTTCTGAGGTATAACAGCGCCTTAAATAGCCATCATTTTCACTTGTGGGAACAGAGAACTGAGGTGCTTCGGCTTAATTCTCAAAAACGGAGCAGTTATAAGGCGAACTACGCTTATATTGTATTTTCACGTAGAAACAAACTCGCTCGCGAGCGATTAACATTTATAATACATGTTGAGATGATTCAATATGACGTAGACAATATGCAGATACGATGGACACATAATCGAAATACATTTGATAGCTTCAAAGGCACATCTACTTGGTGGTCAAAAGTACAACGGCCCCATCAAGTAGCCTTTGGTGAAATCTGTTTTTTCTCATTAACAGATTTAAGGGAGATTAAAGTATACTTGAATACTTTACATGAAACTAATTTTACGTCTTGGCACAGGCGTAATATACTATCGAAAGTAGTAAAAAGTTAGGTCATTCATTGTCAAAATATATCAAACGGTAATTTATTCATCGCCTTAATGATGACATCAAGGTAGCGAATATTTGTTTATATAATTTTGTAATACACAGTTTTATAATGTAATATTTTTAACCTAGATCCTCATTGCAAAATATTCCTCCAATCATTTTTATTACGGATAAAAAGGAGGCTTATGGATAGAATAATGAAGTACAATATCAGATTGATTTGGAGCCCCATGATTGATTTGTATTTGAAGGTCACCCTTATAAGATAAGGTCGCAATCTGAAACGAACGTCGAGGTTACATAATAAGACTCATCATGACAGGGATTGGCGTAATAACACAGTTAGGTAGGTACATTTCTTCAAAAATATTTCATATTCTTAGAGCTGTTGAGTAATATTTTGGATCGTTTTCACTGGATTTGTCCATAGTACGTCAGGCGAAAAATAATTAAACTATGAACTTCCAACAAAAAACCATCAAATAAAGTTTTCAAAGGCCATTATTTACTTTACGTAATTACACCAAAACATCCTAAATCTTTAAAATAACTTCTGTACAAAAGTAAGCAATACTAACAAAGGACGAAATATCTCAAGGCAAAAACGTATTCTAATTTAGAAAATAGAATGAAGTACAGCCGCTAGCGTCAGCTAAGTAAGTAAATGTAATTATTTTTACAACTTACATTACCAGCCGGCTGCATTTCTCTTCTGGATTAACGGATTTTTTCTCCCGTGCCCTCTTGTTGAATTATCTAAATTCTCATTTGGGGTAGCCCCTAGACGCAAATAAGATAGAACTTGATATAAAATTCTGTTTACTTAATTATTTTATATCATACTACGGATTAAAAGATTCCAGCGATTTCTAAGGAGGAATTATGAAAAAGCTAATATTCAGCCAAATCCGGTTAGACTAGTAAGCGGACCCCAGGGTGAGTCTGGCATAACGCTAGAAGGATGATGAGTCAGTCAAAGTGTTGCTTTTGTTGAAGCAGCGGTAGCTTCGTATCAAACTAATGGCGCGCATCACTGACTTTTCGAAGATTATATGTGCGTATTAAATGATTAACTATCACTTGTTTAGCGTAACTTCTCCTTAGGATTCTTGAAAGACCTGACTTTGAAGTCAGTCAAACCACACTTGACTAACGCGGTCGACTATAGCCCTACCTTTCGCACAGTGGGATGTGTCCCGTCATCAGCAGTAGGACAATTTACAGTCAGGGCTGAGAATGATGATGAAGCAACGTGAACCTCTTAGCCAAATGATCTGAGTTTTAACAGTTTAGCAATACAACATTGAAACTTCTAGATTATCATACATACATTTTTATCTAACCTCTAGAAGTTGCAATGTTTTGTTGAATCACTTTACTCTTTTATATCCTGTATGAGTGTATGAACTAATTTCTCCACAGACTGGTTAGAGAAGCAAGCACATAATTATCAAATTTTTTTAGTGTACAAGACATAGTGAGCACCTGTCCGTTCTCAAGCAGACGCAAACTTGCGAACTTATAAGTGCTTCTTAAGCGTAGGTATTTGGGACTAACTCGCGTTACACCCTGTCTTTTGTTAACAACTTTTGTTTGTAGTATCCCAAGGACCGTGGATAAACTAGTTCCTACAAGCACATTACAATAATGTTGAGCGCGCTTTTATGTGGAGTTTTTTATCGCTTAGGGCGTAAACGCACTAGCGGCTGGCCGCAATGCGACGCGCTGCATGCGGCTGACCGCACTTCGATTTTATATGCAAAACGATAGGCGATAAAAACATATCCACTCCACGCTAGTGCATTTATGCTCTTAATCTCTTTCGCTGCCTCTCGTTTGGCAGTCCCTAAATAGACTGCGCACACAGGTTGGCTGCTGCAAAGCCAATTTGTGTAGGTGAGGGCTCAGGGACCCGATCTTGCCCAATGTGAATGTGGCCAGCCAGGGCAGACGATGGATCATTTCCTGATATATCCTTTCTCGAGCACCTGCACTGTGTCTGAGCTCTGGGAGGCTACTCCTAACGCAATTACAGTGGCCGAATATTATGCAGATCTCATTTAGTTGAAACCATTGACACGAAAAAGAAGACTATCTCTTTTTACAATAGGCTGACCCTTGGCCATAGACGCTTATATGTATTCTTCATTGAACTGAAGCAATATCCAGAAGACTCATTCGACTTGCTGCTTACTATGAGGCAAGTTGAAATGCAAGTCCAAAGATTCTGAGTTGATGATTCTAATGTCAGACAGACACATAGACGAGGCTGCGGGCTTTGTTTTTTTGCGCGACTGGCGGTTCATAATGGTGTACTTGTGCCGACGCTGATGTATGATAGTGAGTGTTGGCTATGGCAGAAAAAGCATAAAAACAGAATTGACGCAGTGGAGATGCAATCACTGCGTAGTATGTGTCGGGTGAGACTTATGATACAATTTACAATTAGAATGATACAATTCCGAATGCAGTAACACGAGAGCGATGTGGCCTGATAGAAGATGTTGTGACGAGAATTGAGGAAGGAATGCTGAAATGGTTTGGACACGTGGAGCGAATGAGTGAAGACAGAATGACTCACCAAATTATAAGGCAAACGTATATGGGCAAGCCGGTCGCGGCCGACCTCGTAGGACATCCGTCGACCAAATTGGTGACGTTCTGAAAAATGGAAAAGTCCAAAGCACCCGGAACCGGCGAGCATGTATGAAAAGAGTAATGGATGTAGAGGAAGCGCGTGAGGTTTGTAAGGATAGAAGCAAGTGGCGTTCCGTTGTCTCTGCCTACCCCGACAGGAAAAATGCGTGAGTATATATATATGTATGTATGTAAATAAATAAAGCCATACAATATTATTTTTAAGAAACTTTAATATACTAGAGTCTGCACGTAAGGGTTATTGAGACTACTAAGCCATTGTCATTGAAAAAACCAGCCCATGTGCCATTCTGGTGTACAAGCTTTATCACTGCAAAGTTGCATTAAAATGCTTTTAGAAGTTGTGCGTGAAAAAGTAACAAACATCAGTCCACGCAACATTTCATGCGAGATTAAGCTCAAAAGTAAACTGTACCTACATATTTCTCTGTAATATTCCACCAAAATAAACCTCTATTCATGTGTATAGTACAGGAAAACTACTGACAATATAAATGGTAACTACAAAATAGTAATAAGATATTCCTATACAACTCAGTTCGTTTACCTCTCCCGATAATGGAATTCAATATAATTCTCAGAAGGTGTAACACTTTATCATGTCGATTCGATTCAATACGTCCCGAGTTCCCTGACCTAATGTGACGTTTCATAGGAAAATTCACTTTTCATATTATTACTAACGCCCTGTTACCTCCCTATGTGAAAATCCTTATGAAAATCCTTATAATATTTTTCTTCTTTAGTAGTCACTGGCCAGTAATGTGTCAACACTGTTCATATGGATTGAGGTGATTGACTTGTTTGAAATTACTTTGAAAATAGATAGTAGTCTTGGTTGTATCGACTTTTTAATAGCTGTTTCTACGATGGTGAGCGCCAACGCGTAAAACGAAACGCGACGCTTTTTTCAGTGTACTCCTACAGTTTATTTCCAAACATTTCATGCTTCTTTTGTTTGTCAATCACTTGACCTTTAACCTACTTTCGAGTTAAAATGTCAACATTGTAGCGTTTGTACATAAACTATTTTTAATCACTTCCAAATGATTTGCGCGTGACCTGTAATTTACTATAAATGCTGAAGGCTGAAACGCATACTTGCATCATCTGTTTGCAATTAGATACTTTACCAACAAAACAACTTTTACTTGAACTCAAATTAACATGATCACTCTAAGCAATAAAATCTACCACAAATATTTTTACTATCTCTCAGCTGCACAAATAAGCAGAATAAGCAAAATACACACACATTCTCAAAGCATCTGAAAATACCAGCACATCGTACCTAACTTGTAAAAACATGAACGCAAATATTGATTCTTCATATTATGTGCGCGTGTACTTAATCAGGCTATCGATTAGCGAGGCTCAAAAAGGAAAAAATAATGCCTTATATTTCAGAGGCTGCTTGTTTATTTATTCCAGACGAGAGCCTCCGGAAATAAGTCTGGATAGGCTTCGATTCGGCGACGGGAAATTATGCTACAGATGTGACAGTTGTTTGAAGGTCAGGTATGTTTGATCTTCAAACGAGTACTGAAGGAAGGCAATCAATGAGTGTTTGATGTGCACGTTGAACTTATTAAAAGTATAGTTACCTCATATGTATAAAGGTGTAAGTTTATTTACTTTTCGTGATAATATATTATGACTATAATTATTATGCTAGTTTTGGTAATATTAACAGGTACATAGACGTTTTATTTCTCTTGAATTCTAGACATTATAAAACCAGATGTAGAAACTTCTATTACATATTTTATTATCATCAGCCCGCTGTAGTCCAAAGACCAACGACACTCCAATATGCTGGAGGGTGACCGAGGCCACGTTAGGCGCGGTCTTCACTTGAGAACACAACTATGAACTACTCACACATATTTGTTTTGTGATAGTTATTGTGTAGTCATACCATAAAGCTTATTAAAGAAATGTATGGATACAGTAAGAGTAAAAAAAATTAAGTATTTTTGACATGGACATTAATTCAACAACACGCCCATTAATTTATCGCTTCTGTATTTTTGCTCTATGAAAATAAAAACGTGGGCAAAGATTAGTGTTTACCAAGCTTCGCGAGCACAAGATTACGACGACTGACGACGTCTGTTAGATACATTTAATGCGCCAACCAATCTAATTTTTAATGTTTGCTCAGCTACACTTCAAATATAATTCTTTCTTAATCTGCATGTACATACCTACGTATATTTTCGCTGATATATTTTATTGCTGTAAATCTGCATGAAATTTTCTTTCATATATATATACTTCATTTACTTATTATGTTATTGACAAAAGTTTAATATTCATACTGTGCTTTGCTTGAACGCTTTATGTAGAAATATACAGCCAATTTAGCCTAAGTCAAGCTCTCGCACCTGCAAAACGAGATTGATATAAAGCCGATATAGGATGTGAAAATATAATCTTATTTGTGTACTTTTACTACACTATTGACACACAAATTGCGGTAACCAATGTACAAGGAAGATACGACTAGATTTGATACTACATGTTATCCCCCATTGCTATTATTGACTATTGAAATAGCCTAAATCATGCTATTATATTTTACAGGTGGTAGAGCAGTACGCAACTTACAAATGGCTTGATCGAACAAGATCCTACTTCCCTTTCATACAAAACCTACGTAGAAGAAGATTGCTGGTGTTCGTTTATCTGGGCGGATATTTGTTGTCGACATCTACGACGTGGCCTAGACGACCCTTTCTTGTCCATACAACTTTTTCTGACGGTAGATCTTGAGAAATATTGTCACCAATTTTAAAGCTGCCTCTAATAGTAATAATAATAATACGGCACGTTTTGTGAGGAAGTTCCTGTCTCTGGAGCCCTAACCACCGGCAGCTTGGACCCTGTGCCCGATGCTAGTTGGACCCCACGGTAATTTTTTTATTATTATTTTATTTTGTAAATTGTATATTTAAAAATGTAATTTTAATTTGAAAAATGATAAATAAAGGAAATAATAGTAATAATTGTATTAGCGTATAAAAGCAGGTTACACATACATTGACATTTGCACAGATGTATAAGATAAGGTACAACGGTATAATATACATAATAGTCAATGGTCGCGACTAATACCTTGCTAAGTTGCTGATACAACTTGTATTTAAGATGGTAGTGTATACTTAAACGATTGTTTCGTCTATCTTATACCACAGCATACACAAACACTCGATGAAGATAGCCAGATCCAACCAGCCTCCATTATAAAATATCCTGTCACTATTTCACTTCTTAAATGTTACTCAACAACATACGCACAAGGTATTCGGCAGTGATTATGAAGTGTGACACAACCTGTAACGCCACAACATTCTACGCTAATATTCAAGCCGTAAACTGCTTAACTAGGAGACCATAAACGGTCGCAAGCGATCGATATATTCAGATGCCATTTACAGTGATCTAAACTCCTGTGAGCTAGTTGCCAACTCATAGTAACGAGCCCGATATTGCTTGTACCTTGTCATATGACTAACGAAATAGTTGTCTACGTAGGTAAAGTATTTAATTAACTTTGCCGGACTCGGCTACAAGTTGTCTCATACTTGTGATATTACAGCTTTGGCACTGTTATACACGATATTGCTTATTAAAACGAGAAGCGTCGGAGCGCTCGAAATTCGATTATGAGTCTAAGTTTTAAAGACCATGTCTCTATGATTGTTGCATTGCTTGGCTCGTTGGTCGACACTTAAGGATTAAGTATGTGAACTTGACTGGAAAGCAAAGAGGGGTAGGTTTGAACGTTGGCTGCAAACCGAACATAAATATTAATGTAATGAGCACTGTTCTCAATCTAGTGGTCAGTGAACTAGGCCGGGGTTCAATTCGTGCAATGATAGAAACATCTACTAGTTATAAGTTTCACTACAGCCTGAGATCTAGGTCATATTCACACTTAGTCCACCGTATTAAAAATGTGTCAAAAATATACTCGCGCAAAATGAGTAATACCTCATAGATAGGAAGTTCATTTATGATGAGCATTTTACCTCCATTCAAACGAAATCGCTAATACTACTCTAGAACTGGCATTTAACTCACATATATGCAAAGAGTTTTATTGACTCGCGTCCCAATCGTCTTTTCTCTTTGAATCCGTAGTGTATCGAGCGCTGTCTATCAACTACTTGCGACGCTCATATTTCAGCGAAATCTCTCTTTGACTGATGTGACGTATTTCAGATAGTCCTTGCTTTACTTACTAGGTATATTTGTAGGTTTTAATATGTTGAATGGGTTTGAAGCTAGACGTTTTATAAAATGAAAATGAAAAATGTTTTATGAGTGTTGCAAATAAATAAATTAAGTTTATATTATCTTAACACTTCTACTCGTACTAACAAAATAGAACTTGGGCTTAAATATTTTTATAATTATAGCAGACATACAACACATTATCCAATATACTTATATTTTATTTTTAACAAAACAATAACAAACATTGACAAATCAAATCTACCAACCGACAAAAATACCCAAGGTTCTAGCAAAAATTTAATTTAGGTTGCTTTGCTGTAAAAGCTGCAATGTACCTAAAGAGGTTACTTACTGTAATATTCTTTATTAATGGAGTTCTGGGAAAGTTTATTGTTTAATATCGGGGTGTAAAATTTGCAATTTGAGATATGCTGATGACACTACCCTTCTCACGCAGTCAAAAGAAGATATGGAAGCTTTATTGACGTCACTCGAAACAGCGAGCCGCTCCTTCGGATTAACAATTAACAGGGAGAAAACCAAAATGATGATAGTTGATCGAGCTGAACTGAATCATCCTGATATCACGTCAGTAGCTAACTGTGAAGTGGTTCAGAGCTACGTATACCTCGGCTCAACTATATCCAACGATGGTGGATGTGAAAGCGAGATTCGGAGGAGATGTGCTATAACAAGATCTGCCGTAAGCAAACTTGATAAAGTCTGGAGCAACCATAAAATCACGAAAAGAACAAAAGTCCGTCTCATGAAAAGCCTAGTGTTTCCAGTCCTCCTTTATGCTTCCGAAACTTGGACAATCCGACTTCAGGAACGTCGAAAAATTGACGCCCTCGAAATGTGGTGCTGGAGACGGCTGCTTAAAATACCCTGGACCGCACGCCGCACAAACGTTTCCATTCTTAAAGAACTAGAAATAAAAGAGAGATTGTCGTCCACTGTGCAACTATGAATCCTTAAATATTTCGGGCACATCATCCGCAACGAAAACTCCATCGAGCGTCTTGTCGTCCAGGGCCGCGCCGAGGGGAAACGGTCCCGAGGAAGGTCACCCACTCGTTGGACTGACCTAATAAAAACAGTGATGCATAAATGGGTGGTAGAGTGCTCCCGGGATGCACGGAATAGAAGCCGATGGAGACATTTAGCGAAGTCTGCCTGTAAACAAAATCAAGAGACCACGACCACTCTGTCAAGAGTGAACGACTGAAGAAGAAGAATTTATTTGTAAATGTCGTAATAAGCCTGCCATTTCACTTCTGACTGATGTTGCATAATAACGGCTACAGAAAAAAGCGCTTTATAAATCTATGGCGGTAGAAATATTATCAAATTTCTTATGTTTGGTAGTGGGCATTATCCAGCCTTTGAAAATTAACAATAACTCCACACTTATACCTTAGAAACTAATAATTATATCTTGAGAGCTAAAACATTTTATGTGAATATCTCTATTACGAGTTTCTATTGGATCAGGCAACGGGTAAGTGCAAGTAGGCATTTCTGTTGTAGAATACGTATTCTAGTATGAAACACCGAAGCGCTTATTACTAGACTACTGATCCAATATGTAGAACATGGCACAGTGAAACGTTTCACTGGTGAGCCGCTTGAGGTTAGTTCCTGGTATACCTGGCAAGTTTGTAACGTTTTAATACATTATACTGGTATTAGGTATATTATTATATTTTTATTGTTGATGCAAATCTCTGGTTATTGTTTTCATTAATTGCGCTCTGTTTACCATTTATCTTGGTTTTTTGAGATTCGTTGTATTTTGAGTCGAAAATTATGGACATTTAAAAGCCGACAGGCTTGGATTGGTTTTTGACGACCCGGTGGCGTAACGGGAGTGCAAACAACTGACACGCCGAGGGTCTCAGTCTCGATTCCCGCCCAAGTGAAATATTTGTGTGCGTGAACATGGATGTTTGTCTTGGTGTGGGCGTTTCTATGCATAATGTACAGCGTGTCTTAAGCTGAAGTCTACTCGTTGTGGACATCATGCCAAATCATACTAACCAAAAATAATACCTAGGAAACGATATTTTTTAAAGTTTTCACATTTTGTAAACCGCAATTAAAAGCGCGCGCGTGCAATGCTCGAAGTACTTACTTTTCCATGGGTCATAGGGCATCCAAAGAACATATTGGCGGTGTATGTGCATCGATTTTGTACCTAATTAGAAAAATTCAATACTAACTTTGAGCCTCAATATTTGCTGAATCAATAATTTCCCAGGTACGGTCCCGAAGTAAAAAATGTTTGTAGTGATTGGTACAACATGGGATTTCAGTTTTGGTTAAGGGTCTTTTTACACCCTGTATATATCGGAGAAGCATTGCTTTCATCGCCATTAGTGGTTGCGGACTTAGTGGGCGTCATTGGGTCAGTAGTCTAGTCTAATCAGCTAGGTTTGACAGTATTTTAATTAGAGTTTAACAATATTAGAAAGTTTACCCTGTTGCTAAATAAAATATGACAAATAAAATTAATAGATCAAAACACTGGCGAAAAGTAGGCGTTTAATATGCCTCTGCCTACCCCTTCGGGGAAACAGGCGTGAGTCTATGTATGCATGTATGTAATATTAATAGATAAGACCAAGCAGCGGATTCAGGGCACCTATCTTAATTTACTTGCTCTACACGCAACAATTAACTCGATCTGCCGTTTGCACTCAAAAGACAATGTCACCAGAAGCTGTCAGTTCTCCTTGATGGCGCCTTGACCCCGCTCGAGGCACGCGTCCTGCTCAGATTGGTCATTACCTGAACTTTAGTTTAATTGCTTAGATTAATAAGGTTTTCAAGTTATATAAATATTTTCTTTTTATTTTTTTTAAAAAGACAACTCCCGCATTAGGACTAAATCCTATGTCGCGGGGAACTTTACAAACATACAACTAACGGACACAATGAACACCCAGACTCGAAACAGCAATTTATGAATCACACAAAGTGTTGTCTCGTGTGGGGATCGAACCCACAACACTTCGGCACAGTGTCAAGTGGTGAGGCGGCTGCTGAAACCACTACGCCAACCGTGTAGTCAATAATATTTAACCAATCAATTAAAATTAATTAATAATTTTAAAAGCCATTAAAATATAAACAAAATAATATTGTACATACTATTCATGCAACCAACAAGCAACTTGACTTATAGCTTCCTCCGACACGTATATCTAACATGTATGTATTTACAAAAAATATATTTATTCATAATGTTTATTTATCCATTGTCTAATACCCATGTACCCACAAGTTCTGCTTAATTTGGGACTAGAACGTGTTGTGTTTATGTGGTTATATTTCGATCAATACTACAATGCTGTAAAATTAACCTTAGTGGCAGCTCACTCTTACTCATAAATATGAAAGTATTTCTGTAACTCGTCAACACGTGAAATTTTCATTGCGTGGACTAGCATTAGATAGGTATATAGGTCTTAAAAGTTGTGAAGGATTTTCTTTAACGCTTTTTTATTCAGAAAGCGGTGAATTTTCCTTACATCAATCATATTCTGTCTCATGCAGTTGGATAATGATTTAGGCGGGTGTAAACTATTCAAATACAATATATTATGTAATGAAGTTGCAAAATAAGATATCACATCTAAGTATGGTTTACAACTTAACGCGTAACAGTCGCCTAACTCAAAATCATTGTTGGTCGGTAAGAAAATGAATATTGTACTTGAATATCACGACACGAACTTGACCAGATTTGTTCAACTCATATGCCATATTTATATTTTTTAAAACATACTGTCGAGTATTTTTTTCTAAATACCCTGAATATGTCCTGACACTTTAAAATGGATATACGTTTATCTACGCGGTGTGCGACCCCATCTTTTCGAATTGACTTAGGTCTGTTTGATGTATTTGACTATTGTTTTTTTTTACTTAATCAGTTTTACGTCTACGTTCATCAACGACAACCCAACCTACGTTCATTCTGTTAAATATTTGAAATCTGGCATAGTCAATAATGTGACAACATACTCAATATTTCGATTATATTAATCCCAATACTGTAAGCACTTAGTATAAATATGTAGCCAGTACATAGTACAAGCCTAAAACATTCCTCACGAAATAAGTACGAGTATATTTATGAAATATATAATATAAAGTAATAATACACAATGCTTGACATATTGACTATAAAAGATTTTACCTATTCGAATTTATGACGGTAATAAAAATATCTGATAGACTATTTCTCAAACGGCTGATTTACATTGGATGCACGTTCATTCTTTCGTTAAAGGTTAGAGGTTTTCATACAATAACAAGTGTATTATTGCTAAGGGTGGCAGAAAAAGTAACTTTTCTCTGATGGTAAACCTATATTAATAAGGCACATCAACAGTGCCTTATTAATATAGGTTTGGAAAATTGACGTTTTAGTGGTGAGCAAAATTGACACTCTCACTGTTAAATGAACAGCAATAGGACGGAGTCAGACAATAAGTCTGCTGAAACTCATACTGAATCTGTCATTCAAAATGTACATTTTATCGGTAACTAGGGTTCGCCCGCAGCTCCATCTATGTGAATTATAAGCCTTTCTCAGGAAATGCACAATATATTGGAGAAAACCGAAAAAAAATCCTGTCGAATGTTTTTAAGTTCATTGCGTTCATACAGACAGATAGAACGAAAAAGAGACTTATGTTTGCAATTTGTATATATGTTAACCCATAAATTCTATTGCCAAGAGAATTATATCTTAATGAGAAATGTATATAATAATTTGTCATCATCAATTCATCAAAGATCTCCACTTTATTCGGAATCGCACGGAGCTAAAGCCATTTGCAGAGCCAGTACATTCTACGTCGAATAGTTTCCCAGCATTTTAAGTTTGTGATGGCTAAATCCTCGCTCAGTGTGCACTTCAGAAGTTTTCGCGATAAAAAAGAAATAAGTTTATACTCAACATGAGGAAGTTTTTGAACGCTTGAATTAACATTATTTTGATAACGTGGTCCACTTTCAGAGTGACACGGGAATAAGATTTTTCTGCCTGAAAACGTGAAAGGCAACTTTGTTTTAATGTGCACTCTATATACCTGGGGTAGGAAATAACTAATATGAAATTTATTTACATTCTAATATAAACTCATGACGCAGGCACCGATAGCCTAGTGGAGAGACCAACAGACTCCAACGCAAAGAGGGGTTCAATATTGACTTTATTTAATAATTAATTATCGCTCGGACAACAACTTGAACAACGACGGCGTAGGAAAACATCGTGAGGAAACCACCATAATATCTGAGAACTCTCCATATCGCTCTAAAACTGTACTTTCTCCGAACGGTACCTTAGCCTTAAAATTACTGAACATATGTTTTAATATAATAAAGGTATTCCTTTGTCCATGTGATGACGGTGTCACTGACCAATTCCATTTCGTGACTGTCGTAAGAGGCTGCGATGGGGAATTTACGAAGAAAATAAAATTGTGAAGAAACGGATAACTCAACATCAAGCCCTGTATTAACAAGCCGTCTGTCCGGCGTGATATTACATTTTAATAATCCAAATCTTCCTATTGACTAACAATTACATTGTGACGCAAATTAAGAAAGGTTTACGTCCAGTAGTGGATTGCAAAAGGCTATAGCAGTAGTAGTAAGTGTTTTTTATATGAATAAGTTGCCTAAAGGTTTACATAAAAACATAACTTCACGCCTTTTATCCCCGAAAGGGTAGGCAGCGGTGTATTATACCCCACACTTCGCCAGTTATATTTCGGTCCCAATGTAATAGGGAGCGAGCCTATTGCCATCTACCGGGCACATTGTTAAGCGAGTGATAATTAACATTTTTGATACACGCAACTTCGAAAAGTCAGAGGTGTGTGCCGGGGTGACTGGGAATCGAACCCGCGAACTTCGTCTCGGCAGTCCGTTACGTACACCACTGGGCTATCGCATTTAAATTAAAGTTTAATTAATTACTTTGCTAATGGCTAATGTAATGACTTTTCTATTCAAAAAACTTTCTTTCAGTATATTAAAACCACAGATCATTCCAGTCTTTTATCTCTAAAGAACTGAGATAAATACACCCGAATCTGAGGTATTTGTAAAGTTTAACACAAAGTGGTCACCAATCTTAATGATGACCTCTGCAAGCGTCGCTTAACGTGGCCTACTACGAATAGTAAATAAATCCTTGGTATTAGCACTACAATTCACATCAAAGGCCAAAGGGTTAATGGGTAGAGAACGCATAATTGTGTGTGTGTGTGTGTGTGTGTGTGTGCGTGTGCGTGTGCGTGTGCGTGTGCGTGTGCGTGTGCGTGTGCGTGTGCGTGTGCGTGTGCGTGCGCGTGTGCGTGTGCGTGTGCGTGTGCGTGTGCGTGTGCGTGTGTGTGTGTGTGTGTGTGAATGTGCGTGTGTAAAGCATGGGTGTGTAGGGCCTTATGCAATGAAAATACACTTTATACTAGGCCTTACCTATACATATAGTAAATCTGTTGGTGATCGATGTCTGTACATGGAAGATATTTAGGAGAAAACTATTTTAAGGGGTCTTTATTAGAGAAGAGAACCCAAAAATATCATTATAACAATTTTTGTCTGTTTGTCTGTTTATCTGTTTGTCTGTGCGTTTGTGCACGCTAATTTCAGAAACCGCTAATCGGATTTGAATGCGGTTTTCACTGATATATTGTTGGAAGCCTCACTTAACATTTAGTGTTTGTTTTATTCAAATCGATTCATAAATAAAAAAGTTATGTCCATTTAAACATTATGATGTATTTTTTCGGTTGAAATTTATCCTATAGCAATGTAAAAATAAGTAACTCTTTATTTGAATTGGTTGAAACTGAATATAGTATGATCTGTAAAATGTAAAATTACGCAAGTCATTTACTGGAGGGTATCAACACTGAGATAACGCTTTGTCTGAAGCAAGTATCAGTGAAAGTCCTCATCGATTGCGATATTTTTTGCAGTCATGGTGGAGTAAACAAATTGGCCGAAGACTTTTTCAGGCACGCACAACCAACTAATGAATCGTTGTTTGCTTGCTATTCAACACATAGCTTTATCTATCCTATTACTCAATATGGCCTGCCCGAAGCATCATTTGATGGTGTAAGTATTAATAATAATGAGGCGATGTATATGAATAGGTAAACTATTACCGATTAAAACTAACCGAAATCCTGCAAAATGATGACTCCAGACTAACTGAAGAACAGCGTTTAATACAATTATGATCGTGTGTGTTTGATGTTTTTGTGACAGTACTTTGAGCAAAATAGTAGATTTTCCGGGTGGAACTGGACATTCTTTTCTTATAAGATGATTTTGGCGAAGGAACGAAGCTAAAGCATGATTACGACAGCTGTAGCTTTATCGGGTAGTAGAGGGTGACATCAGCTACTACCGCACGTTTTTATAAACATAAATTCATAACTTCACGCCTTTAACACCGAAGTAGTAGACAGGATTATAACAGGGTCCTATTGTAATATCGGGCTCATTATTAAGCGAGCGATGATTAACATTTCAAATACTCACATAACTTCAAAAAGACAGGGGTTTGTGCCCGGGCCGTGTACCTGGGGTACGAACGCGAGACCATTGTCTCAGCAGTCAGCAAATTTCACAATTTCTGCCCGATCCCGTAGATTCGAGAAATCCCTTTATAGCGCACCTCTACGGTCCCCGGGCAGCATACATATGCAAAATTACAGCTTCTTGCTACCAATAATTTTGGCTGTGCGATGTCTGTCAGTCAGTCACTAACGCAAGAATTTTATTTGTATAGGCCGATAGCAGCCATATCGTTATCAGGAGGAAAAGGTGCCTACAATGTTTAAAACTCTGATCGACTTAGACCATACTGAGAGCTCTGTTTGTAATATATCTAGAAACAGCTACAAACCTTTCCTTACCTTTTCCACCATATGGGATGAATGCACGATGACAAATCATGATGCGGTTGAAGCATGTAGATCCCACATTAAAGCATATCAAGCAAAACTACCAACCCATGGGCGGTATTTTTTATGGCGATTTTTGTCAGACTCTGCCTTTTATACCACGAGGGACAAGATCTGATGAAATAAGTCTGTCTAAAGAGTTCTTCACAGTAGGATTGTATTATCGCTATGCATTAAATATGCGAGGCTTAAGTTATTGAGATTAAATATGCCAGCGCAAGCGACTTATGGAAAAGGGTGGTTTAGATACCCAGAAACGGACACGGGATAGTGAAAATTGTAGAGTACATCTATTTCTATAAACATAACGAGTTATGGAAGACAAAGAATCAACCGACTATTGAAATTCCAGTGGATTTTTTGGAATCCATCAATGCTCCTGGATTGCCATTTCAAAAACATAACATAACATAACTTCATACCGTTATCTCAGAAGGAGTAGGCAAAGGTGTACTACACACGCCGCGCCTATTACCGTACCATGTACCGGGCACATTATTAACCGAGCGATATTTAACATTTTTACTGCAGACATAACTTTGAAAAGTCAGAGGTGTGTGCCGGGGGTACTTGGGGATCGAAACCGAGACCATAGTCTCGGCAGTGTTACGTACACCACTGGGCTATCTCAAAAAACAATTTTAAAAGTAACCTCACTAAAGCTTTATACTTGCACAAGAAAAGTGACTAATTTACAACGAAACGTGATCGAAGCAGAGATTTGAATAGGGTGCGGAGCAGGTGATAATGTTTATATAATAACATAATATATTATGTTATACATAATATATTTTATTATTATATAAACATTATGATTATGAAACATATACACCCAGGATGTATTTATCTAATTCCAAACAGTTTTTCGTTTAGTTTCTAACGACTCCAGCTTAGGTTAAGGCCAAACGCTGAAAGTTGCGGGTGTGGATCTAAGTAACAGCTGTTTTCGCATGGTCAGCTTAATGTAGCACTGTCACGTGTTAGCGAGCTTAGGTACCTTTATATGTTTGTATCCCCGAAGACTATCCTTATATAGTGCACAAATAAGCTTTAATGTAGATTATTAGATAGTAAATTAAAAAACAAAGTCCCTGCGAACGGAGTCGCGGGCACAGCTAGTAAATAATATATTTCCCTTTAAAAAGAAAAGGAGAAAAAGATTTTAAAATTGTTCTGATACGCTCTCATTTCACTGTTACCTTATTATATTCTGAATGCTATAATTATGAAACTGAAAACTCTTTTCAAGTTAATTAATTGTTACACAATTACGAAACAGTCTCAAAAATTCAAAGCGGGTTGGCGAAAAGTGCTGTAAAAATAATGATTACAATAGAATACTTTTATTGTGAATCGTTTTATGAGGCGCGATAAGAAATTTTAGTAGCTCAACAAAGGATTTAACGTGGTCAGATTTTAATCGCATTGAAGAAGGAGGTTCTCATTTTGATTGTTAAAACACTTATTGAACCATTGTTGCTCGAATTTGAATACTGTTAGATAAGTACGGAATAAAAAAATAAGTTTATGTGCACATAATTATATAAATCACAGAGACGCGAAACTCAGGACGAGTGTGAGTCGGGCTTGCCCAGCGATAGTTCCGTACGAAGTAGTTTACTGAAATTTCTAGGACTACTTGAATCAAGTCTAAAGCTGAAATTCAGGGGAAACATAAATATTTTGTCATATACACAATCGAACAAGCATCTTCAACAAAAAAAATCCTTTATTAAAATCTTATTTTATGATTTAATTACAATGTTTAATTATCAAATTTTTCTTGAAATTGTACTCTTTTAACCTATGTTACTAGCCAAATTTCATAGTTCCAGATCAACGGGAAGCACGCAATTACTTTTGATTCCCTTGAGAGTGTCGAAATATTCATTATGGCATCGGCATAAACGATCGTTTTTAGGGTTTCGTATCTCGAAATGAAAAAACGGAACCCTTATAGGATCACTTTGTTGTCCATCCGTCTGTCAAGACCCATTTTCTCAGAAACGCGTGAAGGTTTGATACCTTAAGGCGCTGTTATACCTCAGAAGCCGTGAAACACCAAATTTTTCGTCGCGCATCTAGCCATAACGGTACATATTACAACCTAGCAAAAAATAGAGCTTAAAGTCAAAAGTCTGAACAAAAGGCTTTTGAAAGAATTTTTCATGTATGTAAAATAGAATCACGGAAAAAAATCACAAAATCGAGGCGGAAAATAATCTTTCGTCTCACTGTTTGCAATATTTTGATCGTAAGCTGACATATGTTTTTTAATAATATTGTAGGAAACCTAATGAACTAAAGAATTACCTAATTTATTTTCATTTTATACGTGTATATTTTGTAAAATTAAATAAAATCTGCCAAACGTCTATGATTTTGACGCTCGGTAGATCCCATCAATATCAAACGCTTCAGCAATTTAAACCTTAATAGCATAAGCGGTGTACTGAGTGTCAGTTGCAAGTTTACGCCCCGCCTAGACCTCATCATTCGGCTATGAGCCCTGTGAGAGATAGGTCATGTCGCTTGCGTCTCCGCTGCACGAAATTTTACGTAAACCTGTTTGTTGATGTAATACGCCGATTTGAGTTCGTAATTTCATGTTTTATGTTATAGACTGAATATTTTGAATCAAATAGGCTTTTCATGTAACTATGGGCACATATAATTAGGACCTAAGTTTATACTCTTGTTGCGTTTAATGTGTTATTGTTTCTGTGCTTATAAATATATAATTAGAATAATAAAATATGGACAATTAGAGAAATAAAGTTCTACGAAGGATTTGTACAAGAAAGCGTCGTAATAAAATAGTAATTCATCCATGGCCAAGTGATTATGAAATATGTAACATTTTTACACAAATTATTTTCATAAGAGTCTTATATGACTGACTATGTTATAGACTATCGATTATGCATAATATAATTATATAAATTATTCTCACAATACATAGCTGCCACAGTTTTCAATTTTGAAAGAGTAATAACATAAAATCGAAATACTTTCCAAATTCATTAGCTTGTCAGAGCGCCTGGAGCGCTAAGATGCTGCCACGGCGAACAATAAACAGCGCTAATATGACGCTCCGCAATCCGCACACAAGCGGTAACGAATGTTGTATTATTGTTTTGTGAACATAAATCTATTTAGGTACATCGGGTAAAACTTTGATTATTCATAAACTATTAGGTATGTATCAGTACATCTAATATCTTTTTTATTTCTAAAATCAATCATTTATAAGTAAGAAAATGACTTCTCTGTTTGCTATAAGCTATAACACAAGATATAGTATTTTTTTTATAATAAAGTACCTAACTAATTATCTTTATTGTAATTACAGTGAAGTAAAAGATAACAGTTCTGCAACGTCTTACACACATTTGACTGCAGTCATTCCTAACACGATTTTTCAAGAGCTAGCCAAGAAATGCCAAACAATTTTTTAACAAATTTGACTCAATCTCCGTAGTGATAAGCAAAAATTACAAGAGGGATAGCAGTGACTGGTTCGAATTGCGTAAGAATATGTCGACAGATTGAAATTTTGGTAAAGTGGTAAAAAGAAGAGATTACAACAGTAAAGCCAACTTAGTAAAAATTATTTTGTTCAAATAAAATATTTGCAATGTAAAAGCAGTTGCGCATGGAGTCTAAAATGAACAACTGGCTTTGCAACAACTGGTGAAGCAAGACAATGTAACAATCGAGCCTTCTGGATTATCCGTTATTGGTGCCACGCCAGATGGATTAATAGGTCTAAACACGATTGTGGAAATGTAATGTTCTATAGTTGCCTATAAGAATGGCCTGGAGAATAGTATAAGAGCAAATAAAAGACAAATATGGAAAAATGATAAAAAAGTGAACTGACTAGTGTAAACAAATATTGTAATTGTTATTACCAAATTCAGGGGCAACGCCACCTTACACGCAAACAAAAGTGTTTATTTGCTGTGTGGAGTGGCGAAAGTATACCACTAAAATAGAAATTATAGAAAGAGATGATGTTGTCTGGGAGAAGAAAATGAAAGAAAAGCTTGTGGCGTTTTATATGAATTGGCAGTTGCATGAAATTGTTGATTCTCGTCAAGCTCAAGGGATGGTATTGCGAGATCACGGAGAGGCAAATGTTTCATCAGTGCTTGAAATTTCTACAATACCAAGCCGTAAAAGGAAAGTAAATGAAAATGTGCCTCGTGAACAACAGCAAATAATAAGTATTGAAGCCTTATCACCTCACACACTGTCTTTAACTTTCGATGAGAATAAAGAAAACCTGCCGGGTTGTAGCACACAGCTAACTTTTGATGAGCTGTAAACTCTGTATTTCGTCAATAAATGATAAATGAATATAAATAAATATCTTTTAATATTTATTTTCTTTGAAACAACACATATTTGATGCGAATGAATTTTTTTTATATTTTTCCATACAAACATGTATGAGGAGAGCTAACGAAAAGCAGTAACTCAAATTCTAATTCTATAATTTTCTAAGTGACATAGCAGTTTCTCATGAATAAGGTAAATCCACATATATTTTTGATATATCATCTATTTTGAAAAATAATAATGCGTTGGGTTTCGAAACAAGTCGCCTGAATTTGAGGGTATTGGTAGTGTAGGGGGCTTAAGGGAGTTCGTTTTAATCCCCTAAAAGTAATTTTGGCTGCCGGAGTTGCGTCTAAACATTTTTAAACAATTTCCAAAATTTCATAAATACTTCGGCAATTATGTACACCAGAACGTAGTTTTTATACTTTGGTACAGTTTTACAAATGTCATTTTTAGGTTTTATGTGAAAAACGTGAAACGAAACGCAAAACCGCCATCTTGGAATGATCATATTGACAGCTAATGTCAAATTTGTGCGTCATTGCTTTCGAGTGCCTAGGGTTAGATGTGACTGTAAAAAGTAACTAAATAGGTTATGTTAGGTTTTCTTTTTACCCTTAATCCGAAAATAGGAGCCCTTCGCAGGGCTCCGTCAACCTTAGTTTATTAAACTAGTGTGATGAATGTGGAAGTTGGCAGTGCCATACACACCGATGTTTGGAGATTTTTTTTTTCAGATGAAACCAAGTATTTCCGGCAAGTGAAAATGATTAGGGGGGGTTTCGAGACCTCCCCCCCCTTTCTCCCCAATCACTCACAACCCCTAAAAACGGCGACGTATTTCAAAACCTTTACCATTATCTCGTAACTCGCTTTAGTGGAGATACGGCTTTTGCGCTTAGTAGGGCAGTATTGTGGTTTTTAGGGTACCGTAGCCGAAAATTTAAAAAACGGAACCCTTATAGATTCGCCATGTCTGTCTGTCTGTCCGCCCGTATGTCACAGCCAATTTATTGCAAAACAGATTTTAAAACTGGCAGGAATGGAATTAAATGTAGGTATTCTGTGAACTGCTTCACTATTTTTATACAAAAATAATAATTGGCTCTCCATATATGGAACTGACTTAATTATTTTTATCATCTTACGGCACGTAGGTATTTACCTACTTTGGTCAACTATTAATACCTATAACGTCTAATGTAAACCAGTTTTGCTCATGGCTGCAGTGAGAACAAAAATTGCGCCATGCCTATATTGTACAAACAGATTGATGTATGTAATATAAATTTTAATATTAGTATCTCAATTCAATATGCTAAAACGTTTTGCTTGCGATTTTGAAATATTGGAATACAGATGTCGCTAGAATACGGCCGCACGCGACGAGAATGAAGGGGGGCGCCCCGCAGTAGACGGAGCTAAGCTTCCTTCACCTCCCCTGCTTCACCCCCTCATTTACCAAAACAGTCGCTTAGGACAGCGCCTTAACTGAAATTTATATCAAACTTCTATGTCAACGCAATCAACATAAACAGCAATTTAGGCATATTTTCAAACTCGCAACTACTCGCAAGGGAATCAAAACCTACTTCTCTTGAACTCAGAATATTGAAATTTGGCACGAAACAACGTCTTATAGCACACACATCATCAGCCTTTAACAGTCCACTACTGGACTAGGCCTCTCCTTTGAAAGGAGGAATTGGCCTACTATACCACGCTGGCCAAACGGGTTCGTATAGGGTTTGTATCAAGTTTTCCTTCTTTTACAGTGTTGTTCTCTGCATAATATGCTCCCTCTGTCGGCGTTTACGACACCCATGGGATGATATGGGGTGGTGACATTCCGTATTCTAAATCCGTCACCACACGGTCAGCACTTATAGCACAGATAAAAAAAAATTGCAAAAATCCGTAAATTATTAGTTACATCATATATAATCAGAATATTTTTAATAATTTGAAAGGTACTACCCCGTTCCTCATGAACCCGTAGAGATTTAAAATTGAAATTCATATCAAATGCTCAAGTCAAATCTAAAGGGTACTGCCAGTCGATCTAGAATCTTGAAATTTGGCATTTAAAAACAACGTTTTATAGCACAAAGGTAAAATTTCGAAAACCTCAAATTTTTTGTTACATCACTTTTTTTTAAATAATTATAATATAACTACAGGTTTGTACGGAACCCTCGGTGCGCGAGATCGACTCGCACTTAACCGGTCTATTACGTCGATTTAAATATACATGGTTTTCATTTGTTTGTTTACAAGGATATATATATTGTAATGTATTAAAATTCCATAATTGAAGCTCTATTATTTTCTAAATGTTAATAATATATAAATTAAGTAATTAGTCTTGCTTATAAGAACTTATGTTAGATGGTTATTATTGAATATAAATATGGAAATTATTGGTTTATTATAATATTTTATTTAACGGAGTTATCTTATCTTTAATATTTAATTATTACAATGTATATACATATATGTGTTTTGTACCTTTTACGCAATAAAAAAATTGCTATTATGCATTTTAGACTATAAAAAAAACGGAGCAATTCAAAAACAAAGAAATTTTATTTTTTTATGATCTCATTAGTAATGTGTGTACTGTGTGTATCAGTTAAATCTGCATTATAATTTTGCACGGGCCGAAAGGTTGAATATGTCTGGCGCTACAAAAGTTGTAACATCTATTTTAATGTACCCATTTTCGCAAAATAAACGTATTTGTCATTTCAAGTTAATATTTCAATACACCTAAATTATGGTTCTCGACAGATGGATGGACAACAAAGTGATCCTATGAGGGTCAGGTTTCTTTTCCTTTGGAACGGAACCTTAAAATTATGAAATAGCAAAAGTGGCAAAAGACTCGTCTAAATTAAACAATTCAACAGTATTGGTAGTGAATTATTTTTTATAAGAATTTGAACAAGGCCAATGTCTATTTTGTATATAGTTTAACGTTTTCCCAAAAACGGACCTATCAAATCCTTTAAACATCATCAGAACATAATAAAGTTAAAATTAGAATCTGTATGTGATAAACTTGACAGTTGCAACATAGCCAGACTAGTTAACGACATACAGCATAAATTTTACGTTAGTCCAACTTCGCCGTCCGTTCTCTCTGCGCTGCCTATTAAAGTTAAGTTCTTGGTTGAGGATACTAACCACAAACTCACAACAATGTCTCGATGCGATGAGGTCAACATCAAGAAATTACTTTATGCTAGGAAATCATACGCTAGATTATATGACCTTTTCTTGGCAACGCCCGCAGTAGAAATAAAATCTTATGTCGTGGGTGACTTTACAAACATTCAACCAATAATTTGTGAATCACAGAAAGCTTTCACATTGAACCCAGAGCGCAGGGTTAAGATTGTTTTAATGCTGAGTTATATTGTTATAAATAATAATATAATAATAATAAATATTCTACCCCATTCACACAACACCATCCAGTCCCAAACTAAACAGAGCTTGTACTATGGGTACTAGACAATGGATAAACATACATATATATTTCGGATGGATCAGACATGTGTTGTAGAATTAGTGAAGGTGGGCCATAATCTTCTGGATCCATATCGGTGTTAGGCCGACCTTCGGACATGGCTTCAAAGTAAACTTCAATATTTCACGTAGAATACGAGATTTATTCGCAATCACAAATCACTTTACACTTCACTGATTATGCAATAATAACTATAATTAATAATATTACACTTATAACTGTGACTCAGGTATGACCGTCGTCACTTTTACTAGAGGTGTTGACGGAACGACTGCCTCGACCGGAATGATCCCCTCTACACGGCGCATGTCGTTATACCGACCCGTCCCCAGCTCTCGCCTGACTCACGGAGCAGTAGTGGCGGAAATGACGTATCGCTGCACTTGTGTTCGTTTGCAAACAGCCTAGTTCCTTATTGCGCCGACACGGCCATTCTGCAAACAGGTCGCCCTCGGCCTGTTAAACAAAACAATCAGCAGTACTTTTAGCTCATCAAAGCTTAGAGGTAAGCAAAGCTTATATCAATCAACGTAAAAGTAAGCAAGCTCCTGTCCTTAAATTATATCAAACACCGTAAGGAGGCCCCTGTCCTCTACTTACATCGGATAACAGTCTAGCCAAAGTAAGGAGGCCCCTGTCCTCGACTTACATGAACATTAACAAAAGTAAGGAGGCCCCTGTCCTCAACTTACATTAGCACTGACAAAAGTAAGGAGGCCCCTGTCCTCAACTTACATTAGCATTGACAAAAGTAAGGAGGTCCCTGTCCTCAACTTACGTCAATAATAAAAACAAGGAGGTCTTTGTACTCAAATTATGTTACTCATGAAAAGAAACTGCAACAATATGGTATTAAGATGTTTGATTACCTTTACTTACTGCTGCGTAATGTCCTCTACATCATTGGAAGTACTTGTTTGAGATACTTTTGTATCTGGCGTCGCCTCAGTTTCATCTTGCGCTATCATGGTATCCTCATTTATTCCTTCATCTGGTTTGGGTGCGAGCCGAAGTTGGTCGTGAGCTACCTTTTTGGGGCGTCCACGTCCTGTTATTCGCTTAACCTGATACCTATCATTGGGTAATATTTTCAAAATTACGTAGGCATCTGGATACTTCATATCCAGACCAATTTGACATCTAGGGTTTCTTTGGAATAGCACAATGTCTCCTTTATGGAACCTTTTAACCTTCGCTTTACCTTGGTCAAATCTTGCCTTGTCTTCTTTACTACGTGTATCGGTTTTCTTTTGAATGTAGCTATCGAGTTGATTTCTATTAACTGTCTCTTCCTCCTCGTCAATTAATGACACTAATTCTGGTGGTACAGGACATTGTCTACCTGTAAGAGCCTTAATTGGACTTACATTCGTGGTTTTGCTCTTGGTACAGTTGATGGCTAGTTGAAGACCTTCCAAGCCTTTTCTCCAGTTTTCAGTTTCATAATTGCGAAGAATAGTTGGTCCATTTTTTACAACAGACATCATCCGCTTCACTTGTCCATTGGCACGACTAACTCCTGGAGCTATGAAGTGTTGACGGATATTGTGGTGTCTACAAAACTCTTCAAATTCAGCCTTAAAGGAAGTATCCTGGTAGCGACCAGGGTATTTGTCTCGGTGCTCCAAATAGAGACACAACATGCTTAAGTGCGCGCAACATTGAGTTGGCAGTCTTGTCGGTTGCGTATGTAAGGGTGACAAACTTTGTGTAAGCGTCTATAATAACAACCACATACTCATGCTTGTTATTTTGCCGGGTAAGGTGGCCAGTCATATCTATGTGTATGGTGTCGAATGGCACTGCCTTTTTCTCTATGGGAAACATTGTTACCTGTTTGGCTCCAGAATGGCTTTTACTAGTCTTACATATCACACAATTTTCTATGAAGCGTCTTACTACAGTTGTCATCTCAGAAAACCAGTAATTCTCTCTGATCTTACCAAGAGTCTTCTCCCACCCAAAATGTTTCAGTGCAGTATGGTAGGCGTTAATTATGCGCCATTGGTATGATTTTGGTACCACTTTCTTCCACCTTTTACGTCCCGGTTCTTCTTCTTCATAACAGCGTTCCAAAACAAGATCATTCATGCGGTACTCACTCATGTCTTCGTTATGTTCCAACTTGCTTATGATTTGGGCTAACTCCGAATCACGCCTTTGTTCTACTCTTAGCCATGCGTCGACATTTTGTGCTAAATTAATGCACGCTATTGGATTGTGGCTGAAGTAGTCTGCATGCTTCATTCGACTGCCCTGGCGATATTCTATTTTAAAGTCGTAATGTTGAAGAAATTACCACCATCTATGGACTCTGGGTAACAGTTCATGTTTGCTCGAGGATGATTTGATGGCGTTGCAATCGGTAACAATTGTAAAATGTCTACCGTATAGGTATTGTCTGAAGTATTTTATCGCCCTTACTGTAGCCAATGTTTCCAATTCATAAGAGTGGTAATGACTCTCAGGCTCCGTAGTTCTCATACTCATGTTAGCAATCACGTGCTGCCGGCCATTCTGTATTTGAATGAGAACGGCACCCAGTCCAGTGCTGCTGGCATCAGTGTGCAGTTCGATAGAAATTCCTTCTTGAAAGATGGTTAGAACTGGAGCAGACGTCAACCGTCGGATGATATCAAGTCTGACGTTTTCGCAATCTGCAGTCCATTGAAATTTTGCATCCTTCTTGGTTAGGTTGTATAACGGGATCAAACGTTCAGAAAATGATGGTATAAAACGCCTGAAATAACCAGCTTAACCACAAAATTGCCGTACCTGTTTTACATTTGAGGGCACCACGGATTTTTCCAAAGCCTCAACCTTCCTCGGACTTGGACGAACTGTTCCACCTTTGATTACGTTTCCCAGATATTCAATCGATTTTTTAAAGAACGAGCACTTCTTGACGTTTACAGTAAACCCAGCCTCGGTTAAGGCTGCCAAAACTTTGTCCAGGATCTGTAATCCCTTGGTGAATGTTTTACATTTTATTAATACATCATCCATGTATACCAAAATGTTATCTAAAAGAGATCTTAGTGCCGTCATGATAGCGCGCTGGAATACGGCTGGTGCATTCATCAGTCCGAACGGCATCCTTACGTATTCATATAGCCCGTCTGGCGTGATGAAGGCAGTTTTCGCTATAGATTCTTCTTTAATAGGAATTTGATAAAAAACTTGCACCATATCTAAACTGATGAAATAAGCAGCATCCGATAGTCGATCGATTTGGTCTGAAATGATCGGCAGGGGGAAATTAATAGGAACAGTGTTTTTATTCAATTCTCGATAATAAGTGCACATTCGATCCTTTCCATTCTTTTTCTTAACGAGAATTACAGGGCTGGCGAAGTTGGACGTACTTTCTCTGACGATTCCATTGTCCATTAACTCATTGATAATAGCCTTCAATTTTTGTCGTTCTATTGGAGCCATTCGATAGGGTCTTCTTACCACGATTTTGCTTGGGTCTCTTAATTGAATTTCCAGGCATCCCGTGGTAACTGGTTTCTTCGGAATACCAGAGGAAAAAGTATCACTATACTTCAATAATAACCTCTTCAATACGGTTATTTCATCCAAATTGGTTAGATCTGTGTCCAAGTTCCCGAAAGATTCTTCCTTGGCTACGTTGATAAAAATGGTTGATCGTCTCATCATAGTAGCACCCGTCTCGGTAATAAGTACACTCAAACCCGTACCTTTGACTATTTCCGCTTCAATCAATAGGTCGCAAGGAGTTTCGTGGTCTTCTACGATGTGAAAGGCAACTTCTACATAAGTTCCATTTATATCACAGGTTACGTTGACTTTTTGGCACGATAGGATCGGTATACTTGCACTGCCAATACCCTTCAGCATTAACGCGCAGTCTTGTCGTTTGCCAGGGATGGTTTCACTGATGGAGCGTCTTACTAATGAACGTGCTGCACCACTATCATAAAACGCTGTAAACGTGCGATTATTGATATTGATAGTCATAGGTGTTAATATTTCTTCTTGGACACCGGCTAAGTTAACTTTTTCGGCTTCATCTCCCATCTTCTTGAAGCATACCGATTCAGTGTGCCCAATTTTATCACAATAGTTGCACTTGGGCTTAGGACGATCTGTCCGGCTTGAGGATTCCTCCGTTCTGGTTGTACCTAGCAGTGGCTTAGGGTCGCTAATTTTGTCATTACCTTTGTTACATTGCGCTTGAACGTGACCAGGTTTCCCACATTTGAAACAAAGCGCAATATCATCTCGGTTGTGCCTCAGCCTCGGTCTCTTAGCAGGTGGTTCACCCTGTCGAGGCTCCCATAGCATGATGGTAGCTGCTACTGAAATTAGCTCGGGCACAGACAAACATTTACTGGACAATAGGCGTAACTTCAGAAATTCATTGTCTACGCACCCAATCACGGCTTCTACTGCATCTTTGTCTTTGTCTCCATTGACAACGCGCTTCCAAATATTCCAGGCTTTGGTAATGGATTCAGCTGAATTTGCCATATCAAATTTAAAACTTCGTAACTTCACTATATCATTAGAATACCTTGCTTCCGGTTCAAATGTTTGAATTAAAGCTTCTCGCATATCAGACCACACTGGCGACTTTACTAGCCATGTGTCACCAAGGGTCTTAGCACGGCCTTGTAGCAAGCCTGCTATCTTGGTACATACCTCGTAATCAGTCAGTTTCCAGTGGTCCTTAGCTCTGTCCACGTGTTCGCACCAATCGCGTATGGGTACATCGCCATCAGGATCAAATGATGCGATATAAATGTCACTAAGCCTTGGTCGTTTTGTAGGGCCCATTGCCTGGCTTAAAAGTCCTGCAAAGAACTCACGATTAGCTTGCATACTCACTTGCTGTTGTCGCGTCAGATTTTCTATGATACCGGCCAATGCAGACAATGCATGGCTGGTATTAAAGTTGCTGTTTCCTTCCTCTTCTATGCGGGTGGATGGAACTTGGGAGCTTCCAAGGCCCATCCCACTTCTGATTTCGGATGGATCAGACATGTGTTGTAGAATTGGTGAAGGTGGGCCATAATCCTCTGGATACATATCGGTGTTAGGCCGACCTTCGGACATGGCTTCAAAGTAAACTTCAATATTTCACGTAGAATACGAGATTTATTCGCAATCACAAATCACTTTACACTTCACTGATTATGCAATAATAACTATAATTAATAATATTACACTTATAACTGTGACTCAGGTGTGACCGTCGTCACTTTTACTAGAGGTGTTGACGGAACGACTGCCTCGACCGGAATGATCCCCTCTACACGGCGCATGTCGTTATACCGACCCGTCCCCAGCTCTCGCCTGACTCACGGAGCAGTAGTGGCGGAAATTACGTATCGCTGCACTTGTGTTCGTTTGCAAACAGCCTAGTTCCTTATTGCGCCGACATATACTTTTTTTTGTAAGTACATATTATACATAGAAACACCCAGACCAAGACAAACATCCATGTTCGAGCACACAAATGTTTGACTAGAGCGAGAATCGAGCCCGCGACTTTCGGGGTAGCAGTCGCTTACACTCCAGTGGCGCCAACCGGTCGTCGATAGCTACTTTTCCCAACTTCTTTCTTTATTTTTCGTGTGAGTGTTCAGGTCCCCCAAAAGCCTCCCTTGCCGACCTATTACGAACAGCAAACCAAGTCTCGGTATAAGCGCTCAGCAGGTTCAAGGTGCTGGTCTCAGCTAAGCAGCAGTTTAACAGTAGCGAAATTTTAGCAGTTGAATCTATAGCGGACATCTAGCCCACATTCAGCAGGCACCAAATAAGTTTTATTTTCTGAATGGTCTTATGGTAAAAATGGCATTGCCAGCTGAAAAACGAATACACAAGACAGTCGTTAAAATGGAAAGGTATTTGGAGCAACGGACGGCTCTCATACAAGCCTGCAGATTTGAAGATGCCGTAGATATACCTAGTGCTACGAGTAGGAAACTTAAAAGATTGCCTGTAAACTACGTATTTAAACTTATCTACGTCGACTTATTTCGATTAAGAAGATATTCACTCCTCTTATCTTATCTCTAATCCTCTTGGTATCCCCATGGAAATAAAGATTTCAGCAAATCTAGTCATCTGCGATACACACTAGTTTAAACGTTCAGCAGACTTTATAACAATTAAACATTAACAAATCTTAATTATATGTACTTCGTAAAGCAGAAACCCGAGATCCGCCAACATCATTAAGATAATTTTCTCAATGAAATAAATGCGGCTTACTTCTGTTAAGCGTATAAAGCTGTCTAATGAAGTCATTTCGATTGTTCGATAAGAAAAATGGAAGAAAGTTTTTTAATGCTATGTAAAATGTATTTGTTGATATCCACTAATATAAAAGTGTGAATATTTGTATATTAAATGCAATGTGACACTGAGTTTGTTTGTTTCTTTTACAGCTCAATTTCAAGCCTGCATTGACCGTACCCAGTACCCTTCACATAGAAAGTAAAGATATATACTAAGGTAAGTATATATATATTTATTTATTTATAGTCTCACGCCTGTATCCCCAAAGGGGTAGGCAGAGGTGTAAATATTACACCCACATTTCGCCATGAATTTTTGGTCCCACGTAATAGGGGGCGAGCCTATTGCCGTTACCGGGCACATCACCAGACTCCGGGCTGCTACTGAGTATTCGGAATTTAATAATAAACTTTATTGACATCTAAAAGCCCCTGTACACATTGGCCCAACATGCTGGCCCAACGTATTGGCCCAATGTGTAGAGAGCTACTTGGCGCTATGTTGGCTTAATGTCCAAGCCCCTGTACACATTGGCCCAACTAGCTGGCCCAATAATAAACTTTATTGACATCTAAAAGCCCCTGTGCACATTGGCCCAACTAGCTGGCCCAGCATGTTGGGCCAGTGTGTACAGGGGCTTTTAGATGTCAATAAAGTTTATTATTTATTATAAAATACATAGACTCACGCCTGTTTCCCCGAAGGGGTAGGCAGAGGCATATTAAACGCCCACTTTTCGCCAGTGTTTTGATCCCACGTAATAGGTGGCGAGCCTATTGCCGCTTATCGGGATATTTTGTTTGCCAGAGCCTCTTCCGTTGATCGGCAGGTGCACCACTTGCAGGTGAGGTTGGCTTGGGACCCTAAGTTCTTGGTGGGAACCCTAAGCACCCGAATTTTGAAGTGACTTCATTAAAAATGCAAAAAGGTGTCGACTCGTCATCAAATGTGGTTTCAGGAACCATTATGCAAAGTTTGAAGTTATTTATTATAAAAAGGTAAGATTAATGTTATTTTTAGGATAATGATAATTGCACTTTTCATCACATAAAGTAATAAATGCAAAAAGCTTCCAATACGGCCAGAAGTAAAGACAATCGTCATAACACTTTTAGATTTTAGACAAAACACTCGCGAAATAAAAAAACAATTGACTGCACGATTGGCATAGTGTTTTAAGGGGTCGCCTCGCCACTTGACACTGTGCCAAGTGTTGTGGGTTCGATTCCCACACGAGACAACACTTTGTGTGATTCATAAATTGTTGTTTCGAGTCTGGGTGTTCATTGTGTCCGTTAGTTGTATGTTTGTAAAGTCCCCCGCGAAACATTATTTAGTCCTAGGGCGGATTGCTACATCGTACAATATATATGCAGTGACCTGGTGCATAATAACCGATACTCTAACGTTTATCGGCCCTGATAAAAACTGACCAACTGTTAGGCACGAGCCACTTGTAACTATGAGAAGGTTTAGGCTCCGGTTCGCAGACTTGACATGTTATCTGAAAACATTATGAAGAACTCCAATATGCAGGTTTCCACCCGCACTGTTTACTTTCACCGTTTACCAATCGATATTTAATAATTTAGTACGCACATAACTTCGAAAAGTCACCGATGCGCACTGTGGGCTTTGACTAGAGATCCTCCGTAGGAGCTAGTTAGGCTGCCGTTGGTTGCATTCATTAGCTCGACTTTTAACGTATACTTATTTTATTAACTTAATATACATGTATTTTCTCCAATACATAAATATAATTTATTCGTATGTAACAAATACTACAAAAATATGAACCAATTTAAACACAAACTCAAGTCGTGAAATACTTGGCACAGATATTCCAAGGCTGGGTTAGTTAATTTTCCATTTTGCGGTAGCTTTAATACACTAACGTATAAATGAAATAAATCCTCACTTGGCTTGCTTAAAGGATTTACGTTGCTAGACTATACGCTATATGAGTTTTCAAGCAGTAAATACGGTTTATCAAGTTGAAGGTCAACGTTTTATTTCAAGAATATCTGTTGCTCAAATGTGAGTGATTAGTAATTATTCATACTTAATTATTTTGGTTACGAAATCAGTGTTAAAGGATATTATAGTTTAACTAGAGGAAGCACATAGTTGCGCCCCCACATTTTTTTTTAAATTTAATTGTTTCTTCGTGATCCCGTGCGAATTTCAGGCAATCACTTGTTAGGGCTACTGTCCCCAAGGAACATACAATAGTTTTGGCTGTGCCTTGTCTGTCAGTCAGTCAGCAACAGGGTAATTTTATACAAACATGTTAATAATTTCAATAAGAAATAAAATGTGTTTCTCCAAATTATGTATTTTTACTTTGGTCGATAGCCCATTTGAGTAAACACATTTTGCCTGCAGCGTAAGTAAACATTCCACCTGCCGCGCGCTGCACACAAGCTGCGATAAAACTCCACAAAAACGGAAACATTAATTGCATGCGGGCTCTATGGCATGCGGGATGCGACGACCAGTGAATATAATAGTGACAATAACAGAGAAATTGAGGAACATACATAAAAAAATTAAAGGGTTCTTGAGAACCTCGCTAAAAAGTTGAAAAGTCGCTTAGAAATGCCTAGTAGTGACGACATAACACACGTTCATACTTAAATACACTCACGCCTTTTTCCCATCGCGGTAGACAGAGATAATAGAATGCCACTTGCTGCTATCCTAAAAATCTACATGTTTTAAGAGCCATTTATTGGAAACAAACATAATGTATCCATTTAAAATCAAACTCACTGCTGATAAGATTATTTCTTAGCTGATAATTCTCTAACAAATACATTCAAAGAAAACCTTCTAGAAAATACTTTGTCAAAAACCTTTTCATTGATGCTCTCAGTAACTTACGGCCATTTTCAATATTTGATCCATACACGGATTTTGAGATTGGAGATTCGTGTTTGACATATTTTGTATGGACCTTATGTCAAAAACGAATCTAAAATCTACAGATGTATCTATAGATCAAATATTGAATTCCTTAATTAATCAACAGAGATAGATACGAAAGATAACTAGAGCACTAAGACACCTGAGAAATTTTCACTTTCAGAAATTATTAGAACATCGTCCTAATTCTTTCCAGGCATTTTTTATTAATTTGATTTGTCCGAAATATGTGTAATGTTAATGTTGAAATACTAGCAGAATAGTGACAACTATCTTTTGAAATTGTTCAAACACAAATGAACTTAATAAGTGGTGCAGAAAAAGTCAATATACATAACAATTTATATAAATTGTTATCACTAATTTGTATTTTAATTGTAATGTAAAACCGTACGTTTTTCCAAATTAATAATTTAATAGAGATGTACGCTAATTTCTATAACAAGAAGCTAATATAAAATGATGTTTTCTTCCTTCAAACTTCCTTCCGTTAACCATGGAATATGGGTATCCATTTGGGTTGCGGAGGTCAAACTGGCAGTCGCTCTGTGGAGAAACTAATATTCTGTCAATTCCTGTTCGACTAGTAAGCTGACTCCGGGTTGCTACGGGGAAACGGCTAGGAGGAAACTAGAGTAAATTGCAGGAATAAGGGCTAATAGTCTTTCCCGGTGTGTTGCCTGCTTTGAAATGTATGCCGTTGCTTCAAGTAAGAATCAAACATGCATATTTAAGCTGTAGTTGATAGCAAAGAATTGGTAAATTTTCCACAAAACAAATATATGTAAATGTTACACAGGAGCGACTTTACTACCAAACATAAAAGTACTAACAATACAGTAAATCTCATGTCGATATTCACTCAAAAACTTTACATAAACCTACACTTCCGACCAAAATGTACGAACAAAATTTTGCAAAGAAATACGGAGATATTAAATAAAATGTGGACGATCTGCGACATTCGCCGCAATGCAGTTAATAAGATACGAAGACAGCTAGAAAAAGATAACTATGAAGTGTCAGTAACAGAAGCAACGAAGCCGGCGGAAAAATTGTTAGCAGCTGTAAATAGAGCGGCAAACAGGCGTGAGTAGTATACTAAATTAAATAAAAGCAAATTTTTAATTAATTAATTATTGTTTCCGTACAGTTATTGCTCACGTAGAGGATTGAAAATGTAGATTTCAGCGGTCGCCTCGTCTTTCCTAGTATTGTAAGTTTCCTCCCAAACCCCCCCCCCCCCCGTGGGATCTCCACCTTGTTGTGGTAGGGGGTCTCAGTAACCGTGGCTTGGACACCCGCGGTGATGCTAAGAGAGATCCCGGGAGTGGACGCTCCGCGTGGTCTTGGAGGGGCCTGCGCAGGATGCGACCAAGGGTGCGGATGCAGGGGACAGTTCAGTCTGTCCCTCGCAGTAGGGCGCGGTCGCGGGAGGAGAGGCGTGTCGGTGTTGCGTCGCCGCGCGCCCTACCTCCCGCGACCAAATGGGGCGCACCATTGTTGCGTCGCGGTGGGGCCGCAGAGGAAGAGGAGATGCGGTGTTGCCAGGTTGCCGTCCTCCCTATCCTCTGCGGCCACTGGGTGTTTTGGCGGCGGTGGAGCCCAACGCCTTCATCCGCCGCCAAGGGGGTTTTGTTCGGGGCCCGCCTGACCATCTGGCGGGCCAATACCCGTCGGGGGGTAGCGACGAATGCTTCGGCGATACCCGACCCTCCGACACACGGGTACATGAGGAACACGGGTTGGTTTTAGTCAGTAAGAGTCTGACAGTCCCCTTCGCCCTTCCCCCAGGGTGGAGGGACTCCATGAGGATTTTCCAACCCGTTGAAAAACGAAAGCTTCACTAGTTGATTATATAATATTAATTTGTAATAATTATCCAGTCTTTTTTGTACCATAGGCCGTCTGATAGTATAAGTGTGCAGCAATCAAGATAGGGAAACATTGGGAAATAAGTGATAATTAATTAAATTGTACGAGACTACAGTACAATTTAATTTGCATTCTAACGTTAATTTATTGTAATGTCTTCCTCGTTTAGACGCTACGTTGAAATTACCGAAAAAGCCTACAGGCCTAACTTTTTACCTACTTTATTTATTTTCAATAATTACCTATCGATTTATTTGATGTGACGTTTCACAGAAGTTTACTTTTTATAAATCTTCTATAGATTTATATCGTCAACACAGTTCCATTTTAAGCGATCTTACTGCTACTACGTCAGGGTAAAGTAAAAATTGGCTTAATGATTCTAAGCAATGTAGCTTAATGCCCCAAGCAGAATGATACAAACTAGTATTAAGACCGGTCAGTCTTCTCAATTCAGGCTGAAATATAAGTCTATCGTATTCGATACGATATCGTCATGTTAATGCAATTATACTGTAAAAATAAATTGCAAAATTCCTGAATATTGAAACATTATTCACACAGTTTTGATGAAATATTACCCCTGAAAGTTTTAATTTCGGTTGGTTATATTGAAAGCGATATGTTTAAGTTTCCCCAGTGACGTCGGCGTCGGCACGAATAATTAACAGCGCGTGCATCCCTAGAGTGCATGGCGATTATAATTTGTACCGTGTTTTATACCGGCTCATCTCGTTAACTACCATTTATATGGTAAATTTAATTTATAAACCAAGCTGCAATTGAGTTGGTGAATTATTTCGTATGCATTTTGTGCGCGACTATTCTAGCTGCATTTGTGATCAACGTACTGTTTTAACAAAGAGTTCTCTACTAATGGGGGTAAGCTTGTCTTCTCTACAAAATCTAGTTGAAAAGTGTATCTGAGAAATAACGCCTCTGCTACTAATAAGCAAAAAATATTTTTCATAATTATCATCATCAGCCTTTGTTTATAATCTGTCTCACTTTTGGGGGGCTCTTCTCATTATGAGAAGAGTTAGGCAATATTTAGTCCACCACGCTAGCCAAGTGCGAGTTGAAAGATTTCATTTGTCTTCCGAGATAATTTTGGTAAACTCCCAGATATGAAGATCTCCACACGATGTTTTCTTTCAATCTATGTTTTCAGCAAGCAATAATTAACAATTTAACTCACACATAACTTTAAAAACTCATTATACGAGCCGTGGATTTGACCCCGAGACCCAAAGCGTAGCAGTTCATTGGGCATTTCATTGGCCACCAGGCTTTTGCTATTTTACTAAAGCACAGATGGCGTAGTGACTGAACGAAACCACTGTCTAGTCTCTAAACGCTTAGCCGAGTGTTGTAGGTTCGTTTCCCACGGGACAACACACAATTTGTGATAAGCAAATCATTCATTTAGGAGTCTTGGTTTGTTTGGAGGTTGTGTTTGTTGGTTGAATTTGTAAAGTCTACACAACTATTAACCATCATACATGTCAGAACAACTAGATACTAACATCTCCCATGTTGGCATGTATACAAGCAGACAGTATTGAAAACGATTTCGCGCCATCACTACATAGTATAAAACAAAGTCTGTCTTCTGTCTGTCTGTCCCTATGTATGCTTAAATCTTTAAAACCACGCAACGGATTCAAATTCTGTTATATAGTACCATAGCATTGCACCCGTACGAAGCCGCGCCGGGTCGCTGGTTCATAATAAATTAGGAAGTTGCTTTTGTAAACTTCATTTAAAATAGAGATTCAGTATTTTAATTGTTACGAGTAAGTAAACCTGTGAATGTCAAGGACATACTACCGTGTAATTAAAACACTTCCACATGAATTAACTTTTCAGACAAAAATGGCAAACTTTTTATATTACACCAAAAATGATTTTATATTTTCTTTCAAAACTCTTACAATCTCGCAACGAAAATGCTTTCGTATTTAGACTAAAAGAGTTTTAGTTCTAACTGTTTATAATAACGGTAATCGTAGTAACTCAACAAACTTTATTTAGTTAAAACATGAATACGTATTTGTAAGTTTTAAGTAAGTAGGTAGATTGGACCCCTTAGTATTGTAAAGGGCCTAAGAGTGGATTGATATTATATTGACACTATCAGGCTAATGGTGTGGACGCAATGACTACGCAAGCATGTCTGCTTAGGCAGCTTTATATACTTTTTGATTTCCTGTTGCATAAAAATGTTGACACAGGTATTAATCAACTACTTGACTTGTAATGTTAGTTTGTGTGGTCCAAAGAGGAGTGTATGAGGTTTTCAGGTGATAAGATTTTAAACTGACCATAGCTAGCTACATCTGCTTAACTTTTTGTAGATAAGCAAATAGTGTACGATTTTCCCGAAAAATACTTACATTTATTGTTCACTATATAGCAGACCAAGTAGCAGACTATATTCTGCCCCGATAGACGTCGTTCTGTCAATATTATGTCAAACGCCATAACATTAAAAAGATTATATTGTCTAAAGCGGTAAGGTTTCATCAGATATTTTAATATGGTGGTTAAGTATTCTTAAATTTTCTTATTTTTCGCGCATCTTTCTTGATTTTTCTTTCATAAGGACCTTCTGCAGACAATAACAAACACAACAAAAAAGAATCAGCGAAATCAGTCCAGCCGTTTACGCGTGATGCCGTGACCAAGGGAAAAGGGATTGATTTATATGTAATATAATTGATATACATACATAGATAGATGATCAGATCGTTACGTTTCACTCATTTGCCTCTACCTCTAATCTCAGCACAAGTATGATAGTCTTTTTTTCTATTCGTAGCTCTGCTATGCATTTTTCAAATTTTAGCTCTTCGGGAAAAAACGGGTATAGGTAATTAATTTAACAACCGCCCGTGTAAGTAGATAATAAATGTAGGCGTCAATGCTGTCACTTCCATGTCCACCATGATTAAGGTTCACTTGAGTTCGGTCATATATTTACCGTAGATTGGAAATGATTGTGCCTCATATAATTTTTCTAATCTGATCCGAGTGGATGACATACCGATTATGTAGATTAGGAGAGTCTAAAAGTCCCTCCACTAGGCTATCGCTGCACACCACACAAACTGCCTGTATAATCTGGATATAGATTTATTATAGGATAGGAATGCCTCGTTGGTCTCGCGGCATAAATCTGCGCGTGGGATTGGGAGGTCTTGGGTTCGATTCCCGGGTCAGGCAAAGTGTTATTGGGATTTTCCGTTAGGAAATTCTCTGTAGCAGCACGGAGTCTGGTGATGTGCCCGGTACGACAATAGGCTCGCCCCCTATTACGTGGGACCCAAAAATTCATGGCGATATGTGGGTGTAAAATTACACCTCTACCTACCCCTTTGGGGATACAGGCGTGAGTCTATAAATAAAATAAAAACAATATTCTGTACGAGTGTTCCAGTAGCAAGGCGTCGAATGAGTGAGAAGTTCTTTTCATAAAAAACATTGGCTACGGTTGACCGAACTGTTCTAAGTTTAGCATGTTAAGTGTTTATTGCATTTCTATTGGAAAAATGTATGTTAAGTATGTTTTAATGTTATACGTGAGGACCTGTAACTGGCTATCCGTTACTTTCATTCATATTTTTTGTCAAATTGGAATAACCTTTTCCTGAATGGTAGGATAGAAGGATACTTGGTTTTACTAGGTTACTGGGTACTGGCAGAGTGACGAGGTACTTGTTCAGACTGACGACGTGACGAGTAGGTATAATAAAACTATTCTTGAAGTTCGGTATCGGTAAGTGGTAATAATTTATTTATAAATAGTGGCAAGCTATATACAAAAATTTACGTTCAGAGAGGTTACTGGTGGCGATGAGCACAATATCGAAATTGACCAATAAAAGGAGACTTACAACTAACGGTTCTTACAGGACTACATATTATAACTAGCTATAAACACAATTTGATTTACATCGGTCAACTCACTCTAACTAGCGCTCTGTCCTTCACGCACACTTTATAATAAAGTGGCACACTGAACAAAACTCGGTGGCCGCGATGTTCGTCACCAGTCAGATGTAATGCGTTGGCGAGGCAGGTGGACGGCGCGCTCGCGTATGCGACGCGACGAAGCGTTATCAGCTCTTATCAGTTATCAGCTATCACACTTATCTGTTGATTACGCTGCGTAGGGTTGTGCGTACTGTGCAAGTAAGTATGTGCACGTAGTACGCCACAACCTGTTGGATGCATATATAAATTAATAAATAAACATAAATAAGTGTCAATGATCGCTTATTAACATTGAAAGTAAGCAGCTTGACTGCACGGTTGGCGTAGTGGTTTAAACGGTCGCCTCGCCGCTTGGTACTGCACCGCGTGTCGTGGATTCGATTCCCACACGAGACAATACTTTGTGTGATGCACAAATTGTTATCTCGATTCTGGGTGTTCTTTGTGTCCGGTGATTGAATGTTTGTAAAGTCCCCTGCGACACAGGAATGTCTTCCTAGTGCGGGAGTTGTCTTTAAAATAAAATATAAGCATCGTGAGAACACTCGCATGACTGAGAGTTCTCTGTAATGATCTTGAAAGACATGGGAAAGTCTGCCATCCCATCCTGCACTTGACAAGCGTGTGGGTTATCACCTAACTCTTCTCATAGTGAGGAGAGGCAATAATAACAAGAATATTGATGACAATGATTTTGAAATTGTAGTTGTAATATAACATAACTAATTACTTTTCCATTTTTCTTCTATATTTATAAAGTGACAGTTGTGCTTTACCCGTCACTTTAAAAACTCTTATGTACATTGTCACCACTCTTGATTAGCTTTACGTCACTGCTCGGGGGTAATTTAGACATTATTATTTGAGCAAAAAATATTTTAATAGCTACAAAATTGTCATACATAGTAATTTTCAAAATGCAAACTCTCTACATCAAAATACCACAATAATGGCCATCAAAACGTTTTGCTTAAACATGTATGTATATTTTTAACTTAGGGTAGCTTAAAAGAAGAGGAACAAGCACCAGAGAAACATTTAAAATACAGCATAAGCGCATACTATCCAAAACAATAGTACAAAACATACAACTATGAAACTCGTGTCGATGTTTCAAAGTTACAACAAACGGCACAACACGGTTGACGCTACTTGAACTCTCTTAAACTTTACTAGAAACTATACCACCCACTAAAATGTATGGACAAAGCGTCGTGGAGAAAATACGACTTTTATTTCTAAATAGAATGATCTGCGACATTCGCCGCGATGCAGTTAATAAGATACGAAGACAGCCAGAAAAAGATAACTATGAAGTGTCAGTAACAGAAGCAACGACGCCGACGGAAAAATGTTAGCAGCTGTAAATAGAGCAATTATTTCTCGGATTTCTACCCGGCTTAGACTGGTCGGTTATATAAAAACGCGTTCGTTCAAAAATGTAATAGCTGCTGTACGTGATGGCGTCTCCTGTGTATTCGTATTTAAATTTTTGCGTGGATGCACGAGAGGCTTGGCTTTATAAAAGATTATCTTTAATATGCTAAACGAAATAAAAGTACATTTTTAATTAATTAGTTTTTGCTGACCGTACACTTATTGCTTGCGCAGAGGATTGAAAATGAAGATTCAAGCGGTCGCTTCGTTGTTTTCGAGTTCAATGTTCACACGTGACAAATTTTACTGCACATATGCTTGCTGCAATGTAGTTTAAGTGGCCTCCCTGCCATATAACACTGCATCGAGGATTGTGGGTTAGATCCAGCCACGGGACAAAACTTTGTGAGAATTCATGCTGTTGATTCGATGCTGGGTGACATTTTATCTTGTAAAGACACAGGAGTGATCCACATATAATTGTTATGAGTCTGGGTGTTTCACGTGTTCAACTTAAACGTAGGGTGTGATTAATTTACTTTATTTTGGCCTTAAGCATCATTCGAGGATGTACATTAAACTTCGCGTAGTCAAATATCGCAAAAAATACTAGTTGATTACCTATATAAAATTGACCCTTTGAGTGTCCTACGGTCACGGTGTGCCCGTAAGAGAAATAGGCCAATAGTGTCCTACGGGCACGGCGTGCCCATAAGGATTTGTGTGAACTTCACTCTAATGTTGTGTGATTGGTTACAATAATGGGTAATATCAAAAAAAAAATATTTCGACATGGTGAGATGTCCATGCTAGTTTATGTCACTATCGATGTGAATCCTTCTTTGTTATAATTGTGTACCTGAAGTTTAATTGTAGGTACTTTCAGTAAATTTTATGATATACGTGCTAAACGACCCATGCGGTTTTTAAAATTCACCTTTTAGATTCGAAGTACCGTATATTACACATAGAAAAAAAAATGTCCTCGGTAACGTGCGCGTTACAAAACAATAATTATTTTGTAACTTGCTGCTTACGTTCTATATTTAATTTAAAAATGGTGCTCTTTTTTACTAAAACTATCTATATTTTGGTCATTTTCGAACAGAAAATAATAATTAGATTTAGATTACATGAAATCTAGGGGGGTAAGGGGAGAACGGAATAAGATCTTACCGGCCCAAATGTCAACCTCACCTGCACGCGCCGGATGGCGGCGGCGACCAACTGGTTACCGTGGTGCTCCCTGCTAGATAACGGACGAGGCTATGGCGACCGAGCAGTGGCGGTATAACCACACACCTGGTCCGGGAAACCGGCCAGAAGAGGCTGCAGTGGCCTTGGAGTCTAAATCACTTCAGAAAGTCTGGGACAGAAGGCAACGGGAAACCACTGTCACTATATTTTCTCAAGAGAGTCATCATGGAGAGTTATACAACAGATCTGAGTATGTCATACGACCCGACTGACGCCCGGCGCCACCAACCTGGGCAAGGTGGTGTGAAATATGCTACCGGCCATGCGGCAGTGACTCACCAGGCTCCGCATGGAAACTCTGCTACTGATGACAGCAGCGTCGCCAAATCAATCCGACACCCCCACCGCATCGGAACATGGAATGTACGTGGAGTGAACCAACCAGGCAAACTTCAGATCGTGGAAAACGAAATGCGAAGAAAAGATATAGATATCCTAGGACTTAGCGAAACGCACTGGAAAGGTCCTAAAAGTTTACCTCGCACTCTGGAAGTACAGTGTTTTTCTCGGGACCTGAAAACGAAAGAAGTAGAGGAGTGGCTTTCATAGTTCCATCAGGAGTGGCAAAGTACGTGCTGGGTTATAAACCAGTCAACGATCGCATTATATATATAAAATTAAACACCTCCCCATGTAAATTGAACATCATTCAAGTATATGCCCCCACAGCTCAATCCTCCAAGGAAGACATAGAAAACTTTTATGGCACACTGGCAGCTACGCTCCGAGACATACCAAAGA